>JAPQWV010000001.1:33109180-33711890 GCA_027422505.1 Craterostigma plantagineum
AAACATCTAGTGAAGACCAACACAATATCTCAATCCGATGACAAAAAGTTCCCCAAATTCGACCTCATGCTGATGGGTATGGGCCCAGATGGCCACGTTGCATCTCTATTCCCAGGCCATCCTCTGCTTCAAGAAAACGAAAAGTGGGTCTCTTGCATCAAAGATTCTCCCAAACCTCCCCCAGAAAGAATCTCCTTCACTCTCCCTGTAATAAACGCCTCGGCCAACGTGGCCCTTGTCGTGGCTGGCGTGGGTAAAGCCACGGCTGCTCATATCGCTCTGAGCGACGTTTCGAATTCGGAAGTGCTCCCTGTGCAGTTGGTCGATCCTGAAGGTGAGTTGACTTGGTTTTTGGACAAAGAAGCTGCTTCGAAACTTTAGGTCTGATGATGATGATGTTTTGCTTTTTGCTGGGACTATGGAGTGATATAAACTGGAACAATTTGGGAAGATGTCTTAGCTTGTGTGATGTTTAAGAATAAAAGTAGGACTAAATTGAGGTTGTATTGGAAGTGCTTGTCCTTTTTGTATGAGGTTTGCGTTACGGGAATCTTTGCGTGTAAGGTAGACTCTCATCTGAATGAGCTTATTTCTAGACCTAATAAGTCAACTTGCAATAGGAATGAGTTTATATAATAATAGTACCCGGCAATAAAACTGGTTCGAGGAAAGAGCAATTCGAAATAATAACAATAATATAGTAAATTATAGTGAATAATAATATAATAATGCATAATGGTCGCATAAAAGCACCCGAGTTTGGTGGAGAAAAATCAAAACATGCACACGATATTCTAATATTCTGCATAATAACAACAGATCTTTCAGTTCAACTTCAACATTCGGGTATTCAAAGTTCAAACGTTTACCCGTTCAAACTCGACCCACTTAAAGGAGATTATAAAGTGAGCGAAAACCAAAGACTACGAAGTTCTAATTAATTACTTCTCTTTTCTTGACAAACCCTAACTAGTAGCTCTTTCCTATCGTATCATCATGATCGCTGGAAATATCTATCTACTCGTTCTTTCGATACTATTTGTAGGTTTGATCCTCAAATTCCTGTCGAGGACGAGCGTGGTTCATATTTTCAAGAGGTTGTATAGATCTTTGGAGGATAAATGCTCCGTTCATCACTGCTACAGAGTGCCCAAATTCAACGATAACTTGCAGGAAAATCAGCTCTATCGGAGAATAAGCACGTACCTGAATTCGCTGCCGTCGGTTGAAGATTCCGATTACGTGAACCTCTTCGCCAATTCTTCGAAATCGACGGAAATCAATTTGGTCCTCGGCGAGAGGAAGCAGACGATCGTCGACGGTTTCCTCGGAGCCAGGGTTTTGTGGACGATCGAAGACGATAATGGTGCCAAGTCGCTGACGATGAAGATTAAGAAACAAGACAAGCGAAGGATCCTCTCTAACTATCTCCAGCACATTCACCAGACAGCTGAAGAGATCGACCTGAAGAAGAAAGAGGTTAAACTGTACGTCAACGTAAGGAGCGGCGGCGAACTCGACGGAAACGGACGGTGGAGATCGTGCGCGTTCACACACCCAGCGACGTTCGAAACGGTACTCATGGACGCGGATCTCAAATCAAGGATCAAATCCGATTTAGAAAACTTCTTGAAGTCCAAAAGCTACTACCACCGATTAGGCCGCGTATGGCGACGGAGCTACCTTCTGTACGGACCGTCGGGGACGGGCAAATCCACGTTCATCGCCGCCATGGCGAAGTTTCTGAAGTACGACATCTACGAAATCAGCCTCAACAACCTCCAAAACGACGCCGATTTGAAGTACCTCATATCGCAGACGGCCCCAAATCCCTCCTAGTGGTGGAAGACCTCGAGCGCTACCTCAACGACAAATCGACGACGGAGGTGAGCTTATCGGGGATCTTAAACTACATGGACGGGATATTCTCCGGCTGCGGCGAGGAGAAGGTGATGGTCTTCACCGTCAACACAAAGGAAAACATCGACGCGTCGATCCTACGCCCAGGAAGAGTCGACGTCCACATCCATTTCCCGCCGTGCGATTTCGCGGCGTTTAAGAGCTTGGCAAACAGCCACTTAGGGCTGAAGGACCACAAGCTATTTCCCCAGGTCGAGGAGAATTTCGCGACCGGCGCGAGCTTGAGCACGGCGGAGATCAGTGAGATAATGGTGTCGAATCGCGGCTCGCCGAACAGAGCTCTGAAGACAGTCATCACGGCTCTGCAGACTGATCTGGCGAGTAGGGTTAGGGAGAGGCTGAGCAAATCGAGTTCGGGTCGGGGCAAGGTATCCGAGTTTGAGAAGGAAATGGGTCAGAATGGGGGTCATTCCGTGAAGAATCTGTATGGGCTTTTGAAGTCTAGGAGTTCTAGAAAGGACTCCCTTGATAAAATGGAGGTGTTGGATGTTCATGAACGAGAAAATCCAATATCGAGATGATCTGCGGGTGCCTGTATCATTAAGGTGAATGGTTTCTTGTTTGATTGGTTCCTTCTTTTTGTAAATCACACTGCTTAGATCTTTATTTGGATTTACTTACCACTACGTTCAATTAAGTGTACTCAAGTTATAAGGAATAATTGAAATTATAGGTTCCTCTTTTTTAAGTATCATGTCATCATTTATCGTTACGTGTAAGCCTGTCTGAACTACGAACCATTCATTAATCACACTAGTTTCCCGGAAATCCAATCGGAAGTTTTCTTTCGTCATTGGCAACTGCAAAAAGATTGGGGGTACACAAATAAGTAGCAAATGGTTCAATTATGTGTATAACTTTCGTTCGAGGCATCAGCAAAATAGACAAAATACACCCCTTTTTCTTTGAACTGTCTGCTCTTACTTAACGATGGATGATGTATATTCTTATCTGAAATCCCAGCAATTGGCAAACTAACAATAAAGAATCCAACCATACCTAAGCTGCTAAAATGAAAAAGCTTAGGAGAAATACCAAGCTTGTCTTGATTCACGAAAAATCTTTTACAGTTCATCGTGCCCATCATCGTCTTCGTCGCCCGAAGACTTGTCAGCACCGCCGCCCGATCTCTGATAAACAGCGGTAATAATCGGATTACAAACAGCTTCGACCTCCTTAAGCTTCTCTTCGTAATCTTCTTTCTCAGCAGTTTGATTGTCGTCCAACCAATCTAAAGCCTCTTTAGTTGCCGCCTCGATCTTTTCCTTCTCGTCGGATTCAAGTTTGTCTGCGAGCTTGTCCTGGTCGTTGATTTGGTTCTTCATGTTGTATACGTAAGTCTCAAGGCTGTTCCTTGCATCGATTCTTTCCTTCACCTTTTTGTCCTCTTCTGCGAATTCCTCGGCTTCTCTTACCATACGTTCGATCTCGTCTTGGCTCAAGCGGCCCTTGTCGTTGGTGATAGTTATCTTCTCTGATTTTCCCGCGGCTTTGTCCTCGGCCCTCACGTTTATGATGCCGTTTGCGTCGACCTCGAATGTGACTTCGATTTGTGGGGTTCCTCTGTTGCAAGAAAATTACTTTAGCATATGATTTCTTTTAACTAATGGAATCTTTGTAGTGTTAAGGGTGGAAATGGATAAAAAACCTTGGCGCTGGTGCTATTCCTGTTAGATCAAATTTCCCGAGCAATCGACAGTCCTTTGTGAGGCTTCTTTCACCCTCAAAGACCTGCAGCATAAAGTTAAGTAGGTGCGTCTACATCTACACTAATGGGACGAGAATGTAGGTGAAACTTCATACCTGGATTGTGACAGTGGTTTGTTGATCCTGGTAGGTTGTGAAAACTTGTGATTTCTTAGTCGGGATAACAGTGTTTCTCGGGATCAACTTGGTCATCACTCCACCAACCGTTTCGATACCAAGTGTCAACGGGGCAACGTCCAATAGAAGAATATCTATCACCACACAAGCCCACAATTAGCAACAAAAAAATCAATCATATGTGTACAAGAACGAGCGCTTCTGTAAAGGGTTCATAGTAAGGAAGTACCTTTGGTCTCATCACCACCCTCTCCGCTCAAGATTCCTCCTTGAACAGCAGCACCATAAGCAACCGCCTCGTCAGGGTTGACACCTTTGTTTGGCTCCTTACCTTCGAAGTATTCCTTCAAAAGCTGTTGAATCTTTGGAATTCTAGTGCTTCCACCGACGAGGACGATCTCGTCGATCTGGTTCTTTTGTAACCCGGCATCTTCCATGGCCTTCTTAACTGGGCCCATGGTCTTTCTGAACAGATCGCTGTTCAGTTCTTCGAATCGGGCTCTTGTGAGAGGTTCAGAGAGATCTACGCCATCGAAGAGAGACTCAATCTCAACGCGTACTTGGTGCTGACTGCTCAGGGCTCTCTTGGCACGCTCGGCTTCTCTCCTCAGCTTTCCAAGTGCCCTGTTGTCCTTGCTGATGTCCTTTCCGTGCTTCTTCTTTATCAGCTTGATGAAGTACTCCATTATTCTCTGATCAAAGTCCTCGCCTGCATGGAGATTCAATGAGTTACGATAGACTAGCAATAGTAGTTAGGCATTTAATTCTAAGATACCAGTTAATAACTACTTAACAATGCAGCACTCAAGGTTTATAAGAAGAGATCGCTGTAAAGATCAAAGAAGTTAACAGAGGATTACCTCCAAGATGAGTGTCTCCATTTGTTGCAAGAACCTCAAAAACTCCATTATCAATGGTCAAGATACTGACATCGAATGTTCCACCACCAAGATCAAAAACAAGGATGTTCTTTTCACCACCTTTCTTGTCCAAGCCATAGGCAATAGCTGCTGCAGTTGGTTCATTAATGATTCTCACAACATTCAATCCCGCAATCGTGCCAGCATCCTTAGTGGCCTGCCTCTGAGCATCATTGAAGTATGCTGTAGATATATAAAAACAGAAAAAAGAAACACGCCAGCGTTGCATTACATCCAATAAACGTAGCTAGATGAATCCAGGTGCTGATAAGTTACCAGGGACGGTGACAACAGCATCCTTAATTTTCTTTCCGAGGTAAGCCTCAGCTGTCTCCTTCATTTTCGTCAAAATCATGGCGCTCACCTCTTCAGGACTGAAAACCTTGGTCTCTCCATCTTTGATCTGAACTTCAATGTATGGTTTTCCTTCCTTGTTGACAATTTTGTATGGGACAAGCTTCATATCCCTTTGGACTTCCTTGTCCTCAAACCTTTACAAATGGACGAAAATATGTGAGATTCCTAATGCAATGTCTATCTGAATAAAGCAGAATGAATAAGGAATCAGAAACCTACTTTCTACCGATAAGTCTCTTGACATCAAAGACTGTCCTTTCAGGGTTAACAGCTGCCTGGTTCTTCGCAGCCTCTCCAATCAACCTTTCACTATCGGTAAAAGCGACCCATGAAGGGGTGATACGGTTACCTTGGTCATTCGCGATAATCTCAACGTGTCCATTCTTGTAAACTCCTACACAAGAATATGTTGTACCGAGGTCGATCCCAATAACTGTTCCAAGCTTGGCAGCTTCCTCTTTTGCTATGGAAAGAGCAAATAAACTACCTGTTTCGAGAGTGTGAAGCAAAATTTAATTCACGATAACAGCTCACAGTTAACAGATCTCAATGAATAAATGCTCATTTATGACCGGATCGCACATTCGAATGAAGTACAAAACGCATGCACTTCGCAGATGCTACGATAAATCCAGAATCGGAATAACGAATATCACAAAAAACGAGCGATATACCACGATATCGTTAAAGCAAACATGTACAATAATCGTCAGAAACTCACCGAGCAAGACGATTCCAAAAACTACGGTAGATGCCCGCAGCTTCCACGCACCAGCCATTGCTTCAAATCTCTCACCAATCTACGAAACTGCTACTCTTATCTTCCTTCTCAGAGCGTCCTTTATTCTCTCTCGCAATTTTCTGAGCTCTCGATCCTGATATGAGAGTGAGTGCCGCTATTGAATTGAATGAAATGAAGAGCTGAGAGGAACGTTTTTATAAATAGAATAGACTAACATGGTTTAACAAATAACATGTCATCGGCGCCACTTTAACCAATCAAAATCGAACACGTGTTAACTCTTCGTCAATGCTGACATGGACGCATAGCTGAGGTCCTTTTCGGTTCGTGATGACGTGGACCAATGACATTATTGCAAATCTGAAACTTAAAACGTATAGCGATTTTAACTAAAAAAGATTCCGACACTGTATAAACGCTGAAGTAAACTGCAATAAAGAACCTAAAGAAAAACGGAAAAATAAAATATCTAATTAAAACCAATCGTTATCTGTTGCTGATTGCGTGAGAGTTTTCACTGCAATCCAACAGTTAGTTCCGTTTATTTCTAAAATTCCTTTGCAGTAAGGACAAAGTCATCATCGTCGAAGGTTCGATCATATTTCCTTCCTTTGCTTTCCGTTTTGCCTTTTCCTTGACATTATTCTGAGCTAGTTAAGTGTAAGGATCAATCTTTCATCGACTTTGGTTTGGATAACCTGTGTTTATAGTTTGGTAATCGTTTGATTATATCATAGTTGTATGGGTCTTCTGTGTGTTTCCTGATTTGTGATTTACTAAACGATTCAATCGTCTTTTGCTCACAGATCAAGCTCGGCAAAGATGGGACTGTAGATGACAAAACTGTGATCATAGACTGATGGATTTATGCTTTCTTTGAATTTGGGAACTAGTTTGCTGCTGTGTATAACTCCCCATGTCTGCGTTAAACTCAGAATCTGGTAGTAAATCTAGTGACTCGTTAGATGGATCGTACTGTTTCATCCATGGTGCCAAGTCTTACAAACGTGAAAAATGGTGGTTGCACAATCATGGGCATGGAGGATTCTTCTCTAACGATCGAATGAATTTCTCAGGCGCAGAGGTGAAGCGTGTGAATTCTAGTGACGCTAAGATATATGAAGAAGAAAGCTTAGAAAAGAAACTCGTTGATGAGTATTACGCTGCTTTTGCCAAAAATGATTCCTCATGCAAATTCAGTGGAGATTGTTCGATGGAGGATTCAAATGCCTACTTAGTGGATTACGAATCATTCGGTTCTGTTCCTGGCGAACTTGCAGAGAAGCTTTCTTCAGATTTAGATTCGCATTGGATCGAACGTAAGAAGATAGAACCATGGTGGCAAACAGCAGATAGTAACGATATGGGATTGAACGTTTCTCAAGGGTCTTCACCTCCCAGCAGCATTAGTAAGTTTGATCTTGTAGAAAAGGGGTCAGAAGATGATTGTTTAAATATCATCAAAGAAACGAATATTTCAAGTGGAAATCTCGCTTCAGTCGCACTTAGTCAAGAAGATGGTCCTTCGGTAATTAAATCCATGGTTGAAAAGCAAGGACTTGCGCATTGCCTGCATCAAGAGCCTAGAGGAACTTTCGGGTATATGATTTCTCAGTTAAAAATTTGGCACTTCTTTTTTTTGTCAGAATAAAAGGCGTAATACAGTAAAATTTTTCGCGTCTATTTGCAGCACCAATAGTTTCAACTCAACCAAAGTGGTCTCATCAAAGCCGTCATCTGTTACCACCTCTGAACCAAATCTCAGGCGAGCCGAGCTATTGGAAGCATTGTGCCATTCCCAAACACGGGCAAGAGAGGCTGAAAAATTAGCACAAGTAGCTTGCGACGAAAAGGATCACATGATCAATCTCTTTTTCCAACAAGCTTCTTGCCTGTTTGCCTATAGACAGTGGTTTCACTTGCTCCAACTAGAAACAATATGCCTTCATCTTAAGAGCAACAATCAAGTGAACTCTCTTACCAGTCCCAACTTGTCTAGTTGGCCACATAGTAAAGGCAAGACCTCGAAAAAGAACCATGGACGACGACCTAAATGCTCCGTAAGAAAATTTGCAATTGCCTTTGCAGTTGGTGTGAGTCTTGCCGGTGCTGGTTTTTTGGTTGGTTGGACTATCGGTTGGTTTTTCCCGGCTTTCTGAAAGCAGTTATTGAGATGTTGTATATAATATAGATTCCTCTTATTACCTGTGTATAATTATGTAAAGAGTCCAAGGTCTTCTCAGATTGATTATTACAGAAAATGTCCCAAGTATGTGGTTAATCTTCTTGTAAGGAATCTTCTTGGTCTTGTGATTGTGGATTGAAGCTTGGCTTTCATGGCCTCAAGAGTATGTTGTCCTTGTCTGTACAATATTTTGTAAGAAATTGATTATGAAGTTTCCTGTATACATTTTCACAGCTTTTCTTGCTTTGTAAACCTGTGAAATTTCTGGTTACATAATAACAGCCGTGACAAAAAGGGCGAAGCAGACGCCGAATGAAAACTGGAGTGTAATGAAGCAAACAAGAACCCTTTTTATATTAACACAACGTATGTGCACAGATTCAGAACATCCAAACCAAAAAGAGTATAGAAAGCAAACGGCAAAGGCAGTATCAACACGTCGAGCGCTATTACACATAGGTTGATTCCTTTCCATCCTGAAAAAAGAACTCAACTCAACATTAACAGAAGGGAAAGAAAGACATCAAGACAGAGTTAAACTTCACTCGTAGATGCATTTCAACCCTCTGCAAACCCATAACCATACGGCAAACAATACCACGCAGATTATCAAATCAAGGGACAAGACAATCCACACTTGCTTCTTCCAAACCTTCTTAGCCTTCTGACTCCCCATCGATTCCGAGGCATGCAATCCTCCGTGTTTATACATCATGGGTGACGATGAAGATAACTCACGGCTAATGTCCATCCCCATCCCACTACCTTCATCATCTTCATCATCTCTCCTTACCACTCCGAATATCCTATTCTTCACCTTCTTCAATCCCTTTTCGCCAGTGGGCTTGTTCCTACCTCTGATTGGACTTGGCTCACAAGACAAGATCCCATTTTTACCAAACCTTTCTCCCCTAGGGGACGATATATGATGATCCAAACCTAAACCAGAACCCATCAACCCTCTGAAGACAGGGTTCAGCTCGCCTTGAAAACAGTGGGACCCGAAATTACCATACCCCTCGTGACAAACCCTAGCAAATGCGTCCCTCACGCTGTTGAGGAACGCAAGGCCCTTCGATTTCTCTAATCTATCATCGAATATAGCGAAGTAAGCGAACGATTCGTCGATCAAGAACGCGTAAGTCCTCGAGCGAACGGTGTGCGTGAAGGAGGCGTGGTACGACGGCGTATTACCCAGGCATTTGGACGCAATATCCCCCAATTCCGCGTCCCTAGAATTGAATTCCGCTAAGACGGTGGTTCCCTTCGCAATGCATACGTAATGTATCAGATCGGGGTCATGATCCATCGCTTCGATCCGATTCAGATCACGAAAGAATTCACGGAATCGAATCCAAGACACCCTTTCCTTCTTTGCTTCCTTCGGCCGTCAAATCGATTCTGTTGTAGCTTCTGAGGCAACGTGTTTCGATTATTTCGAGATTCGAAGGTAAAAACTCTGAATGAACAGATCGAATCGTCTTCACATTATGGGAGAGGGAGAGAGAGAGAGAGGGCAACTGATGATTGCTCGACGGCTATTATCGACAACGCTCTATTGTCGGATAACTACAAAGAAGAGCATTATATTCTACCATTTTGTTTATCATTTAACTAAGCTTTATCTAAATACAACCACATATTTACTCAAATTAAATAAATAAATAAATAATTCGAACTATTGAATTGTAGGGCTTTACCCTAATAAAAGGGAGCCCTTCCAGAAATTCTCGAGAGCCTAGGGTGAACCCAGGCCCAGGAGGGGGTTTGGAAATAGTTTTCAACCAGCAATAGACGCGCCTCGGTTAGAACCTCATGAGCTGCGTCATTGCCCCAAGCGCAAAGATGAGTTTTTCTGATGCACATCTACCCCTATTTATAGTACACCATCGAAGCCTGCTTTCTTGTAGAAACCGATGTGGGATGGTACGCGTCATTGAATATGACATTATATTATGTATTTATCACATTTTCCGTTTTTAAGTTATTAAAATGAATAAATGGAAACCAGCTCAACTCAACTGTATTAGTTTGTTTAACAGTTTTTGTTAAGTAATAATTTCCTTTTCTCAAGGCTTTTCAGTTTCAGTTCAGTCGACTCTCTCTCGCTCTCTCTTAGCGACACCATCTCGGAGGATGATGGGAAGCTTCAGCGGCGGCGATCCACAGCGGTCATCGGTCAATTTACAGTCAGCGACGCCGCGGGTTCGCCTCTTTAGTTTTTTTTTCGTGTTTCCATGTTTTAAGGTGTTTTTTTTTTCTTGCGATGGGAGCTCTCCTTTTCCTTTTGCTGCTACTCGTGTCTACTAGTCAACATGCACTCGTTTGCTGTATGTGATGTTTGAATTGATGGGTGAAAACTGAAAGTGCATTGGATGGGTTTTGAGTTTGTTGTTGTTCTGCTGTCTTTGTCTGAAGATACTCCCTTTTGCGAGCCTGGCTAAGTTTCTGATGTGCAACTGTTGCAGATACTTATTGATGAATTGCACAATTTGGGTCTTAAAATTAAGCGTAACGAGGAATATGTTAAGCACTTGGAGACTTCGATGATCTCTTTGGAAGAAAAAGATCGTGCTTTGCAAGGTATCCTTACCCTTTGTAATTACGATTCATCCTCTTTTCGACCGTAATTTAGCTATCTATTCGATTATTGGCTAACAACTTGCTACGCTTGCTAAAAGGGAGTCTTCCCACGATCGAAAGCCAAGCCATGGATGATGATAAGAGCGAAGGAGAAACAATCGAGAGTATCCTTAAGCATGACAAGTCCGCAGCTTCCATCATATGCAGGCTCCAAAGTATGAGCTCCACTCATTCTCTTCTAACTGACGTTGTTGGGATTGTAGCAACTCTTGGAAAAGTAGACGATGACAACCTTAGCAGGTTAGTTCAAATTCGTTACCTCAAATGGCTTTCAACATTGACAGCTTATTTGTTGTTAAAATATGGGGCGTAGGCTTCTTTCTGAGTATTTGGGCATAGACAAAATGCTGGCGGTGGTTTGCCAGACGTACGAAGGTGCCAAAGCCCTCGAAGCATATAACACGGAAGGTTCAATTGACAAAACTTTCGGCATCCATGACTTTGCAGCCAAGACAGGGGTGGCCTTGTCTGACCGATTCCTTGTTATTTCTCTTGGAAACATAAGGTTCATAATCTTAAAAAGTCAATTTTCTACTGTATGTAATGATTAGTCGTTGTTCCTTCATAATAAGCCTTGCGGGTTTTCTTTTTTTTTTTGTCTAGACCTTATTCTGGCCAGCTGATAGCTGACGATCGTCAAAAGAGGCTCGATCTTCCTTTCCCTACATTGTCCAATGGGCAAACTCCTCATGGTTTTCTGGGTTTTGCTGTAAATATGATCAGTATTGACATTAGTAACTCATTCTGCGGATACCACCTCAGAGAGACGTTATTCTATGACCTTTTCTCGAACGTTCAAGTATACAGATCGAGGGAAGACATGCTTAATGCTCTTCCTTGCATAAATAATGGAGCCATATCTCTCGATGGAGGAATGGTCAGACATCCTATGACGTTCTCCTTTGGTTGTCCTCGGTAAGATTCTTTTATCTCAGCTTTGGGTAGAAAGACCTTAAACTAATAAACTAATATGCCATTTCAAGGAGAGATATGGAGGTCAAGTTCCCAAAGGAGTCCGAGAAGTTGAAGGTCACTGAAGGCTACTTTGAGATTCAAGACCAGATAAGGGATACAACGAGGAAAAAGGATCGTTTATCGAGGGACCTACAGATAGAAAGAGAACTACTTATCAAGTTAAAATCATCGTACGACGAAAAGAAGACGGCGTGCCTCGGTTTGATCGTTGGAAACTCGCCGAAAGCATCTCAGGTATGCCTTCCTCTAATCATATGTTTCAGCTTTCTGCTGGCGAATGCGAGCGATTTCTGTTTGGAAGTACGGTGATTTTCTGTGTGCATTCTCTGAGCAGCTTCGTTCGGGGAACGTATTGACCCAAAGAAGGTGATCCACAAAAAGGGCCGCAACTGCAAGGTTATTGCATGTACTAAATTGAAGAATCTTTGGCTTTGCTGTTCTTATTACAGATTAGTAGTTGATGTCATAACACAATAGACGCAGCTGTTGTCAGCTTTATTGCCCCGTTTATCCACGTTGATACATTAGAACACAGAACATCGACACGATCACATAAGAAAAACACAAACTTAACCAAAAAAAAACAGATCGACTTTCTGACGAAACTATTCAGTGCAGGAGATTGATTACTTGAACTGATACAGTTTGTACTTGAACATCAAATCCTGCCTCCACCACTGCATGAGGCCGTGATCCTCCTTGAAAATCCTAAAAGGCGTCGAATTAATCGTGAGATAAGCCGAAGGTATAAGATGCAGAGGCTCGTTGCCCTTCGATCTCCCCACGGAGACGATGCTCCCCAGCGACGAATGCTTAGTCGCAATCTTCCCAATCGTCCCGGCGCCCATAGACTCCATTTTCTCCCTATGCTCAAAGTAGCCAATATACTCCGAACAAATGGGATCGTATGGGTTCACAAACAAGAAAGGTATCCAAGAAGAAAGTACGAGGAACGGGTCTCCTTCCTTGACCTTGGGAAGCTTCAGACCGTTGCTGGCGTAGACAATGCCAGCTGTCAGAACGCTATTGGCGAACCTCAGCCCAGTCTTGACCACCTCGTTCTTGATCTTCTCCAAGGGCGGGGAAGCGAATGGAGGGCTGAACAAGTAAGTCTCTAGGTGGATCCCAGTGCTCTTCACCAGGTACTTTCCTATGAGCAACGCGATGGACGACCCCAAGGCGTGGCCCGCGAGCCATACGTCCTCGGGCCCCGCCTTTTGGATCAGCTGAAGCAAGGACTGAAGTCCCAAGTTGTAGCGATAGTTCTTGTCGAGGCTGTTTGACATTTGGCTCAGGTTGAGCTTTATGTCTTGCTCGCGGTTTCCCGCCTTGCTGATGGACCCTCGGAAGGCGAATACGTATCGAGGCGGGCTTTGGCCCAGGCTCTTGTTCTTGGCCGAGGGGGCGGGAGGGGCATATTCGTAAATTGCTCCGAAGTAGGAGTAGTCCTTTTCGTCGACGAGGATTTGGAGTAAGTTGAAGTTGAAGGATTGCCACCACAGTGGGGCTTGGACGAGCGGGCCCTGGCAGCTGAGCTGGCGGTCGCGCTCGAGTACGTATACGCCTTTGATTAGGCTCGCTGCTATGGATCTTCTGTGGTGTGAGTTTTCCCTGTAAGATAATTAAGCTAAGACATGGTATGGTAAAGAATGAATGATGAATGCAAATAAATGTTAGTTAATGAGCTCGACCAATCGACAGATGTAAGAAACGATGGCCCTGTTAGGTTGAAGATGTCTCTTGGATCAGAGGCCATTAATAATTCCTGGCTCGCCATTGACCTGAGGAGAGACGAATCTTTGGATAATCTTAGCATTCAATTACAGCACTGAAGTAAACCATGGTTGACAGTAAGCCAGGCACGTTATTACTGCATATGTGAAGTAAGGCATAGGCACTTACCTTAGATATCAAAAGCCTTCGCCTTTCCTGATATGATATAAGCGAAATGGCACTATGATCGCAGAAACTGGCATATCTTGGGACAATGTTGGTTAGTATTCAAACAACTTGCTGCTGGAAAATGATTGTTAATGACTTTGTGGCCAAGAAAAGTCAAAGTCAACTAATGTTATACATTGATTTTAGTTTCACATTGAAGTCTTCTATTCAAGAACATGTTTATTTATGTATTATTATAACCTGCACGATACACGCAATGGATTTTTTACAGTTGTTTTGACAGCTAATTGAGTGAAGTCGATTGTATAACTATGGAAGAATGTCAACGATAGATCTGTCTCTCGGGGTTGGTATGCTTACAAATTCCATAATTAGGTAGGCACAAAGAGAATATATCACAAATGTAGGGTACGGTTTTGTAATTTTCTAAAAGACATTAAGGTTCCTCTTCCTCCCAGAATATTCGCTCACTCATTAGGTTCAAAATCTACTTTAAACCCTAGACGAAGCGGTCAAAATTCAAAGTTAATCTACTGAATTCACAATGGCGATTCTCTCAGATTACGAAGAAGAGAACGTAGCAACGTCATCGTCGTCGTCGAAGAAGCAATTCAGTGCTTCCCTCGATCCATCGAATCCATTAGGGTTTTTGGAGGAAGCTTTTGAATTCGTTGCTAAAGAAAGCGATCTGTTCAAGAGCGATTCCCTGGTGAACGATGTCAATGCTGTTGTTAGGATGGTGAAGGATAAAGTAGAAAAGCAGGAGGAGGAGGAGAAGAAGAGGAAGAAGAAGGTAGACACCAATGGTGCGGCGGCCCAGGCTAAGAAAGAAACTCCGCAAGTAAAGAAGGGTGCGGCGCCTGTTAAGGAGGTGCTTAAGGTGGACGAGGAAAAAGAGAAAGTTAGTGAGGAGAAGAAAAAGAGTGAGACAAAAGTGGACGAAGAATCCAACAATGGGAAAAGAGGTTCCTTTTTCTTTACCCTTATCCGTTTATTGGTTTTGCTCCTGACAAAGGATGATTTGCAGACTCAATGCTTTGCTAGTCTAGTACATGTTCCACTGACGTGACGTGGTTACCTGAGCTTTTGATTCTATGGCCGCAGCTCCTAACAAAGGAAATGGCTTGGATATGGAGAACTATTCTTGGGGCCAATCTTTGCAAGAAGTTAACATTACGGTTCCTGTTCCTCCTGGTACAAAATCCAGATCTATTGCATGTGAAATTAAAAAGAACCATATTAAAGTTGGACTCAAGGGTCAACCCCCAGTTATTGATGTAAGTCTGTCATCATCGAATTTGTTCCGATGCCAGCAATTGAGTTTGTGTTGAATTTCTCTAATGCTCTTTGGTTGATTTGATCTTGGATCAATCTTCATATGCGGTCATGTTCTTGCAGGGTGACCTTTTCCAACCTGTAAAAGTTGATGACTGCTTTTGGAGTTTAGGTACATACATTTTGGGAAACCACAAATGATTACTAGCTCGTTTGTCTAAACTCGACGTATATGGCTTCCCGATTTGCTAATTATTGACTTTGTCAATTTTTTCTCTACAATTCTGCTCTTAGAGGACCAAAAATCAGTTTCAATTCTCCTCACAAAGCATAACCAGATGGAATGGTGGAAGTACTTAGTGAAGGGCGAGCCAGAGATTGACACCCAGAAAGTGGAACCTGAAAACAGTAAATTGTCTGATCTGGATCCCGAAACACGGTCTACCGTTGAGAAAATGATGGTAAAATACTCTTCAAAATTTCATCTTTGGAGATGACTTTTTTCTTTTTCCTCTATGGTTTATGTTTCAAACAACTTATTTGGTGACTCTTCTTCATTGTGCAGTTTGATCAGAGACAGAAACAGATGGGACTCCCTACAAGTGAGGAAATGCAGAAGCAGGATATATTGAAGAAGTTTATGGCTGAGGTAACAATGCAATCCGTTACCATGCCTTTTTCTGCTATATTCAATGTTTTTTGAATCATTTACCAATTGTATATATCTTGCATGCATATACATTGCAGCATCCAGAGATGGACTTCTCCAGGGCAAAGATTAACTAGACAGAGAGAGAGTGTTACTATTATGGGTTGGATGTTTTGGTCAATCATTCTGTGTTTGAACAATTGTGTCCATATCAACTTTTCTTGAATTGCATGATTTCCACTTGAGTTATCTTGTTCTTAATTACAAGTACGATAGACAATTCAAACGACATACAGGATCGTCTATTTTGTCTCAAAAACATGATTCTCTGCCATCTCATGAGGAGCAACAAAAGGCTTGGGTGGAATCTTTAGGTCATAATCATCTACTTCAAGCATCTCAAGTACCTTGTTCATCGATGGCCTATCGCGAGGGTTCATCTGTATGCACCACAGCGCAACTATAACGATCTTCTTCACTAGCTTCTTCTCTTCTTCGCTCGCATCGACGATCTCAATCTCATTTCCAGCAGAGATTTCATCGTAGACCCACGATGGGAAATAAACCCGACCCACATCCTCTTCGAACGGTCCCACACTTCCCTTCCTCGGACCAACCATCTCCATCAACAACATCCCAAAACTATACACATCAGCCTTGTAAGAAACTGCTCCTATGTTTCTGTAAAACATCTCAGGCGCCATGTAGCCCATCGTCCCTCTAACATCTGTAATGACAGAAGAAGAGTTCACGGCACTCATATTCGTAGGATCGTAAAGCTTGGCCAGTCCAAAATCAGAGATCTTAGGGTTAAACTTCTCATCGAGCAGTATGTTGTGAGGCTTTATATCGAAGTGCAATATCTGCATATCGCAGCCATGGTGTAAGTAATCGATCCCGCGAGCTACTCCGAGCGCTATTTCATACATCTTATCGTATTTCAGCACGAGCCCATCTATCACATGCTGCCCGAAAATGTACCTATCGAGGGAACCGTTAGGGAGAAATTCATATACCAAAGCACACCTCGTCTTTTCGATGCAGAAACCTATGAGCTGCACGACGTTGCAGTGGTGAATACGACCTATGGTTGCCACTTCGTTGATGAACTCTTGTTCGTTGGAAGCTGACTGTAAATCCATGACCTTCACTGCAACGTAAGGGCCGCTTCTGAGCTTGCCTTTGTATACGGTCCCATAGCCTCCTTCCCCGAGCTTTTGGTTGAAGTTGCTGGTCATTTTCTTGATCTCTGAGTAGGCGTAGTTGATTGGAGTGAGGTTGTCTTGACTTTGGAGGAACTTTTCTATGCTTTCGTCCATGGATAAGTGTCTCCTTCGCCATTTTCGAACCATGAGTGTTATTAAGAATGGGAAGCCGATGAGGAATCTAAGGCCTAATAGTCCACCTGCGTAATCAATAACTCAAACTCTGTATACAAAGTAAACGAGTGATTAAATTTATCGCAGGAAAACATGAAAGCTGAGGTTCTGAAACGTACCGATTGGCATCAAACCATAAGCGCCTACCATGACTGGAAAAAAAAAAACAAAAACAGAGCAAACAGATTGTTAGGTAAAGCTTCATACTCGCAACAGGAGAAGAGATTTTATAAGAGATTGACAGAGTACTACTCACTTCCCCAGAACTCAAATCGACCTGCAAGTTTTCAAGTGAAAGGTGAATTAGCCAAGAACGTTGCTTTTCTTACAGAATTCAGAGAGATGGAATACGAAATGCTTTCTTACATTTAAAAACGAGTTCAGACACTGGAACGTCTTCCCTGCAATAATGCTCGCAGCTGATCTTGTTCCCTTCCAAGCTACAGTATCCATGGCTCTCATCACACTCCCGGCAAAGAACCCTAAACCAAGAAAGCTCAAACCCATAAGCCAATCCATCGTAAACGCTTGCTAAAGAAGAGTTATCGTCTCTCATGGGCCTTCGAGCTGAGACTTCGACAGCCTTGTCAACTGCGCATGAATCCTCGAGATCTGACACCCTCAATCGTTCCCCCGCAATAACATAACTGAAGATTTCCGAAGTATCTGAAAATATGCTGCTTCTGTTACCGCAAAAGGCAGCTTCGACATACTTGGAGTCGGTTAAAGGAGTCGAACAGTGGATGAAGGTAATCGGCAAGTTGTAATCGAAGTAGTTTGTGTAGACCGTGCTCGGCCAATCATCGTAGTCGTTGGAATAAGCTGGGCAAGAAGAGAGGTTGCTTCTGTTTATGCTAGGATCGACCAGCCTTATTGAAAAGCCGAGGTAATCGATCTCTTCCACGAGATATTCTTTTGATTTAATGGCGAGAACGGTTCGATTGTCGTGGCAATCGAGGACAAAGCTGGGATTTTTATAACCACATGAATTGGGGTCTGTCCTTAATCTGAAAGGGAAGCTTATGTCTCTGATGCTACCGCAAGATGACGAAGCACACGACGAGTTGGAGTCGGTGCTCTGCGCTTTGGAGCTTACGGAGAAGATGAAGATGGAGAGGAAAAGTTTGAAAACTGAAATCAAGAACTTGTTTCTTGACATTTTTAAGACCGTTTCCTATTACAAGATGTTTCGTAATCAGTTTATCTACTTCCATTTTCGCGTTATCAGTCACTGTCTTCTTCAACCAAGCACCCAAAGCGCGTGGGCCTAACTTGATTACCAAAAGGAAAAGGTCAAACGAGCAATTTCTGAAAGTCAATTCTGGCGTGCCGATGCTTTATCGGTTCATTTCATGCCAACCCAGCTAAAAAACGGAGACAAAACACATAGAAGAGTTCATATTTTCAAACTATGATGCGTACATAGGATGTCTGAATCAAACAATCAAGGAGCAAACTTGCTGAATTTCATCCTTCCCATCACATGATTAGACATAACAAGTAATCAAACGAGAGAAAGGGAAAGAAAATGGCTGCTAAGCTCAAAAATCGAGCAACGGCCGCCTTTCTCCCAATCACCAAACCGAGTGGGCTCAGGTCCACGCGGACCGCCGATTTCGCCGGTTTCCTTATTCACGTATTCGTACTCCTCTACGTCTCCTTCTTCTTCGCTACTCTTCTCTTCGATTTCACTTTTACTGTCCTTCTCTTCGTCCTTATCGGCCGGCGATTCATTCTGTTGCTGACTCTGTGAGAGGCGAGCCGTCGTCGTTCCGATGAACCGACGGGGAAGCTCGCATCTGAACGCCGTTGACGCCAATCGACGGCTCAAATTGATCGACATCAATGCTTCTTCTTTTTGCGGCGGATCTCTTTTGCTCAACGTGGAATGAAGGTACACGGCTGAACATGGCTTTCTTATATGGCCCGGCGGTTAGAAATCGACACACGTGCCACCTTGTTAAACTGACACGTGTCTATTGTCAGACGGCTATTGGGCCTTCATAGTGGGCTTGTATTGTTTATGTGGCTTTGTATCGGGCCATGGCCCATCTATTACATGTCAAATTAGATTGGGCTCATGCTGAGATCCTATGATGAGGATTATTTTGCTGACGTGGACAGATTATTTTGGGCAAATGACATTGTTTATCTGAGATTTTTTTTAATCGAGTGTAATTTTGGAATACTAAATTATTTAAGTTACAAGTTCAGGTAAAAATCGTCGATTCGTTTATATTTATTTATCGTTTCGATCCTCACACGCTCCGTGCGTGTCGTGCCACGTCATCCACCTCGTGTTGGGTGCACTGCAAAACAGTAGATTCATCAATCACTCTCACTTTGCCACTTCACAACAATCCTTTCTTCTTCAAGCTAGGGTTTCTGAGTATATCTGATCCGATTCCGGATCTTATATTGGATCCGTTTCAGCTGGCCGGTTGCTCCAGAGGAAGCTGATTGATCTCGTTTTATTTTTGTTACCAGACGTGATAGTTTATTGCTGTTTTCTGTTTTTGTATTGCTAAATCGAGTTTAGCTTAGTGTTTGACGATTTGTTCTCTGTTTCAATATCGTTGCTATAATGGCTGTTGATCTGAATTCCGAAATATGCTTTTGCCGTGACGTGATGTGTCTGCTATTCTGAGAGTAAGTGCTGCTTTTTGATCAATCCCTTCAAAGTGCAATGCATGTGACCGACGGTTTTGTTCCGTTGATTTCCTTTATTAGTCGATGTGGCAGCTGAAGCTTTAATCTCTACGTTGTTGGGATTCTTTCAGAACATGGATGAATGATTTTTATGGTTACTGGATGCTGTGGAGAATAGTTAGAATCTGTCAAAGAAGAAAGAACATAGCTATTTAGGGTAATTAGTTACTATAGATGTTGAGGAAGCTGAATGAGGTTACCGCGTAATGTTAATATGTCTGATCTTTAGAGTTAACTTTTCTTGACTGGCATACTAATTGAAATACCATCAGTTCTAGAAAACCCCATTGTAATAGATATTCATAATAAATGTCCCTTTTTCCGGGCGGGATTTTAGTTCGTTCTTACACTTTCGGTTTCTCGTGCTATTTATGTCACACATGCTGCACAGAATTTATAAGCTGATTTGCATTTTTTGTATCGTTGCGTATGTTAGATTCAATTAGACACCGAGGCACCTGCTTTAGATGTTATGCAACAGTGTTTTGAGGTCAGCAAGATCTTTGGTGGGATGCACCGTGAGATACAATAAGGTTGCTCAGTGTAGCTATATTATTGGGTGTTTGAATACCTGTCGGTTCTTGACATCTACGTGGAGTACAAAAGTTCTGCAAAGTAAAAAGGGTATGGCAGATTCTGCCATGTCTGCGAAAGGATCTCTGGTCGATATTTTCCCTGATAAGGTTGATGATAGTGGGTATGCCAGTGGAGGATGGAAAAGGTGATTGTATATCACTGGTTATTTTTCTTTACCAATGTTGTGTTGGTTAAAGTTCGAGCTGTTGTGTGAGAAAAATAATCTTTTGCATTGTAATTTTCTTTGAATCTAATGCATGTCCCTTCCTATTGTCCAAGCCTTCACATACATTTGTTCCTGTGGCATAATTGGCGTAATGAATCGTCTTATTGTAGTGCCAATCAAATTTGTGCTGCTGGCTTTACACCTTTCACCTGGGTAGACAATGTTGATATTTTAGTTTGAGTCACAGAGTTTACCTTTCCACGCTGGCAGCGAAAACGGTGCAATGAGTTGCGGGTATGCCAGTTTCAGAGGAAAAAGATCTAGCATGGAGGACTTTTATGATATCAAGATGTCCATAGTTGACGGTCAGTCAATCTGCCTTTTCGGGATATTTGATGGTAAGCTTTTTATCCTTTATGTTTGAAGATCATTTAGTCAAATGAATATTATACCATTTGTAGGTTACAGATTCTTTTCAATGGTCTTTTTAATATATGATGCAAAGATATGAAAGGATAAACTCGACTAGCTTATGTCGCTTTATATGTAGCAGTTACATAACATTGAATGATATTTTGGAATGTTGGCCAACCCACGAGGTTGATTTGGCCAACATTCCAAAACATCATTGAAGTTTTAATAATATAATGCTTATTGTATAGAGGATGATAATTTTTCATGGCAGGTCATGGTGGGTCTCGTGCTGCACAATATTTGAAAGAACATCTTTTTGAGAATATCTTGAAGCATCCGGAGTTTCTCACAAACACAAAACTGGCTATAAGTAAGTTGGATTACCAGTTCAATTGCTTCCAGTAGCAACCGATGTTTGTTGCATGGTATTATTCTTGGGGTAATCAGCTGGATCTTTAGTTGTAACGAACGCTCCTAATAAACATGCATTTTTTCTTCTGTTTAAACCATCTTTTCTGCGATAGTGCTTCCTATGGTAATTTGGTGAGTGTTAATCATGCACTTATATGATCCTGCAGGTGATACGTATCAGCAGACTGACAAAGAGTTTTTAGAGTCTGAAAGAGATTCTTACCGAGATGATGGCTCAACAGCTTCAACTGCAGTTCTTATTGGCAATCACCTTTATGTTGCTAATGTTGGCGACTCTCGAACTATTATATCAAAAGCTGGAAAAGGTACCACAACTATCCGTCACATTTGTGTTCATTTGTTTTTAGACATTTTTCCTTGATCTTTAACGCGGTTCGAAAAATTCATTTTCTCCTAAATTCGATAACAACTTATTCATTGTTTCGGTATTAAAATTAAAGGGGTTCAATTGAGTGAATTGTCAATCTCATTGTGGATCTTGGTAGTTTTTGTTGCCTAAAGAATAAAACTAATAATATCTAGCCTTTTGGGTTTTCAAAACAACTTTATGATTTCATATCAATATCAATATCAGTGATTCGATCTTTGTAAGATAAGAGTTATATTGTCAAAACTTTTGGGAACTATAGTTTGTCCTTCCTAAAGCAATAGTTCCAATGCTGAGCTAAACAAGCTTGTTATTTTTGTACAATGTATAAATGTATATATGGATATAAAGCTATTGATGATAGACTCAGATGGCGACTTATTTAGGTATATGTACTTTGATAAGTCATAAAGATCAAATCTTCCATCCTTCCTTGATACAGCAATTGCTCTCTCGGAAGATCATAAACCCAATAGAAGTGATGAGAGGAAGAGGATTGAAAGTGCTGGAGGTGTTGTGATGTGGGCAGGTATCATCCTTAGTTCTTTCCTATATTAGTCGATTAATATGCTTTAGGGACATTCTGTTTGAAGGATTGGAATGTGGAAACTCAAAGAGATCTAGTGCAATCACAACGAGGACTTGTTACATGATGTTTAACCGAAAGAACGTATTGCATGATAAATATCGTGCACAATCACAGAGACTTGATTACTATTCTTCTAGCCCTTTAATGTAATTTAGCTTGAACTACCATTTCTGTTGCTGTATCAGGCACTTGGAGGGTTGGTGGTGTTTTGGCCATGTCTCGTGCTTTTGGAAATCGTATGCTGAAGCAATTCGTAGTGGCTGAACCCGAGATTCAGGTACTTGTAAATTTTTCATGTTACCCCTGACAAAATTCAGATTTACTATCCTTACGATTACGTTATGTTTATTTTCCTCGTCTTTATGCCGTAGGAAGAAGAGATCGACAAAGACCTCGATCTGCTCGTTCTTGCCAGTGACGGGCTCTGGGATGTTGTGTCCAATGAGGTAAGTTTCCAATATATGCAAGAAAATTTTATGATAATCAAGTGCGCATTAATTAAATATCATCCTCGCATCTGAGATGCCCGAGCTATTTCAGGAGGCCGTCTCGATAGCACAATCAGAGGAAGCGGTCGAAGCAGCTGCACGAAAATTGATCGAAACTGCTTTCACTCTTGGTAGCGCCGATAACATCACCTGCATTGTGGTCAAACTTCACCACGACAATGATTCAGCAGCAGATACAGAGGAAAGAACCCACCAACAATACGAACCCAAAGGAAAAACAGAGCTCGAGCAAGAATCTGAATCCGAAGCAGAAGTTCCATCACACGCTGCCGAAACAGAGCATAAAGAAGAGCCCCAAAAGAGTTCAGCTCAGACTCCCATAAATGAGAGGGCTGATGATGCGCAATGAGGGGGCTGAGGTTTGCTTATTGCGATTGCTTCGTTTTATTCAGATCTTTTGTGAATTCTATTAAAATATATGCACATTTCGTGATCATGATGTTGTGCTGTGTGATTTGATGTTCTCATAATTTTTTGATCTTGTGTTTGTCATTTCTCATGTAGGCCTATATGGATTTTGGCCCAGTAAGTTTCTTCTCATTTTGCCCATTCTATGAATCGTTCGAGCAAGTCAGTTTGTACGGGCAGCTGTAAAGGCTGATAAATATATCCCCAACCTAAGACTTAGGTTGAGGACAAATGTTATTTATTACGTCCGACTTCATCTCTAACTACCTACATATAAATAAAATGTAAAAAGGACAAAAAACTTGATTTCGAAATATATGCTAAGCATTGTCCCTGAATTAGCCAGCAGCATGAATGTGCGTGTATCCAGCTTTTTTAGTATGTTTTATGGTATTTAGATAAAGGCAATCTTTTTCGTGATGAGTAATTAGGGTAGTATAGTAATATTGCAATAATATATCTATTTTACATCTCATTCAGGTTATATGAATTTTAACGCAGAGAAAAGCTAAAGAAAACAAGACACATCAAACTGCGAAATAGTTCAAATGGAGAGCAAGTATTTGGAATCAGTTGCAATGCATATCATTACTCTATCTCAGTCGAACGACTAACCAAATCTATTGCATTCGTGAACTTAGAAACAACAAAGTAAAGTACACAGCAATTATGGTAATAATAATTAGAATTAGAAATCAAACGATAACTGGCACTGCATATATCATGATGAGCTGATTTTTATTGTTATACTTGGCAGAATGTCTTCTGGATTTGCTGAGCAAGTTCTTCTGCACTGAGTTGGCATTCAATTCCGATCTATTTTTCAATCATGAAAGCAAATATATGGAGTCATTTACTGTTTAATACAATAACAAAATCCCATGCATGCGATCAGTATATAAGAGAATTAATTATACCTTAATTGTGTAAGAATTGAGCATCATCGTCCCATCAACCGTACTGCCGATGCTCACATGCAATATCTCGAGATCAAGCTCTTCAATGGCCGACACAATCTTAACCACTTGCCCAGGCAAACGACGAGTCGTGATCGTCTTAAGCACCAAGTTCGAACCTGAAAACTTAACCTCCACTTGGGCAGAAGCAGATTTCGAACTAGCCACGAGCTCATTCACGGCGTCGTTATTCATAGTTGAGTTGCTTGAGGAAGAGTTGCAAGAAGAATGCTGTTCAATTGTCGGGCTAGGAAGTGAAGAAGGTGAGCTCAGGCCGCCATGAATAAATGGCTTGTAATAATAGCTGGGGTTGATGCTCGATTGGGGCGTGCTCGGGCTTATGGGCAAGCTCAATCTCGGGCTCAATGGGGGTTTCCTCGGGCTTATCGGTGGTAGCCTCGGGCTTGATGAAACGACCCTCGGGCTTAGGACGACATCGGTGTTGCTGTTGTAATAGGCCGACGACGCCTTGCGTTGTTTCTTGGCCTCTAGGGATTGAAGGATTTGCTGCATCTCTTTGATGTAGTTTACTACTCCACCAATTATTGACGCTTGGTCGCCCTAAAATGTAATAAAAGTACTGTTGTAAGAAAAAAGAAAGAATATCATCATTTATTAACGAATTAGGACTGATCAGATGGGCGTATTAATTACTCTTTTGACATAAAAGCATGGCATCAACGAGCGCAAAGTAGACAACTGTTCGTTCATCAGCTTCCTTCGATTCCTCTCAACGGTGATGTGAGTTATCCTATGCTGCCCATTATCTTCTCCTCCTCCTTGGGAAGAGAAAGAAACAGAAGCTGAGGCATTAAGCTTCTGTTTCTTGCACTTTGGTAAGAGCTTCATCGCCCCTCCTTGAGCTTCATCAGCAGCTTCTTCTTGTTGAAAAGGAGCATTGTTGTCGTTGGTGTTGTTAACTGACTTTTGAAACTCGAAGCCCACAAAGTCATTGTCTGCAAACAAGGTTGTCCTCGTAGTAGTGCTCTCACAGTTGTTATTATCTTCAGCTTGCGCCACAATTAGTTTACTATCCTCAAAAGAGTAAGAAGCACTTTGATCCCAAGCTTCAAGGATGCTGAAAATGTCGTCTGGAGCATCGCAAAACTCGGGTTCGCTCAAGAATTCGCATAAAGCTGTATTACTCTCAGAATCCATTTTTCCTTACGACTTATATGAAAAAGGGTTTATGGCTTATTATTCGAGGGGACTATATGAAAGTATATTGTATATATAGAAGGGACCGAAAAATAGACAGTTTAAGTATCTGAAAGAGACTAAACCTATCTATCAAAGCCGATTCTCTTAGCTTTTAAATTCATATGTAAATATGGGGGTACTTAAAGCTATATACTTTTTGGCTTGTTTTTTCTATTACATTGTCTCAACGGATTTGTGGGGATGAGTGGAGATGAAAATTCATGCGGAGATATGTTATGACTGATGAGAGAGGAAATACAGGAGTGCGAAATTAATTTAAGGATATCATTGAAGACGAAGATGGAACTGCAAGAATAAATATAATTTTACAAATAAGGGTTTTTAGATACTTATGAAGAAGCTCGAATGACAAACTAATTAGGGCTTATATGACACACTTTTTAAGTTTAACTCGGAAATGCAAAATTTACCCAAACACCTTTTGCTCCCTGCAATAAGCCATATATGCATATATATACACACAATAAAGACAACAAATATTTCCAAGAGAGCCGTTATACTATTCAAGAATGATGATTGGATGGTGATAATTAATAGCGTGAAATCTGACAACTTGGAACTGCAAATTGTTCTATACTGCATGGTGTCCACAAATTTTACATTTATTTGCCGGAATAATTATTTCAATCTTCTCCCTGTCAGTTCCATTATAACATGTCACGCATGAATTATTATTGGGTGTTCGTTGTTGTAGAGATATATTATAAATTAAAGTTTCATAGGCCACACTATCTCAACAAGTCAATGATATGCTTTTATATATTTAATTTAACTAATTAACTGTGCTTGAGACATTAATAAGTGTATCCTAAAAAGTCAAACACAGCAAGATCACGCGTGACATTGAATTCTAGCCTTCTCAAAACCCTAATTTAGAAATGCATATATTCTTGCATAATATTACTACAATACATTTAAACGAGGAGTTGGCGTTGGTGTAGTAAATTAAAGACGACGAGGACGAGGCACTGAGCAATGTCTGAGACACTCTGCCACCTTTTTAATTTTGTCTGTCGTCACTCATATTAGTAGATCATTCAAGAAAAACTCAGACTCTTATTCAATGCACACACACGTCTTTTACGTGCCACTGTATTTAATTTTTCCTTTTTCGTATTTGAAATTCGATTTTTTGATCTGGAAATTGATCCTTGCAACGTTATTAATAAATGGGTAGTAACATTCACTGTCTCTTTTTATGTGGTAATAACTAGTAAGATGAAAGGTTTTTCTGTGTTTTGGTGTTTGCATGGGAGTGCGTTCTGAATAAATGAAGAGAAAGACAAGATTGTTCTTGTGTTTTCTTGCTCTCTTACAAAATTGAAAAACGATTCTAATCAATGAAATATATATGGGACAAAATCCTAATCAACAATACAGATATAAATGATGGTGGGGTCCTTCCAACTTACCAAGAAAAAAAAAGGAATCCTCATTCATATCACATTCTGAAAAAACAACATTTATTTCAGACCCACGAAACGTATGACCTCACATCGAAATAAGTATATATACACACACACACACAAGTAAAACGAATTTAACCGTTACTACGTAGGTATTCGAATTAATCATCAGAAGCCCATCATTACATAGTACTGTACTACATAGAAAAATGACTTTTTTAACCAGATGGTAATTAGTACATATACAGGATCAATAAGAAGAGATATAGAGGCCCTTGAAGATGATGTAAGCTAGCAATCTCACTGTTTCGTAAATTACAATATAGATTTGTTCGTATGCCATATAAAAGCTATGGGATATCCTTTTCTTTGCCTAGCTGCTGTGCTGAGACAAACAATGACCAGACCAACGCATTGTTCCTCGGTAGTTACTACAATTAACTAAAAATAAATGAAAAGAATTGAAAGCATTAAGGTGTTTTGTTTGTTTGGATTGGGCGATACCTTAAATTAACCCTTAAATGCTGATTAGACGATAGTACTAGCAGTTAAGCTAATACAAACAAGCAATTTAAGCAGGAGTCATGACATCAATTAAAGATTACAAAGATCTTCAACCTCAG
The DNA here is from genome assembly GCA_027422505.1 of Craterostigma plantagineum. Classification (NCBI taxonomy): domain Eukaryota; kingdom Viridiplantae; phylum Streptophyta; class Magnoliopsida; order Lamiales; family Linderniaceae; genus Craterostigma; species Craterostigma plantagineum. The sequence goes on from JAPQWV010000001.1 coordinate 33,136,328, forward strand.
TTTGTGCAGCAATTTAGCTAGACAACGTAAGCTTAAGAGGAAATAGTTTTCGAAATTAAGGGCCTCGCCAGTTTAATTTTTTTTACGCCATGGCGTATTTCTGAGTCCAGCTTCTTGCAGTGGTCTCATACTTGTTCTTGTCTGTCTTGTACATATGAGCAATCTCGGGCACCAATGGGTCGTCAGGGTTAGGATCCGTCAACAAAGAACAAATAGAAAGCAACACCTAAAATTGGGAAGAAACGAAAATTAAGATTTTACTCGTTTATCATGCTGAATATGATAACATCGAAGAGGAAGATTTTCACTTCAAGCTGCAAAAGGAGAGAATACAGCGATCGGAGAAAGGAGTTTGATCCAAACCTTCGAAATAGTAAGAGCGGGACTCCACTGTTCCTTTAGTATGTCAAGGCAGATGCTACCATTGCTGTTGATGTTAGGATGAAAAACTTTTGTCCTAAATGAGACCTGCAAATATTATTTAAGAGGCACGTATGGCAAATATGTTAGAGCTGATGCAGCTCGGGAAGTGCTTAGAACAAGTGGAAAGATGTAAAACGAACAAATGCACAACACCTTAGGTGGTTTGAAGGGATAGTCTGGAGGGAAGTGAATCGTAGCCATGAAAACACCCCCAGCATATGGGCTTTCTGAAGGACCCATGATTGTTGCTTGCCAGTGAAACATGTCCTCACCGACAGGCCCTATGAACATGCGCAAAGATGGGGCGGGGCGAAAAAAGGCGCAATTAAGGAATTAGAATTTCCTTCTCTGATGAAGAATGTTGTCATAGAGATGATAAAAGCAAAGTCAATGGAGCACAAGTCAACAGAGTAACTGGTTAGAAATATAAGGGGATATGTGGGTTATGATCTTGTTTTGACAATGGAAAGACAAATTATCGGAAAGAAAAGTGTCATGTGTTATAAAATGCATTTGTAATCGAATCATATTAAGATCATATCAGCGGTTAGTTTGCGTCATTAAGATAATGCACGTGTTTTTATTGATATTTCATGGATGATACCATAACTGTAGTCAGCAGTCAGATATCATTGCAAATGCTGAGAACAGAGCGATCAAGAAAGAAAGTAAAACCAAACCAAGGCCTAAGTTCGTACATTACGACCAACTCATTTAAATTAGTTCTGAAAAGCAAAATATAAGTATGGATTAATCTTTCACAGGAGAAATTCAGAAGCTGAGCTTGGACTCGAATTGATTTGTTTGAACTTAACAAAACATCATGAAACAACGAACCAACTGACAATCTTATTCGTCTCAAAGCTCACTTGATCTCCCTTCAACAAGAAACTGGAACCAAAGAATACCAAAAAGACTTAGAATTCAGATTCAGAAGGAACTCCACCAGCACAACGATTAGCTTTAGCTCAATCTATTGACACCTTAAAATCCCAAACCAACAACCACGCAGGGAACAAATGATCAAATCCAATCTCAAAATATATTCAGAAAGATCTAGGCAGAAAACCAAAGAAACATAAAGTAATTATACTGAAAGCAAGATAAAAAACACCCGAAACATTCAAAAAATCAAGCCAAACAAATAAAAAAGCAAAAAACAATGAAAAAGATATACCAGCACTGCAGGAGGTAGGAGGATCCTTCTGAAGATCCTTAAGCTCCTTCAAGATCCTCTTGGAAGCCATTTCACAGATATCTAACCAACCAAAAACAGATGGACAAATAAAATCAGAAGATCAATTCTTCTATTAATTTGACGAAGAAATAAACAAAATCAAAGGAAAAAGAAAAAAAAGAAACCCGAGAATTGTGCTGAAATTCGTCCTTGAGAGAGGGAGAGAGAACAAAAGGTATCCTCCAATTTGCCGAGAAAATGCCAGTCACTCACGCAATGAAACCAAGTGCTCTATTGCGCGATGATTGTTCGGGTAACTATGGACAACATATATTTCTTGTTCTTTTTCTTTTAAAGAAAAAAAAAAAGGAAATTCTTTATAGTTTTTTTCTGTAAATTGGAGAATGGAGATTCGCAATTCTTCTTTAGAAAAGAATTGGAGATTCGTTGATCGTCATTTCCATTGCCTGATATTGACACTTTGTCCTCGTTGAACGATTCGAGTTTATCCAGTTAAGTCCCATTTGAAATACTATACTCACAAAATAATAACAGAGAAAATAAAATCAGAATTGCCAATTTAATATTACATATTGTCTTAAATTATAATCAGATCATCCATAACACAATTGGCAACTATGAAGCAGCAGAGCAGCATAACCACTGGCTTTACCTTATTATTATTACACTCTGCTCAAACGTAAAGAAGAAGAAGAGTTCAAGCAAACTTGTCTTTGAATGAAGGTTTTGGTACTCTACCCAAAACCCGGGCATTGAAGACGGCGTATTGGTTCTCAAACTCTGCCTCAGCTGCCTTAGCAAATGCCTCGATCTTATCTTCGTATGTCTCGTAAAACACAGGCACGGTGAACAGCAACACAAGACCTGTTTTGAGAGAGACGACAATAATCAAGAAAAGGCGAATTCGTTCTCTATCAGTGCAGTAAATGATACATACAACGTTGTTTCACGGAGACCGAAGGTAAGCAAGCGACTTACTTATGTAAAACAAGCTCAAGAAGTTGAACCAATCGGCCAGAGCAGATATTGCCCAAAGGTTAGCAATGATCTGCAAAACCATACCATAGTAGCTAGCTATGAAACTTTGTTTCTAATATGACCAATTGGTACTCATTAAACAATAATTCCATTGTTATGGGAAGAAGATGGAGACATAGAAGTGATGTAAGAATGTCGCATACCACAAGGAATTTCTTGAGACTTATTCCATATGCAGCATCTCGAAGGCTCGCAAGTCCTCTGTTGATTTCGACCCTAAGAGAAGAAGCTATGCTGAGGATGGCATCTTCTGGGATCACAACTTCCGGGATTTGGGGGCGGGACCTGATTAACATCGGACAAAAGTATGAGCATTGAAAATAGCATTTCAGATATTCAAAGGGAATGTTTGGAACCATACTTGTTGATGAAGGTCGACGTGTTTGACCAGAGGAAAACGATCGACAGGCCAAAGATCAGAACATGGCAAACTACTGTAAGCAAGTGGTATTCAAGCAATTCAAAAAGCACCCAAACTGTGGTGGCGAACCCCAGCAAACCAGCAGAAACCTTCTTGTCTCTCCATAGGAAGATATCGGCAGCTGTAAAGAATGTACCAAATCGTGAGATCCTACAATGATGCAATAAAGCTGTTGAGGGCTTATGTCTCAAAAGGGCTTTGAGATGAATGGCAAATCCAACTCAGAAATCGCCACAATCTACTAGACAGAAGTCCTCATCACAAGTCCAAAAATCCCAGAAACAACTAGAGCCAAGCTAGAAGCTAAAAACCCATGTCTAAAACAGCAGCAAACGTTAAAATCAAAACGAACCAGCTATGAATAACATAAAATCGTACGTTTACCACCACCCAGAATCGTATGCACGGGCTTTTCGCGACCGAACAAGCGGTGGATCTTAGTCTTCGCAGAGGCCGACGAAGAGTCCGAGGGGTCAAATTTCTCTGAGATCTGATCGATCGTGGATTCTTGTTTCTCCTGCTCACTAGTGTTATCCGCCATTTGATATGATCTCAAACCGCTCGATAATTCCTTCTATGAATAATCCAGTCTGCTTTCTTCGCTCTGTGTGTCTGATCTGAACTAAAGCCAAGCCACCAAAGTTGAAACGAGTCTGCTGTGGGTTGACTGTTGTGCAGCGTTGACGAGTTGGCTTAGGTTCGGAATTTCGGAGCCGTGAGGCTTGGAGCAGCCGAGCCGTGGAAGTATTTTCTGCATCATTACGTAGTTTAACATGCATTATTAGACTTTTCATTCATGCCAGTCAGAAGTTTCATGTAGTATTTAGTCCAGAAAATATTTAGTTTGAAGGATCCGATTTTTGTAGTACCATTTCATTGTTCATGTCAGTCAGAAGTTTCATGTAGTATTCAGTCCAGAAAATATTTAGTTTTAAGGACCCGATTTCTGTAGTACCATTCCATTGCTCATGCCAGTCAGAAGTTTCATGTAGTATTCAGTCCAGAAAATATTTAGTTTTAAGGACCCGATTTCTGAAGTACCATTTCATTGCTCTGAAATAATAATATATTGAAAGTTTGTAACAAAACGATCATCCTATACAAGTTCATATTATTTTTATACCACCTTTTTAAGCTAGGTCCTTATCTCTAAATTTTACAGAAATTGATCCTTTAAACGAAAGTTTTTTCTGACAAGGTCTGAATCTTAAGTTAAACTTCGAAACGGGCCACCCTTATTATTATTCTATACCTTTTGTTCTATTCTATTCATCTTCTTGATAATGGCATCTACTCATCTTCACAATACGTTACAAGATGGAAACTAGCGTAGCTAACAAGAGAAAACGAGGAAGAAAATAAGTTAACAAATAGCACAAAACTATACGTGGAAACACATGCTTATGACTGTCAAAGAATAAGAGAGAAACATCTTTTAGATACAACGGTTTGTAATGTAACTGCATTATGTATGGACTCGTAAGAAGAACTTGTCGTCATCCACATCTGCTTTCTTACCTAAAATTATGAAGAGATATTACTCTCATCGTTCTTTGATCTTTATATCATCTGATCCCAGATTGTAGGACAGGGAAGAAGCTCCAGCTATTTCGAGGGCTGGTTAAGTCCTTCTCAACACTGCCCCCACCTCCTTCCTTCGCATTGTCAAAGTCGAAATCTTTGCTCGATCCCAGCGACAACATGCGATCCTTACGCTCGATTTCCTCGTCATTACATTCGTTTAAGGTTGCCCTCAAATCCCTTCGTTCGCCAAGATCTGACGACGAATTCGTATGCTGCATAGAAGGAGGAGACACTTCCCTCACAACACAAACTGGAATATCATCGTCGAAGAGCCTAAAAGAAACTCTGTGATCGCTTATATCGTCGTTTTCCTGGGAAGCAACTTTAGATTCAACTTTGCCTTGATCTGCTAATTCCCCAGCTCCATTAGGCGTCAAAGAACCCGAATCAAGCCTCGAAATCCCGCCCCCGTCGGGCGTCAGCGATCCCGAGCCAAGCCTCGAACCCCACTTATAGTAGTAGCTCGGATAATATTCGTAACAGCCAAGAAAAGGCGACGAAGTCCCAGAACTAGATTGAAGCCCATAATGTCCTAAACCCTTCTCACCATACCTTTGGTTTCTACTTCTAGCTAGGGAAGAAGACAAAAGCTGGGCGAAGGGCACCTCAGGCGAAGGAGGCGTCGTCTGGGCAGGCTCGGGCGGCGGTGTGAAGGAAGCAGTCGACGGCTCTGTAGTGAAGGCAGAGAAAACGGGCGGCGAAACTAACTGCGTTTCGTGGGCGTAAGGGCCCACGGCATAAATCTGCTTTATGTTAGTTTCGCTAGCTTGAAGGGATGTAAAGTTGTCGGCCGGCAAGGGAGAATCTGACTGAAGAAAGGAAGCTGGGGAAGAAGGAGGGGCTATGAAGGGCATCATGACTAGGGTTGAAGAAATGCTGTCGTTGTTATTACTGCTGCGATTGTCTGAAATAGGGGAGACAAGGCGAGCGCCGGGCGGGTTGGGCTCGGAGGAGGCGAGAACGGCGTGCCCAATTCGTTTTGCGTTGTTTTGCTTGTTTGATCCCAAGAAGCAGAAGTACCGTAGATTCAAGAAGCTTCCCCATCTTCTTTTCTGCTGGACATAGATAGGGATTCATATGGTTAGTTAGAGGAAGGTTTTGTTCAGAGTTCAGACAACATGGATCGCCAGATTCATGTGTCCTAAAACGAATTCGCCCAAATTCAGACACTTTTGATCAGCAACAGATTCGATCCCATTAGGCGTTTAGAGATTCAAAGTAAGCAAATGACAGAGAAAAAGAGAAATCATGATTCATCTTGGATCAGTGGGTGCAAGTTCAGATCAAAGTTTTCCCTTTTTTTTTAAGACGAACAATGAAAATTGAAAACAGAGACGCACGACGAACAGAGTTATTTACAAACCTTAGCTGTGGAAGGTTGAACTCTTGTCTCAGCTGTAAAAATGGCTGCTGCAGCAGCATTTACAGTATCAACGCTGTTGGGTACGCTGCTCATGGTAAGAAGAGACAGTTATTGAAATATATCTGTGAGCTTGGCGAGGAGTGTGACGTCAGATTCCGATGGAGTTGCGTGGGATTTTGAGATCAATCATGGAAAAGGAAAGAGGGTAGGAGAAGGAAATAGATAGGTAATTAGGCCATGGCCAGGGACAGATCAGATCACATGGCGTAGTTTCAAAACAAAACAAAACAAATCAAGAAAACGGTGACTTTCATTATTAGGAGTGAACCCCACCAACTATTGTTTAATTACGCTTGCTCCCCTTCACTCCAATCAATTAGCTTGTAATATTTTATTACAAATGGGAAAGAAGAATGTAAATTCGAGCATTCAATGCGTCATATGCTCGAAACTTACATATTTACTTCAACTCACGTGACATCTCTTAAACCCTTCTTCGCACCACCTCTTTTGTGTAGCTTCAATCATTAGCCACTGTGAAGTAAAAAAGGGTTGTAGTTAGTAATTTATACGAAAATGGGCGTGCAGTAACACTCGATGTTGGCATAAAGGTGAAGACTTGTGCAAAGATTATATCTTTGCCGTCTTTTTCCTTTTAACGTTTTCGATTCTTTTACGTGGTACTCAAACAATTATTGATGTGACCATGTAATTGACTTTGCTTTTTCAGGACAAGCAGATGTTTGTTGGCTAAAGAATTACCCTTGCAAAAAGTTCGGCAATAATTACAACTTTTATAGAATCCCATATCGAGAAACAATTTTGGTGGGAGTATCGGTCTCAGACATATAATGCTCCAAAACAAGCCCAGTTCAAGTGGCCATAATTCTATTGGGCTACATCATGATTCATGATGATGATGATGCAGGCTTGTTTTGTTACCATTCTTGAATATGTTTTTGGTTTTTTTTTTTCAGAAATTATTGCCAAATATACGCAGATTATTGCACTCAAGTATAATAAGACTTGGTCGTTAATTATTCATGCACAGACTCGAAGAGATGATGGCTGAGAACATTGTTGCCTCCTTTATTTTCTCCTCACCATCAGTTATATCCTCTTCATCATGGGAAAAGGAAAAAAAAAAAGAAAAACGGAAATAATCTCAACATTTCATTTCAATTTTCACCTCAAAGACTGTACCTTTTTCGATCTCTATCTCTCTCTTCCCTTTGCAGGATTTTTTTTGCTTTCCTGATCGTCGAAAGACGAAATGGTAACGCCATAATCATCGTTACGTTAGTTTTATTTGTTATTAGATGCATTGTGTTATCTTGAGAAAAGTGCATTTATTATCAAGATTTACGATAATCATGGTTTGCTTCACATCCCCTAATCTTGCACACAATGTTTAAAGTGCACTTTGTTAGAACAACAAATTTGGCCGAGATAGATCATAGTTGGCCGTTTATGAGAAAGGAAAATCCCATCTTACTTATATTATTGCAGCACTGATTTGAACGTCGAAATATGTAATGACGAGAATAAACAAATCCCTCGAAATATATCTGTTTTTAATTTTTGGGCAGGCGAATTCTGGGTCTGGGATGGCAGTGGAGGACGAATGCAAGCTAAAATTCATGGAACTGAAGGCAAAAAGGAACCACCGTTACATCACCTTCAAAATCGAAGGCCAGCAAGTGGTCGTAGACAAGCTCGGAGAACCTCAACACACTTACGAAGATTTCACCAACGCCCTCCCACGCGACGAATGTCGATACGCAGTCTTCGATTTAGATTTCACCACCAGCGAAAACGTCCAGAAAAGCAAGATCTTCTTCATCGCCTGGTAATTTATATCTTGACTATTGAAAATTCGATGTGATTAGGGATTTCATTTTTTTTTCCCGATAATAGGTCGCCCGAGACGTCGAAAGTGAGGAATAAGATGGTCTACGCAAGCTCGAAGGACAGGTTTAAGAGGGAACTCGATGGAATTCAAGTCGAGTTGCAAGCAACAGATCCCAGCGAAATGAGCTTCGATATCATAAAATCCCGAGCTTACTAGAAATAATTTCGCATAATCGTTTCTCTTTTACTTACTCCAATCTCTTACAAAACTCATTTTTTCTTGCCTATCTCGAACTCCTGTTGTGTGATCGCGGGGACTGATAATTGTTTCGTTTAAACGTATACACTATATTGTATTAAGGCATAGACAACACATAGGACTATTTCTTATTATGACCATTATTATTATCATTCCAATGCTCTTCTTCCCATTTCTCGACTTGCTTTATCGCGCTTTTTTTCCTTTCGAGAACGTCGAGAATAGTAGACGGGCTATAAGGTGGAGGTATCTCACAAGGCCCGTCGTAATGTTGTCGAGGGCCATTAATAGCCATCGATTCCATCATGAACTTCTTCTCTGATTCTCTCGTTGCTGAGCAAAACATCGAATCTAAGCAAACCTCGACCGCCTTTTCTGGGATCTTGGGCTTGTAAGTCAATAGCTTGGCGTATTCGCTCATGAGATGAAACATGTAGTCGTAAACGTAGTCCATCTTCAGCTCATTTAGAACGAAATCGCTCGCAGATTTGCCTATAGCTTCAGCCTATGCATAAATCCATTTCCATAAAAAATACAATGCAAAAGAAAATAGGTGAACATTATTGCATTATTACATACCTCTTGTGGATGGCTATTTCCCCAGTCCACGGCGTACTTTATCGACCTGCATTTGTTTTCGTCGCCTTTGATGGGCCAGTAATGCTTCAAAGGTACCAAACTTCTGGTGAAGAAGTCGTAGTAATGAGGGTTTACGAGCAGTGCGAGTGAGTCGCAGGCAAGGATGTATTTCTCGCTCACTGACCATGTATTGCCTTCGACGTAGATTTTGTACTTGTGATTGCATTGTCTGGCCAAGTTTGATTCCTTGAAACCCTCGTTCTGTTCTTTTATCCAATCCTAAAAATATGTAGAAGTTTTTTGCCATATTCATTGAGCATGCAGCAGCTATTTTATGATCTTTTTTCACCCTTTTCTGACAGTCTTTTCGTAAGTTAAATGATCATTTACCTGAATGTATATACGAGCATTCCAATCTTGTTTGTCTGAAACATTACATGTAAGCAAATCTATCCTTGTCTGTGAAACATGAGGATTACCCTTCCAATAAGCATAGGGCTCTCTCTCAGCCCACTTTGTCCTCTTATTTCCTTCCTTGATATCCTCACTCAGTTGTTCCCATGGTTTTATATTAACTTCAGACCTTCATTACAGCAAAATATAAAAACGATAAATAGATTAAGATATATATTATAGATAAACAGTGTTCAAAGATCAAATTTTGAAGTTGATAGAGGGAAAGTTCAAACGTATGTTATTACCATCCCCAGAAAGACCAGTCTGGAAAAACAATATCATAACTCAGATCATCACTGCAATATCTAAACAATGGAGGGGGAACTACTATGTATTTCCCAGGATCATTATTGTTGTTCGTATAGAGCTTTTTCTCGACGATGGGATGGTCCGCGCAGTTGAACATCATGTCCAAATCTGGGATTCTTCCTTGGTACCTACTCAACAGCTGCAAGATACCCCACAGCGTAAACATGTCCCTTGTCTGAAACGATTTCTTGTAAGTTTCCACGTAAGCTTTTCCCTCGACGATCACTAGCCTGAAGTTAGCCCGGGCCTTGCCTTCATCACAGTTTCTTCTGCGATCCCAGTCTTGCTCCACGGAGATAAATCTTGGTAAATGTAGTGAAAATAGTCGGGACATATAGGGTTTGATTTGGCGGATGATGATGAGAAGATTCCTCTGTGTTTGATTGGAGCTTTTGCACTGAAAGAGCAAGCTTGAGACGTGTTGCTGGTAATGAGGGAGCAGTTTATAAGTGAGATTTCTAGGGTTTCAGGTCTGTATTGATGATGATCAAATGCCTTTGTGCCCGTTAGGACTGGTTTTATCAGCTGTAAGAGAAGAAGAAGAAGAAGAAGAAGAAGAAGAAGAAGAAGAAGAAGAAGAAGAAGAAGAAGAGGAGAAACATCGAAAGAAGATGCATAAAAAAAAGAAACAAACTTTATTAGCGTGGGTTCCAATGAAAATCCACATGTAGAAGCACATGCAATAAGACTTGGATATAATTGTTTTGCTCTATTCGTTGTCAACCAATTGACATACAAATCTCCAGGGAATCAATCATTTGAAGATAAGAAGGGAAACTATATATTTTGGGAGAGTGTTGTGAAATGGCTTACAGCATATGCAGAAGAGTCGAGGTAGCGCGTGCACAGCAACGCGCCGAGGACGAACGCGGCAAGGAGGAGGGCCGCCATGGATGATGACCTCAGTAATAATGGCCGTCGGATTGTATCCATGCCTTTTTTCAAATGGACGGCTTCGATGAATCTCCTCCGAATACACTGATATTATCTCAGAAGGAGGAAGACGATGAGATGTACTTAATTAATTATTAAGATGTGAGATGTGTTTAATGAAGGAAGCTGAAGTGGTTATATATCTGTTTGAGGGGCTTTGTTTGGTTATGTAATAGATGGAGTTTTGTAAAAAGAAAGATTTTATTGCTTAGATTATGTTTATCAATTACCCGGACAACGGGTTGTAATTAAATAAAATAAATCAAACAAGTAAATATTCCCCACAACCTCCCACAACCTGGTTGGTGGACCAACCTGGTGCATCAACCGGTTGTGCACAGTTTTCAAAATTGTTTTTGTGATTTTTATTGATTTTTATGATACAATTAATTATCTATTAAAATTTTATTTTAATTTTTTTTTTACCAAAATGTATGATTTTTTTCTCTACAAATAGAGACTAATATTGCTACATTTTGAGTGACAATTTCAAATTATATATTTCTCTATTACATTCTATAATATATCATAATTCATATTATTTTTCTATCTCCAATAACCAAAGTATCTAAATTTTATATCATATAATGTAATCTATTTTCAAACATTCAAATACTACTAAAAATAATTATAAAAAATAAATATTATAGGTTGTGCTCGGTTGTTGATAAAGTATGAAATTGTTGAAGTATAGGTTGTGAATGTGGAGGAGAGAGAAATTAATATTTTATTCTCATGACCGGTTGTGAAGGTTATGGATAAACATAGTCTTATTATTTGGGTACGAGGTACGAGGAGGTTCGCTCTTGTGAGTAGAGTATCAACAAAGTAAAGTTACTATTTGACTTTCTTTATTATTTGCTTCTCAAAACGAAAAGAAAATAAATAAAAGGAGATAGTCTTGGAGAGACCTTTATCTAATCAGATGAAGCAAGACATATAATAGAACTTTATTTATCGTACAAGCAAGCCAACTCCTTTTTTTAATATTATTATATTGTTAAGTTAACACTTTGTGTACTGCCATCATTGGTGATGTTTAGACTTTATGGAGAGTGAGTTGACCAGCGACATTATCTTATTCGTTTGGGAGTCTTCTCTTTGACTCTTTGAAAATTCACTAGGCCCGACGATTAGCTTGATTATTCTACACTACTACAGATGTCTTTCGAAAGAAATATCACAAAACATGATTTTTTTTTTTCCTTTCTGAGGTAGTGAATTTCATTATTACAGAAAACCAGGAAAATGCCACCATACACATCCTTAAAGAAGAAGAAGAAGAGAAGAAGAGAAACAAGGTAATAATCTAGGCTAAGTGGGTGTTCAAGTGGAGATTCCACCATCTTAATCTGTCCCTTGCAAGAATCCCACATCGACGCTTTCGTCGGGAAAATCCAGCAACAGCTCCATAATCTCATCATCATTCCCAGAATCATCGTCGTCTAATTCACCACTCTTCAAATCATCACAAACTGTAACTAATACTTCTGCTTCGTTCTTACAGTTCAAAGCTTCACCGTTCTCTGTCTCGATCCATTCAAACAACTTCACCTGCGCTGAGGAGGACGAAGACGATGAAGTCTGTGATTCTACGACATCGTCTGACATATTAGACTTGGCCCTTTCAAGACGAACGACGTTGTGATTCGAAGCACAATCATCATCGGTCTTCCTCAGTCTCTTCTTCAAATTCGTGTTCCAAAAGTTCTTTATATCGTTGTCTGTCCTTCCCGGCAAAAGAGACGCCATAGCTGCCCATCTGCAAGGCAAGAAAATTATGACCAGCAAAAAAGGAGATCGATCAATTAACTAACTAACTGCAGTTGCTGGCTTGGTTAAGTTACTTGTTTCCGAGTGTGCTGTGAAGGTGAATGATTGTGTTCTCTTCTTCTGGGCTAAAGGGTTCGCGCTTGATCCCAGGTTGGAGGTAGTTAACCCATCGAAGTCGACAGCTTTTCCCACATCGTTGAAGACCTGCGTTTTTATCAAGTAGATTTCCCACATGTAAGAACAGAGCATAACAGAGCAGAACAGAACAGATCTTTCAGGCTGACCTGCACGTTTAGGTAGGTTTCTCCAAGTGACGTGGCCATTTTGGGTAATGAAATCGATGAGAACCTTGTCCTCTTCAAGGCTCCATGGCCCTCTTCTTAATCCTGCTTTTTTGTCGCAGCAAGCCTTTCTTCCTTTGCTTTTCTTCACCTCCTTTTCCATCCTTTTCCCCATAACTCTGCAATAAACAGAGCATGCAAACAGAGGCCAAGACTTCAAGAGTTTTCCTAGCCTAGCTCGATACGCCCAAAGTTGTCCTAAAGATCAAGTGAAGGGTCTTTAATTCGTGCACCTTAAAGGCAAATGAGAGTCTATTAGTACACAACCTAATTCAGTGCTTTTTAATTACAGCCGTTTTTTCTCGTGGTTTCTTGATTAGCGATTTAGTCTCTAGCATACATATCTAGTGGGAAAATCTCAAGCCTAAACGACGTACAAAGAGGACTGGTTTTAAATACTTGCAACATTTATATGATGAAGCCATCATCGATCTCTCTACATACCTAGCTAAGCCCTACTTCTCAATTAATCCCAACCTAAATCTTGTACAAGTGGTTAACAGCATGTAGTAATGAGAGAGAGAGAGAGAGAGAGAGAGAGAGAGAGAGAGAGAGAGAGAGAGAGAGAGAGAGATAGTATTTGCTTACCTGAAGAGAGAGAAAAACAGAGCAAGTGTGAGGACTTATTTCAAGGAAGGAGAAGAAATACAGTAAGACAAGCTTAGTGTTCCTCGTTTTTCATGCGACATGTTCCACGTGGTGACCATATTTTTTGGAATGCTCTGCTCCCTTTTGTATTTCTCCTCATATCTTGAATAAATGAATTGTGTAAGGCGTGGTAGGAAATTAATAATATATTAAATCATGATTCACGCTCATAAATCATGATTCATGCAATTTTGATTCTTACAATAATAAAAACTTTTAGTGGCGTAATTGCTTTGTTCAACCATTGGTGCTTGGGCTTATATTGCATTTGTTGGATACGAAAAATACTCTTCAACTCCGCCCACCAACAAAAGAAATGTTAGCAAAAATCACTGGAATAATTATTAGATATACTCAATTCATTGAGAGATATAATTTGTAGACAGCGTCAACAAATATCTCCTCGGACTTAATTGTTTTTCTCGGTCCAAAGTCCAACATGGGCGGCTTCGTATCGTAATAATTAAACTGTGTGTGCAACTATTCAAAGTTCAAAATCAATTATAAGATAGAAAATTCGACTTTGGCGTCTATATTATAACCAACAGTCTGTCGGGGTTTTTTTGTTATCTAGGATTACTTTTGTGTGAAATTAAAAAAAAAGGGGATTGGGTGTTTAAAAAAAAATCGAAGTGTTTGATTATGATTTTGATCCGCTCGACTGAAATTTCATGTCGAAATGAGGTGTTAATCGATGGGTTCGTAATTATTAAACATATTAACCCCAAATTTGAGTGAATTTTGGTGTTTTTGAGTCTGAAATCGACGTTTTCAAACAGAAATTGGTTTATTCGAGTTTTTATTCGAGTTATTCGAGTTACTCGAATAAAATTCTGGTAGAAAAATACTATATTCGAGTGGAAAAAAAATTGAAAATGAAAATCGAATAAATTATTTATTTTTCGAGTTTTTTACTTGAAAATATTACTCGAATTTAAAATAATTTATTCGAATTTATCAAATTTTTTTAAGTTGGGGTATTTTGGTAACTTTCGATCCACCCCTCTCGCTTAATAGAAATAGGGACGCTCCCTTGTGTTAAAACAGTCGAAGCTCCTAAATTGGTTATTGCCCATCTACAATTCTATATCAATTAAGTTTAAATATTATTATTACTTACAATAAACAAAGCTAGCAAAAACAATTAATAAAATAATTATATAAGCAAGGCTGTGTCCAAGTTGACAGCCCACCCACCCACCGTGTCCTCCCTCTCTCTCTCTCTCTCTCTCTCTCTCTCTCTTCTCAGAAGCTATGGCCGTCCAAGTATGGGAATCTGTGAAAGAATCGATCACGGCATACACCGGGCTAGCTCCTGCTACTTTCTTCACCGTTATTGCAGTAGCACTTGCCCTTTACTACGTCGTTTCGGACTTGTTCGGATCATCCGATGATAGACAAGCACAGCACAGGCCCATACAAGAAGAAGAAGTGGAGCCTTTGCCGCCGCCAGTTCAGCTCGGCGAGATTACCGACGAGGAGCTGAAACAGTACGACGGCACCGACCAAAAGAAGCCTCTCCTCATGGCTATCAAGGGTCAGATCTACGATGTGTCCCAGAGCAGGTAACAAAAAAAAATTAAAATTAATCTTTTTTCTTCTTCTTGGAACTGATTTAGTATCTGGGCTTGGTGTAATTGAGGGTTTTGTAGCTTCAATTGTGAATTTCTTGGTGGTTTGAGTTGAGCCCTTTAGGGCTGGCTATCGTATACTTACAGTCTGTCATCTGAAATATGATATATCTTTAGCAAAGAATCGTATTTACTTTTATGTTTTTTTGCTGACTTGTTTCTTTCTAGTTTAGTATATTCCTATAATTTCCGTTGTGACAAGATAAAGCCTTGATCTTTATGGTGATCGTTTGGGGATTATATATAGTAATCTGATATATTCTTGCAACGAATCACATCTACTTATAGGCTTCTCTTCTTTTCATCATGGCTGTTGTAAGGTGATTTTCTTGGCTATCTTTTCACAGAATGTTCTATGGGCCGGGCGGGCCTTATGCACTGTTCGCTGGAAAAGATGCTAGCCGAGCACTTGCAAAGATGTCCTTCGATGAGAAAGATTTGAACGGCGATCTCACTGGGCTGGGCATGTTTGAGCTCGATGCCTTGAGAGACTGGGAATACAAGTTTATGAGCAAATACGTTAAGGTTGGAACCCTCAAGAAACCCGAGCAAGTAAATGATCGTGCAGTTGACGGGCAAGAAGAAGAAGTAACTGCTCCTCAAAGCAATGATTCTTGTGACAACGTCGAACAATCGAAGGAAAGCGAACAAGTGAATGCTCATTCTGGCGAGGATGCTGAGAAGAACGAGTGACATATTGGATGAGAGTTTGAGAGCCCAAATGGGGAGCTTTTCCACACTCTGTTATATTGCATATCTGAGTTTTCAAATCTATGTACGTCTAGGATTGGACATGTTTTATATTGTGTAATAATAATAATGAAAGGAAGCTCGTGAAGAAAGGTAATAGACTCCTAATTCTGATTCTTCCCTTTATCACTGAAACATGATCGTACGTATGATTATGGACAAACTATGCTTTTCTTGGAGTTGATTCCTTTTTTCTTTTGAAGGGCCCAATCCTTTCTTCAACTGATGTTACAAACAAAAAATCAAAGTGTTGGAGGATCAGTTTATTGAACTTCTATTACATCTGTCAGAAGATTTATAGAAAGAAAGAGGCAGTTTTTACTTGCCATGTATTTATTTTTTGCTACTTCTGTTCGAGGGATGCAATTTGTTAAGATTTGTGTTGGAAGGTTCAAAGTGAAAATATTAATAAAGTTGAGGGTGGTATTGCGAAGGTTCACATTCGTCAAATGGTTTATTCGTAATTTCATGCTTGTGCGGGGGTTAGTTTATAAATTTGATCCCGCGAAGAATGAATGAATCTAATAAAAAGGCCGTTTCTTGACGCATCGCACTCAACAATTTTCGAAGGAAGCAATCGGGAGGGCATCGAAATTGAAGAATTGGAATGTATGGAAACTCTTTTCTCTGTTTTCTGATTGATTTCCTATCTCGCAGTTTCATCTTCCTTTTCTTTTAATCGAATAAATGGTTTGAGTTCCCACTGGATTAAATTAGGGCTCAAGTGATTCGAGTTTTGATCGATTACGCAGTGTTTGATTTATCTATTTTATGATATTATTCTGGAATTTCCAATTTTGCTGAATGTGAATTCTGAGGCGCTTTTTGTGCTGTGCTGAGGGGACATATCGATTGATCCTCTGTTCAGAGTGGGTGTCTTTGGAGGATACGTTCCGTGAACGATTTTTCATAATGTAAAAACTAGATTTAAGATGAAGTATCCATGTTGTTGACATTAATTTATGTCCGATCTTCAACATTATGCGTAAATTCACTTGCTTGCCAGGTCTCGAGTTCGCTGGGATGAAGCTAATATTGGGGAGATTGAGAAAAACAAACCCGTCAGGCAAAAAATAACCGAACCAAAGACGCCATACCATCCCATGGTTGATGACGAAGAAGAAGAAGATGATGGTCAATATATTTTAACCTCTTGTTCGCTTGTTTTCATTTCATTTTGTTGCTTGATATCCGTTTCTCTGTTGTTTGTGCTCAACTTGCTGATTATGATGAACCTGTAGATTCAACGTCTTCCATGGCCAAAGGTAAAAGCTTTCAGGATGGTTTCGACGATGCAATCCACGCAGAAGCTGTATGTTCAGCGCTGAATGATGTAGGTGCCTCTAGTAAAGCTGGCGGTCAACACTCGGGCTGGACCACATCTGAAGATGAAGCAGATGATGCAATGGATGAAGATGAAGGTCTCATTTTGATTAAGTCCATTTCTTTTATAATGCGTGAAACGTCTCAAGGTTTAGCACACCAATGATTTGATAAGTGCATTAGGTACTGATTCTGAGCGACGCAGAAGCTTTAGGGAGCATAGAAAAGCCCATTACGACGAGTTTATTAAAATTAAAGAACTTCGGAGGAAGGGGTCAGTACTTGAGGATGAATCTGAAGGGGAGATCGAAGACAAAGGAGATAAAGAAGGTTCGTCATCATCTATAACTGCTGGTGTCAGAGACATTGACATTACGAAATCCTCAAAGCTTGGAAATGGATCTTAAGGTCTTTGTTTATCTGTATGGAGTTCTTTGCTCGTTCAGTAAATGCTTTTGTTTTTGTCCTAATGGATACCCTTTCTAATCGTTTTGTATTGAAGTAACTGATACCTTCTGAAATTTTCAACCTAGTATTTACTGCAGAAAACATGTTATTTTCTTGAGCTCTTTCCCATCAAATTTCTCAAATACAAACTCGTAAATAATACTGTGCCAATGTCCAAAAAAGAAAAAGGAAAAGAGAAAAAGTAGGAAAATAAACTGGGAGATCTCATCGTCACTTTTACATAACCAGTACCTACCTAAGTCACATAAATCACATCTAACATCCTCAAGTTCGTTGCCTTTGCTATGTCCTCACTAACATCACTGTTTCTGTCCACGAACAATCTCATAATCCAGGCATCGACCACGATACTGCTCACATTACTCTTCAATTTCGTAAAAATCCCATCTTTGTATCTCCACAGTCTCCACACGTACATCCACCCCGATGACGTCAGCCCTAACGCCAACACATCGGGGGTCAGAGCTGCGATCAGGCGGCCAGGCGCGAACGGAGACGATCAGCCAAAGCCCAGAAAGAAATCCAAGGAAAGATTCGATTTTGATGAGAGTAAGGCTCAGATCTTCAGGCTCAAGCTCGATGAAGGTCACTTGCAATCTAGAATTTGTTTCAAAGAGTTCTACGGCGCTTTCAATTTCTGCATCGCTGCCTTGTCCTCTCTGTTGCTTCATAGATTCTTGAATGTGGACGCTGACGCTGGATTTGTGAAAAATGGGACTGTGATCCCTTTTCTGTTGGGCTTAGTCGGTTTTTGCAGATTGTCGTTTTTAATTGTGAAGGTTTGTTCTGAGAGGTCTGCATCGAAGAAGACTGAGAGGCTACTGAGCTTTGTGTTGGGCTTTCTTGGCTTTCTATTCGGATCAACTGTTGTCCTTGAGATCGTCCCAAAAGGCTTCTTTGCTTTCGAATTCGAATCGTTGGATGGTTTCGGAAGGTTTCTCATTGCTGCTTACATTGGATTTCTCGTTGGCGTTCTTTACATCCCAGCATTGAGGAATGCTCGGGCTTTCTGGCTTGGTACAGATCAGATTCGCTGTAACCTATCGATTATTTCATGTGGATGGTTCTCAAGAATGATCCTTTACGCTAACTATTTGATTGTCACATTCACTTCTTTGCTGTGGATTAAGCCATTCGAAGAATTCCTTTGTACAAAAAATGGGAAACAAGGGGTTGTCGAATTGGTGGGGCATATCGGTATGTCGAGATCGAACTTTGAGAATTTCAGGCTTTGGTGCCTTTTAATAACTGGGATTGTCCAATTCCTGGCGATTCGACCAAACGTACAAATGTTCTTGAACGAAGCTGTGCTGAGTTGGTATCAGAGGCTACACGCCAGCAAAATCCCAGATTTGGATTATAGCAGGGCGAAGGTCTTTCTTCACAATCACTACTTATGCTTAGTGGCCATTCAAATCTTCTTCCCCTCTACCATGGTGCTTCTTCTTCTCGGCTTGTCTCGAATGAACGGTGCTTCTCTGTTTTTTATTACACCGTATAGAGATGTCGCTTTGTTCATGGCATGGTGGGTCATCTTTGTCTGGGCTGTGCTTAATACGGCAATCTTGGCCATGTATCGCCGTGGAACTCTATACATTTCTTAGATTAGATTTTTTTTTGAATCTTCATAAACCATCTTTTGAGGAGGGTTTGTTCTCTGTAACCATGCTGCTCTCTGCTTAACATTATTTTTTATGACAGTGACTGGCTTTTAGAGCACTATTTATTGATATCCAGTGATGATATGATGCAAGAAATAGAGCTAACCTCAACCCTGAGCCTAACATGAAAACTTGTACGATCCACCTTTGTAATAGAAATCATCTATCGAACGAATCAAGCGCTTAGGTAAAAAAAAAAGGAGAGGAAATTCACCGTTTTCTCAGTGAGAAGATCACGAAACCGTGATGGGAAAGCTAGAGCTACACACGATTCGCATTGTTCACCAAACTATTCAAATCCCCTTTATATACGTAATAAATAGCACAATACTATACAACAACAACAATGATCCAAGAGAAATAAAGAAAGACAATATACTCGACAGAAATGGAAAAAAGAAGCTGTCTTTTGACCGTATCATCGACGTTATTCATCGCGGCGAATGTGATTTTGTGGACATCAGTTTCTTCTGCAATTGACTGCGGCACAGTGACGGCTCTAATCTCGGCCTGCTCCAGCTTCGTGACCCGCGGGTCGCCCGACCCGTTACCCGGCTCGCCGTGCTGCGTGGCTATGTCGAGCTTGAACAATCTGGCGGATTCCGGCGAGAATCGCCGGGATGTTTGCCGGTGCGTGATGGATCTAGTCGCCGCTTACAGTGGCAACGCCACCGCCATCGCCACCGTGCCGGGATTTTGTGGGGTTTCTCTTGGGTTCACCATCGACCCCGAAACTGACTGTGAATAGTAAGTAAAAATAAAAATAAAAAATCCATCCTTTTGTTTTTCAAATATTAATTTATTTGTTTCATCGGAGTAATTAGTGATGAGCATTATGCTTGTACTTTGTTTGCAGTATTGGGGATACGTACGCTGGTGAGCTTATAGCAGGAGGAGATTAACCTTGAGACGTTTATGTGTGATTTAACAAAGTTGTCTGATGTTTATGTTCGATTAATACAAGGATTTCGTCAATTTTCTTACATGCAATTAAGCCAAAATTCAACGAAGTGTCTACATTGATGCATTTAATTAAGAAGTTACAACTACAAGTCCAACCATCCATTATGATCTTGATGATATAATGGATCATGCAGTAGTTTTAAATAACGAGAGACACAGGAAATGATATTATTATTATGAATATTGGTAGTGGTTAGAAGTTATTGGATATCATTTAATACATTTATTGCATTTGCTTCTTCTATAAATAGGTTCCTTTGTTGTAACGATTGATATAGAACTTAATAAGAAGTATTTGTTACGTATTGATAATCCCATCTCTATTCATATACTATATAGATAATAATAAACTTTCATTAAATAAATATTATATAACACGTTATCAGCACGAGACTCTACCTATCTGAAGACTACCAAGAACACAATCCGGAGGTATAAATTATTTATTTATATACATATAAATTGTTTGTTATATATATGTTACATATATATATATTATATATATGCACACGTGTTTGGGTTCATATACATATAACTACATACATAAGTTATATATATAAATATATTTACATAAATGTGTGTGTTGTGTTTATATATAGATTACATATATATATATATAGATATATTAACCGTATAACAAAGTGTCATAGCGCGAGTGGTTTCGCGGAATATCATCACTAAAAGTGGTGAGAGGTCCAGATTTCGAATCCCCGTGGTGGCAAGTGAAGATATTTTTAATGACTAACGAAAATATATTAACATATTTTTTTATTTTTTTATTTCATTAAATTTATATATTAATTTATATGACTTTAATTTTTATAGAATAATGTCGTTTTATTTACGGTGATCGTTATCACTATGTGGATAATATTTTACGAAATTTTCCAAAATATTATTATTAATTGTAATGTTTTATTAATATTACTAATATATTGTATTTTGAAGGATGTTGTCCGATCTGATCATCGAACATTTGCTTATGAGTATTATTATTACGTGGGCACTTCTTTTGACGTTGGCAATGTTTTTCATAAGAATTTTTTCAAAGGAAGATACTGAAGAAGATACTGACAACGATACTAAAGAAGATTAGATATGCGTGTAATATTTTGTTATATTATCATTGTTAAAATTTTGCTTTTGTATTTTATAGTAATATGACGAATTTGGCGAGCCTTGAGTTTGTTGCACTTGATATCACTGGCCGAAATTATTTATCTTGGGCACTAGATGCCGAGATTCATTTGAAAGCGAAAGGTCTGGGTGATACCATCAAACCGACCAATACGACATCCGAGCAGGACAAGGCGAAGGCAATGATTTTTCTTCGCCACCACATTCATGAAAGTCTGAAAATTGAATACTTAACGGTGAAAGACCCGAAAGACTTGTGGAAAAATTTGGAAGATCGATATAACCACCTTAAAACTGTAATTCTCCCAAATGCAAGGTATGAATGGGTGAATTTACGTTTGCAAGATTTTAAATCGGTAAGCGAATACAATTCTGCTGTTTATCGAATTACTTCTACACTGAAATTATGTGGAGAAACTATTACTGATGCAATTATGTTGGAGAAAACGTTCACCACGTTTCATCCGTCAAATGTTATTCTACAACAGCAATATCGAGAGAGAAAATTTGAAAAGTACTCAGATCTCATTTCTTGTTTACTGTTGGCTGAGCAAAACAATGAGTTGCTGATGAAAAATCATGAGTCCCGACCGACTGGTGCTGCTGCAATCCCTGAAGCGAATGCAGTCAATATTAATAATGATAATAGTCGAGGTAATGATCGTGGACGTGGTCGTGGTGGATATCGCGGCCGTGGACGTGGCCGTGGTCAAGGTCGTGGTCGTGGCCGAAGTTATCATGGTTATCAATATTTCCGTGGTGGTTATCATAATTATCGTGGTGGTCATCAAAATCTCCAGAAGAAGAAAGACATTAAAAATGAGAAGAGGCAAACTGAACAAAAAGTGAACGACGAACAATGTTATCGATGTGGTTGTTTGGGCCATTGGTCCCGCAGTTGCCGTACGCCTAAACACCTTGTTGAGCTGTATCAAGAATCAAAGGGCAAAGGAAAGAAAATTGAAACGAACTTCGTTCAGGGAGAAATTCCTTCAGCTTCTGGTGTTAATGAT
Source organism: Craterostigma plantagineum (assembly GCA_027422505.1). Lineage (NCBI taxonomy): Eukaryota > Viridiplantae > Streptophyta > Magnoliopsida > Lamiales > Linderniaceae > Craterostigma > Craterostigma plantagineum. The sequence goes on from JAPQWV010000001.1 coordinate 33,158,450, forward strand.
GAAGGTGTTAATTTCGATGTCGACGATTTCCTGAACCTCGCAAATGAAGAAGTTTGATCTGCTATCATTTTATAAATTATATGCATAATTATTGTGTATTTTGGTGTGTATCATTTGAATGTTGTATTTGCTATAAATTATTATCGTGTGAATGTTATTCCTGTGTTTACTATGTACCATTTGTTTTCAATAATATGTATTAATAATTACGTGTTTGTTCATAAAGGATTTTATATGATGGACACGAGCATGTGCAATGGAGAATTATGTCTTGCAGACTGTGCAACCACTAATACAATTCTGAAAAATAAGAAATATTTTGAGCATATCGATATGAAAGAAGCCAGTGTCATAACTATATCGGGGAGCACAAATATAATTGAAGGCTCCGGAAGAGCTAATATATTGTTGCCCAAAGGAACAAGGCTGATTATTGAAAATGCCTTATATTCCCCTAAGTCTCAAAGGAATTTATTAAGTTTTAAAGCGATTCGAAATAACGGATATCATGTTGAGACTGCACAAAAGGGAGATACTGAATATTTGCACATTACAAAAGTAATTCTGAATAAAAGGATAATTCTAGAAATATTACCGGCTTTTGATTCTGGGCTATACTACACATATCTTAGAACAATTGAATCATATGCTATCCAAAAGTTTACCAATGATAGTACATTTAATATTTGGCATGACCGGTTGGGCCATCCCGGTACAATTATGATGCGAAAAATAATTGAAAATTCACGTGGACATTTATTGAGGAACCAGAAGATTCTTCAATCGAATGAATTAGCATGTGTTGCTTGCTCTAAAGGGAAGTTAATTATTCGACCATCACAAATGAAAGTAAAGACTGAATCTATTGCATTTTTAGAGCGTATACATGGCGATATTTGTGGGCCGATACATCCATCATGTGGACCATTTAAGTATTTCATGGTATTAATTGATGCATCAAGTAAATGGTCCCATGTATGTTTATTATCTACGAGAAATGTGGCATTTGCAAGATTACTTGCTCAGCTGATTAGATTAAGAGCACACTTTCCAGATTATCCGATAAAGAAAATACGTCTTGATAATGCTGGTGAATTTACTTCCAAGGCATTTAATGATTATTGTATGTCTATTGGTATTGATATCGAGCAAACTGTGCCACATGTTCATACGCAAAACGGTCTTGCGGAATCGTTGATTAAACGCCTGCAATTAATTGCAAGACCATTATTAATGAAGTCGAAACTTCCATCATCTTGTTGGGGACATGCTATATTACATGCAGCGGCACTAATTCGCATCAGGCCAACAAGTTATCACGATATCTCCCCGTTGCAAATGGTTTATGGTCAGGAACCAGATATTTTCCATCTAAGAATTTTTGGATGTGCGGTATATGTTCCAATTGCGCCACCACAACGCACAAAGATGGGACCTCAAAGGAGGTTGGGAATATATGTCGGATTTGAATCTCCATCAATTATAAAATATTTAGAACCCTTGACTGGGGATCGATTTACGGTCAGATTTGCCGACTGTCACTTCGATGAAACAAATTTTCCGACATTAGGGGGAGAAAAGAAACAGCTGGAAACAAATATTAGTTGGAATGAATTATCACTAAATCATTACGATCCTCGAACTAAAGAATGTGAACTGGAAGTTCAGAAAATAATTCATCTACAAAGCTTAGCGAACCAATTGCCAGACAGTTTTGCTGACCCAAAAAGAGTGACAAAGTCACATATTCCAGCTGTTAATGCTCCTGTTAGAATTGATATTCCTGTAGAACAAATAAAGAATAGTATTGAGCCTAAACCACAGCTGAAGCGTGGTAGGCCCTCGGGTTCCAAAAATAAAAATCCTCGGAAAAGAAAAGGAGCAGATAATAATAATGGTCCAATCGAGGATTTATCGACTAGAGAAGAGTCGATGGGCATAAATGATGATAAGAATGAAAGTCAGGTACCTGAACAAACTGAAATTAATGATAATGAAGAGATCTCGATCAATTACGCCCAAAATGGAATTAGATGGAACCGAGATGAAGTCAACGTTGACGATAAGTTCTCATTTAACGTAGCGCTACATGAAATGAATGAGATTAATGAGAATGAGGATCATGAACCAGGGACTGTGAACGAATGCAGACAAAGAAATGATTGGCCAAAATGGAAAGATGCAATCGAGGCAGAATTAAAATCACTTGAGAAGCGAAAAGTTTTCGGACCTGTAGTCCGCATCCCAGAAAATGTAAAGCCGGTTGGATATAAATGGGTTTTCATCAGAAAGAAAAATGAAAACGGTGAAATTATGAGATATAAAGCACGGCTTGTCGCACAAGGTTTCTCGCAGAGACCTGGTATTGATTATGAGGAGACGTATTCTCCCGTGGTGGACGCAACGACTTTTCGTTACATAATTAGTCTGGCAGTACGTGAAGGACTCGATATGCATCTAATGGATGTTGTCACTGCTTATTTATATGGCTCGCTTGACAGTGATATTTATATGAAGCTTCCAGAGGGTTTTCGACTACCTGAAAATTCAGGGCCGCGAGATGAGTACTCAATTAAACTAAATAAATCGCTTTATGGATTAAAGCAATCCGGACGTATGTGGTATAATCGATTAACTGAATACTTATTGAAAGAGGAGTATAAAAATGATCAAATTTGCCCCTGCATATTTACGAGAAGATTTAAAAATGATTTTGTTATCATTGCAGTATATGTTGATGATATAAATATAATCGGAACTCCTGAAGAGTTATCAAAAGCCATTGTTTGTTTGAAAAGAGAATTCGAAATGAAGGATCTCGGTAAAACTAAATTTTGTCTCGGACTGCAAATAGAATATTTAAAGAATGGAATATTTGTACATCAGGAAACTTATACGAAAAGAATACTGAAAAGATTTTATATGGATGAAGCTCATCCGTTAGATACTCCAATGATTGTCCGATCTTTAGACGTGAATAAAGACCCATTTAGACCATGTGAATATAATGAAGAAGTACTTGGTCCTGAAGTACCATATCTCAGTGCTATTGGAGCACTGATGTATCTTACGGGTCATACTCGACCAGATATAGCATTTGCTGTAAATTTATTGGCAAGATACAGTTCTTTGCCGACTCATAGACATTGGAATGGAGTTAAACGAATTTTTCGATACCTTCGGGGATCAACTGATATGGGATTATTTTATTCTAATGAGATGAAAGATAACTTAATTGGTTATGCAGATGCTGGATATCTATCCGATCCACATAATGCTCGATCGCAAACCGGTTATTTATTTACACACGGTGGAACTGCCATTTCATGGCGATCAGTTAAGCAAAGTTTAACGGCTACATCATCTAATCATGCCGAAATTCTAGCTATTCATGAAGCTAGCCGAGAATGTGTTTGGTTGCGATCGGTGATTCAACATATACAACAAACTTGCGGTTTATTATCGGAGAAACTACCTCCGACAACATTATATGAAGATAATGCGGCATGCATCGCCCAATTAAAGGACGGATATATCAAAGGAGATAGAACAAAACATATTTCACCAAAATTTTTCTTTACGCACGACTTAGAGAAAAATGGTGATATTGATGTACAACAAGTGCGCTCTAGCGAGAATTTAGCAGATTTATTTACGAAAGCGCTTCCTCCTATAATATTTAGAAAATTGGTACATTCAATTGGAGTTCGAAGACTTCGAGATTTGAAGTAATGCTATCATCAGGGGGAGAAATACGTGTTGCACTCTTTTTTCCTTCACTGTGGTTTTTCCCATGTGGTTTTCCCAGTAAGGTTTTTAATGAGGCAGCTATACCATCAAATTCTGAAGGACCTATCATTAAATGACATCCAAGGGGGAGTATTATGAATATTGGTAGTGGTTAGAAGTTATTGGATATCATTTAATACATTTATTGCATTTGCTTCTTCTATAAATAGGTTCCTTTGTTGTAACGATTGATATAGAACTTAATAAGAAGTATTTGTTACGTATTGATAATCCCATCTCTATTCATATACTATATAGATAATAATAAACTTTCATTAAATAAATATTATATAACAATTATAAGTAAAAACCAATTAAATTATTACGGATTACGAAGGTTCGTATCTATGTAATGACGTTTTGTCTTTCGGGCAAATTATGTTTGACGGGAAACCTGTGCGTCCAATAAACTACTAGAGAACGTATTAATAATATTATTTAATAAATCCCTCCAAACCTAATTTAGTGCATGCATTCCGTCTTATAATATAAAATAGTACTTTTTCGCATACTGAATTTAATTAAATTTTACATCTTTTGATATTTATTTTTTTAATATCAAATAGATGAAATAAAATTTTTAACTATATAAAAGAAAAACTGATATTTAGGGATATATGTATAATAAATAAAAAATGTTAAAGTAACATGAAAAATATTAAAGTAATTAAATAAAAAATAAAGGGAACAAATTGCAAATAAATATGACCGATCAAATTGGCCGTTTATATCCCCTCCACGCCCTTTATATAATAAGAATAGATAATCCAGACTTGATCATCATGTTAAATATTGTATATTATCTTATCTTTTATTTGATTAAAGCAAGAGCTGAACTGATGCATTCAATAAGTCAACGATCCATAAGATGAATTGGAAAATGCTCTATTCCATTATATAACTACTTGTTGTTAACATCTCAAGATTCATCTCCCATAATCTCAGCGCAAAGTTCTCCAACACAGCAAAGTACCACACTATACACTCATTCGTCATACTACTTCTCGATTAACCAAATAAACTAATACTTGAACAAAAGAAGAAAGAAAAAAAGATGCATCGAATAGTGCTTCCCACATTGCATTTCAAGAAGAAAGAGCAAACATGGCATAAAGACAAGAGAAAACGGCTCTCTTTATTCAATATTATTCGATTATTACATTGCAAGCTGCTCCTTACATTTCATATCATCACCAAGCAGTAAGCAAATGACCATATGCAAGTAGAAAGAAACATAGGCAGAAATCAAAACGCCATTTTGTTGTCTTTTTTTTTTCTTACTTAATTCAAGGCTAAAAGGATGAGCTAGCTAGCTAGGGCTTAACTGGGATAGCCATGAGGGGAACTTTCTTTCGCGGCGTAGCCCTAGCTTTTTCCGCCATGTCCAAATCCTCGGGTTTCATTCCTTGTTCGAGCTTCCAATTGAATTTATGGACCAAAGTGGCGACCATTTTAGGCATCATTCGATCGGCTAATGGCATCCCAGGGCATAATCTCCTTCCACAACCAAAGGAAAGTAGCTGAAAATCGCGGCCCTTGTAATCTATGTGGACGTTATTTCCCTCCATAAATCTCTCGGGTCGAAACTCCTCTGAATCTGGCCAATATTTCGAATCTCTCCCAATTGCGAAAATGTTGAAAATAATTTGGGTGCGTTTGGGAATTACATAGCCTCTGCCGACTTGCATGTCCTCTTCCGCTGCGCGCGTAAATATCGTGGTAGGAGGGTGATACCTTAGGGTTTCTTTGATAACTGCATTTAGGTAAGTGAGTTTGGGAATGTCCGATTCTTGAACTTGTTCGTTCATGTCGACCAATGCCCTAACCTCGCTTTGGACCTTCGACATTACGTTAGGGTTTCTTAGTAGTTCTGTCATTATCCATTCCACTGCCGAGGATATTGACTCTGATCCTCCCACGTAAAACTCCTGACAGATAATTAATACAAGACGTAGTAATAAGTCCATATGTAACATACAATTAGCTAGGGCTTCCATCTTATTTACGAATTTCTCTCTAAAACTATCTTCTAATTTATATATTTATAAGATATATTGTATTCAACAAGGCATATATATATCTATATAATGTTACCAGAAATAAATGCTTGATGTTTTCGACGGTGAAGTCTCCTCCATCACTTTCCTCCATCACACCGATGAGTCTCTCAAGCACATCGTCGTGCTTCTTTGCGTTGCCAGCGTATGACTTTCTTTCCTCCAATCTTCGATTTACGAAGCCCTCGATTAACGAAAGCAACTTGCCGAAGTGAAACTCAGCCCTCTTCTTAACTCCCTGTGGATCAAACGGCTGGAGAATAGGGAACGCATCGGCTATATTATTCTCGCTAACAACATCTATCACGCCTTCGATAGCCTCCCTGAACTCCTGCGAATCTGCAGATTCATAATCAGACACGGAGATCGAGAAGAGAGAGGCAGACACGTAGTTCAGCATGGTAATAAAGAGGGCATCTCCCAAATCCATCGCATGGCCTCGGTCACCGCATCTGCTGACGTAATCACACAATCTGCTGACCGTCTCTTGCCTTAGATCTTGGCTGTCTTTGATGCACTGAGCTGAGAACATGTTCTCTTTGCATATCCTACGAAGCCTTCGCCACTCAGAGTCCATGGATCGAAAGGGCATGCTGTACTTATAGTGTTCGTAAACTGTCGAAACAGCTGGCCTGAATGGGAACTTAAAGACATTTTCGTGGTTTTTTACCATCTCTTCGGCGATCTCGGGCGAGGAAACGACTACGATTAGTTTGCTTCCGAGGTAAAGGCTCATGATGGGACCGTACTTCTGTGAGAGTTTGTACAGTGAGCGATGAAAATCTTGGCCTATATGGAGAATATTGCCGATGATGGGATAGGGTTTTGGTCCCGGCGGCAGTTTATTATTATTTGTGTGCATTAGAGATCGAATAATGGATATTAAGAAGATGAAGGTTAGAACGACAAGGCATAGTGTCGTCGTTGTAGCCATCTCCATGACTTTGAATGATCAAAAAGAAAGGCGAGAGATGAAGACTACTTATGCTATGTATCTGTGTGTGTGTGTTTGCTAATATTGCCTCGTTTTTTTTTTCTGAATAAGCTCAGTGTTGTGCAAATTTATAGAACGTTTAGTATCAACTGCATCATTGAGATATGTAGAATAATGTAATATATGGTTGTTTCCCCTAATCTATTAAATTATAAACTTTAGCGTATCAATGGTATAGACACTCGCACATCATATGTACTAGTATTTTGGCACACCCGATGTGTGTGCTTGACTATATAAATCTGTAGTATTACTTTATATTTAAATTTTATAGGTGAATTATAATGTTGGAATTAATTTTATATTTTTAAGTATTTAAAAATGATTTTAAGGATGTAATGATGATAAATTTAAAAATGGGGTAGAATGACAATTTGTGGCTGCAACACCAAATCAATTTGGGAGCAGTTACTATAAGCATCTTTCCCTTAATAAAATAGAAAGATTATGTATGTTGTACACTTGAAGAGACTTGTTAATTGATAGAAGGAAAACAAATAAAATTGATTGGTTGGAAGTGTCCACGCGGAGTTGCAGAATGTACGGTGATTTGTTAAGTTAAGTGACTATTTTTCCTAAAACGATAACCGGGAAGGTAGTGCATCACTTTTTAATTTTATATAATTTATTTTCAAAATGGCTCTCACGTATAGACTGATTTTCTATTATCGAGCCTTAGACGTGTAACTCCTATAAATAGGTGGTCGTGAGAATTCGTACTCAGGAATTGCGGGTCATATGCTCTGATACCATGTTGGGTGACATTTTTTTTTTTCTAAAAGGTTAATCCCGAAAGTAGTACATCACTTTTTAATATTAATAATTTATTTTGGAAGTGTTTTTATTTGTTCATGCAATATAGAAGTCACCGATCCATAACATCAGTGTATAACGCGTGAAGTGACATTTAAGATACTACAGAGAACGTATATTATTATTTTAATTTATTAAATCCATCAAAAAATAATATAATGCAGCATTCCATCTTAAAATATATTCTATACCATGCCCAAGAATCATGTGGATTTGTTTATATCAAGTTTATCTTGGATTATAGCAAGAATTTATTTGATGCACTCAACAAGACGTGATCCACGATATGTGCCGGGAAAATGCTAATTATGTATACTCCATTACTCTATAGTAATCATATATACATCGATGCATTAAATTAACTAGTTGATCTACTATATCTGCCTTTTCGGTTCTGGGAAGAGACTACTACCATCGCTTTGGCTGATCGAATGATTCATATTATATCCAAGTTATTCATTCGACTTTAGAAGAATACATAAAAACTATGAAATTACCCTTATAAGGAAACCTAGTTATATAATATACATTTTCGCACATCCTATCCTATGCGCGTGCTTAAATATAATTTTATTAATATTATTTATAATATTGAGATTCCTAAGTTTAGTGTTTAAGATGAAATACAATTTTTAATATAAAAGTAAAAAAATAATGTATAAGGATATGAGTACAATAAATAGAATTAGAAGTTATACGAAAAGTATTCAATTAGTTAAATTACAAATAGAAGGACCAAACCGTAAATAAATTAACAAACCAAATTTGGCAGTTTATAGCTATGAGTAGAGATATATCGAAGAAAAAAGGGCGTAGAAAGAAAGGAGAAGAAAACCGTTATCCCATCAGTAACAAGAAGTAAACCAAGATAAAAGCATAAAAAGTATCTCCATTTCGTCCCCACTCACACCTTCCAGCCGAAGTTCGTATCATCTCCAAGCAGGTCGGCATTAAAGAACGAATCATCCATAAACTGCAGAATGCTATCATCGTTCATAGACTCCTCTGTTGCTTTCTGATTTATGTCGCTACTATTCGCATTCCCACTTTGCACAGAAGGCGACTGTTGAACCTTTCCTTGTTCATGTAATGCTTGGCTGCTGCTACTAACTTGTGGCAAAGACTGATTTTGTTGCAAGCCATTCATCAAATGGTTCGTTATCTGCGATGGCTGTTGATTCTGCGAAAAACTCAAAGACCCAAAATTCGAAGTGGTTGTGGATGGCTCTTGTTTCACAATAGGATTACTGTGGGATGAGTTCATCGAGTTCTGTCTCATAAGAATGTTTTGGTAGTTGGCTAAGGTGGCTGGGCCGCTCAAAGCTCCTCGATTGCCCATGAGTTGGTCATTGTTATTCAAACAACTAGGATGAAACGCCATTAGTTTGTTGAGTGAGCTGTGATCAGTAAGCATATCTCGAATATTCAGCTTTGTATCTATCTCCTGCATTCGAGGCTTGTGCAGTTCTGAAGTACGCTTTGGAAAGTTTTTCAAACCCTCTACAAAAATGAGATGTCCCACGTGAATTTCGAGTCTGCATGAACTCGTTATAACATACATAATAGTTAAGATAGTAACAATGAATCCTTCCTAATACTGTTCAGTGTTCAGTACCATATGGTAGAGAGTCCATGAGAGGAGAAACGAAATGAGAAGGATAGAGAGATGTTACCAATGGGGCAAACTTTTTGTACTCTGCAGAAATCAATTAGGTCCTTCATGCTATTCACGACGTCGGCTATCTGATTCAAAGCAGAGATAACGAATATGAGCTATGATGAGACAAGGTGATGGAATTGAGAACATGTACTAGTACATAGATACCTGTAGAAACCGCACATATCTTTTAGGGAATCCTAAATCGTTTAGTGACTGCAACTCCAAACTCCTAGCAAGCTGACGACCAGCTGTCACAATCCTGAAACACGATACATAGATATAGATGCGAAGCTGAAAAACAGAAAAAAAAAAAAAAAGTTATTGAGTCAAAGATTCCACTCACATGGCACTGTTTGCCTGTAAATCTTGTTGAGGAACTCCGTCTTTTCCAACTTCAGAAATCGTGCTCTGGCATTTCTGTGCAGCCTGCAACAATCGGTTCACCTGGAGAAGAAGGAAATCCAGTGAGAGCAAAATCAACTTTGTAAAGTAGATGCTGAGATGCCACTTTGAGTTTGCAATCAACACCATAAAGATATGATTCGAATTCGAGATTCGAGTACCTGAGGTGTAACCAGCCTACGAGGAAGGAGTTCTTCGTGGCGTCTCGCACAAAATTCCCAAGATAATATCTAAATGAATAGAAGCGATATACTCAGTCTCGTCACAAGATTAAATATGAGGACAATAATGTAATACCGATGACTTTTACCTTTAATTCAGGGCTAAACATGATGCGGAGTTGACCCTCACGAACCACACGGATCTGCTCATACACACTTTCTTGAACTGCCTTGGCATACTCTAGCACCAAAGTACCAGTTGGGAATCTATATTCACGAGGCAAGTCGAGAAATAGAAGCTCGTCGATAACGCCACTCCCAAATTTGATTTCATTAAGCCTTGGAAGAACTTCAAAAGTAGCTTCTGTCAAACCAGGATAATAAATATATCAGTAGGGAAACCTTATGTAAAAAAGGTTAATCAAGGACTAGGATTAAAAAGCTTTGGACGAGCAAAGTTTTCTCAGATCACTAAAGGGCAGACTACTTTGGACAATATAACGTATTTAAAAGACAACCCACCAAATCCTCGGCCAGATTTAGACCCACAGATTTCACACTGCCATGAATCCTGCAAAAAATAACCACCGAAAAAACAAAAATATCATCATCAACGCTTCTGAACGATATCAATCCCGAACATAATAAATCAATTCATTACAAAAAGTATGACAATCAAGGATTCCTCCCAAGACAATTCACGAAAAAAAAAATATTCCACAGCACAAACATCTAAGATAATTTACCAGTGATGCCTGGGGAAACACTCCGGGAGCATGGTGCCCCACATTATCATACTGGGATAGACACCATCTTTTCTTCGCACGTGGAGAATAATACTCAGCAACAAACTTTCGCCAGTAGGAAATTGCATTGTCCTAAATAAACCCATACTCATTACATACGAAGCAAGACTTACGGCAGCATAACAACAAACATATAAAAGAAAAGAGAACTACTAAGATAAAGTCAAAAACCATGATGGTACTCACAGAAGGGCGTTGTCTTTGGTGATACAAGTACTGCATCAACCGCCGTGAGCACACACCACCATCAAAGGGGCGTTTTATTCCCAATCCAGGCTGCACTCCTTGCGCTTGAAGCTGCTGCCTTAACTGAAACTGCTGTTGTTGGTGTTGCTGCTGTTGCAAGAACTGAAGACGCTGCATCGGCGGCAACGACTGGATTAGTTGTTGCTCTTGTTGCATTCTCTGCTGCTGAATAAATGCCTGCAAGTGAGGATTCGAATTCCTTGCACGAAGACTATCTTGCCTCTTCAACAATTGTTGCATAGCCTGCTGCTGCATAATATCTTCTTGTTTGATATCCAAACAAGGTCTCTTTCGCATATGAGAAATCTCCATTGGGTCTCGACTGAGCTGAATATGCCCCATCTGAGGTCTAGGCAAAGAATTGACGCTAGAAGTTCCCTTATTTTGCTGAGCATGTTGTGGGTTGGAGTTTTGTTGAATGCTTGATCCGTCTGTAACAGATGAGCCAGGAATGCTAACGTTATTCGAAGAGAACGACATCGGAGAAGAAGGCAAGCGAATATATGATTCTGTATTTATACTAGCACTTCTTTGAAGGCGGGATCCTCCCGAAATTCCTGAATTGGAACCAGCTACTAAAGAACTTTCGCCAACACTAGGTCCTGAATACTCCACACTATTTAAGACTGTGTTACTGAGACCACCTGAAACTGTAACTGTGTTCGGACCACGCAACTGTGATGGGTTCCCTGAGGTCGAACTTAACTGTGACTTTCCTGCGATTTGAGATGGCCCATCTCCTTGAAAAACTATTTCAGAACTCGACGATGATTGTGAAATTCCCCCTACCATCCGAGAAGGCACCATAGAGTTTAAGACTCACTGACTATTGCTCCGAAAAGCTATTAATTTTCATCTCTTTCGCAAGTTTATTTTACCGAATAGAATCCAAATTCGAACCTTGAGAAAGGTTACTCAGTTGCATTCAACCACTGTCTCAAGTAAGTTAATACTACTGAAATGAAACAAAGAAAAAAAGAGAGTATAAGACTTCCGAATTGGAGAGAACAAATTAGCTGCCGCTAAGGTAGAGTAATAAATTAAACGAAACAACAAGTGTGTGACATACGGATTAAAAGATCAAATCAAATAAGCATAAACAACTTGAAAAGCTGATACTTTTGACCCTAGCCGGGAAACTCCCTGTGAGGTTGCCCTCCTCAACATCCCACGCTCTCACAAAAACCCTAATCCACGACCACTAAATTACTCAACTAGAATTGAGCCGAGCAAAAAACTTTGGCAGATGGAAACTAATTATCGGCAAAGTACTAAAAATTAACGCACAATTAAGCAAATTTCAATCATCAAAACGGCCCATATTTCCTCAATTACTTTACATTGAATCGCCTATCAGCTGACAGAAATCAATAATCAAAGATCCTCCCACAACCCTTGCCCCTAAACCAAGAAAAGACAACCCAATACAAAACAGTAACAATCGGCAAAAAATGAGAGAGAAGAACAACATTCAATTCAAAATTAAGAGTGGAGTCCTTTCAATCGAATAAAAAGAGAGTGAGAATCAACTCATACTCTCTCAGACAACCATGGTGAACGAAAAAGGATGAAGAGAGTACAAACTCAGAATTGTTGGTCCATTGTTGTCGGTCGGTGATTAAATAGCCGGTTGAAATAGGGAGGAAGCGACCGGAAATATCCGGTCAATACTATTTTCATTACGGATATAGCCGGTGCTCGGACACGTAGGATAAACAATAACGCGTAGACATCGTGGATTTGATTTTGATAGATAAATAATTAGCAAGGGATTTTTACACATAAATACCCATTTGAAAATTTTTTGTAAATCAATACCCTGTCGGCTTTTTTTTATATATAGGTACCTAACAGAATAAATTTTTGCAGATAGGTACCCGATCCGCAGTAGGTACGCCATACAACACATTTAGGTATCATATATCAACATATTTTGGTACATCAATACAGGTAGAATTGGTACCCCGCTACAGCTTGCCGCAAGGTACCGTATGTAACGTATATAGGTACCATATACGGGTACCATATAGATGCGTAACGCTGTATGCATACACATATGAAAAGGTACGTTAACACCAGGAAAATGGTACCCCCATTCGAACGGGTACTTAACTAAAAAAATTTCTGACATGTGTACCTATGTGTAAAAATTTTATTCAATTAGGTATTTTTCTATAGATTACACTTAGCTAAATTATTTTTGATAATTAATTGCAAGCTTAGTTGGTTTGGTAGGCGAAGGCAAGGCCCATCTGAAAGAAGATTTCCCCTAAGAGGATCCGCGTTTCCTAATATACCGTATATATTCTGTCTTGTATGTTCCAATACAAATGCAAATCCAAATCGAATAATTGATACTGTTCAATTATCCCTTCTAATTTCAATTCGCACTTCTTCAGTAGCAATTGGATATGCAGAACGGAGAGAAGATGGATCCCTTTTTGTCGAATTACACAGCCGATGAAATCAAGATCGCCGTCGAGTTTCTGTCGAATTGGATGCCCTTTCTATCTCGTGGGCTGTGCGAATCTTGTACGGGGACACTCTCCGATGCCATACGATCTCTTGAGACTGAAGGTAATTCATACTATGATGTTCTTTATCCTGTAAAAATCGGGACTTGGGCCCTGTTTTCATCTGTTTCCGAGATTGGATTTTTTTTTTGTTTGTGTTCACTTCGAAAGGCGTCGAATTTATGCAGACTCCTTTCTCAATTGGGATTGAAGGCTCAATTATGTTTTGACTTTTTATGGGTTTTTGCTTAATTTTGCTTCAAGTTGGAGATTAGGGCTTTTGGTTCTGCTGTAGATTTTAACGTATTCGTTAAGAGATATTTGTGTGAAACGATTTTGCTAAGGTTTTTCTAATATCTGATTGTGTTTCCTTTGTGGCTTAAGTTATTCCGCTGGATTTTGTGATGAGTTTGCGAATTCATATGCCTTGTGCTCTCTACGCAGGTAAAATAGATCTAAACTACTGTAAAGAGGATCACGGAGGTTGCACTGGCCATTCCAATACAGTAGTTGGTTCGAGCATTAGCGATGGCAATGGTGCTGATACTCGTTCACTGGGTAATTGCAAGGATGGAGCTGATGGATTAACTGAACTAGCCACTCAATCATCGAGCAACTCCTCGAACGTGAAAAAGTCTTGGGCTGATATGACTCAAGAGGATGAAATTGCAGAAGAGGAAGAAGAAGAAGATAACGAAGCTAACAGTGAAGATTCAACCTTGCAAAACCCTTTGGTGGAGGGAGCACCGACTATTAAGCCCAAGGTGGAATTGAGCCGAGAACAGAGGGAGTGCATACGGTTTAAGAACGTTCAGAGGCAAAAGGACTTTCTGTCCTTTGAAAGAGTTAATGGGAAGTTAGTCAACGTACTACAGGGCTTGGAGTTGCACACTGGTGTGTTCAGTGCTGCTGAGCAGAGAAGGATTGTTTCATTTGTCGAAGAACTTCAGGAGAAGGGAAAGAACGGGCTGTTGAAAGGTGATTTTTTCTTTCTTTCTTTCTTTAAAACTAGCATATGGTTATTATACGTATTTATTGTTCTTACCTCTTGTAAATCGGTTTGGTTCTGTGTATGAAACATGCCTACCGAAATAGACAGTGAAACTACACTTCCCGTTTACGAACTCAAGTTCCACTCTTTATTATCTAATTATGCATCTGTCTTTACTTTTCGTATGTTGTCGGTCTTTCGATTGAAATTATGCGCAAGAATTTCAAAGCGCCTGAAAACTGCTTTTTTTTCTGTTTCTTTATGAAAACTTAACGCACATATGTAGTACTAAATTTATATCTCCTAAACGTGTCAGAACGAACTTACACTGCGCCCCAGAAGTGGATGAGAGGCAAGGGGCGCGTAACTCTTCAGTTTGGCTGCTGTTACAACTATGCAACGGTAACTTACTCTAATGAAAACCATTTCGTTACTCAATAAAAATCCGAACTTTTTCCTAGTTTAATCGTTGGACCTTTTTCTTATTTAGGACAAAAACGGTAATCCACCAGGGATCCTGAAAAACGAAGCTGTCGATGCGTTGCCTCCGCTCTTTAAAACCATGATCAAAAGGCTCATTAGATGGCACGTTTTGCCACCTTCTTGCATACCAGACAGTTGCATAGTCAACATCTACGAAGAAGGTGATTGCATACCACCTCATATCGATCACCACGATTTCGTCAGACCGTTTTGTACGGTCTCTTTCCTTAGCGAGTGCAAAATTCTCTTTGGGACTACCCTCAAAATTGTGGGACCTGGAGAATTTTCTGGAAACTCTTTCATCGCATTACCTCTCGGGTAAGTAAATATATGCTCCGCGCGCTAAAATCCCATTTTTCTTAAATATTGAAAACATTCGTTGAAACTGAATTGGACTCTTTCTACTCCTTCGAACAGATCTGTCCTTGTTCTGAATGGAAATGGAGCTGATGTAGCTAAACACTGTGTACCAGCTGTTCCTTCCAAAAGGTATTGGTCTATATTTTATACAGATATATATATATATCGACGAGCTCTGGTTTTTTTGGTGTTTTGGTTTTGAATTATCTTCTTGTTTCCAGGATATCGATTACTTTTCGTAAGATGGATGAGTCTAAACATCCATCCAAGTTCGTCCCAGAATCAGATTTGCAAGGGCTCGAGCCATTACCATTGGATGAAGTGGATAATTCTAATGAGTCGAATTCAAGACATAATCATTCAAGGAAGCCGTTGCTGCAAGAGGATAGAACAAGAGGAGATTTTTCGGTAGGTCGAGGCAGGCAAAGAAGCCGTTACAGGCATAAGTACCATAATTAGTGCACACAGTCGATGGCCAATAAGTGCGACATATAGAACTCCCTTTCTTGTCGAAGTTTCTTATGGCTTCTTTACCACCATTTCTTTAAGCATTCGACTTGTATAATTAACTTATACTAAACATCTTTCTGCCATAGTTTGTCTTTGAATCTGTGAAAGCTGTAAGCTTCATTCTTGAATTGATCTAATGAGGTTGTCGCAGGTTTTCTGTATTCTATGATTCTATCAGCTTTGTTTCTTGTGTTTCCTTTAGGGTTTTCTAGCCTTTTGAGGCTCGGATAATGATTCTTGTAAGCATTGATGTACTATCACATCATAAATTTATAGTTACTTGTTCATTCCACGAGAATAAGAATGCGGGGACAAGATTCTAAATTTGCTCGAATATATGGATGGGCATTTTAATTTCATGGATTGTACTGAACTTTTAAACTAGAAATAAATATTAAATGTTTTCTGGGTAGTGAATCAAGTGATTATTCCCATGTTCGCAATCCACCGAGGTTGTCTTGCTTGGTGGATTGCAGTTTATGAGTTACACAATTAACGGAGTTAATTACAAATTTAGGCACTTGACCAAGTGTCAATTACAAAAGTAGGCACCGTGTGAAAGCAGTTGCAAAAATAGGCATTACTTTATTTTATTTTCTTTCTTTGAATTAATGTTATTATGTGAACAATTTTTATTATAAAAATAGGCATCTTTTTATTTTATTTCTTTTATATAATCAAATTAAAAATAAAAATAAAAATTAAACAAACAATTGATCCACACACTTCGCTCGCCATCTTGAAGTAATTAATAAAGGATATGATATATGGTATGAGATAATGTGTAAATGAGATCCGGTTCAGTGTAGTAATCGTCAAATAGTGGAGGATACTTAATATGAAATAGGTGGAGGATACTTAATAGAAATCGTTTAATTGTTTGTCCGTTTTCAATGTTCACCTATTCTAATATTAATGTGATAGAGGTAAAATTGATTGTTTCCAACCATTCTTTCATTGTTCCAATTAATTCAAAAAATCATGTATTAATTCAGCTAGGCAAAGTCAAAATTTGCATGTATAAGTGTACAGTTTAATGGATTTCTTTTTAATTCGACTGGTCTCTGACTTCGAATTGAAATATTTGGCCAATAATTCCTAATCGGTAATATGTAATATATGGAGAATATAAACTTTCTCTAATATACTGTTTTCTGCAATCATACGTCAGTGGCATGTTAATAAAATATATACCAACAATAAAATAAATATGAAATATAATGTACAAAAAAGTTATGCCTAAATTTGTAGTAGTTTACACACAGTGCCTACTTTTGTAAATTACATCAAAAAGGATGCCTACAAATGTAAATGACCCCAATTAACGAGTGCCTAGTCATTAGGCATTTAATAATCGTATAACAAATCCTAAAAGTGGTCTATGTATGTGTAGATTTTTCAATAGCCTTCAAGGAAGGTTAAATAGTTTCATTAAATAATTAGGCGAACTTAACCGTAATTATTAAAGCATAGGAGCTGTCCTAATTAGCAGTTGGATAATGAGTGTCTTGGTACTAGGTTTCGTTTTCATATGATAAAGTAAGGGTCGCTAATTCACGTTATTCATGTTCATATTTACCTGCATATGTCGAAGTAATATTTGCCTGGATCCGAAGAGTTGACTGTAAATTGCATCTGCGTTGACCAAATCAAATAATTAAGGACCATATAATTAATTACATACAGGTAACTCAATTGCTTAGCCAATCATCTCTGTTCATTCGAATATTTCATTGATGTCAATGATGCAAATGATTTTGTCGTAACTCTCCGATAGATTCTATTACCCACCTCAACAAAAATTAATTTCTATAATACTCTAAATTCCTTTAGAAAAAATGGAGAGGTAGTGTTATATTTATAAAAGAGAAGTACTCCATATGGCCAAAGGCAATCAGTTTCGCGCATGTGAAGCGTCGATTCCCATTGGTCTAGTCTAGGAGAAAATGTGATCGCTAGTACGATATATATATATATATATATATATATTATTAGTTTAATCGAATTCATTATTCATCATATACTAACTATATGTATCAGGGCATGTGCTGTCAGAACTCTACTCGCTGACACATCATGTCATAGTACGATGATTTAATGTGACCATTTCCGTGACTTTTTGATTAATAGTTTATTCGAACTGAACTTTCTTCCACACAAATATAGCTGTTGTAAATGTCTTGCTGCCTCTTTTTCCCCTTATTACCATTATCTAACCGTTACTAAATTTGTTGTTTCCTTTTCTGTATTTATAAAAAAAATATATTTACGCTTGTGTTACCAAGCACAAATCTTTTCGTGGGCCTTTTCTTTTTTTGTGGGTGGAACTTTTTACAGAAAGACAAGGAGAATAACTGATTGTATGATCAAAGAGGAAATATTGCGTTCTGTGGTCTGAAAATAAAGAGGTTATTAGTTCCTCAATCCTCTTCTTTAAGCCCCTGTGTGTTCTTTAGCCTCTCTCTCCCTCTCTCTCTCTATCTCTCTCTATCTCTGTATATTTATGGGCTTGAAGAGATTGAATTGATTCAAGCTACTTTCTCTAGTTTTTAGCCTGCTGAGCTCTCCTCAGTATATACGTATGGGTTTGAAAGAATAGTATAACGGATTTTACAAGCTGGGTTTTTCTTGACAGTGCTTTGTCTTTGTACTAATGTTGGTATCTCTCACCTTTCTTTGGAGTCAATTGGTATTAGGATTCTAGGGTTTATAGGCCTTGCTTTGCTCCTGCTCTTTTAACTGGGTTGAATTTGTGGATTAACTTATAAGATGTAACTGATAGGGTTTTGCTTTCATATGAATTCTTGAGCATGTTTTGCACAATTTATACTCATACAAACACATATTCCTTGTTCTTGAATTTTTCATAAACCATCTTTTGACCCTCTCAGTCCTGAGGGTCTATTACTCAGATCTTTCAATATTTCCTTAATTTTTTCATGTTGAGATAGATGGATTGTCAGCTTGATTGGGTTATTGCACGTTAATGAATTGTACGAAGAGATCCATTTTATTTTCTCTAAAGTGATTGAATATAATAGTTCCTTGAACTGATTACATCTGCAGTTCGTCCAAGAAAGAAAGAAAAAAAAGAAAAAATGGTGAGAGGAAAAGTTCAGATGAAGCGAATAGAGAACTCAACGAGCAGGCAAGTAACCTTTTCAAAGAGAAGAAATGGTCTGTTGAAGAAAGCTCATGAGCTATCTGTACTTTGTGATGCCGAAGTAGCTTTGATCATCTTCTCACAGAAAGGAAGATTGTACGAATTCTCAAGCAACAAGTAAGCTGTTTTTCTATCATTCAAGTCCCATAAAGTTTTTTGCTTTGATTTTCTTTTCTAAATTTTAATTCGTTCAATGCCATTTCGTACCTCGTTTTGGTGCCCTCAACTTGCTTTTTTTCGTACTGAGGGCGATGGTTCAATCTTGTTTTCATGTAATAATATAGAGCCTCTAAAGCACTCAAGTACTGTTTTTATTTTTCCGAATCATTTCAAGCTCAATATAATCAATCAACTTGCCTTTAAATAAATCATTGTTGCTTGTGTATAAAAATGACTTTTCTGAACCATCTTTATACAGTTTTTGACATAATAAGATCAAGCTCCAACTACTGCATACCAAGATAACTATATGCCTAGTCGCGTTTTGTTCATGGGATGTTAGTATGTTTACATATAATATGTGTTAGATAAATATGTACAGATCCCAGGTTTTCATTGAAATATATTAAATACCTGCTTGATATATGAAAAATGCATAGTTATTACCACATGGGTCGTATATACATGGTATATTCATTGCCAGGCTTCCTATTGAGTGTAATCACACCTATATGTGTCATGGAATAAAGATTTCATTATCAAGAAATAAACTTTCTGAAATAACTAGTTCACTAATGCAATGAACTGTAAATTACTGTTGAGTTAGTTTTAACAAATAATGGGAAAAAAAATCTCACCGAGTCCTTAATGTGCACAAATCGAAACTGCTTTTCTGGTTTTCTTTCCGTTCTTGTGGGATTAACATTTCAAGTGTATGCTTCTTTTTTCATATGATCACGATTAGGACACACAAACATGTATACTGTAGTAACTATTTAACCTAGGTTTAATGTCATTAAATAATGATTGCATCATTACGTCTCTTAATATTTCTTTGTCTTGTTTGGTTGTGAATGTTTCAGCATGAAGGAGACCATTGAGAGATACCTTGAGCATGCTAAACAAAATCAAAGCAATAACAGCACTGAATCCGAGCAGCAAATGCAGGTTTCATAATCGAAAAATCCCTTCTTATCTACCTTCGTACTATTTGCAGTTTTGAGTCCTATGCCTTATAATTGTCACACACTATATAATATTCTACTTTCAGCAATTGAAAAGCGAAGCAGCATTCTTGGGCAGGAAGATAGAGACGATAGAGAGTTCCCAAGGGTTCTTTTTCCTTCAATCAAATACTAACTTCTATTTCTTATCACCTTTCCATCTGATCTTTTCATGCATCATTGTGCTATTCGCTGTGAGAAAAAAGCAACATTAAGTGTAGTCTGAAATAAGACATTTGTATCAGGAAGCTTTTAGGGCATAACTTGGGCACATGTACCATGCAAGAGCTTCAAGAAATCGATAGCCAGCTTGAGATAAGCTTAAAGAACATCAGAGCCAGAAAGGTACGTTCATGCAAAGAAAGGAAGTGCTTCTTATTCTACTATCTAGCTATATTATAGGAAAAATTATAAAAACGGGTCACTAAATATCCCAATTTCGATTTTGGGTCACTATATTTGCCAGTTACAAAACTAGTTGTGTGTATATAGTAACTGACAAACACAGTGATCCAAAATCGAAAAATGGTATACTTAGTGTCCCATTTTTATAATTTTGCCTCTCTTATATTACACGAAATCTGTTGTTTATTATGCATATTCCCCAAGGCTCAAGTCTTCAAGGATGAACTCGAAAAACTAAAGACGAAGGTAAGTAAAATCAAGCTTCATTTTCTTATCATCGAGTTTTCCAAACTATAGCGGATGATGATACATCTATTGTATATTTTTCCAGGAAAAGCTCTTGGTAGAAGAAAATGCCAGGTTAATAGAAAAAGTAGGTAGAGGCATAAAAATCAAATCTCTTTTTTTTTTTTTTTTTAAAGTTGGTGCCGTCTTAATTATATCTTGCACCAAAGCCTCGTAGCTATAGGTTATTACGATTCATCATATCCTAAATTATTGACAGTGTGGATTAAGGAGGAAATTGATGGCCGCACAGCATAATAATAAGGAAATTGCTGGGAGCTCCAATCGAAGTACGATTAGCTCGGAGGCAGTGGTGACTGAATTATTCATTGGTCCACCAATCACAAGAAACTGAATAATGGGTTCAATGAGAAATTGAACTGCATATATAGGTTTATTCCTTGCTTGTAATCATCTATGTAATGAGTGGTAATAAAAACAAGACTCAAGGAACTTGTCATGTTTCACCAAACAACATCGAATACTTTTCTTTCTTACACAAATCGATCTCCATCAAATCCATCTCGATCTCTGCAAATCCATCTTTCCAAAATCAGTACTCAGGAACACAAATCGATCGATCTCCATCAAATATTGGTCTCCACATCTCGATCTATCAGTTGCCGTCATCAAGAACCCTCTCCTACGAACAGTTGGTATTCCTTAAGTTTCTCTCTCTAGTTTCTCTCTCTTGCGAACTCTCTCTCTACCAAACCCTAAACGACCCATCATCTTCCACCACCTCCAGATCCTCAACCAGCCGCCGAAAACTTCACCGCTGCTTTGACAGTCGCCGGCGAACCCCTGACCACCCTCCCTCGCCGGGCTCAGACGGCGATGGAAGGGCTCTAAGCTCGCGAGTTCTACATCCTACAAACTTCCGTCTTCTCCATCTTTGCTTCTCTACTTAGATGTCGCCTCCCATGGATTCTGCTACTTCGCAGGGACCGGAGCCGGATTTTGCCGCGCTGATGATGAACATACCGGACTTTTCGGCTAGGTTTGACATTGCGGCTTTTAAGTCCCTTGAATCGCGCGTTCGGGGTGACGTTACTGCTCCTCAGCTATCCAAACCGGCTACTGCGCCGGCGTTGCATGAGTCTGCCGCTTTGGTCGCGTGGCCTTCCCCACCGACCGCGCCGATTCCACCTACGAAGACATACCGTCGGAAACGCTGCACGACCAAAATCGAGCCGCTGCGCAACTCTCCTGAGGATAACCGTCCGCCCCTGCGCCGGGGGACGCCGCCGCCTTCTGCCAAATGCCCTCACGGGGAAGTTAATCCCGGCGATCCCAGCCAGACCGACTCCGACCAGCCGCCGCCTGATGAGGCGGCGCATCACTGCCCCGGCTCCCCTAGGGTTTCAACGCTCACCCCCTCTGCTAATGGGCCTAGGGTTTCTGAGGCCCAAACACCAGGGGCCAAATCTACTGGGCCGGCCCATATAACCTTTGGGCCCTGTGATGGAGGCACTAGGGTACCTATGGCTGCTAACCCTAATTCTATTGGGCCTACTGATAATGGGCCTGGACGTGAGGTGGTAGCTAACCCTAATACTGTTGGGCCTAATTCCCCTAATGGGCCTGGACAATTGGAAGTGACAAACCCTAGCATCTTTGGGCATTCTATCATTCATGGGCCTACACATGACGCGGATGGGCTGCCCGGAGTTCCTAGGACGGGTCCATCATTCTCCGATGTCGTTCTTGGCATCAACGACAACCGGAAAAGGGCTGGTCCGGCACGCCTCCCTTTATCCTACACGGCGCCTAGTGTCGTCGATGGTGTTGCGGCCGCACGGCCTTCGTGGGAAGTTGCTCAACAAGGTGCCGCTCGGTGGGACCATACGATCGTCGGGTATTTTCTTGGTAAGCGTCCGTATTTCCCACATGTTGAACGCTTTGTCCGATCTATTTGGAAGAACCTTGCTGAAGTTAGATCGACGATTAACGGTTTCTTCAAGTTCCGTTTTACCTCGAAAGAGGCGGCTGATGCGGCTTTGGAAGGTGGACCATGGCTCTTGCACGGACAGCCGATCTTCCTCGAGGCTTGGCATACGGGATTCTCCTTTGAAAAGAAACAACATCCAACTATTCCCCTGTGGGTTAAGCTCCGCAACGTCCCAACGGAATACTGGACACAAGCCGGCCTTGGAATCATCGCTAGTGTCCTTGGGAAGCCCCTTTTTGCGGATGCTATGACGGCTCGTATGGAACGCCTTGAGTATGCTAGGGTATGTATTGAAATACCATTGACGGAATCTCTTGTCGAGGGATTCAATATCCACATTCCAACTAAGGATGGGAGCTCTTCGGGTGTCGTACCTGTTAGTGTCGAATATGAGTGGCGGCCGAAAAAAATGCTCGTCGTGTGACTCTTGGGCCCATATTACTGCGACTTGCCCCAAAACCCGACCGAGACAACCGCCTAAGAGCATGGCCACGACCCCGCTCAACAACTTGACTAGGATTCACACGGCCGTCCCGACCATGCAACCTACCAAACTGCCGCCACGGCCTCCTACGGGCCGACACAAAAGCGTGCTTGGAGTCTTGTGGAAACCAAGGGTAAAGGTAGAGTTCATATGGAGGCCGATAAGAATGGCGTTGCTAGGAGGAGTCATGCCCATTATCGCAATACTCGGTCTACTCATTCGGGCACGACGGATGCACCCACTTCCAGAGGCGTTGGGACGCCTTACCACCACGCGGACCGTAACATGTTTGAGGCTCTCACTGGCCTTGAGGATAACCATGAGGCGACGAATATATGCAGCCAAGAAGCTGGCCACAACGTGGGTGACCCCTGATCCCGCGCGTCTCTTGGATGTGCGTGACATGGGGCGTGCCCGGGTGACTTGCTTGGACGGACTTGGAGATCCGCTTGTTTGTTTTTTTCTTGGCTTTCTTTGTCGCCTTTAGCTTGTTGGTTGATTGGTGTTTTTTTTAGGCCTTGATTGTGTCGTGGGGTGTCTACTGGTAGCTTGTTACCAGTTGGTTCTCGCTCCTTTGTGTGGCGTACAGCTTGGTAGGCGTCTACTGTCTTGTTTCTTTCGCTTGTTAGCTGGTAGCTTGTTACCAGTTAGGTTGCGGCATGCCGCTAACACTGTACTACTCTTTTTATTTAGTGAACATTACCCTCGAGGGGGTCAGCCAAAAAAAAAAAAAAGAACCCTCTCCTACGAGACCTACCCAATTATTTTTTGGAAGCGCAGCACTTTATGCGTCTTCAGCTAGGTGAAAAAAATGGGAAGTAGTTGGGGTAGAAGAAATTTTTGGTGGTTCGATGCTCGGCGGCGAAAGCTGAGCCGCCGTAGGTGGTGGGTCGCCGGAGGAAATGAGGAGTGATGTTGGGTAGAAGAAATTTTAAGCTCTTTCGCTGCCGTTCTTTTCAACTGAAAGAGACGAACAGTACTAGCATTTATATCTTTATTTTGTATAAGGGCAAAAATGTCAGTTTTTATATTTAACAAATTCTATACACACCTCAAACATATTTATCAAACATTGTTCTATTCATTACCCAAATAATTAAAACATGTGTATCAAACATGTTAAAATATTCTATCAACAAAATCCTTGTATACTCATCCACAAATAACTTATACCCATGTAATTCACATACACACCTATCAAACTAGCCCGTTATGTAAGAGAAAAGCTCGCATCTTTGGAAGGGAAGACAAAACAATCTTAAATCTTTTTCTCTAGTTTCAAACACAAAACTATAGAAGATTTTTTCCTTTTTCACATTAGTCTCAGCTGCTGCAAGTGCTTCTTCCATTTCTTGTGCAGACCAGCGAAGCCATCCATACCAGCACCTCCAAACACAGAGCAGCCAAATCCATTATTCCCGCTCATAAACTCCTGCAAATTCATAATCAATAATCTCAAGAATTCAAACACTCATGTTCATTAGATTTTCGGACAATATATATGGTTATTATAAAACTTTACCAGCGATGTTTGCTTCTTCATCTTCACAATTTTCTTCTGTATGCTTCTCCTTCGGCTCATCACTATGAGCTCACCGAGCGTCAGCAACGGCCTCGCAACACTTCGGTTAAAATTATTACCACTTCCTTCATTATCAAGCTTCACCTCTCTAATAACTAGCCGTTGATCATCAGAAACATCCTTATTTTCTTCTCCACTCTCAACCTCGTCATCTTGTAGTAAACTCGAGCCAGGCACCACAAGCAAAGGGAACAACCACTCCAAGAAAGAAGCACCGACCCACCTCTTCGAACCCGTTTCAAATGGTACGGTTCGTGGGTGCTCCATGGGTTGGCCCGTTATTAGGGAACTGGACGAGTACGACATAGCAGAGCTAAAGGAGTCACTCGTCTTAGAGCTACATACTGTGTCGAGCTCCGAGGAGCCCGATAACGATGACCCATGATCTAAGGCGGCGCTATTAGCTTTAGAGTCTCCTCTGTAAGGTGGCACGACGGCGACGGCCGACTGAAGTGGGGTGCCGGGCTTTTCTTCCCAGCCGAAGGGGACGGAGACGACGAGCTTGACAGGTGTCGAAATGGGATTGGCTGGTTTAGGGGTTGGTTTCCAGTCTATCTTGGGAGTGCCTGGTTTTATTTCCCATATGAATGGCACTGAGATTGGCTGTTTTTCCCTCTTTCTTTCAACCTTGGAGAGTTGTCTTTCTGTCATTTTTTTTTTAATATTTTTTGGAGTGGGATTATGGGATATGTTCGTTTAATGAAGTAGGGTTATTATATCATATCCATATTTATACATAGATTGATGTTTGGTTAGTGGAGTAGTAGTTTTTCAGCTAATTGTTTTGTGTTATATCCCACTACATTGAGTTGAAGATTAGGCTTACCTAATCTACTTTGACGATGGTCTGTCTTTTGCCTACTTTTAGAATGGACTGGTCAATGTTCATGTAATAAAACCTTTGAAAATGTGTTCATATTTATCTTCGACGTTAGTTCTAATTCAACAATTATAAGAACCTTAGAAAAATGTCTTCATTTATCTTCGACGTTAGTTCAAATTCAACAGTGTTATTGTAATAACATCATACGAATCGCCTACGATTAT
This sequence comes from Craterostigma plantagineum, assembly GCA_027422505.1. Classification (NCBI taxonomy): domain Eukaryota; kingdom Viridiplantae; phylum Streptophyta; class Magnoliopsida; order Lamiales; family Linderniaceae; genus Craterostigma; species Craterostigma plantagineum. The sequence goes on from JAPQWV010000001.1 coordinate 33,184,315, forward strand.
AATCTGACTTAGTAATTTTTTATATTTCACCAATTTATATACCACCTTTTTCCTATTCTTAGTTAGTTGATAAATATAGTTATTCATTTTCTAAAGAAAAGTAGTCAATTCGAGTTTTATGCACACGGTGTTTCTTCTTAAGACAACAATGCCAGCTGTAAAAGAAACGAGCAAGAAAAGAAAAAAAAAACTGTACGCACGTTCGATGAAGATCTAAATGGAAAAACGATCATGTGATTGGAGTGATTAGCCCTAATTGACCGCCCATCATCAGCAAATAATTGCCGTTTGCCGAGATCATTGCCGTGCTGAAACCCCATCTCCTTTTTCTTAGATTAGATGAGTGGGAACACAGATCGGAGGGGAAGAAGTTCTTGAACATGGCATCGGCTAACGAATCGTCAAAACATGCATTGTATCCGAGGAGCTTCGTTTCGATCGTTGCTTCAGTGGGAGCACTTGCCTTATTCTTAATCGTTGCATCTTCTGTGCTAGTATCACAGCCTATTGGAGATACGGTTCGAGGGTATTTCTACAATGTCGATAGTTCGAGAGAGATTAGCTCGGAGGATTCCATGAGCCAACTAATTTCGGAGTCAGATGGGTCTGTCGATCCTTTGAAAGCTGGGAATGATAAATCGAAGGAAAAGATTGAATCTTTGCAGCCTAAGCCGACAAAATCGGATCATTCGAAGGTCCAACCTTCTAATCTTGAGGTAGCGAAAGAAGATGTTCCCAAAATGAATTTGTCTTCGTCTGATACTTCTTCATCAAGGGAAAACGCAGGCCACTCCAAAGAAATGCAAATAGAAGAGAATAGGACTCAAGAACCTTCAGCTTCAGTTGCTGCCAGTGATTCGCATCAAGACAGTGTCGTCGATTCAGGTATTGCATCTGCATTACATTGGATGTTAAGCTGCTAATGTTTAGTCTAGTGTTGAAAAATGTTCATTTTTAATTCGATCATTTTCTGTTTGAATCGAGCGGGTTTAGAGTAGAATGCTTGTGTGGTTGTTTACTGAAGTTAGGGAAACATGAAGACTTGGAAGTTGGAAATGCTTGGGTCATTGTGTTGATTTGTGTAGGCCTTCGCTTTCCTTGACGTAGAATTGGACGCTGTTCGTTCGCTGTTAGAGTTAGAGTGATGCATACGAAAACATGGGGAGCTAGTTGACAATGAAAGATTCAAAATTTACTAAAGTGTGGGAAAATTTTCTGAGTTTTGAGTCTGAAATTCACCGGGCCTTCAGTTTGACTTGGTTTCTTCCAAACAATCCCTTTGATCATTTTAGGGCTAACCTATATTCTTCTACTTAAAATTTTCAGGTTGTGATCTATTTCGTGGGAAATGGGTTCATGACTCGGCTGGACCATTGTACACGAACAATTCATGTCCCATAATCACACAGATGCAGAATTGTCAGGGCAATGGTCGACCCGACAAAGATTATGAAAATTGGAGGTGGAAACCTTCTCAGTGCGATATCCCGAGGTTTGACCCCAAGAAATTCTTGGAGATAATGAGAGGCAAAACATTAGCTTTCATCGGCGATTCTGTCGCCAGAAATCAGATGGAGTCAATGCTATGCATTCTCTGGCAGGTCAGTAGAATTTCGCCCTTCAAGTGTTTGATAAAAAGCCCTTTTCATCATTCTCCAGAAGAACTCAACCGACTAATCTTAATTATGCATCCTTAATCTCAGGTCGAAGAACCCAAAAACAGAGGCAACAAGAAAATGCAGCGCTACTACTTCAGATCGACATCTACCACGATCGTTCGCATATGGTCTTCTTGGCTGGTCCACCAAACGCCCGACCCATTCGATTTCGCCCCTTCAGGCGTAGTAAAACTCCACCTCGACTCGCCCGACGAAACTTTCATGGAACACATCATGGGTTTCGACGTAATTGTACTCTCCTCGGGCCATTGGTTCGCCAAGCAATCCGTCTACATACTAAACAACGAAATAGTAGGCGGGCAGCTATGGTGGCCCGACAAGTCGAAGCAGATGAAGGTCAACAACATCGAAGCCTTTGGTATATCAGTCGAAACTATCCTTACATCGTTAGGCACACACAAAAACTACACTGGGCTGACCATCGTAAGAAGCTTTTCGCCCGATCATTACGAGGGCGGGGAGTGGAACACGGGCGGTTCTTGCACTGGGAAGGATAACCCGCTCGAAGAAGGGCATTTGGTCGAAAATGGATTTACGAATGTGATGCATGAGAAGCAAGTCAAGGGCTTTGAGCGAGCGCTGAAGAAGCAGACGAATAAGTCGAAGCTGAGGTTGATGGATATTACGGAGGCGTTTTCTTACAGGCACGACGGTCATCCCGGGCCCTATCGAAGCCCGGACCCGAATAAGGTGACTAAGAGAGGGCCCGATGGTCGACCGCCGCCGCAGGATTGCTTGCACTGGTGCATGCCGGGCCCCGTCGACACGTGGAACGAGTTGGTTTTCGAGATTATAAAGAGGGAAATTTCGTGAGAAATAGTAAGATTGATTTCATACGATTCTTGTTGTTTTGATTAGACACATAGTTTTAGTTTAAGTTATATAGCTACTGAAATTAGGGCCTTAGATTGTTTGTTGTAATAGCATTTGCTCGTTATTTAATGGGGGAAAACAAGCTTCATAATAGCTGGCCTGGACTTTCTGCAAATCCGAGTCTTCTTCTTAAGATATGCCTTGGCTTGAAGGTTTCAACGCGGTAATGGAAGTCTATTTCCATGAGAACAGAATCATTAGACTGTTACTAAATTAAGATTAAATAGAGAAACATTTAGGATAATAACAACAGAAGCATAGGTATATCTGATGCACTCTTCTTCTGGGCTTTCACTGTCTATGATGTAATAACCTTCCTGACATGAACTCCACCTATGTTAATAGAGAAACACCATTGCCTTTGACAATGACCATCATCCTTGCACGTTGCATTAATAACATTCGATTACCTATATATATAAAACATGTAATTACATTACACCATCCCTTACAAACGCCATTTCCCTCTTAGAATCCAAGCCAATAAGGAAACAAAGAGGGATATAGTTAAAAAAAAAGGGAGAAGAGAAAACACCCACACCAAAATGGACACTGCTATGAACAACTACGGCAAGCTCGACGAAGCAGAACAAGAGCGCCTAATGGCCAAACGAAGAGCTCGAAGAAGGCTGACAATCATCGCTCTGTCTTCTTTCGTCCTCGTCGCCATTGCAGTAGCAACTGTGGTCGGAGTTTCTGTAAGAACGACGATCACAACAACGATGGTCAGCCATTTTCTTCGTCTGTAGCTGTTTGCAGTGTCATGTCACCTTACCGTTGGGCCTTTTATTGGTGGGCCCAATTGGCTTCAAGCAAATGGGGTTCCGTTTAAATTTGGGCTTTGAAGTTTGCTGGGCTTTTGGCTCTTCTGAGTGTGTGTTTTTTGTTTGAATTTCTAATTCATTGTTATTATATTAGGTGAATCTATTGAAAAATACTCAATTATATAAAAAATTTGCAAGTCAGTATCCATGTCAGAAATTTTTTATATATGTATCCGTTCGACTGTGCGTACCATTTTTTCGGTCTTGACGTACCTTTTTACATGGATATTGCGTACCACGTTACGCATTTATATGGTACTCATATATGGTAGCTATTTACGTCCCATACGGTACCTTGCTGCTGACTATATTATGGTACCATTTTGGGGATTACTATTTACCGCCCCCTTTTTACTTGTTACCGCCCCCTAAAGGACTGAAAAAAGACTATTTTGCCCCTATGTCATTTAAAATAATTTAAAAAGCTAAAATATAATAAAAAGTAAGAATTCCTATTTAAAGTCCTTTACTACGCAACACTTCAAATCACACATCCAACAAACAAAAAAACAGAGAAATTTGCAAATCGCAATGGAACGAGGAAAAGGAAAGGGAAAGGGAAAGGGGGTGCTCTCACGATTGGTAAGAAAATTGTCGTAAAATTCATTCGTATTTAGATAGATTGTCGAAAACGGGTCGAAATAGGCCGGAAACGGTTGATCGGACGCGAACGGGCGAAAAACGGCACGACCGAAATCATGTTTCGGTCGGCACTTGGCCGACCGAAATCATTGTTCGGTCGTGCTGGTACCGACCGAAATCCGACTTCGGTCGGGAACTCGCCGACCGAAATCCGATTTCGGTCGGCCTTTACCCGACCGAAGTAGGATTTCGGTCCGGTCATGGACCGACCGAAATTTGATTTCGGTCCAAATTTTTTTTTTAAAAAAATTTTTTATCGAATTGCAGGCGATGGGTGGGAAGTCCCTGCTCGGAGGGAGCAGCAGATCCCCCTCGTTGGAGGGATCTGGAGAGCGTCATACGAGGGCGCGCGGCGTTGATGCTTCCGTTCGTAGGGAACGGGAGGAGGCGAGGCTGCAGCGAGCGGGTGATTCGCATTCCGTCTACCGGGAATACGATCCGAACGTAGAGGAGGAGGCGCATGCGGATGAGGAGGTGCCATACGATGCGGCATCGTTTCAGTCATCCGACGACGATGCGATACCGGTCTCCTCAGGTACATCCCTTCTTCATTGTAAACTGACTTGCGATGTCGTGTCTTAAATTTATTTATGTGTTATTCCTAAAAAATAAAATAGGGAGCAAGCGCTCCAGGGTCGTAGATGACGATTCCTGGAGGGTGCAGGGGCCACAGCCAGGTGGTCCGCAAGATGGTGAGGTGATCCCTAGTTACTTGGGGCACATCGCGCCACGCATCTGTATGGGTGAGGAGGAGAGGCCCTTGCTGAAGTGCGAGGGGCGGGCGTTAGTGCTTCGGCAGCTTAAGCAGTGGTACTGCCAATTCCCGCCGGAGACACAGAGCGAGATCGATGGCACATGCCTCTTACACCTCGCAGATGCCATGCTCGTACACTTGGACCAGCCTCTTCTGTGTGCTTTTGTGGAGCGCTGGCACCCCGACACGAACACCTTCCACATGCCGTGGGGGGAGATGACGATCATGCTCCACGACGTCGAGCAAATTCTCCGTATCCCGATCGACGGGACGGTGGTTTCGGGTACCCCGGACGCCGGCGACCAGCAGATCGCGGCGAGGGAGATTATGGGCGTCTCCGGAGACGCCCTGAGGGGATTTTGGAGAGCAGGGTCGATTGCGTCGAAAGACGTGATGCAGAGGATGAGGGAGGGTCGGCCGGCGGGATTCCAGGCCATCGCTTGGCTATGGATTCTATTGGGGTCGACCCTGTTCGTCGACAAGAGCGGGAATCGGGTGAAGCCCGACATCATGCACGAGTTCCATCGCTCCCTGCCATCTGCCAGTCATTATTCGTGGGGTTCGGCCGCTCTTGCTTACCTCTATCGCCAGCTTGGGCTCGCAAGCCGAGCGGATGCAAGGGGTTTAGCTGGGTGCCTGTCGTTACTACAGGCGTGGATCCGGACTCTGTCGCCTGGTGCATCAACTGGCTCACGACGTCTCGACCCTCAGAATATTGCTTCTTCAAACGATCACTGTAATTATATACATGTCGGATGGTCGCGTTATCTACGCTGTGTCGAGCCCTCATCGCTGAGAGGATATGTGTTGGTTTCGCTTGGGCAGCAGTCATTTCCTCTACGACCTTCTTTGCCTGGCTGCTTAACCCACTCGTCTGGCGGTGTCCCTCGGGATACTGTATCAGAGGGTGATTGTGTATGGAATTCTCGGTTGCACCCGTACGAATGTACCATTTCCTAGTAGCTGGATCCTGCTGGGCTATGACTACAAACGGACACCTGCACTTGTTAGACTTGGACATCCTCTCCAATTCATCATCCTTGCCTCTATAACGTTATCCGCGAGAACATCTAATCAATTTTTTTGTTCCACATTTCTTGTGCGACGAAATTATCAACTCGAAACCAAGACCAATAGCGACGCCCTTCGCCCAGTTAATGGCTTCCACGTCGGTCGAAAATCGTCCTCCTTCGCGGAAATACTCACTGTAGTCTATCCCGTCACCCGTGGAATCCTCCGGGACAATCTCCGAGTCTGGGAAAAAAAATTAAAAAAAAAAAATTGTGACCGAAATCGGATTTCGGCTACCCTAAGAGGCGACCGAAATACGATTTCGGTTACATCTAAGGTAACCGAAATCCGATTTCGGTCAGGACATGTACGACCGAAAAATAATTTCGGTCGGCATAAGAGGTGACCGAACAACAATTTCGGTCACCTCTTGGGCTGACCGAAACGAAATTTCGGTCGGCCCAAGAGGTGACCGAATTTGTTGTTCGGTCACCTCTTATGCCGACCGAAATTATTGTTCGGTCGGACCGAATTTTTCGATACAATCCAATGTAAGTTCGAGAATTCACGTATATACGAACGGAATTTACGAGAATTTGCTTACCATCCGTGCCAGTAGACACTTTCTTTTGACCTTTCAATTTCGAAAATAGACGATTCATTGAAATGTTTTAATTTTTTGTTATGTTTGAATCTGATTTGGATGTCTGATTGCGATATCAGATTAGTTGTAAGGAAAATGACTTTAAAAAGAAATTTAAATTAGAAAGGGCAAAATAGTCTTTTTTCAGTCCTTTAGGGGGCGGTGACTAGGAAAAAGGGGGCGGTGAATAGCAATCCAGTACCATTTTCTAGCTGTATTACGTACCACAATACGTTTTTCTATGGTACCTAAATGTGTGATATAATGTACCTTGCGGGGGCAGGTACCAATGTGAAAAAAATTTATTCTGAAAGGTACTTACATATAAAAAAATACTGACAAAGTACTGACTTACTAACTTTTTATATTAATGTAGTTTTATGTAAAATCCCCTTATTATTATATTTGCATTCATATTCATGTAATTGTAAAACAACATTCGAATATGGGAGAAGGTTTGGACAATTTCCACATATATAAAGGGCGACAGTGTCATATTGGATCCATCCACTTATTACATTTCGTAATTTATTTAGAAAGGTTCTATTTTAAATAAAACGACCGAGTATTGTGCAACAACTATTGTCGTGCTTCATCCTCAAGCTTCCAACGGTTAGTTTGTTTCAAAATTCATCACTTTTTTTTTTCAACAAAGCTTTTGGTCTTTCTCTATGGAATTCGACAAAGCTTAGCAAAGGTTTGGTGGGAATTTCTTGAATTTTAGTTTCAGGTGGGATGTGAAAAGCTTAATCAGATGATGCATTAAATTTCTTCGTTTTGCAAAATTGAAACTGGCCAAAAAAAGGTATGTTTAAAGTACTTTGATTTCCAGGTTTATCACTCTAGAATGTGTTGAGCGAGGTTGAGAATGGCTTCTATAAGCAAGGAAAGCTTCCTTAAGATGTCGAAGGGCCTAAGCAACCTGCTTTCGCAAATGGCGTCAAATTGTGGAACTTCTCTTTATGAATTGCAGGTTTGTTATTTTTCCTTTCAATGAACTCACACATATGACCTTCATAAAGATTCATTTCGCCTCTTCTGCAACGTGGTATAGATCATATGGGATGAGATCGGAGAATCTGAAGCTGAAAGGGAGGAGATTTTGCATGAACTTGAGGAAGAATGTTTAGCTGTTTGCAGTAAAAAAGTGGATAAGGCAAACCAGTTGAGAGCTCAGCTTAAGCAGACCATTGCTGACGCAGAAGCTGAACTTGTTTCTATATGCTCTGCAATGGGAGAGAGGCCACAAGATATTAGTAAGGTCTGGCTCTATTATTACTGAGGTTCTTGTTGATCTATTTAGTTTTCTTTAGGCATGTGGTTTATAGTCATATGGTCTTTTGAGAGGAAAAACACAGGCAAGAAATGCTTATCCTTGACATATGATTTTGTATATCTCATCATTCTTGTGCAGACTGATCAAATTCCCGAAAGTTTAAAAGCTGAGGTTCGAAACAAACTGGCTCAGCTTGAGGAGATGAGGAAGAGAAAATGTGATAGGAAGAATGAATTTATTGATGTATTATCCGTGATAAAAAGGTTTAAGAATGAATTCTCTGGGCCACATGGGTCAGGTCTAAGCTACCCCGATTTTGATGACAATGATTTGTCTGTGAAGAAACTTCAAGAATTACAAGTAGAGCTTACGGCACTGCAGAAAGAAAAGGTTACGTATGCTGTAGCATTAAAGGGTTGTTTTCATCAATTGTCGATGAAATTTTCCTGATATCGTTTCTCTGCGCAGAGCGAGCGTCAGAAGCAGGTTGTCGAACGCCTGAACTATCTGTGCTCGTTGTGCATGGTGCTTGGTTTAGACTTTAAGAAGATTGTAGATGAGATTCATTCGAGCTTAGGAGAAGGAGAACGTTCAAAAGATGTTTCTGATGGAACCATTCTCATGTTAGGAACTGCCATAAATAAACTACGCGAGCTGAAACTTCAGAGGATGCAGCAGGTATGTAATTCTAGGCCAATTGAAACCATTGTGAGAATTTAATTACTTTACTATTTCATTCAACCAATGCAGCTACAAGATCTTGGAGCTTCTCTCTTGGAGCTTTGGAACTTAATGGATACGCCAAGTGAAGAGCAACAGATGTTTCGTAGGGTCACTTGTAATATAGCTGCATCAGAAGATGAAATGACGGAGGCAGACATGCTTTCTATTGATTTTATAAACCACGTACGTCTTTTCGCTAGATTTTGATTTTGGAAACTGAAAATTTGGGAATCTGTACCGAAAGTTGCATTGCACCGTCGTACGTGTCACAGGTCAAGGAAGAAGTATGTCGACTCGAAGAGCTGAAAGAAAGCAAAATGAAGGAACTCGTTCTGAAAAAGAAAGCAGAGCTTGAAACTGTTTGCAGGAGGACACACCTTATTCATGATTCCCGTGTAATCGAAGCAGCTATAGATGCTATGGAATCAGGTAGAAAATTGTATCATCATTTTAGTTTCGCAAGTTTTTTCTTGGATAAATGTGTACATTTTCAACTTCTTAAATTCTTTTTGTATTTCTTGTTGAAGGAGCTGTTGATGCTGCTTTAGTGCTGGAGACAATCGAGCACCAAATATCTAGTATAAAAGAAGAGTCTCTTAGCAGGTCTGAAATCCTCGATAAGGTCGAGAAGTTTATGACAGCTCGTGAAGAAGAAAAATGGCTTGAGGAGTATAATAAGGTTTGCCTTCATTACTTCTGCTTTTGAGTTTCGGAGAAGAAATATTACAATGAGACTAAGCTTCCCATTCTTAGGATAATAATCGCTACAATCCAGGGAAAGGTGCACATCTGATGCTTAAACGTGCTGAAAAAGCTCGTGCACTGGTCAGCAAGATTCCATGTACGGTTATCTTTTAACGTCTCATTTGGCATTTCTAGCGAGCTTCGAAACCATTTGTTCTCACGAAGATTTTGATTTCTTTTCCTTTTCTCCCAAACAGCAATGGTTTACGCGTTGGTATCAAAGACCAGAAGTTGGGAACACGAAAAGGGAAAAGCATTCCTCTATGATGATGTTAGTTGCCAACAAAACATCCACTTTTCTATTTGTTACCAGAATCGGTTGATACTTGAGTTTCATGTTTAGGTTCGTCTGCTGTCGATGCTAGAAGACTATACGGCTCTAAGGAACGAAAAAGAAGTGGAAAGGAAAAGACAAAGGGTACATACAATACAAGCGATCATCTTTCCCACTCATTTCTTCCTTTCGATCTTTAGGCACTCTCAAATCCTGCGATACATTGAACTTATATCTCATTAGGAGCAAAAGAAACTCGAGGGACAGATACTAACCGAACAGGAGCTTATATATGGTTCGAAGCCGAGCCCTTCGAAGAACCAAAGCGCGAAGAAACGGCCCAGACTGTCGAGTGGCGGTGTAATAAGCAATGGAAAGCTCTCATTGGTTGGAAATAAAGCGACGCTGCAGATGACTCCTCCTAAAACACCTTATTATAGCAATAAACTGCTAAAACTGCCTCATTCTTCTGTCAAAGCTACAACATGCAAGAACAAGAGAAATGCTCCAACTTTTGACCACCATCATCATCTCAAGGGAAATGGAAATGCAACAACTCAATCTCCTCCTACTCTTGGTACGCAATGCTTATGTGTATGTGATTGATGCACATCTTTCTTATGTGTTTTCTTGATTTACTACTTACAGGGAGGAGAGGAGTAGGATTGGACATGAGTAAATCTCCTGGAAAAACGCAACATCCTCAAAGTAATTCAGTAGTAGTAGATGCTCGAATGTCCCCTACTGGGATTAGAAAACCGTTCTCTCCCATTTCTCGTGTGAATGACCGCGGGCATGATGGTACATGCGAGAAAACAGCAGTAGTAAGTAATAACATCTTACAATTTTCTTCAACTCCATCTCCGAAAATTGGTACTTCTGAAGCAGACGAACATAAGACAATAACGCCATTTTGGAAAGAGGAGGTTGAATACTCGTTTGAAGAGCGAAGAGCTGGTTTTGTGTTTCATTGAAGTTGTGATATTATACATTACAAGCCAATTATATCAGGTGATGATACTTGGTTATTCATATTATGCAACTCAATACTCGCATGCCATGCTGTTGCTGTGTATATTCAGCTTTGGTAATATTGTGGTTATTTTTGTACATTCTCTGCTTTCCGAGTTTAATAATTCGAATGACTACAGCGAATTAAACCGAAGCTGACCTTGAGCTAGCAATACTGTCTGTCACTCGATATATAAACAAATACTAAAATTTGATGCAAATTGTTAAACGAAAAAAGCAATTTTATCACAGTCTACTATATCTACATAAATAAGTCTGGAATTAAAAATATCATTTTTTACGAATGTTATGCAGATAACGATCTATTGGGCCGAACCTAGAATTTTTATTATGGGCCGTTATTGCAAGATCCATGATGTTAATTGGGCCTACAATTTATTCAGTTTTAAACGCATATATGTGAGAGCCCTAATTCGTCACTTAGAATTGAAGTTACCAGTCGAAGTTCGGCGGCAGGGATCACATCAGATCAGAGAAACCTCAGCTCAGCTGCAAGATTACCATGGGTCGTATGCACAGTCGTGGGTAAGGATTGTTGTACCTTGTTTTGTTTTTTTTTTTGTTTTATCCTTTCTCTCTGCTATTTTGATGAATGTGTTTGATTTGTTTTGTTTCAGAAAGGGCATTTCGGCTTCTGCTCTTCCTTATAAGAGGTCACCACCGAGCTGGCTGAATACGTCACCCCAAGATGTAACGTTTTTTTTGTTCATTTTTTCCCCTTCTTATCTTACGTGATGCTCCCAGTGGATTTTTGTCTCGTTGTGATGTTGGATTTGACGTCTGGAAAAAATGCTTTGTTTCGTATCATCATGGTGCGTGCGAGTGTTGAGTTTATTGACATTTACTCGTTTGTGTTTTATTGGTTTGAAAAAAGTTCTGAGGTATTATGTATTCATGGATCCCACGAAATCATTTATTGATCAGATTACTGAGCTTCACCGAGCCGTTTACCCATTATGCATGCTAATGGAATGGATATTAAGAGAATGGTGAATTGAAGTGAACTTTGATCAGTCTATAACGATTTTAGTGTTGCTCGGCTATCATTGGCTAACTGTGCCTACTGCACCACTACTTAATAATAGGTCGAAGAGAGCATCTGCAAGTTTGCAAAGAAGGGTATCGCACCTTCACAGATTGGTGTGATTCTCCGTGACTCTCAGGGCATTGCTCAGGTGAAGGGCGTCACTGGGAGCAAGATCCTGCGTATTCTCAAGGCTCACGGCATGCACATTCTTCTCTTGTATCCGTAAATAAAAAATAAACTTCTTTTACTGTAATCTTATTTTGTAATGAAAAATGTGCTATAGGGCTTGCGCCGGAGATTCCTGAGGATCTTTACCATCTGATAAAGAAGGCCGTTGCTGTGAGGAAGCACTTGGAGAGGAATAGGAATGATAAAGATTCAAAGTTTAGGTTGATTTTGGTAGAGAGCAGAATTCATCGCCTGGCTCGTTACTACAAGCAGACCAAGAAGCTCCCACCCGTCTGGAAATAGTAATGATCTCTTCTCTCCATCTCTCTTTCTCTTTTCTATTTATACGTTAAATTTCACTAGAAATCGGTGATGTTGGATGGGTAATTACATTACTAGTCTAGTGATCTCATTCTTCCCATTTTTCTTACACGCTTGAGTCATTTCTTGTTGCAGCGAGTCAACCACTGCCAGCACACTGGTGGCTTAGGCTGGAGATTCCCTCGGCGGAGAGTTTTTACCAGTTTTCTTTTTGATGTGCTCTTCTTGTTGAAGTTTTCTTCTATATTTTGGCAATATTCTCAAGTAGTGGGATGGTCGTCTTTCATTTGCTCTGCCTTCTAATTACTACTTTTATTAATGGTTGGAATCACCGTTTTCTTTAACTGCTCGGATCATTACCCTGATAGATTCCTATCGATTTCTTGCAACATCAACCTCCACGAACACCACTTTTTTTCGTTGGAAATAAATCAAAATTTCTATGAACGTTGAACAAACATTCTTCCTCCTCTTTCCCTGCATGTATTATATGGCGAAGAATCGATCTATATCGAACCGAACTACATTCTCAGACTGTGGTTGAAAATGGAGTTATGTATCATTACATGAACATATACATTGTTGATTAATAATTGAAGTTATTTTACTCAAAAAAAAATTATGATATTAAGTTAATTTACACTTCTAATTTAATAACAAAAAAGAAATTTAAAGGATATAACTAGAATGAATCTACAAATCAAGGATAAAGTTATATTTATATCTCCATACCGATGATAATAATGTACTCTCTAATTATAAATCGTAGAAATAATTCAAACATAATTTAGTTAATAACCATATCAGTAAAGCAAAACTGAAGAAAACTTGATATTTAGGTCTTAGTTTTTTCACAGCTTCAGAGATATTCTCTAAGGTCTTCACCGCTCAAATCTTCCATCTCCTTAACAATCTCTTGCGCAAGAGACTTGACAGGAAGCTCAGAATCTTCAAGCAGCTCAGCAAGGAAAGGCATAGATTCAGGCAAAAGTGTCAAATACTCTTCTTTCAAGTTGTCCAAAAGATACTTTATGATTCTCAAACCCAACACGCGACATCGTGTCTTTTCGCTCCGTGTTTGCATTAGTACCTGCAAACACAATGAATTTCTCAGAAATCAACGAAATATGAGACGACTGACGAAGGCTAAAACAGAGGAGTAAAGTGTTAATTCAAGCACCTCATGATTTAGTGGCTTCCAAAGTAGGTCTGAACCAGCGGTAATAGCCATTTGACCTACACAGCTTACTAACAAATCATCTACTTCCTTGGTTGATGGAACGTAGGGATAATCATCGACGGATGAAGGAGGATTCACAGAAAGTTGCGATACGATGGGTTTCAGAAGCACCTGGAGAAATGAAACTATCAAATTGCTATTCATATGGAAAATTTCCTCAAATGTCATCAATTTTGGATGTCGCATGAAGAGAAGATAATATATGCGCTTGCCTGAAAATTATCATTATCGAGAAACTTCGAATGTCCAGTATCGTAGAGAAAACACTTATGCAGAGACGATAGAATTAATGCTCGCAGATGCCAGCTCTCGAGAGATAATGCTTTCTCTCCATCACTAACGTTGCTGAGCTTAGCCTTTTTTCTCTTCTGATTCAGCTTTTTCTTATCTCCATCGTCAACAAGTCCACGAACAGAGCCAGAAATCAAGTACTTGAAGTAGCGGACAAACAGTGACCTGAGTTCAATAAAATCATAAATGAATGCGAAGAAGGAAAAATACATTCACAAAGAAATCATGTGACCTAACTATCCATCATAAAGACGTGAGAAAAAGCAAATCATTGTTTAACTTACAGATGGGTTTCAGCAAGTCTGTTGACCAGATTGTAGAAAGATATAGCCCGGCAACAATCTTCAGTCTGGGTACTTTCGCCATCTTCAACATTTATTCCTGACCATTCAACAGTCTTGATGAAAAGAGGCAAAAACATGCTCTGTGTCTGTTTCAAAGACAGGAAAACTATAGCATTGATGACGCTTTGCTCAACAAGATTAATATTCTGGATAGATGAGAGTTTCTGATGGCGCAGATCAAGAGCCAGCAGGCACAGATCAAAAATTTTCCCATGATAGCCGTTAATCGAGGATCTATCCATTGAGCAAATCAAGTTTCTAAGCATTTCGAAAAGAGCTGATACACTCGACTCATCCACCTTAACAGCATCATGGTACATTGACAAGATATGAGGGAGCAGTAGCCGGACCTAATGAAGGAAAGCAAAGACGGCTGAAGAAGACGAAAAAGAAAACCAAAACAACAGAAAATGCAGTATAGAGATGCATAAATGATCGACTAAAGGTACTCACAGGAATTTTCTCAGTTATGAGTTTGCGAACAGCTTCAGCTTTCAACTTGAGTTTAACTTCCGAGGCAGACAAAGATAGAGGATGTAATATAACTAATTGTAAAATGTTTCCAAGGTATGGATTAAGGAATCCAGCAAGCTTGTCAACAACTGCCTCCAAAGTCACTAAAACAGACAAGAAAAGTGACTCCGCCGATCTGGAAGAAGCATCACGAGATTGTTCGAGCACATATCCCATCACAATAGGAAGTTGAGGCAGTGCTTTTGGTCCAAGTGCATTAATTAACGCACCAGCTGCTCGAAGGCAACGATTGGAGAGAGTAGAATTCTGTGGAGAAATCTTCTTACATAAGGATCCAAGGCACTTGCCAAAGACCTTATCATGAGAAGGGTAACGGTTAGCCAAGACTTCTAATGCTGATACAGCCACCAGTCTCAAGGAAGTACTTGAGTTATTATCAGAGGCATCAAGTAATGTCAATATTTCCTTGCACAAGTCCTCAAATGATTTTTGAGATTCCTCATTTAGATGCAGCCATAAGCTTGCAGGTGAATGCTTCTTACCAATCTTTGAATTTGTGCTAGAGTCCTTCACAGTCTCAGAGAGAAGCCCAAGAGCCTGCTCAACAACACATAAAATGTAGATTGGCCTTTCAGACAGGAATTAGATATAAGTGACAGCTAAAGGCACTGAATTTTTTTGAATAAGACATAAGCTGAGAATATTTAAAAAATCCTAGCTACATGACCCACATTACAGGAAAATTAGCTTTTGTGCTTGGTTGATTGAAGAAATCGCCAAGGAAAAGAAAGAAAAGAAAAACTAGTTAGTTTATAATTAAAGCTAAGGAAAACTAATTTCCTCACCAAATGGTGAGGAAAACGAAGGAAAAACTTATTAAATTCGTTTTCTCTCATATTTTATTTTCCCTACTAATTTCCACAAACCAAACACACCCTTAGTGGTGTATAAGCTTGGTAAACCTTGAAATGCTAAGAAAACTGTCTAAAAATGGGAAGAAGTTCAAAATTTTCAAAAATAGCACACTTGCAAAGTAATACTAAAACACGTAATTTCATGAAGGGACTGTATTTACCTTCTTCTTCACATTTACATCGTCATGGCCGACCAACCTAATAATGACTTCAAAATAGGTTGACGGGACAAGGCCTTTTCTGAGAGCCTTCAACACAGAATGAATGTATTTTTTGAGCTCACTATTGATAGCAGCAGGAACGCCTATATGCTGCTTCTTTAAGTCAACTAGTTGCAGAATACATACAAGTTGCTCCATTAGTTCACCAGCCATAGCCTGCAAATTGAATCTTACCCAAATGAGAATGAAATAGCGTTGAGTATACAAATAACTCTTATTTTTCTACACATAAGCTGTTAACAACAATGCATAACCAAATGAACTGACTGCATTGTATCAGCAACTATTCAAATGAACCACTAATGAGCACCCGGAAGTGGCTTTTTGTTTCCTGACTTGAAGTTTGAAACACAAAGAAGATATGTCCATGCCTGAATATTATTTAAATTTTCTGCAGAGTCAAACTTCAATGAGATCTCAGGATCTCGCAGCTTTTCTGCAATGAAATGCATCATAACAAGAAGTTGGGCAAACATTTCTGCACTTAATCCGCAACTTCCAACTTTCTTAAGAGAAGCAATCAGAGAAGGGAACCAAATTGTGCAAGAATACTGCTCCCACGCGGTAATGGCAAACTGATACTCCCACTGTTTATTAATGATCAAAATAGCATTATCCAAAGAAGGCTCATGAACAAGGACATTTAGGAGGTTATTCCTCGCAAGTAATGAGTTGAAGAGGAGGAAGAGCAGTGAACCCAAACTTTGAACCTCTCCAAGAGACCTGCACAAAATATTTGTCAGAAAAAGAAAAAATCTGAGGAAAGAATAGCTTAAGCTACATTGACCTCAAAATCTGTGCCATAATAGAAAATCTCCTGTGCTCAGCAACTTGTGGCAATATATTCACGAAAACCTGAAATGGAAAAAAAAAATCAAATACACTTTATCGATAAAGAATAAAGACAATGAGGGTTAAGATTCAGAGGATTTTGGTTAATCTGCAATTGCCAAGATTCCTTAGTAACAAGCAATTTTGAAATAAATTTTACCTGAAGTAATTGGTCCATATCACGTGTCCGAGAGAGCCAGCATGGTATTAGTACTGAAGTAAGGCCTTCGAACACGCGTTGTGAATAGCTATCCCACTACAAACAGATAATGTGCATTAATGTTATTTTTCACTGAAAACGAGTAAACACTAATGACAGTGATTCACAAGTATCAGTGAGAGAATAAATAGTTCCTCTACTCCATCCACTGGACTTAAACCAAATGGACAGCAGACTTATGAAGCATCCAAAGCTGAATCATAAAATAAGGTCCAGTATTGACAAATAAAAGTTATCTGCCGCAAGGAGGTTCACCCGAAGTCAAGCGGCCTATAAGGTAGCAAAAGTTTGATCGCAAAAATTTATGTCTACTATTACTTGACAAAGCGGCCAACCTGAGTCACAGTAGAGTCTGCTATAGCGGCGAGGACATCTAAAATATGGTCCAAGACTTTGTCTGGCATGATCTTTGCAAGAGTAGTTATGAATGAAAAAACGTGATTGCGAGTTATAGCGTCACTTGAACAGCGTGCACAATTGACTAACACTTGCACGTCAATTGTCTCAAAATTATCCTGTGAATATTGACACAAAATGTCACGATTAAGCTCAATCCAAGCCAATTGCAAGTAAAGACGAGAAAGCTGCATAGGGAAAAGGTGAAAAGTGGAAACCTTAAATTGAATATCACTTGGAATGGATGCACTGATATCTTCTAGGGTCAACAGCAGAGTCTGCTGAATGAAAGACATCATCATCTCAGAAGATGTTTGCTGAGAGCCATGAGAAGCTGCACATGGTTCATCCCCATCAACTGCTATGATCATCCAGTCGTCATTCATAAATACTAACCGAAGAAGCTTAAATAATGGACCAATCAGTGAAGCTCTGCCAAAGAAAAATAATGATATAATCAGCCGTAAGCCTGCATTGTGGGGTGAAAGGGCAATTATATAAAGATATACAAGTAGCAACCTGTTCTCAATGTTTTTCTTCATTAGTAATACTTCGAAAAAAGCACTCATGAAAGGTAACATGTTGTCTCTGCTCAAGGTCACATCAGAAATATTATGGCATTTGACTGATTTTTTTCGCTTCTTCCCATATGCTGAATCAACTGACCAACATTTCTGATCCAAAATGAAATCAAGTACCCGACAAACAACTGCAAAACTTAACTGCAATACCAGAAAAGAAGTATGGGAACATAAGTTGAATGGCCCACAGACAAATCTCGATATTAACCTTTCGGTTGAGTTAAAACTCCTTGAAAAAATGCACTTTGATAATTTCGCAAATAGTTACCAGAAAAACAATTAAATTTGTTTAAGAGATACAATAAAAACATATAGTAAAGAATAAAATTCATTAAAATAATCGTCAAGCCTCCAAGTATGCTTAATTTAGATAAAAGTGTAGTACACTAAATTCTCCAAATAGAGAAATGCATTTGATATCAGTCAAGTAAATTGACATTAATGAGTATATGAACCAGGGAGGCTTAGTTTGTGGCATTTCAAACATCCTCACAAACAAAAGGTAGTAAAATTAAAATATGGCATGCACTTGCATCCCATCAAAAAGGATGAAAATTAACAGAACATAGACCTCAGTCAAAGGAACATACATTAATTCTCAAAAAGGCATCCCTAGAGGCATTTTGTATATCACCATTGGAACTCCGATACAGAAGCAAGAGACTTCGGAAGATATGCTCCTGCAAGATTCATAAGAACAAATGACATCTAATCTAGAATGTCTGCAACTCCTAAGAACGATTAAGATCATATCACGGCCTCAATAAACGCTCAGATCGATATGCACAAACAACATCGTGTATGAAACTACCCTACTCAGCAATTTGAATTGGGATTTGAAAAGTGCTCCGAAACAATTGTTACAAAAACTAACTTAGAAGGGCAAAAAACTTATCAAAAACCAAATCCTAGCAATTATACACAAGAAACTGATGAGAAATTCGGAAAAGCCACTCAGTTAAATATCAATACCTAGGTATAGCAGAAATGCTAAATGAAATTTCATTTAGACATAAGGCAATGGATCAAAATTGAATGCACATGTCTCTGTGAAACCCACGTTCTTGGACCTTGAATGAACTAATCCCAACAGTTAACCAAACAACTTCCCACATAGCAAACAACTACATATTTATGTGACTGTTCTCAGTCTGTTTCTGCCAAGGATATCGAATAAACTGAACAGGCATCAATATTATAAATACCATGTAGCTGATCCACTTCTGATAGAGGAAACAAACCTGTGTTTCAATACTAAGCTTTCCATATAGAGAACTGCTCATATTTCTCAAGATGGTCAAGCATGGGTCCAGAATTGCAGAGTCATCAGCATCACAGTTTGCCTGACAATGCAAATACCAATTAAAGTTTTAAAGAAAATTATAACTAGGATGATAAACCTAACTTGAAGCAGCTGCTAACCTGTAATACTTTTAGAATATAATTACCAAAATCATTTTCATCAGAGGATGAAGAAGGCCTCATACATATCTGTGAAAACGAATTATCCATGACATAACTTTCCAAAAGCTAGAAGTACAAGCATATAAAAAACATGTAAGGATGAATTTACCTCAAGTAGGAGGCACAAAAGGTCAACCTCATTTGGTGACAACTTCCAAAATTCTGTATCATTGATATGACGTTTGTTACGCCTTTCCAGAAGATCATTCAGCAATGGCTCCACTCCAGGAACAAAAATAAGCTTGCTTCCAACACCTTTGATCATTGAAATAATTTTGAACTGCGACAAAGGCGAGATAAAGATAAGAAGTTGGTTTCTTAGACAACAAAACGAGCGTTCAAAATCAGAATAGGAAAGTAAATTCACCCAAGATCAGCACCATCAGTGAAAAACTGAATTAAAAAATAAACATAAGTACAAACCTTAGCATGTGCTGGAAGCCCAAGAGAATGGCCCACAATGGAAGCAAGAATGTTATCCTTTGTGGAATCATCGAAACTGAAAATAAACATAAAAAAACACCACCTGAATACATCAGCAATTGGCAAATGACAAATCATTCTACCCTATATGAACTAGGTGGCAAATATCCCATGAGCACCTGCAACATAAAATAATAGTGATCTCTAATCTGTTGTAAAACAATAGATTGTCAACCTCATTCCAATGATATGTGGCATCAGTAGGTCATGTAATGGAGAGCTCAGCAGCGATGTCAATAGAGAGGCTAGGACATTTTTGTCTGATAATATCAACTTCTTCTGCTGTATAATTAAGTGAAACAGATCTCCTAGGAAACTCAAATTGACTCCATTTTTGCCTGCAATATAAAAAAAAAAGAGGAAAATAGGAAAAAGCAAATGTTTATGGTCTCCTATTTCTCATACCATGTCTACTAGCTCTTTTGAAGAGAGTAAGCAGCTCTCCAATGCAGCTCATAGCAGCCACCCGCAAATCCTGTTTATATAGATAAAAAAAAATGAAACAAGAGACACATGATCTGGAAGAGTGGAAAACAATGTGCCGATTTTTTTTTTTTCAAACTGATTTCATTTCCACTTAATACAAAAAACTTAAATATTCACAGTAAAACATTCTCAGAATAAACTCCATTGCTTTAGCCATGTTATTCTTCAATCAGAAAATAGGACGGAACCAAGGAAAAACACGACTAAGTCAGAAATGAAACTCAAGACCAAGTTGTACAAAAGGAACAACGAATCAGAATAAGGAAGAAATGAAGAGCAAATACCTTATAATCACTTGAAAGAGGGAGAAAAACTGATGGAAACTGAGCAAGAAGTTGCAAGCCAGAAATCTCATCCACGTGAGAACACATGTGGGACAATAAATGAAGGCTCTCAATTTGAGCAGCCTTAGGGGCACCTGTAAATTAGATGTGATTTTCTGTGTCTACAAAGCATTATACTAAAAACAAAAAACAAAAATAAATTTTTGGAAAGGAAGAGGAGTAAATTGTCTAACGTTTGATTCTTAAGACACATTTTTAGTGTTCTAAAGTGGCCTTCTCTGGTTCCGAAATATCATTAAATGTCGCACCTTAAGCTGTGTTTTCAAGATTCAGATACTCACCAACTCACAACCCTCAGTGGATATAACACAAACAAAAAGACTAATTAGATCTCCGTGAAACTATGTCACCAATCAAATATTTTTAAGCATGGACAAAACCTATCAAAAGGATACAAACCTATAAATTTCATCAACTTACTGTCTGTAAAATGGTGAAACGTAAAGTTATTTCCTATAACCATCATCCCAAGCTGGAAACAAAAATGGGCTCAGATTCAGATTTCCTAGTAATTATATGCCTCTTGTCCAAATTATAAACTTAAATTTCACCATAAACAATTGTATTTAAATTTTAAAGTAAGAGACATTAGTTTCATAACATGAAAAAAAAAACGAGGAACAAAGCTAAGAAAATTTTGGCAAACCTTCATCCGTCAACAACTTTAGCATTATTAAGGCCACAGAGATGTTGCACTTCCTAAACAGCCTCCGTAGATGTATTTTAATGGAATCATTAAAATGAGACGCGGAAAATAAAAATAAATCTTGGATGATGCTTGCCCACTTCCCCGGAGAATCCTGTGAAATATCCGAAGCTAAGCGACAAGAATAATAAGACTAGATAACGTAGTAGGCATACATAACATGATCAATTGCCAACCAGAGATAAATCTTCAGGAGCTAATCTGATAAGCGTTTCCAAAAATCTCAAAAACAAGAAAGCAAGAATCTCAGGATTGAGGTTCTTGAGGTCAGTGTCAAGAATATCTTGTAGGATTCCTCCGCAATCACCATCTAGAATATTTTTCTTGGACTGAGCAATATAAGAAACTGTCAGTCATAACCATTTCATCAAATGCCAAAAAAATAAGTGTTATGTATAAATTATGATACCAGCTCCACATGCATCCCCATAGTGTCCAGCATTTCCCACTCCTCCTTCAGAAGCAGAAAGCAAGAATCAAAAAGAGCCAAGTGCTGGCTAGAATCTGACAAAAATACAGAGGAAAAATGATATAATAAAATCATAGTAAGAGTAGGCAAATTTATAGCAGTATCTTGAAGAAACAATATCCAACAATTTCCTGGCACTTATACTCTCAGAAAAACAAAGGACAAGAGTTTAAACTCTAAAGATGATTGAAAAAGGACCGCAGAAAAGAACTGAGAGCCAAGGTGTAAGGAATACAAAACGGTCAAGAAATGAAGTTGGTAACTGGCACTGCCCCTTCACCATGGGAACAAGCAGCTCTACTCATTTACCAATAAAATTAACACTAATATCAGTTACATGTTCTGAACGGTTAAACAATTCTATGTGCTTCATCACAACAAACAAATGACCGAAGTAGTGCCATGTCACCAAATTTTCAGAATGCGGGAAACACACAGATGATTGAAGACAACGATGATAAGTTTACCACAACAAGAATGAAGCATTTACCCATTTTAAGCATTTTCGATGATTGCAAAAGAACCAGGAAGAATAAAGTCCTCGACAAATCATTAGAGTTGCAGCATGCTGCAAACCAAGGTATGTGCTCCGCAGGGCTTGATGAAAGTCTCTCTGCAAGCTTACTGATGTTCTCAAGGTTGATTAAACTAAACTGTTCAGGTCCTAATGTCTGGAATCATTTAAAATTGAATCATTTAACACAAATGAGACTAATGTATTATCAACATATTATGTTTCTGAGCAGCTACCTTCTCAGACTCAGAGGGACAGACAAGGTCACCATAGATTGGCCATTTTAGTGCTACAGCAAGTTCCAAAGCTTTCAAGTTCAATCTCCTAGTCTGGATTTAGCAGAAATAGAGCAAGAAATAGCAGTTGATGTAAAAAATTCAATATAGAAACACATCAAATACATCGGGAAGCAACCAAAATAAGTGGAAATATGGAAACCTTAGGTCTGATCAAAATAAGTGGGAAGATTATTGTTGCCCATGCCTTGGCATATTGTTCCTCATCTTTGAAATTGGAAATGACTTGTTGAAGACATGCAAATGCAACATCCAAGAGCACTGATACTTTAGACGACGAACCTGCAATATGAGTTTTAAAAGGAGGATAGACCATTAATATCATTAAATATTCGTCAACAACAACTCTATCCATGAAGATGGGAAGTACAACTCCTGCATAGTCAAGACTCAACAGCTTAGGCATTTGTTCACACAAAATGATTTATAACCATAATGAAGAAAAATCCCCACGTCAATGAGACGGAATATGGTAACAGTGTCTTCTAACGCAAACACATGAGAAGGAAGGTATAATCTATAATATTATAATTTAACAAAGACACTTGCCATATTTAACAAGGAACTGTCTCCATAAAACTGAATAAAAATTCATACTACTCCAAATTAAGACAAAGACAAGTTTGGTCGACCCATCATATAATCTGTGACTTAACAGGCATATAACCAGATTTGAAACACCTCAAGTTAAGAAACTATGATTAAAGAACATGTAAATTTCAGATCTTCTTCTTAAAACAATACCAATAATCAGACTATCGTTCTAGATAATATCTCTGGCAGCTAGCAATAAATGAATGTCTTTGGAAATAGCACAAAGTTAACAGTTTCATTAGACTAAAATTTCTTAACCTTCCATTCTCTCAGAGAAAATCAAATAATCATGAGGAAAGATGTATATGGTGACAGAAAAGGAGGAGGTAAAGATAATCACACTTGCCTGTCAGAAAAATACGAATGCATCTTTCAAGTACGTGGTGGAGAGATTCAAAAAGACGAGGAAGACTTAATATTTCAGACAGACTGTTCAGGTTCAGAGCAGCAAGGACTACATTTAAGTCATCATCTTTAAGCCTCCGACTGATTGCATCTTGAATGGCAGAAAATTTCTGGAGAGAGAAAAAACAAATGATGTTTAGAACAGATATGAAGTAAAATCAAGCACCAATAGAATTAAAAGTACAAGGATCGATCAAGATACCCCAACCAACGCTAGAATATAATGAAGACAACCACTTGAGATGGAGAAATAAGGATACTAAATTTGAGGAGACCTCATTTCTTCGGTGAAAATATTGACCGAGGAAATTGTCAATATATAAGCATTAGAACTTGCACTGTCAGATTAGCACAAACTTGAAGAAAGAGAGTAAGACAACCTTTGAGCCGGCATCTTTTTCCTTCATAATGCTGGCAACATCCAAGTTTACAATTGCTGACCTACGGATCTTGGCCTGCAGAAAACAATCACGTAGCATGACACTTCAGAACTTGTTACATTCAGTTCAAATTCAAACGATTCTTGTTGAAAGACCAGTCCACCTAAAAACCAAGAAGTCATGGGTACCAATCCCAACCCGTAAAAAAGCCACAAGGATAGATAAGAAAGAAATCAGAGTAGACATGAGGGGCTTCTAGGAAATTACAATATATAAAACTAAAATATGATACATTCCCTACAACTTAAGCTTTTAAGTGAAGTGGACATTTGACAATCCTCAAAGCAATTAGTGATTTTAACAGCTTCAGGTACTATATGTTCAATGTTGTGATGTTATACCCAATGTATAATGTGATTAAACAAGGCTAAAGGGTGATACCTCAGAGTGTTCAAGAGCAAAAAATACTCTAGGATCTGGAACAGCATCTGTTGAGTCCAAATGATTGTCCAATATCTTGCAGAGCAAATCATAGCTTGAACTAATATCCTTGGCCGGTATCTTGGCATCCTACAAAGATATCATACAAATATATGACCACAAACTGGTATGATTTCATAGCAAACTCGCCAAAACAAAATAGAAATCAACCTTAAAGAAACTATAGAAGGCTCTACGCGCATGATTTGGATACTTTTCACATAGGTTAGCCAAAATCTGTCTGCCCGGGGACCCTAATAAAACCAAACAAGATAGTCACCAAGACTAAGCTACAAATTGCAAATCAAGAACACAAATCAAAACATTGGTTGAAAATATAGCACAAAACTGAGAGCTGAAAAACTAAAAACCTGATTCAGAGGATATGAAACTAATCTTGCCCTGAGATATCTTCAAGTGCATGGAAATAAGTTTAGGTACGATGAGATTGACATGCTCTTCCATCGGCATAGTATCAGTTATTGATAATAGAGCATGATGACAACGATCATCAGATGTACTGAAATGTAAAATGCCTAGTTAAACGCACAACGAAGGAACGCATAAGTCTTCTACGTTTAAGAATATACTGGAACCTGTGCTCCAGTAAGGAGTGCAGCAATACTCTTATGAACTTATCAATGTTGAACTCCTTAGTCAATTCAGAGAGGATCAGATTAATATTCCTACAAAGTTGTGGAGGAAACAAGAAATGAAAATTTACAATTTCACACTGCTACTTGTGGTCTAAAAATATGGCACAAGGATATGTCACATTACCCGATTTCATTTAGGGCAATCAATGTCTTCTTTGGGATTAGTTCGACAGACTGAAGCTAGAAAAAGACAAAAAAAAAATCATAGTCTCAATAATAATCAGTCCAGTCCAGAAACTCAATGTTTAATTTAGTGATCCTCAAACTATCAGGAATTCAAACGACTACAACATGAAGATACGATACAAAAGTCCTATCACGGACATGATGATATTAACAAATAAGGGTTCATGGATTTCATATGACAGGTTTATTCAATAAAAAGTCGTATCATGGACTATCAGTACCTGAATGAAATTGATTAAGGCAAAAATTGACATGCGTAACCACTGCATGTCACCTACTTCTCTCGCATGTGCTCTAGCACAATCAGCGATAGAATACATCAAGCCCTTCACGACATCAGGTGCCAGATCTACCTTTTGCGCTAGTAAACTAACAATCATTAAAGACCCGGCCTGTTTAACAGAAAAAATAAGAAATTTGTTCACTCATAGTTGAATGTATCTTTTACCAAGGAAAAAAAAAAGAAATGACTCAGAAAACGACCTTCTGGTCAGGTTCTCTGGCACTAGTTTGCAGCCCACAACTCACAAATGGAAGAATCCGGTTAACAATATCATTGTCAATAATCACACGCCCCAACACCTCAAAAATGACTGCCGTGCAAAACCCGATAACTTGCTTTGATGGCTGAATCTTTTTCAATGGCACACCCTACATTCAAAACCAATTAAAACACCCTAAACCCTTATTACAAGGTTCAAAATAAAAATACCAATTAAACGACCTTACATAATTTAAAATAGCTTCCAAAACCCCTTTATTCTTGATGCATTGTTGAACAATAACCTCCCTGGGTAGTCGAGCACCGGTCATTTTAACACCATCAAGAAACTTCCATGTACTACTACTGTTCACCAAAGTTCACAGCTTTCCATTTAAAATCAGAATGAATAGAATTTAAAACAAGACACGAAGGAGCGAGTATGTGCATCATCTCACAAGCCACTCCAGATATACTTAATTAGCATGCTTACCCTGCCTCAGTTAGCTGCACTATTTGGACAAAGACATGTGTATCATGGTAAGGCAATGCACATAATATCAGGTCTTCTGAATTGTATTGGTGAATCCTTAAGAAAAAAATCAAATGGTGAGCATAAATGACTCGCAAAAAAACATAACACACAATCATTAGGTAATACTATAGGAAACAAAGTACTTGTATCGACGAATTAAATATTCCAAGGTCTTCAAAGCCGAGTGCAATTCGAGATGTCCAGATAGCAATCTCAAGTACGAGCGAATAGTTGTATCAATCTGCTTATTTTCTTCAATGTTGCGCAACTCCCTGTCTAGGTCCTTACTCTGATAACTGAACAAATCATTCTTGTAGTTCGTAAACCTCTCATCCATGTGAATCAAAACCTCCAAACCTGTGTGAAAGTAAGTATCGATCCATCTTAACTATATAGTATAAGGTGCCCGGCTATGGATAAGAATTGAGGAAACCGAATTTCATACATAAGAATCGTGATCATCCGAGAAACAAAAAAAGAAAAAAGAAAAAGAAATCTTAAACTTTAACCGCAATTCTAAGACACTGAACCATATTGAAGCTTCGTTTGGATTAACTGAATACCAGATGCAGCAATTTCGTAGATAGCGTCAACGTCTATGTCAGCCGCTGCTTTCGCGTCGAAGAGAATCGATGGTTTAGTCAACGGTCGGCGTTGACCTGGCTCTGGTTCAACAGACGTTGCATTTACGGCGATTTTAATTGCCTGTAACTGAGATGAAAGTGAGGTCCCTGCCATGGCGCTGTGCTGGGTAAACAGAGTGAGATGAGAGAAAGAAAGAGGTTTAGGGTTTTTGGTAATAGATTGTGTTTGTTATTGACATATTTATGTAACGGTAACTCTGTTCCTCGCTGCATCTCATCAAGCCGCCTATGTTCCTATGGCCCAATAGTGTTAATAAAAACGGGCGGCCCAACTAAAATCTTAGTAGCCCATCAGAAAATATTATTTTATATTCAATTTAAATAGTATAATTCAAGTAGTACTCCCTCCTCCCAAATCATTTATACATTTTACTAAATCGGAAGTCTCACATCTTTTGCACATTTCCTTATTTAGCAAAAAAACTATCACAAACAATTAATATAATAATATTAAATATTCTTAAAAGACGTGCCAAAATATACACTTTTTTTACCTTTTAATTTTACTATATAATTAAAATATTCAGTTTCCTAATTTGCGTGTCAAATCCCAAGATTTGGGACAGATGGAGTATATTTTTTGGTGCAAGTATAAAAGTTTCTCGTATTCTCAGACTATTTTTTTCAACAACCCCGACAACCTTGTGCACAAAAGACAAAAGAGAAATTAATAAATAAATCAAAGAAGTAATTAAAGTCTCACAACCGTTCGGTGCACCAACCTTGTTCGTGACATGGTTGCGCACGTTTCGCAATTAATCAAATGATGACACGTGTCAAATTGAATTGGTTTTGTATGCTTTTTGGAATTTTTATGATACATTCAGTTATCTATTAAAATTTTATTTTTAATTGTTTACCAAAATTCATGATTTTTTTCTCTATAGATAGAGACTAATATTGATATATTTTGAATTACAATTTCAAATCATCTAGTTCCCCACTACATTATTCATTTTTTTTTTATTTCTCTGACCAAAGTAATCTAAATTTAATATCATCTAATGTAATATATTTCACACATTCAAATGCTACTAAAAATAATTATAAAATATATAATATTATGGGTTGTGTTTTTTTTGGTAAACTCATATATTGTTGGAAATAAACTCACGTGAACACGGTGAACACGATCTTGTTTTGGTGCTGCTGAAATCTGCAGCGTTTTCTGTAGTATTTGCACTGCTTAAATAATAGTTTACATGGGCGCTAATTAATTCCTATAATCAAGCTACTAATTTAGCCTAAACTAATAAGGAAAACACAGTCGCTAATTAAGTATATTCTCCTAAACTAAGCCTAAGCTAATTAAGGAAAGTGAATCACAAGGATTATTCCTACATATATTTCATTTAGCACAGTCGCACATCAACCCAACACTAGCACCGCATCTAAACTGGAAATGCACACGCACGCTGAAAAATAAATACTCTGTCAGCATTCTTTCTCTGACAAACTGTCAGGATTCGCCACTTCATTTCCCTACCAAGCACCTGAAAATTTTGTTCCACTGTCCTCGCTTCCAAGCCATGTACCCTACGATTATGGGTTGTGTAGGGTCGTTGATTAAGTATGGAAATTTTTAAGTTGGATTGAGGCGTAGATTGTGTATGTGGAGGAGAGAGAAACTAATATTTTATTCACACAACCGGTTGTCCAGTGTGTTCATAATCATACTCTCAAGATGTACAGAGCAACGACGGCGATCCATCGTCTCCTTTTCTCCTCTTCCGACCGGAGCTAACCGCCGGCGGAGGTTTGCCGGCGTCAGTCGGAAAATTCAAAATGGCCTTTCTGCCCTTCATCTTGTATGCCGCGCAGTCGTAAGCCCTCGCTGCGTCCACGGCAGTGTCGTACGTCCCCAGCCATACCCGACTTCCCTTGCGGGCCGGGTCTCGGATCTCCGCCGCGTATTTGCCCCACGGCCTCCTCCTAACTCCCCTGTAGTGCTGCCCCGACCCGCCCGCGGAGACGGTCGAGTCCATGGCCGATAAGTCGGGCTTGGGCGGGTCTAATGACCCGATTGCAATTGGATCCGACCCGGAACTTATATATTTGGGTTCGCCGCAATCGTAAAGGTCCGAGGGGGAGCTATTACTATGGAAGTTGTCGAAGAGGGATTCTCCTACACTGAAGTCTCCGAGGAGATGCTGACGTATGTGGTCCAAGGCTCGTGCTTGATCCGATGTTTTCTTCATTATTCCAATGCTAATATGTAATTATGTACGAGGAAATAAGATTCAAGTTTCGGAGTTGAGAGTTTTTACGATGTTAGTTATCGTTATATATATAGAAGTGTAGCCGATGATTATTCATGATCGGGTTAACTCATTATTCTAAATACGTAACTGACATGTTACGGTGCTTGACCTGTCAAGGGTCATTTACAGTTCTTGAACGAAGATATTTGGTGTAATATGATTGTACAACATATGAGGTTCGACTTTAGTACTTTCAAAGTGCTAGTCCACCGTCGTAAAGTCGCCATACACAAGGTGGATGAGCTTGACCGTCGTTAATGAAGATTATAAAGTTTCATGTGAAAATATTGATATGCAATAGAAGTCTGCGAATTCTCTTTTCCACAAGTGGGTATTTTATTTGCGTGTCCCGACGATATTTCCAAATGTCTTTGAAGTCGATTGAAATAATTGAACGATATTTTTTTAACAATTTTTCCATTCCACGGGGACAAGAATTATACATTTTGCATCATTCACCTTGGAAAATTATTTATATTACGACAGAGAAAATCAAATTCATATATGGATACTTGATAAACTTTTACCGACGTTATAATCATCAGTTGGCTTTTCGTCGAAGATATTTTCACCGTTGATAAATTCGCCTTGTTCTATTAGTACACGTATGTGATATTTAGTTCGATTTGTATTTGAATGTCGTGACATCTGAAACTAATATTCTAAACATTAGACTTGTTTTTCAACCTAATATCTCGGAGAAATGTTGAAATATCAAAGTCCAAAAGTCCAACGTTGAAGTATGAATTTCCATCAAGTTGAGATTCCACACAAAGTTGAATAACAATCATTACATATGATACAGCAAAAGAGATAAGACAAATTTGCTCGCAAGTGTATGCCCAGTTTAGCGAAACTGATTGAACTCATCATTACAGCTCATCAAAAAATCTCACAGCATTGCAACAGATTTAAGTATCTGAGTTACAATGCTTTAATCCGAGTTAGAAGATCTCCTAAAGTTCACAATCTAAAAAGAGTAAATTCAATTCCATCATCAGAATATGAATTTTGTTTTCATGCACGGCTACTTTTAAGCCGTGTCTAAAGGTGTCCTAAGATTATAAAACACTCATCACTTGATGGATTGAACGACAGTTCAAAATCGAGAAAATAACTTCTGAAAACACGGAAAAGAAATGGTAAAATTGAAACAACCCAACTTCTGTAAGGATTCAGAAGCTGATATGCATCACTTGAGATACAAATCTCACACCTCAGTCCAAGTGTTGGAAAAATTGAACTTATTGCTTCATCATCATCCGAAAATCAGCAATTAAAAAAAAATTGAAAACGAAGGAGGAAATACGAATACTCAGTGGTGGCAAGTTAATTAATAGGTTCGATTCTGCCAGCAAAGCGTCCACACCAATTCAGAAGAGGGAGCTTTTTATCCTCATCGTAAACTCATTCCCCCAAAAAACATCGTACAACAAAAAAGAGGAAATCATAGAAACAGATCTGTAAAGGATCATCAAGAGATCGCTCAGTTCAGCGGGTTTATCGACACGCAGGTGAAATTAAAAGTAATAACACCTGCAATCCGGTCTGTTGAGCTTGAATTTTCCGAGTCGTCACTGCGAATCTCCAATTTACATAACTTCTAACTTGAAAAAAAAACAAACACAGAAGAAATCGACAGAAGAACGAAATCGGTGAGCTGAACCCAGTGGAGATTTCATAGGTATATATAGAGTGGTCGGCGTCGGCCTTCATTGTACTAGGGTTTTGTTTGGGCCCTTAATTGGGCTCTTAGATCGGCTTTTGACTCGCTCATCTTTTCAACCGATCTTTAATAATTCTAATACAATAAGCCCCCTTTGAACATATTTTTCAGACAATAAAGCCCGAAAACTAAATTTACTTGAAAAAAAAAGGCTTAATGAGGTATTATAATAAGCCCCCCACACGTTAAATAAGGAAAAACATCGACCATAAGAAAATTAAGAATAAAATCTTACATTGCTTAGCTCAAACTCCAGAAAAAAGAAAGAAGGCTACATCTTCAGAATTATTCCAAACCAACTCACAAGCCTCGTAATACATCAGTTCTTACTACAATCACAACCAACCACACAACGATACATACACACACACACACACACTAAGAAAGATTCTCCATAAACAACAGACAAGTTTTTGTATCCATCCTAGTTGGACCATACATGGACGAGGCCGTGCCTATTGCCAGTGTAGATCTCATTTCTGTCCTCGTCGTAGAAGAGAGCAGTAATGTCTTCGAGCGCCTCAGAAACGGTGCTTCTAATTCGAGATGAAGCTCCCCTTTGAAGATTGCAGTTCCTTCCCCCACAGTCGCACGCCTGAGCGTTGCTTGCTCTTATCTTCGCCAGGCATTTTCCAGTTAAGATGTTGCTCACGTTTATAGAGCCAGCTGCTGCAATAATCAGACACAGACAACAACAACAACTTCATGGGATCATTCTTCCATGCATGGATGACAAAACATAGACTACAAATTATGCTTCACATCATACGCGAATATATATAGAGAGAGAGGGGGGAGAGAGTCAATACCAACTCCTTCGGACAGTGTTTCTTCAGAGTCAGCCTTGCAGTAAGATATGATGAGATCTTGATCGCTCGTTATGTAGATATTATTAGTGTTACAGTCTGGATGCCACAGAAGGTGATCCTCAAATGAGGTGACGAGCTCCCCTCTGAAATTCCACACAGCAACGGTGCGATTTCTGAATGTAAGAAACAACTGGTTCTCATACAAAAATATGAACGCAGATGGGGTCATGAACTCGGTCCTGCTAACTTCGGTTATCTGATTGTCACGGACCTAATCATGGGCACACGAGAAACAAAATCATCAGACTCGGGTGAGCAATGAAAGAATTGAAAGAAAAATAAAAACTTGCATCGTGGATCTGCAGGTTTTCGTTCTCTTGCTTGACAAGAAGCTTCTCGTTGAATTGTTCGATGAAATCCACTTTCTTGCTCTTATGGAGAGCGTGGCAGAATGATTTCAGAACTGTTCCATCCTCGATGGAGAGGATCTTCAAGGGAACGCCACCATGGGTCTTTTTAAATATCAACAGCATTATTCCTGGACTGTTGTATTCCAAATTTAGGAGAAAAAAGAATCATCAACAACGATAGTTATACATACTTGTACAAAAGTAGAAATCAAGGGAGATGAAGATAATATTTATGCCCAGACGGAAGGGTAAAAATGAAGAAAAAGTATAGTGATCAAACAGACACGCCAGAAAAAAAGACAATAAACTGGAGTAAACGTAAAGATTACCTGATTTTAATTTCTTGAACATTTTTGTCTGAAATGGAGTACAGCATTGTATAGTTTTTCAGGTCAAACACTTTGTAGATGCTTGAAAATAGATGAACAAAAAACAAGTGCAAGTTAGAAAAGTATATCACGCTTGGAATTAAAGAGGTCAAAAGGTATCATAGCTAAGCTGCTCAGCAGCAGCCAACCTGTCTTGTGCAGAAAATGTAAGAACCTTTCCATTAACATCATCAAATTCCACAAAACCCGGCCACTTCAGGGACTCGGTCTCAAAGAGTGGGAAACCAGCATCAGGTTGTCCCCTTCTTATGTATCTGAAATAGAAGGAAAATTAGACAAGTGGATCGTGGAAAAGTAAAGGGAGTATGATACATAAATGCCAAATAAAATCCGTACTCAATCCTTGTGGTTCTGCATTTTAGGGAACTAAAGTTGTCCGAAGCATAAACTGAAACGGTGATGAGGGAATCATTATTTTTGTTGTAAAATAAGCTCCGAATCACTTCATCAGGACTGACATTCAAATAGCAAATCCTCTCATTTATCTCTGCAAGCAACAAATAACATTCATAAATTATATTCCGCCGAAAAATATAGAAAAAAAACACATATTGCGAGAAAATGGAACATACATACCTCGGCTAAACGCTGCACACACCCCAGACTGAGCGAGAGCAAAGACGATATCGTGAGCCGCAACTATCTCGATAACTTTTGACCGCTTCTTCAAAAATGGCAACGCCAAATCGCAGCATCCTTTGGGATCATGAGTATCATATTCATCCTGACAAATGATCAACAAAGGAAATAGAGAATTAACTTCAAGAAATAGCCATTGCCTGCCCTTTCCAAATAGAACTAATTTGATAGCAGAAATTAAAAAAAAAAATGGTGTACAAAGGGACATGCCAACGCTCAAATAGAAAAGGGTGCACTTGTTAGTTGTTTGTCTCACTCGATAAAGAAACAAATCATAGATCAGACATCCGTCACACCCCAAAACACGCGCAATTCCTGGTATCTAGCAGCAAATGCTTGTCCGAACAAAAAAAAAAGGTGCGCTTTTTGCATTATGCATCAGAGTGATACCCAGACAGGTGGAAGGAGAACAACGTGGATGACGAAAGAACAACGATAAACGGTCTTTGACTCGGATAGAGATAACTTAACAGGTTTAGTCGATTACAAACTCGAACTATTGGTCATAGGTCCAGCTCCCCAAAGTTCGATAAGACAAACTCCTTAATTACCCTTA
Source organism: Craterostigma plantagineum (assembly GCA_027422505.1). Lineage (NCBI taxonomy): Eukaryota > Viridiplantae > Streptophyta > Magnoliopsida > Lamiales > Linderniaceae > Craterostigma > Craterostigma plantagineum. The sequence continues at coordinate 33,217,731 of JAPQWV010000001.1, forward strand.
AAGAGGTGCTCGCGCTTTTTAAGTTTATGTTTTTCAAATGGCAAGCACCCAAAAGATGCCACACACCCGACAAAACCCACTATCCCGAAGTAGCTTTAGAAGTTCATAAGCTACCAACTAAATGCTTCTCCGCTAGCTTTGAAAAATTCCGACGCTAACAAAAAATCCATCTTTCTAGCATAATCTACGCCTACAATAAGAAAGATATATTGGACCCCGAACACCAGCTATTCGACATGAAAAGGTAGAACATTTCTCAAAATAGCTTCCTAAAAAGAAAAACCCTAGAAACAGTGAGGTATACAATATCCATATACAAAAACCAATACAACCTAAACCATAAGACAACCATCAAATCGTTTGCACATATCTACACCGTAGCCATGAAATGATAATGACTCAATTCAGTAAAAAAACTAAACCTGCAGGCCGATGTTACGGAAGCGTTCTTGAGCATCACTCATGCTAAAAGCACGGTCACGCTTCGAAGAAATCTCCCTTCTTTGCAGCTTCTTCACACTGTTCACAAACCCATCGAAACTGCCACGAGGACGCTTCTTAGCCAACACTCGCCGGCCCGTACAAGGCCGCGGACTTGCCGTGATTCTCCTACCATCCATCTTCAGTAATCGTCGATTTGTTGCGAAAAAGCAAAACCTAATTTACGAAACCCTGATTCAGCACACCGAGATAAAGCTAACCCGCATGCGAATCAGCTCGAACTCAGCAGCAGAAAGATGGGTTCTCAATTTCGTGAATTGAAAACCCCTAATCCCCCGAACCGAGTGAAAAAAAAAATCCTTGGTCCGAAGAAGATTTCTAGAAGGTAAGATCGAAACTTCTAAGCAGCAAAGCAAGTAACATATATTCTTAGAGCTCGATCGCCCAGCAAGTTTTGCTGTTGATTCGGTGCTCTTCGCAGTGTCTCGCACAGAGGACACCGATTGAAAAATGAATCATAATTTAAACGATTTTGACGTCCGATCTCGGTTCAAGAAAATAAAGACAGATCGACAAAATTTAACTCCCCGACAAATATCAATTAAATGAAATTTATTCGAAAAAGTATACACATTTCCAATTACATTTTTGTATATTTATTTATTACAACCCAAGTACTCGGAAATTAGTTTACAAATTACAACACATTATTACACCGCGAATCTACATAAAAATACTCATTTGTATAAAAAATTTGCAAGTCATTACATCTTTCAGAAAAGTTTTTATAAGTATATGTTTGGTTGTGCATACCATTTTGTTATGCCGCGTGTTTATATGCTACCCATATACGTTTCTATATGGTACCTTGTAGTATATAATGTACCATTTTCTCAATGCATTATGACCACAATACGTTATATATGGTCCCTAGATGTGTTATATGATGTACTTGCGGCGGATCAGGTACCAATGTGCAAAAAAATTATTATACATACATATAAAAAACACTGACATGACTTGCAAGTTTTTATACAAATGTGTATTTTACGTAGATTTCCCTTATTACATTGACAATTTGCGTTCTTAAAATTGATAAAACCAGAAAAATAGAATGAAATCGACGCTATTACGTCCCTTACAACAGTTCCTGCCATACAAATCAAACTACAAAAAACCAAAGAAAGAAGTGAAAAATGGATGCACTCTATCTACTAGATACAGATATCTGAAGAAGATCAGAAGAAGTAAACGAAGAGACTCGTAGATCCGTCGCCGCAGGACCGCAGCTCGACGGGTCGAACCACCGCCCTACACAATGGGCAAGTCCGTTCCCTCTCGAACCTATAAAAAATATATATATATCGACCAAAGAAAGAGCTGTAATATTTATACCGTTTCGATTTCGATCATCACAAAAAGAAAATTAACCGAAAATCTAACCATTCTGAGACGCATTCTTCGCAGAACAAATGCTTGCAGCTCAATAGGACTGGGCCCTGCATAGCCTCCTGGCATATGGCGCAATGATCTCCCGCCTCATTTACCTGCCGGCGACGCATGGAAATTTCAACGACGAATATCCGATACTTTTTTCGAAGAAAAAAAGGAGCACATTACCTGTTGGGATGTAGCGTAAGAACCGTAACGGTCTTCTTTTCTCGACAATGCCTTCGCAGCAGTAACCAAATGGTGAACCTAAACCAAGCCAAGAACATCATAAGGTTCAATTCAAATGGCAAAACAGACAAGGATTGACTTGTCGAAAAACGCTCCACCTTTTCGACAATGTAGGTGAGCTTCATGGTCATGTAGAGGCCAGTTGTCAGCGATGAGAAGATGCTACCGTACTCTTTGATGTCCAGAAAGAATCTATACCATATGGGGGCGGGTATCAACGTGCGGTAAAGAAGCGCAGTATACTCCACAACGGTTAGCATTTGCCCCTGAATATAATCGCACAGTAATAATTCATTCGTAAGAAGCATAGCATGAAATTACATGAGTTTCTGGTAATAAATGGTGTTGTTTTTGTTTGCTTTTCTCGCCTGTCTACGAAAAGTGTGGCCAGGGCCATTCTTGTAATGCATGAGGATAGCCAACTTCAAGACCATTGATGCCTGCCTTACCATGGTGTCTGCACTAAATTAAGACGGAGTTCGAACGCATTCGAATTAGCGAAGGGAGGAAATAAGCAAAAAGCCATACATACCATTGATGAGGACGACGAAGATTGCATGCCAGAAAGGCGGGATTGTCTTCGGGGGAATCATGAACAGGGGATATAAAAGACCTTCCTTGCGATTACAAAGGTACATGGCGAATATGTGGAGAGTGAACAGAGCGGAGTAACTGAGAAGAACGGAGAATCGCCTTTCTCCCTGCCAAGAAAGTCCAACGGCGGATGAAATTATATGAGCGTCGATAGCATAAGAAAGACCAAAAGGTAAGAAGAACCTTTAGAGCTGTTTGTTTCCTGAGAATATCGTCGGACTTGATCAAGACTGCAGTAATATAAACGGCGACAACGAACGCTGCGTAAGAAAACAGAGCATTGGCCATTGAGACAGAATACTAAACTAAAATGGGAGTGAAAGTTTGTTCAAGTGAAAAAAAGGTCCAACCTTGCAAGTGCTGCCTGATGAAAATGACCAGCAAGAGCAAAGAGAAGGGTAGAATCTGCTCGACCAACTTAGCAGCTTGTTGAATATCGTATCTCTGATATGGCGATGCCGATGCCTCTGTATTTTCCCTATTGCCACTCAAATATTGGTCCACGCCATCCTCGTCCACATATATTCCAATCGACACCTCGTCGTTATTGCTAACTCCAGGGCCACTTTCACTTTCCAGAGTTTCATCGGAAGAAGGGTAATCGGGTCGGGTCATAGTGGGTATACGCGGGTTTCCAGCTAGGCTTTGTAGTGGGGATTGTAAGAATCTTAAGACTGGAAACTGCAGGGCTGTCGTCGAGCTGTGCCCATTTACGCTTCTAGCCTCAGTTTCTTCTAAGCTTGTTGCAGATGTCTCCATGGATGAAAAAGATTTAGGGAAGAAAGAAAACCCTTCAGATTACGAACAATATAATGGCTAAAGCGGACATCTTTCGTGCTGCGGTGAAGAAAAAGTGAGAAGCTTGACAGAAGCAGTGATGCAGAAGGGTTCAAACAAAGACAAAGTCAAAAACGAGTGCCATTAATTACCATGGCAAGCCAACTGAAAACGACTCGAGGAAGATACAGAAAATTAAACGTGTTTTACTTTTTACATTTGTACGTACGTATAATATAACCAGACAACTGCAACCCGCTGCTGATTAAAGAATTGAAGATTTGTTGGAAAGATAATCCTTTCCTTTAAAAATCCCACCTTTACTAATCACGAAACTTTCTTACCCTTTATTGTTTCCTTTCGTTTTCCTGTGTTACGCGATGACATGTAACGTTTATAGAGTACTAAAGTGCGTGAAAAGAACAGATTATCATGTGTTTTGTATAATCCGATTTGTAGACTTTAGATAGAATGGGTCAACTCTTCAAGAATTGTACGGGAATTAGATTAGTCTTCTTTTAGTTAATGCGGTGGGGTTATTAAATTACCAAGTCAAACACCATCCTTTCAATGATTCAAATATGGGAAAACAGAGGTTCAGTAATAACGTACTTGTTACAGAGAGGTGTGCATATTTATTTATTACATGGGATGATACAAAGCATAAGACGAAACAGTTGTCATGTTTAACTTTAACCTTTCCAGTTATCCTTACGCTGTCTAATCTCCTTGATGGCTTCAGCTGGAGAATTGCATCCCACCTTTTCCTGAACCATCAATCAAGTTTTAATTAAGCCTTTTCGTCGCTAGTTGTGATATAAATCCTGGGGGAAAATAGCAGTGTAGTTTTTATTACATACCTGTATCTCAGGCAAGTCGACGCGAATGAAAGGGTTGGTCTCCAATTCTTCGGCGATGGTCGATGGAATAGTTGGAAGGTCGTTCTTCCTCTGTTGCTCTGCCCACGACAGTTTCTGGGATATCTTTACGTTCTCGGGCTCAACGGTCGACGCAAACTGCAAGTTCTTCACCGTATACTGAAGCAACACAATTGTAAACACATGACGAATTGGCAATAGAATCCCTTTCTGAAATAGAAATAGTTACAAGACGATATCATGGCAGTTCGTGATATTACCTCATGGCCACAAAATACTCGAGTAGGCTTTGGCAAAGATCCCAAGGTAACGCATAACGACTGATACATTTGTTCAGCAGTTCCCTCGAAGAACTTACCACATCCAGCGACAAACTTCAGGAAACAGAAATGAAAAAAGGAGAGATGGTATACCGATTTTTGAGTTATAGAATACTTTCATAAATGAAAAGTGACAAAAAGTTCTCTACTCACCAGCGTGTCACCTGTAAATACGGCTGGATCCTCTCCTTTTCCAGTGACATAGTAACTTATATGCCCTTTAGTATGGCTGGAATCAAACGTAAGATTGAGCTTTATGATCTATTCATGACAAGATTCGGTATAATTGAAGTAAGTGCGACTACAAATAAAAGAAGAATCAGTGCATTACTGACCAAGGTGTATGAAGAGCCAGTATATTGACATCAGAGCCTAGTGTTAACTTATCTCCGTTTTCGACCTTGTTTGTGCATCCTTGAACGTTATCGATAGAACCCCCGAAAACCTTGATTTCGGGCACGAGTTGTTTCATCTTTTCATTGCCACCGGCATGATCCCTACAACACCATTCATCATCATTGCAAGCAATTTGTCGACAGTGCTATGAATCTGTAGTAAAACACAACTTCAATCCTCTAAAAAAACAGAGCTTTACTTCCACAGCAAAAACCCCATCACTGATTCTAAATTAGGCAACTAAGGGTCAAATTGACAGACAAGAGACCATCGTCAGCATCAGTATCCAAAAAAGAACACAATCCTACGAAGAACAGCAAAAATAGAATACAAAGGGAAAAAATAGATAGATAGAAAAAACCAGTGATGGTGGGTAGTAAGAATAAGCTTGAGCTGAACACCGTTCTCCTCAGCAACCCTAATAATCTTGTGAGGCTCCACTGGGTCAACGACTGCTGCTTCTTTCGTGGCATCATCGATGATCCTACGACAGAGTACGAAACAAGAAGACAATTTTTTTTAGCATAGAGGGTACCGAACGAAGTTATGATTGAAAGATCACGTCTTTATGTACTTCGGAGCATCATGATTGTGCGATTACATGTACGAGTAGTTGTCCCCGAGACATGGAATGTGAAGGATCTGCATATCACTAACAACTTGATCGTTCTTTCTTTCTTTATTTTTTTTCTGCAAGTGAAAATTGTATTTGTCTATCTAAGCCGATTGAAGATACACTACGCACTGGAAAGCTGTGGAAGGGAAGTGACGACAGCGAGAATCCAATTTATTTGGGCTTTTAATTCGAACCCAATAGGCCCATTTAGAGTATAACCCAGTTTCAAGAATGCAATCTATGAAACAGTGGTTTAATTGAAATAGAGATTATTCGCTGATTATTATATAAAATACGTTGAGATTTTAGTTTTAAGGATAAGTGATACCAAAGCAAGCCAAAGACAAACACCATAACTAAATGTACTGTCTAAAATCTGTGTCTTCCTTAATTCCGACAGCGCAACACCTGGCATTTCAGTTTCTTCACATCGGACTGTTTTAGCGGCTTTAGCATAAACATCTCTGCGCCTTCTTCTAAACACCTATTCATTCAATACGAAATAAACACATAAATAAATAGGTAAACAGAAAAAAATATTTGTAATTCTTACTCGTTAATTCTCGTAGGTACGTTCTCGGAAGACATGATGACGACTGGGACATCTTTCATAACCGATGATCCCTGTGGGGATTTATCAAAAAATTAATCTTGAAATAGTTTTTTCAATTGGAAAAAAAATTTAAGGAAATGGATTATGATATTTACCTTAATTTTCTTGAGCAACTCGTATCCTGTCATTCCAGGCATGCAATAATCCGTGATGATCATATTCACCTTCGAATCTGGCTGTTGCATTACAATAATTAAGTTAAGATCAGCTTCTATAAGTATATACGTTAATATCTATAATAACAATTATGACTTAGTTCGTGTAATAATGACGGCATACATTGTCCATAGCCGAAGTGTACTTGTCATCTCCTAACAAGCCAAGATACTCTAAAGCCCTCAAACCATTTTCTGCAGTTGTCACTGATCCGATAAAAAAAAAATCATTTTTTTTCTAACATGCATGATATAAAAGAATCTAAAAAATTGCATATATACTTAATTCAATACAAATATATATTCACCTTTGCAAGATGAGTTCCTTAGCAGCTTCTCAACAATCGTACGATCAATAAGATTGTCATCAACAGCCAAGACATGTACTTCTTGTTCTAATTTTGCAGCAGATGAAGCAGCCATTTTTTTTTTCAAAGTACTGTTTTTCTTCAACCTTCAAAAGTCCTCTGCAAATAACAGGCACTCTCTAATCAAAGGATCCATTCTGTAGTTATATAAGCTAGAGAGTAATAATGGTGCAGAGATTTTCTCCTTCAAACTATTTCTTTGTATAGGGTTTTGTCACGGATACTGCGTGATCTTCTTCGGCGGTGGCACTTTTCTTTTCTTTTTTCGATGGAAGTACTACATTAATATATATTACAACATATATTCTATGATATCACACTACATTGAATCCTCACCCCTAATATTATTCTTGACAGAATCAAACGCACTTGCTTATCGTATCTCCACACTGCTCTGCAAGATCCTTTAACATACACCAACCTCATTTATTATCTTTTTTTATTACAACAACCTTTTTAGTACAATCTCATTTGAATCCTTTGAGATATTGTTCATTTATTGCTGTCGATCAGTCTGAGTTCATCCGCATTTATTGTGAGAATTGAAGGTAGTTGTTACATTACAACATGAATGAATGATGTCACGTATAATGCTGCAGTTATTCTTTTACTTTGATGAACTATATATGACATACTAGTATTGAAAATAAAAAAGAGTTTATTTATAGGAAATATCAGTGGTTACACAAGTTCCTAGTAGATATACGATAAAACATTTAAATACTTTGAACTTATTTGTTGAATCAAACTCGGGGTTTGGGATGATCTCCTAAAGTTTAAATAATTTACATAAATAGACGATTTTATGAATAGCAAGTGTTCCAATACATATTATCAAGAATTAAAAAGAAAACAAATGGGCTCAGTTGTTGGGCCTATTTCAATAATGGGCTCACTTAGGAAGCCTCTTTGAGATTAGGTGGAAATTGGGCCAGCGGTGGAAAATGTCGAATAGTCCTTGGATTCCTGTCATAATTCGATTTTTTTATAGTGTTACGTTAATAATATAATGTAGAGACCAGAATTAGTGAGCTGTAAAGATTTCATCACATTAGAAGAATTTAATAAAGTAAGATTTCTGTTCAGGCCCTCCTAAAGTTTTCATTTACTTGTCAGACCCTGTCAGAAAATGAATAAGTTTAAGAGACCCATTTTTTGTAAAAATCTGAGTAAAGGACCCAAAATAGAATTTGACGAAAATACCCTTGGCTCTTTTTTTCCCAACGAAAGTCACGACATGCTTTTTTGGTCTTATATGAAGCGTCACTTTTACTTCATTATATGTTATACAGTTACAACATAGTGTTACTATACAAAACAGATACGTTATTTTTCAACAACATTGTGTTACTTTGCTACTGCAAAACGTTATCAACAGAATTTTTTTGAACTAATTTTTCTTACACTGAATCGAGCACAAAAAAATTCGATTGACCAATCCAACCGATTCGACATGTCATGTTGGATTCATTATGATATTGATGATGCACGAGGTAGAATTTGCTTGTCTAATTAGGGTGCAAATTCGAAAAAATAATGGTAAAACGAATCTAGATGTCGACATAAATTGCAAGTAATCGGTATAAATTCGAGGTACCCATGAGAAATCGAGGTCTATTTTACCTTATTGAGTTAATAACGCCGAGATTTATGTAGTTTTCATCCGTTTTTAGTGTCGTTGTGACTTTCGTTATATTTCCCCCGATCCATTGGTGACTACAGAATGTGTTATTTACGACACACATAGCATTATTACCTTTCAGCGACGTGTTACTTCTTAGTCAACATTTGTTATTAACCATAAGATATTTGTTATTTTTTGCTATGTTATAAGTATTTCTTTTTTACACGATTTAGGAAAAACATAATATCCGTTTCTTGCAACTAATCGATATAATTCGAGGTACCCATGAGAAATTGAGGTCTATTTGACCTTATTGAGTCAATGACGACGTGATTAATGCACTTTTCATCTTGTTTTTTAGTGTCGTTTGTGATTTTCGTTTTATTCCTTTCGATCCATTACTTGTATACAGACAGTGTTATTTACGACAAACAATATGTTATTAGCTTTCAGCGACGTGTTACTTCTAAGTCAAAATTCGTTATTAACAATAAGACATTTGTTATTTTTTGCTATGTTATAAGTATTTCTTTTTACACGATTTAGGAAAAATATAATATCCGTTTCTTGCAACCAATCGGTATAAATTCGAGGTACCCATGAGAAATTGAGGTCTATTTTACCTTATTGAGTTAATAACGCCGAGATTTATGCATTTTCATCCATTTTTAGTGTCGTTTGTGATTTTCGTTATATTCCTCCCGATCCATTGCTTGTATACAGAATGTGTTATTTTCGACAGATAATGTGTTATTACCTTTCAGCGACGTGTTACTACTAAGTCATCATTTGTTATTAACCATAAGACATTTGTTATTTTTTGCTATGTTATAAGTATTTCGTTTTTACACGATTTAGGGAAAATATAATATCCGTTTCTTGCAACTAATCGGTATAAATTCGAGGTACCCATGAGAAATTGAGGTCTATTTTACCTTATTGAGTTAATAACGCCGAGATTTATGCATTTTCATCCATTTTTAGTGTCGTTTGTGATTTTCGTTATATTCCTCCCGATCCATTGCTTGTATACAGAATGTGTTATTTTCGACAGATAATGCATTATTACCCTTCAGCGACGTGTTACTACTAAGTCAGCATTTGTTATTAACCATAAGACATTTGTTATTTTTTGCTATGTTATAAGTATTTCGTTTTTACACGATTTAGGGAAAATATAATATCCGTTTCTTGCAACTAATCGGTATAAATTCGAGGTACCCATGAGAAATTGAGGTCTATTTTACCTTATTGAGTTAATAACGCCGAGATTATGCACTTTCATCCGTTTTTAGTGTCGTTTGTGATTTTCGTTATTTCCTCCCGATCCATTGCTTGTATACAGAATGTGTTATTTTCGACAGATAATGCGTTATTACCTTTCAGCGACGTGTTACTACTAAGTCAGCATTTGTTCTTAACCATAAGACATTTGTTATTTTTTGTTATGTTATAAGTATTTCGTTTTTACACGATTTAAGGAAAATATAATATCCGTTTCTTGCAACTAATCGGTATAAATTCGAGGTACCCATGAGAAATTGAGGTCTATTTTACCTTATTGAGTCAATAACGCGGAGATTTATGCAGTTTTCATCTGTTTTTTAGTGTCGTTTGTGATTTTCGTTTTATTATTTTCGGAAAAAGCATAAAGTGATACCCGTAAGTTTGTATCTGTTATTAGAAGGAACACTTGTGTTTATAGTTTAGGCAGAAATCTTAATTTTTCAGCGTACTGTTGGGAGGGAATTTCAGGGGACTATTGGCGGGAATATCAATTTTTGCTTAAAGGGTCCAAAATATAATGTGTTACAGTTATGAAGTAAAGCGTTACCAATTTGAGTTTTCAGAATAGGGTTTCTATGTTTAGTGTTTATAGTTCTAAATTAGGGTTTGGGGTTAGGGGTTCGGGTTTGGGGGTTCGAGGTTTGAGGTTTTGGGGTTCGGGTTTTGAGTTTAGGCTTTAGGGTTATGTTTTATAAATGTTGCTTGTGATGTAATGTCGAACTTAAAGCTGTTTCGTGATATAATTTTTAATGTTACATTTGACATTATGAGTATACTTTATGTTTGCAACGAAGGGGACCTTGGTTACATGACAAACAACCACAACACTGGACCATTTAACCTCAACGTCAATAAAATTTGATTTGTCAGTGAGTTCTTTGGTTTAAATTCATCAAATTATATATTTTCCTTTATGAAAATCTTACACCTTCTGGAATAAGTGCATCAACGATCGAAATTTATCGAATTGGTGAAGTGTTATTGACAACAATATAATCCGTTATCAGTCCACTATTTTGTGTTATAACGTAAGTGTTTCTTGATTTCGCTAACATAAGGAAGAGGTATTTTATTCTGAAAATGTGTTAATACATAACGGGTCAATCATGATGGTATTCACTGACCACACAGAACCATCCAGATGCATCACGAAGCTTCTAGAAAATTCCGAACTATGTGTTATCAGCATAGATCAATCCGTCATGACAATATGTCCATATGTTATCAGTTATCATCTTTGTGTTATAACGTAAGTTTTTGTTTGTTAATCATAGTTTTCACTAATAACACACAAACTTTAACACTGGCATTAAATTAACTAAGATGCACGATCAAATTGACTTTATTTACACCACGGCTCAACATTAACATCGTGATTTTTAGTCGATTGGGCCAATAACACCGACATTTATGTGGTTTTTAGCGTATTGAGAATAGGGTAAATCGAATCTAGATTTCGACATAAATTGCAAGTAATCGGTATAAATTCGACGTACCCATGAGAAATTGAGGTCTATTTTACCTTATTGAGTCAATAACGATGAGATTTATGCACTTTTCATCTATTTTTTAGTGTCGTTTGTGATTTTCGTTCTTTTTGCCCCAATATTAGTTGTATACAGAATGTGTTATTTACGACAAACAAGGCGTTATTACCTTTCAGCGACGTGTTACTTCTAAGTCAACATTTGTTATTAACCATAAGACATTTGTTAATTTTTGCTATGTTATAAGTATTTTTTACACGATTTAGGGAATATCCGTTTCTTGCAACTAATCGGTATAAATTCGAGGTACCCATAAGAAATTGAGGTCTATTTTACCTTGTTGAGTCAATAACGACGAGATTTATACAGTTTTAATCTGTTTTTAGTGTCGTTTGTGATTTTCGTTCTTTTTCCAAGATCCATTGGTTGTATGCAGAATGTGTTATTTACGACAAACAAGGCGTTATTACCTTTCAGCGACGTGTTACTTCTAAGTCAACACTTGTTATTAACCATAAGACATTTGTTTTGTCTTTGCTATGTTATAAGTATTTCTTTTTTACATGATTTAGGGAAAATATAATATCCGTTTCTTGCAAGTAATCTATACAAATTCGAGGTACCCATGAGAAATTGAGGTCTATGTTATATTATTGAGTCAATAACGACGTGATTAATGCAGTTTTCATTTGTTTTTTAGTGTCGTTTGTGATTTTCGTTCTTTTTCTCCCGATTCATTGGTTGTATACAGAACGTGTTATTTATGATAAACAAAGTGTTATTACCTTTCAGCGACGTGTTACTTCTAAGTTAACATTTGTTATTAACCATAAGACATTTGTTATTTTTTGCTATGTTATAAGTATTTCTTTTTTACACGATTTGGGGAAAATACAATATCCGTTTCTTGCAACTAATCGGTATAAATTCGAGGTACCCATGAGAAATTGAGGACGAAATCGAGGTATATCCGCTTTCACCTTGTTCGGCCGTTGAAGTCATTATTGAATCGGTTTCTGAATGAAATTTTCGATTTGGGGGTGGAAGCACGAAATCATTCGATACGTAAAAAATTCGTCTTTATTAGTAAGACCCATCTGAAATTGAGGACGAAAAAACTTTATTCATTCACAAACGTCGAAATTTTCACGGATTTCAGCTGATTTTTTGTGTCGTCGGTGGTTGTCGATCAATCGACTGCCCCTTGCTTGTATGTTGAATTTGTTATTTGAGAGAAATGTCTCGTTATATGGTTTTGCTTATTTGTTACTTTTTGACATATTTATGTTATTTCCTGTCTATTAAGTAGTACGAGTTAGTCAGTTTGTGTTACCTAACATACTAGTTCATTCGCAGACGTTTCTCGATCCCGTCAAAATTCTTCGCCATCCCATGATTAACATCGTAACATGGAAGATGTGGTATTTTTACGATTTTACTCGCGGTTTTATGCGATTTACTCACGATGGTATCATCAATAGCGGTTTTTATGCGATTTTACTCACGGTCCCTTGCTTGTGTACAGGTTGTGTTATTAACAATATATTAATCGTTATGTCTAATGGAAAATGTGGTACTGTTGGTTAACGATTTGTTACTAACTGAAAGTGATATGTCATATATTTGTAGAATGTGTTACACAGGAATCGTGTTAATTGCCTTGTGTCAAAATTCTTAATTTTCCATGATTAACATCACTAACTCACATCAGTTATTAAGATCCGTGATGAAATTGAGTCCAATTACATCATTCGACTATTAAAATCCGAAATTTCGTATCAAAGAGATTATAGATTGTGTTTGAAGCATATAATCTTTAATAATTTTCTTAATTACTACGACCTATGAGAAATTGAGATCGATTTAATTGTCGTGTGTTCACTAAGGTCGAGATTTTAGGCGGAAATCGAGCTTGAAAATTAGATCGGTCATGAATCTTGAAGATTTTAGGTGTTTCGATCGATTGTTGAAGACAATGGCATATCAGCGTAATTGTGGCGTACCTAGGAGGGTGAAAATGTCATTTTGCATCTAAATGACTTTTTTCTCTAACATTTACAAACAGTTGGTCCTTATCAGCGAACCAAACCTAAATAGGGCCTGAACCCAAGTTAAAACTATAAATAGGGTCTGACACGTAATTAACCCTTTAATAAAATAGACAGAGGCAAGCAGATAGGTGCGTGCAGTAGGATACGCTTCCCAGTGACCTCTACCAATTAAATACTAATGTGATTTAATTCAATTTACGTCGTTGGCCTTGTCAGTTTTTTATTACATTTACTCCTCTGTCTTGACCATTGCTCCTATTTAAATGTCTCGTTAATGCATTTATACTACCTCCGTCCCGGTATATTTTGTACATTTGGGATTGGGTTCGGTTTTTAAGGAATATAATATTTTAATAGTATAGAGGAAGAAAAGTGTATGAGTGTGACACGTCTTTTAAGAATATTTAATGTTATTATATTGATTGTGTGTGGTAGTTTTTTACTATAAATGGAAATGTATAAAAGTTAGTGGGACGCCCGATTTAGTAACTTGTACAAAAATTACTGGGACGGAGGGAGTATAATTTATTGTAGCCATGTTAAAAAGTCTAAAGTGGTATGGCCCTTTCTTACTACTATAAGACCGAAAATATATTATCATCTCCTCTCTTTCATTCTCTTTTTTACTACTCCCTCTGTCCCATTGCATTTTGTACATTTACTGTTTGGCACGAGTTTTAAGAAACTGAATATTTTAATAATATAGTGTGTTGGAAAGGTAAAAAAATGTATATATTGGCACGTCTTTTAAGAATATTTAATTTTATTATATTGATTGTTTGTGATAGTTTTTTTGCTAAATAAGGAAATGTACAAAAGAGGTGGGACGTCCGATTTAGTAAAATGTACAAAAAATTTTGGGACGGAGGGAGTATTTTTTTTTATCTTTCGTCCTTTTTTTCCTCCTCCTTTTTCCTCTTTTTGTTACAAAGCTTTTGTAAGCTTCGATAATAGGGTACCGTTGTTGTTCACAGAATGTGAAAATTGACCTAACGGACGTCCAGTTTTGTCGTTGAGCGTTTGTAATTTTCCTCTTAGCTTTTTTCCTTTAAATTGATAGTCTTGACGCCGTCAAGTCACAGAGGGAGAGATGATAGGCTTTTGTTTTCCAAAGTTTGACTTTGATATGCCAATGCGACGACATTGAACTAGGATTAAATGCTGATTTTTATAATATGCTTTAATATTAAGAGGCATCACAACATTATTAACTAAAAGTATAAAAGTTGATTAAGAATATATACGTGCTATTTTTCTTTTTCTGTTGATAATTTAAAAGCAAAGCAGAAAGGGATTATAAAGCAAAAAACTGTGTAGTCCCTCTCAAAACCTCTGCACAATGTGTAGTGTAACCCCACTATTTACTCGACCTTATTTATTGTGACCACCTACTAAATAATAAACATACATACTATACTTATCAACTTTATATCATTTTTATATAACTTTGCAGATAATATTTATACCAACGAAGCAGCATTAAATGCATCGAAAGTGAAAAAAAGAAAAAGAACCTCGTGGTCTCGTCTCCCTAGTAAATGAAATCCACGTAGGATTCTGTTTAGCCAATAAAATGTCGCCACGTGTACTGCATAATAAAAGCTACTCACCATCTTATTTCTACATTAAACGCGCCTTCTCTCACCCACTCTCACTGTCTCGCAATAAGTGCCAACACACACGCACGCACACCACCACCACCACCAGCGAGCGAGAGAGAGAGAGAGGAGGGAGAGAGATTTAAAAGCCTCCACACACTGCCGCTGTGAGGAAGTTCCCCGTTTTCCGGCGTTTCTACCGACAACATATCATATATTCCGGCCAGTCTCTTACATTCAACTCGTATTTCATTACAGAAAATTTCTACAATCTCTACATTGCAGCAGTGTTTCCTCTATCAGCTACTGTTTCGGAAATATTCATCTCGCGTTTCTTCTCCCATTCGGTTTCTGGGTTTGTAGTGCTTGGCAGATAAGGGTCTCTCTCTTCTTAATGGAGTCGTGGTTTTGAGGTGATTTCTAGCCGTTAAGAGTCAAAGACCTTTATTGGCCCATCTATAGCTCACATATCTGTAACTGTAAGCAATTTGGTTTTCCTTATTTTGAAGAACTTTCTACAGTGTAGTTGACTACTACTCTCTGTAATTCGGCACTTTTTCTTCGTACTCCCATTTAACCGGGGAAAGGGGTTAAACTTTGCTGCTGGGTTCATCTAATGGAAGCAGTTGTTTAGTGCATTCTGATGTTTATATCTTTTGGGAGTCTTCGAAAAATGAGAATCATAATCTTCAGTGTTCTCTTCCTAATCTGTACTCTACCTCCACTGTTATTACAAGCTCTGAGCCCTTCTCTGAACGACGACGTTCTTGGGCTAATTGTGTTCAAAGCCGACCTGCAAGATCCTGATGGGAAGCTGAGCTCATGGAACGAAGAAGACGACAGCCCTTGCAACGGTTGGGCTGGCGTTAGATGCAACCCTAAATCAAACAGAGTTTCCGATCTAGTCATCGATGGCTTTGGCCTCTCTGGGAAGCTGGGAAGAGGATTGCTTCAGCTGAAATTTCTGCGCAAGCTTTCGCTGGCGAGAAACAATCTAACTGGGACAATCACACTAAGTTTTAGTCAGCTATCTGATTTGAGGGAAATTGATGTGAGTGAGAATGGGTTTTCAGGGACAATCAGTAGCGATTTGTTTGCCCAATGTGGTTCTTTGAGATCCATTTCCTTGGCCAACAACAACTTTTCTGGGCAAGTTCCTGGGAGTTTAGGCTCTTGCTCGACCCTTGCGTCTCTCAGTTTGTCTGGAAATCAGTTCTCTGGTCTGTTGCCTGTAGAAATCTGGTCGTTGCCTGGCCTTAGATCGCTCGATTTGTCCGACAATATGCTGGAGGGCGAAATCCCCCTGCAAATTTCAGGTTTGAACAATTTGAGGGCGTTGAATTTGCGAAATAATAGGTTTACTGGTTCGGTTCCTGATGGGATAGGAAGTTGCTTGCTGCTGAGATCCGTCGATTTGAGTCGAAACGCATTTTCTGGTGAGATTCCCAGCACAATGCAGAAGCTTTCTTTGTGTAATAATCTGATCGTGAGTGGTAATAACTTCACCGGCGAAGTGCCCGATTGGATTGGAGACATGATCAGCCTCGAGACGCTCGACCTTTCAGCTAATCTTCTGCACGGCGAAATTCCGTCCTCGTTGGGAAAGCTTCAATCTTTGAAGGTCTTAAACGTATCCCACAACGCCCTCGTTGGAATTTTACCCGATGCTTTGGGTAGCTGTATGAATCTTTTAGCCGTTGATGTTAGTCATAACTCTTTAACTGGTGCCATTCCTTCTTGGCTATTCAAGCTCGGCTTGCAGCAAATCCTCTTATCAGATAACAAACTGAATGGAAATGTTAACGACCCATTTTCTTCTTCGCTGGAAAACTCGAGGAAAAAGATCGTGCTCTTAGATATCTCGGGGAATCAGTTATCTGGCAAACTCCCACCGTCCCTCGGGGATTTAACCAGCTTACAATCTCTGAAAATGGCAGAAAACGAATTCCTCGGCGGCATCCCTTCAAGCATCGAACAGTTGAAGTCCTTGAGCATTCTCGACTTCAGCAAGAACCGTTTAAACGGCAGCATTCCTACAGAAATAGGATCACTTCCATCTCTTACATCCCTGTAAGTTTCTCTTACATTCTCCTTTCTCATCATCTTTTGCTACAGTTTTCCTCGTCTTGATCAAACGCTCGCCCGCAGGTCCCTAGCGCACAACGAAATAACGGGCCCAATTCCTCCATCGTTAGCCAAGCTCTCCAACCTCGAAGAAATCGACTTCTCCTTCAACAAATTGTCGGGAACGATCCCAAAGCAGCTAGCGAACCTCGTACGCCTACAAAGGCTAAACATCTCCCACAACAAACTCCAAGGCGAGCTGCCGAGCGGCGCCTTCTTCAACACCATCGACCCTTCGTCGCTTTCAGACAACCCTAACCTCTGCGGGGCCGCCGTAAACAGAAGTTGCCCGACCGTTCTTCCCAAGCCCCTCGTCCTGAACCCTAACGACACGAACCCCTCGGAGCCCAACACCATCACTCAGAGCCTCGGGCGAAGCAAGAAAATCCTCAGCATCTCCGCCCTAATCGCCATCGCCGCCGCCGCCGCAATAATCGTCGGTGTGCTTGCGATCACCGTCCTGAACCTCAGGGTTCGAACCGCCGCCGCCGTTCCCCGCACCGCCGCCGCGTACGATTACTCCCCCGGCGATGGCGAAGGCGACTTCAGCCGCTCGAACTCCACTGAGGGGGGTGATTCTGGCAAGCTGGTGATGTTCTCGGGCGGACCCGACTTCAGCAGTGCTGGGACCCACGCACTTCTCAACAAGGACTGCGAATTGGGCCGGGGCGGGTTCGGGTCGGTCTACCGAACCGTTCTGAGGGACGGGCGGTCGGTCGCCATAAAGAAGCTGACCGTCTCGAGCCTAGTCAAGTCCCAGGAAGACTTCGAAAGGGAGGTTAGGGTTCTCGGAAAGGCGAGGCACGCCAACCTAGTTGCCCTAGACGGTTACTATTGGACGCCCTCCTTGCAGCTCATCATATACGAGTACGTCTCGGGCGGGACCCTGTACAAGCGCCTCCACGAAACGGGTAGTGGGACCCACCTTTCGTGGAACGAACGGTTCGAGGTTGTGCTCGGGGCGGCCCGTGGGCTGGCCCACCTGCACAAGATGGGCGTGATCCATTACAACCTTAAATCGAGCAACGTATTGTTGGATGAGTCGGGGGAGGCGAAGGTGGCTGACTTTGGATTGGCTCGCTTGCTTCCTATGCTCGACAGATACGTTCTAAGCAGCAAGATACAGAGCGCTTTGGGGTACATGGCCCCTGAGTTTGCGTGCAAGACGGTGAAGATAACCGAAAAGTGCGACGTTTATGGTTTTGGGGTTTTGGTGCTTGAGGTGATTACCGGGAAGAGGCCCGTCGAGTACATGGAGGACGACGTGGTTGTGCTGTGCGATATGGTGAGGGAAGCTTTGGAGGAGGGAAAGGTCGAAGATTGCGTCGATGCTAAGCTTCAGGGGAAGTTCCCCGTCGACGAGGCTATCCCTGTAATGAAACTGGGATTGATATGCACTTCTCAGGTGCCTTCGAACAGGCCCGACATGTCTGAAGTTGTCAACATATTGGAGCTGATTAGGTGTCCCGTCGAGGAGGGCGGTGGCGAAGAAGATTCTGGGAGTTTGGGCTGATATGTTGTTGTAAGGAGAAAAAGATGGAAGTGATATGTGATTCTGGGGAAGATGAATCCGGCGAGTGGACTCTTCTGTGTTGTTAGAGCTTTTTTTTTTTTTGTTTCGGTGAATTTGTGTTTTTAGTGTGTGGTGTAAGTTGGTCGCCGTTTGGCCGGATTTTTCTTCGCCGGGCTTGGATTGTGGTTTTATCTGTTGCCATTTTGTTAGGAGTTGCTTAGGATTGATTGTTAACGTTATGCTGATGATTATGAACTTGTTTGACATGTTTGTTATGATCGTCTTTTGTTCAATTGTGAAGGATTTTTCTGAAATTACTGGTTTTCTTCTTACACCATAGCTTCTTGCATTGTAAGAAAAGAACGAGTTTGCAGTAATTTGAACGGATATTCGAAGATTCTCTTTTTTCATTCCAGGCACGTGCAACTTTTTTCCATGTGAGGTAAGGGCAATTCTGTCACTTGAATTATAAGAATCGGACAGTTGTACGCTGAAGTCTTTTTTATTAATACGAAGTCAAAAGCTACTACTACAATTGTTTGTTGTGTCTATTTGTAATGTTTTTCAAGATTCTTGGTTCCAACTCCCAACCAAACAATCGAAGTTATGGTTTATTAAATAAATAAATAAAAAAACGGACCGCGGTTACCATGTGTCTTCTCTAGGCTTTACCCCTTTTCTTAGCGTTGATAGAAATTTTGGTTTTTTTTTCAATATATTTTAAATAAGATGTAAGTTGGTCACTAGCTTGGCCCAAGACAACCTAACCAATTGGCGTTTTCAACACCGTCTTTGCACATGGGGACAATTAACTATAAGCTGGATTTTCATTTTCCGTCATGTATGTTATTTCATTTTCATCCTACTATGGCACGCATGGCTTGTGAATGGTTTTAAAATTGCTATGTATGATTGTAACAACATGCAATCTTAGCTTGAATCATTCACCATTCTTTTCTTACCAAGAAAGTGGAAGCAAAAGCTGCATCAAAAGCTTAGGAGATGGTGTTCTTCTTACTACGTGGGACTAATCAAAAAGTTAACGAGCAATATTCTCATTCATCACGAAAGCTTTTGCTTTTAACTTTATTGAGAAATGCAAGAATCTTTTCAAGGACCATTCCTTTCTCCTTCGTATCAACTTATTTCAGGCCGAAGGATTCTTAGTGCGTGTAGACGTGCCCATATTCATTGGGCCATTTATATTTAATACATATCTGACAGGTATTAGGCTGCAATAACATGGCCCAATAATATAATGGTCGTTTTACTTCATAAACTAACAGCCAAGCCCACCTTGGTCTTGTAGTGGATAAAGAAGGCTAATGAAATCATGAAAGAATATGGAAAAACTCAAAAGTTTAAATGGCTGCTGAAGTTTGTTTAGATGAGAATGTAACCTTTCTATTCTTGTCCACTTGACGAGGCCCTTTCAGATCCAAAGAAAAGAAGCAATTTTACTTCTTAAAACAAGCAATTTTTTAGTACTCTCACAAAGGAGATTAGTTAACGATTACTGTAATGACTCAGATTTTACGCGAAAGTTTGTACTAATACGTCTTTACAGATTACACGATCATAATAAGAATATAGTTATAAATGTGTTGTATTGAGACACGCTGAGCTAAGGACTAACAAACTCTAGGTTGAACCAACGACTGTGACCGCTGAACTCTTTGCGCTGAATTTTTTAATCGTAGTTTTCCACCAATTTGCCTGCCAATCGCAGATCAACATCGTCAACCACCGCAGCTCTTTTTCAGCTATATATTATACGTACCGATCTGAGCAGCTGGGTATCTTATTGCTTCGTTTGTTCGACTTTGAATGTTTATTTTGATCTTCTTTTTTGGGTGATTTGCGTTGTGGGTTTCGTGATTTGTAGGAGGAAGATGAATGAGAACAAGGGTTTTCAGCTGGGAACGGTCGGAGCACTGACATTGTCGGTGGTTTCTTCGGTTTCGATCGTGATCTGTAACAAAGCGCTGATGAGCTCATTGCATTTTATTTTTGGTGAGTTTGATTCGCTTATTCGATGTTGGAAAGCTGCCTTCATTCTGCTTATTTGTTGTTCGTCTCCCATTATTTTTAGATGTTACCATGACATATGAATCTGTGATGTAGCGTATTTGTTTTTTCCACCTTGAGTTCGAGAAAGTCTTCTGTTGTTGGCTTATCCTTGGATTGAGCTCAATTTGATTGGCTAAACAGTTGAGAATACGTGTTAAACTTTAGCTACTCAGGCCAATGGTCATGGGCTTATTGACGTTTGGTTTGATTTTGTCGACAATAGAAGCAAATCGATTGCGTTTTTTTCTAACCGGGCAAAGAGGGATAACTTGTTAGCCGTGTTATGTCACTAACCATACTATGATATTCTCATTCCTTGGGAGTTTCAGGCATCTGTCTATGATTATAATATGATTCGTGCGCCTTTAAGTTGGCACTTTATGATGCTGTATGTACCTTGGAATGGCATGACTGAATGTGGTGTTTTGTGATTACGTAGCTACAACTCTTACAAGCTGGCATCTACTGGTTACCTTTTGCTCTCTGCACGTTGCTCTTTCGATGAAATTTTTCGAGCACAAGCCAATAGATTCACAAACACGTATTGGTTTTGGTATCCTAAATGGGATTTCCATTGGACTATTAAACCTGAGTTTAGGCTTCAATTCAGTTGGTTTCTATCAGGTAAGTAACATTATCTGCCTTTTTTTCGAGTTTGTCATATTCTATTAATCTTATGTTATGACGTAAATATGTGTGATGTTATCAGATGACGAAGCTGGCAATCATCCCGTGCACAGTAATGTTGGAGACCCTTTTCTTAAGCAAAAAGTTTAGGTTAGAATGCTTATTGAGAAAGTTCAGATTGGAGCTTTTCTAGTGCTTTCCTTCCTTCCATTTCTAATACTTCGTTTTTTTGGCTATTTGCAGTCAGAATGTAAAGCTTTCCCTCACCGTACTTCTTCTGGGCGTTGGCATTGCAACAATTACAGATCTTCAGTTGAACGCTCTTGGCTCCTTTCTTTCATTCCTCGCGGTTCTTACCACTTGCGTCGCCCAAATTGTATCCTTTTCTCGGCGTCTAAATGCACCTTTTTTTTGCTTTTGTCCCTATATAAGTATTTCATCTAGAAAAAAAAAAATACGTGTTAGGCCTTGACTTCCATCGCAGATGACCAACACCATCCAAAAGAAGTATAAGATCTCTTCGACCCAACTTCTCTACCAAACTTGCCTGTACCAAGCGATGACCTTGCTTATATCGGGCCCATTTCTTGATAAGCTTCTGACGAACTTGAACGTATTCTCCTTCGATTACACACCAAAAGTTGTGGTAAGTAAAATATGAGTTTGTCATCTGTCGTAAGGCATTTAACTGATGGTTATTCCTTAATACCAATTTCGCAGGCCTTTATCGTTCTTTCGTGCCTCATCTCGATCTCGGTTAATTTCAGCACGTTCCTTGTCATAGGGAAGACATCCCCAGTCACCTATCAAGTTCTCGGGCATCTTAAAACCTGCTTGGTTCTTGCTTTTGGTTATGTATTACTCCAAGATCCTTTTAGTTGGAGGAACATTCTCGGGATACTGATTGCATTGGTTGGAATGCTTCTATATTCGTATTATTGCGTCGTAGATAATCAGAAAAAGGCTGATGAATTGACCCCAGCAAATCAGGTATCATCAGACTTCTTATTCGCTTATGCTTACGGTTTGCTTTATATAACTGGGAATTCTCTGTTTTTAATCGTCAATGTAGACTAAAGAAGCTGAGTCTGACCCGTTATTACACGCGGAGAACGGCAGTACAAAGTCGAGCGATCTTCCAGTATGGGAATCGGACAAGGACTTGCGCGCTTGAAGTTGGCGTAAAAGGCTCGACTTCGTTTGGCCTTGCGAGTGGAATTTTAATGCGAAGGTGACAAAAAATCGTTCCTAAGCTTCGATGCACTGACGTTTGTTGAAAAGAGTACTCATCAATTTTTTTTTTCTATATTACATTGTGTAACGTTTTAACATAGCGAGCTTGTTTGAATCGACCTTATCAGTTATGGACACGAGTACTCTCAGGTAGAATATATATATATACACATGTTGGAACATAAATAAAAATAATTTCTGCGTATATTCGTCCCTTATTTGATCGGAAGCGTCTGCTCGAGTTAGCGTTTTTTTCTTGGTGGCTTCCGTTAACGTCCGTCACAGTTTCTGTTTCGAACATTATCAGCCATTGCACATAACATGCAAATACAGCAAAAATAAATGCCAACTGTGTTCTCAGCTGAGGACTTCTTCGCAAACTCGACTGCTTTGCGATTATAAATCCACATTATGTTTTCGTAGTCGAACGTTATATCTAACCGATGGGTAGCCTCGGATTGCCATAAACATTCGTCGACAATAAATAAGACGTCGAAAATCAAACGTTGTTGATATTAATGTACCTATATAAACCCGGAAAAGGACATCGACTTCGTTTCAAACTACGCCGAACACATGAATTTCTCGTTCAAACCTGATATTATTGATATGCCGACTTGGAGCAGAAACTGGAAATATCCCCTTAGGTAACATACTGAATGTCCTCATGGGACCCACATCCTTATTTATTTTCTTGATATTTTGAATTCGTTTTGTTGCCATTTTGTCCTCGCCGTCGCTTCTAAGGCCATGCAAAGACCGGGCCCGGGCCGATCCGAGCACGATCAGCAAGAGGAAGAAGATGGTACAGAAACTGTGGAAGATATCGAGTTCTTTTGCCATGAATTACGAAGGATTTATTTTTGTCAAGGACACAAAAATAAATGGAAGGTAGTCTATAAGCCTTGTGAATATATAGTGTGTGTGACCTTGTGCGTTTCTTTATGGTCTTTGACTGTCTGAAATCCCTTATGTAAATATTTCAGAAATATTTACTTGAGCATATATTCTTCCAAAATATTTCACTATGCTTTCGCAAGGCACTGTCACGAGGATGGTTTTGGGCCGATGACATGGGCTTTGGAAAACTGATGTGGGCCCAAAACGAATAATTTTAATTTCAACCACCAGCCTGCTAATAGAATGGCCCTTTTCTCAATTAATAAATGCAATAATTTTCGATTGAATGGGAAATAAATGTTCCCATGCATTCGTCGACGAGGAGAAAAGCACAAATGTTGGTCTGCAACTATAAACTCGTGGGAGTTCTCCAAGATTAGACAGCCCACTTACCTTAGAATCTCCAAAGAGTAAAAAATAAGGGTGCTGGCAATTTCAATATTATAAGTTTATATACATATCCTTTTTCTATTATTATTATTTTGTGTACTATGTATCAGTGTTCGTTGAATATCCGTCCTACAATACAGCTATATAAATTGTGACTTAGATATAGTGGACGAGTATGACATATTTAAAATTACATATTAATGGAGCCGATCCGAACATTCGAGGACAAATAGGTCCATGTTCTAGTCACGTGGTGATGCTACTACACAAGCAATATTTTGTCCTTTTGATCTGATTTTAGTTTCCATAATTTATTGCCTTTTAAAAACGCTAATCACTATTATTAGCAGTAAGATACAGGTAAAGAAAGGATCCAACTTTGTCGACCTAAAGGCAGAGATAATTTGTCTTACGTTTCTGCTCGTTATTTCCCATTTCACATTTCAAAGGGCACCACCATGTTTTTCTTTCCTGCGTCTTACGTAACACAGTGCAGTGTAGTTTTAATATTTTTGTCCACTCCTTAAAAGCTGGTAGGAATTTTGTCGTGTCAGTTAAATTTGAATTTAAAATAATATTCCAACAATTTGTTGTCACTTTTTTACAAGTAAATAATTATTTAAGTAGTATGTCGGGCTCTCACTGTGTGCGGAATTGATGGTCTTTAAAGTGAGCCTTTATTCTCGTGGGGCATAACGCAAGGACAAGTTGGTGAAGATGGTCTGCTGCTAATATAATAATGCTACGACCTTCGTTGAATCATGTGATTTTGGTTTTATCCCCTCACACTTTGTACATTCTCTTGTTTATTCTATAAAAAATTTTCATCTTTATTTTCGGTTTTTTTAATTAAATAAACCAAAAAAAATAAGCATTGACAAAATAAACGTAAAACAGAAAACATTAATAAAATAGGCGATTTCGTAATCCCAGATTACGAGTTACACTAACTCGTAATCTGGAGTTACGAGATACTTTGGCCGCTGACTCGCTGACCTGACCTGGCCGTAACTCGTAACCCCGGAATACGAGTTATTTAACTCGTAACCTGGGCATACGAATTACTTGTTGACCCCACTGACCATATCGTGGCAGCTGACTTGCAACGTAACTCGTATCATTAGATTACGAGTTAAGTAACTCGTAATCCGGGGTTACGAGTTAATTTTGTGGCCGACCAACCTGCATGGCCATGCACGTTGTCGTCAATAATTGCAGTAACTCGTAATCCTGGGATACGAGTTACTCGAATTATTGCAATAATTCTCGTAACTCGTATACCAGGAGTACGAGTTAATTAACTCGTATCCCTATCTTACGAGATAAGTTTCTATATAAACCACCCACACGAACCTCATATCACCATAAACCCTTCTATATAAACTCAAACAATGGTGTCGAGTCGCGTACAAGTCATAGTATATTTCGGCGGCGAAATAATTCAATCAGCTGATTCTACCATCAAATATAGTATCAGTCCTGTTGGGTATAGACGAATTCGTCGCAACACAAGTTTTTTCGAGTTTATTTCGTTATTGTTCGAAATTACGGGTGCGGATCGCAGTCGTTGTTCGTTGATTATCCATGCAAAAAATGAATACTTTCAACATTCTCGCCACTTTCATCAGCTTTTTCAAATCTCCAACGACAACGATTTAAGATTTTTCATACATC
This sequence comes from Craterostigma plantagineum, assembly GCA_027422505.1. Lineage (NCBI taxonomy): Eukaryota > Viridiplantae > Streptophyta > Magnoliopsida > Lamiales > Linderniaceae > Craterostigma > Craterostigma plantagineum. Next base: position 33,243,147 of record JAPQWV010000001.1, read on the forward strand.
CCGATTCGGAGAACAATTGTGTTGAGATTTTTGTTGAAATACTTGAAAATTCAAACTTCGATTTGAACGAAGAGATTATTGTATGTATGGAGATTATTGTCTCGATCAATCCCGTATGTATGGAGATTATTGTCTCGATACGGCGGTATAATTGGAATTCCTTGGATGATTCCAAATTGCCGGAGTACTCGTTCGGGGTATTGAAACTCCACGATATTGAAGAATATCAGTGGACACCTCGATCGACAAGCCGTAGGTAAGCATTCTTCTGGAAGAGCGGCAATCTCCGGGAGCGACATGTTGTACGGCGTCCACGCAAATTGATGCGGCTGCATGCGATCAATGCACTCGCGGATTGTGCGCACGTTCGAATTCGTTGAAGATGTAAAAGAAAACGTGGCGTTCCACCTGTCAAATATTTAAAGCTCAAATTATAAATGTAAGAATGAAAATACACTTCGCAATTTATAGAATTACGACCATACCTCGCAGCATGTGGCGGAGCCGGTAAGACTATCCCGTCGACTGTACGGGGCTCCATCGTGATACGATTAACGCCCCGTACTGGCTGAAACGGCAAAATCCTCACATATGCCCATGCCTAAAACAAATCATTTGTTCTAAATAAATGTTTAAAATATCTATACACTTAATCATATTTTCAATATAATTACCTGCAAAAGTCGTAGGGGTCCGCCTATATTTAGCTTGTTCGGCTCGATTGCCGAACAAAGCTCTCTGTATAGGAATGCCAACACCGCACTACCCCAACTAAATGTGCTCACCTCCTCAATATCCTCCAACAGCTGGAGGTAAGTCAATGATACGGTGCTGGCGCTACAATCGGGGAACATGACCGCACCAAACAGCAGCATCGCATAACCCCGTGCTGAACATTCGACCTCTTCCTCATCACTATCATCCGTTATCGGATGTTCCAACAACCAACTCGCTAACGACTTCATCGATAGCGATGACCCCCTAATTCTATCAGCAGGCGGTCTAAAACCTAGCAACCGCTCACACTCGTCTATCCACTGTGCGACCGTCCTCGAAACGATCACACCGGAGACACAACTGCCATCCACAGGCAAACCCCACAAAATACCTACGTCATGTAAAGTGACGGTCGCCTCCCCAACAAAAAAATGAAACGTATGGGTCTCTTTTCTCCAACGCTCTACCAACGCTGTAATCAAATGAGGGTCAACCCTCTGCGACATACAGCTGTAGACGCTGTACAGACCCATATCGTTCAACTTTCCTAATAAGCGACCGTGTAAGATATTCGGTGCTTCTCTCGTACCCCACACTACATTCTCTAAGGACCTAATCTTAATAGTTCTATCTAAAGCACTCGGATCTAACAACAAATCACGACTACGGTGATTTGACTGCATCGTCAACACCGAACTATCACGAGGCCCGTAACAAGAATCGAAATCCATTCTACATTTAAAAAAAACCAAACAAATCAACAATCAATAAGAGCATTTGATAATGAGTAAATTATCACAAAAATTCTTATTTGGGATCGTAACGGGATACCCGAACTAATCGCGCGTAGTACGTCGGACGCGACGGGGCAACGTATCGGGGTGGCGGGGCAGTGGGGCTCGTCGGGGCAGTCGGTCAGTCGGGTAGCGGGCTCGTCGGGCAGCGGGACGGCGACGGGGTGGCGGCCGGCGGGGCAGTGGGTCGCGGCGGGCGGCGGGACGGCGTTCGGGGTGGCGGGGCAGCGTTCGGGGTGGCCGGGGCAGTGGGGCAGGGCGGGACGGCGGCGGGGCAGTGGGGCAGGGCGGGCCGGTGGGCAGTGGGGGAGGCCGGGACGGCGGCGCTGTTGTGCTCGGCGGGCGGCGGGGCAGTGGTGGCGACGGGACGCGACGGGGTGACCGGGATGGTCGCAGTCGCGGCGGCGTCGAGGCACGGGGTGAGCGGCGGCGTGGAGGTCGGCGTCGGCTTCGTCGTGTGGTTCGTCGTCTTCGTCGTTTCCTCGTCGCCGTCGTCTTCTATCGTCGTCGTATCGTCTTCTTCGCGACGTAGGATTTTAAAAAAACCAGATCTAACTCGTAATCCCAGATTACGAGTTACACTAACTCGTATTCTGAGATTACGAGTTACTCCACGTGTGCGTACGCGCCAGCTGGATCGTAACTCGTAACTCCAGATTACGAGTTAGTGTAACTCGTAATCTGGGAATACGAAGTCGCCTATTTTTTATTAATGTTTTCCGTTTTAGGTTTATTTTGTCAATGTTTATATTTTTTTGGTTTATTTAATTAAAAAAACCTTTATTTTCCCCCTTAATTCCTTCACTTCATTTATTGCTATTGCTAGTCTTCACCTAAGATTAGATTTTCCTTCTTGATGTTTCTTTTCTTGCTTACACCATATCAAAGGTAAGTGGTTAGTGAAGAAGCTTTTGTTTTGCCTCTTTCTTTCTATAAATGAGGTTTTTTTTAGCTCTTGATATTGATAGATTATGACATCAATGGAGTCTTAATTCGAAGACCCCTTTTTCCTCTCTTATTCTCTTCCTTACGCAAACAGATGTCACTATGCCTAAACCGTTAGTGCGTCATGGTTCTAAGTGAGAAGTAGGCAAATGTTTGGTTGTATTCATCACTTTCTGGTAGGAAGCTGAGTCGGTTATTAAAGAGTTTGTCTTTTCGCCATTTCCTCGACTTAGGATTCACATCCCAACTCTTAATTTTTTCCTCTTTCTTTTGGGGGTAATTTTCAGCAATTGATTTTCTCGCGCTGCTCATGGATCTCGAGTATGGCAAATGCTGGAACACTGGGAAGGTTAGTATTAGTTTGCATCCTTCCTCATCATCAGAATATCTCATCAGATTTGCAATTTGATTCATTCTAACGTTGTTTGTTTGTGCCTTCGCCCTTATGCTGTAAAAAAAGGATTCCTGGAAAACTACACTGCTATTAGCTTACCAAAGCCTCGGCGTAGTCTACGGCGACCTAAGCATCTCCCCTCTGTACGTCTACAAAAGCACCTTCGCCGAAGACATTCATCACTCTGAGACCAACGAAGAGATCTACGGCGTGCTTTCCTTCGTTTTCTGGACATTAACCTTAGTCCCTCTCTTCAAATATGTCTTCGTCGTCCTTCGAGCAGACGACAATGGAGAAGGTGAGATGAGATATAAGTAACTCACAATTAACTGCTGCTATTCAAATTTCCCAACAGACATAAATTGCTTTGTTTAGGCGGTACGTTTGCTCTTTACTCGCTGATATGTAGACACGCTAAAGTCGGGCTCCTTCCCAATCGACAAGCCGCCGACGAGTCTCTGTCTACCTACAAATTAGAGCAGCCGCCCGACGAAAAGTACAGTTCGAAGGTGAAGCTTCTGCTCGAAAAGCACAAGCCATTGCACGTCGCTTTGCTGCTCCTCGTTCTGATAGGCACTTGTATGGTCATCGGCGATGGATTGCTCACCCCTGCAATTTCTGGTAAGAACAGAGACACACATTGTTCGTCGATCGAATTTTAGGACAAAAACCTCGAATTTCAGTACGATCGTTATTGCTGCAGTGTTTTCTGCTGTTTCGGGGCTTGAGTTGTCGATGTCCAAAGAGCACCATCAGTGTGAGTAAGCTTTTCTTTTTTCGACCGTTGCATTTCGTTTTTTGTTCGTAATAAAAATGGCTGTCTTGGTCTGCAGATGCTATGGTTCCAATCACATGCTTCATATTAGTATGCCTATTTGCTCTGCAACACTACGGCACACACCGAGTAGGTTTCTTCTTTGCGCCGATCGTTCTGACGTGGCTGCTGTGCATAAGCGGCCTCGGACTGTACAACATCTTCCATTGGAATCCCCGCGTTTATCAGGCGCTCTCGCCCGTGTACATGGTGACGTTCTTGAAGAAGACGAGGAAGAGCGGCTGGATGTCTCTGGGCGGGATTCTTCTCTGCATCACAGGTTCTAACCGATCTTTTTTTTAGAAAAGAAAAAAAAAAAAGAAAATCACGTGCCGACGATTCGATTTCTTGTTATAGGATCTGAAGCGATGTTCGCCGATCTCGGCCATTTTTCGTATCCAGCGATTCAGGTGGAACTAAATTCATTGTCTATTTTTTTTTTGGCTGCTTTAAGTAAAGGACACGACAACCTTAGCAGTATTGGTTCATAATGTGCAGATAGCTTTCACCTTCTTGGTATACCCTGCTCTGATTTTGGCATACATGGGTCAGGCGGCTTACTTGTCGAAACACCACCATACGATTCACAAGATTGGCTTTTACGTCTCCGTCCCAGGTGGAACTAAAATCGAAAATCTTAAAAAAAGAAAAAAACGCTCGTCTTTTTTCTCTTCAATTTTGCGCTTCGTTTGATGCAGCGACGGTGAGGTGGCCGGTGCTGATAGTCGCAATACTCGCCTCGGTGGTGGGAAGCCAAGCTATCATCAGCGGCACCTTCTCCATTATCAATCAGAGCCAATCCATCGGCTGCTTTCCCAGGGTTAAGGTCGTCCACACCTCCGAAAAAATACACGGCCAGATTTACATACCCGAAATCAACTGGATCCTCATGATCCTCTGCATTGCCGTCACCATCGGCTTCCGAGACATCAAACACATGGGAAACGCCTCGGGTCAGTACATATATAAAAAAAAGGTCGTCCCATAACCAATTACAACCCTTACGCTTAAAGATCAACTTTTTTTTAGGTTTGGCCGTAATGGCTGTGATGCTCGTGACGACTTGCCTCACGTCCCTCGTAATCATCCTATGCTGGCACAAACACCCGCTCGTCGCCCTATCGTTCCTCCTATTCTTCGGGTCGATCGAGCTCCTATACCTCTCGGCCTCGCTCATAAAGTTTCTAGAAGGCGCGTGGCTCCCCATACTGCTCGCCCTCTTCCTCGTCACCGTCATGTTCGTATGGCACTACGCAACCCTCAAGAAGTACGAGTACGACCTCCACAACAAGGTCTCCCTCGAGTGGCTCCTCGCCCTCGGCCCCAGCCTCGGGATAGCCCGAGTCCCCGGGATCGGGCTCGTCTTCACCGACCTCACCTCGGGCGTCCCCGCCAACTTCTCTCGCTTCGTCACCAACCTCCCCGCCTTCCACCGCGTCCTCGTCTTCGTCTGCGTCAAGTCCGTCCCCGTCCCCCACGTCCCCCGTGCCGAACGCTACCTCGTGGGCCGGGTCGGGCCCGCCGCCCACCGCTCGTACCGCTGCATCGTGCGCTACGGCTACCGCGACGTACACCAGGACGTCGACTCGTTCGAGTCCGAGCTCGTCGCCAGGCTCGCCGACTTCGTCAAGTATGAATGCTGGCGCACAACCCACGACCAAGACAGCAGCAACAACAGCAATAACAGCTCTCAGAGGCTCGCCGTCATAGGGACGGTGGGGGTTGACTTTGACTTTGACTTTGACTTTGAGAGGTTGGAGAGCGTTTCGATGGGCGTAAGATCGGTGGACAGCCTGGCGAGCGGCGGGTGTGAGGGTATAGAGGAGGAGACGCAGACTACTGAGCGGAGGAGGGTTAGGTTTGCGGTGGAGGACGAGGAGGGGATGAGCGGGCTGCTGCTGAGGGAGGAGATGCGCGACCTGTACGAGGCGAGGCAGGCCGGGATTGCGTTCATCGTCGGGCATTCGCACGTGAGGACGAAGGGCGGGTCGTCGTGTTTGAAGAGGCTGGCGATAGATGTTGGGTACAATTTTCTGAGGAAGAATTGCCGGGGTGCTGACGTGGCGCTGAAGGTTCCGCCGGCGTCTCTCTTGGAGGTTGGGATGGTTTACGTTGTGTGAGGTGAGTGAGAGATTGTCGATCGATCTCTTATGGTGTTGGTGTGCGGAATGGAATGTTCAAATATATTATACAGACGAAAAAAATAAAACTATAATTTAGGTTGTTTTGCTTTGTTAACTGCATTAGGCAATTAGTTGCGTTCTGGATATTAATTTTTTATCATGCAATAAAAACTAGGAAAAATCTGAAAACAATAGAAGCCTAAAACGAGTTGGGCTTGGGCGATTGGACTATATAGCCCAAACGTCACCGCCGAGGGTCAAAGTCAACGCAGCGATCAAGGGCTAATTTCTCCTCCTATTCCCATATTCGATCAAATCTAATATTCTGATCCGTGAATCCAACAGGGGGGTTTCCCCCACCCTAAACACCATATATGGTGTTTGGGTAGCTCCAACAGTCCCCCAAACTCCACCCCATTCCCAGGGATTGCTACAGTGTCCCCCTACATATTGGGGGCACTGTTCACCCGCTATACAGTTTTTATTTTTATTTTTTTTTCTTTTTTTTTCTTTACTTATAAACTCCACCCAATTAGTTTTAATTTTTAATTATTTAATTAAATAGGTAAGAAACGAATATTATACTTTAATAAAATTTTAGTTATAGTATTAATTAGTAGGTTTAGAGAAAAATATAGAGGAGATTGTTGGAGTTGACAGTACTGTTTAAACTGTATATGTAGAGGAATTTAACTGTAGCAACTTTATACATAGTGGGAACGGTTGGAGATGCTCTAAAGAAAAGATACTTTTCTGGAGGGGGTCAAAAAGGAAAATGGGTGATCACATCGCGAGGGGCGAGGATTTCGAGAAGAAAGCTGAGAAGAAATTAAGCGGATGGGGATTGTTCGGCTCCAAACACGAAGATGCAGCTGATTTATTCGAGAAAGCTGCTAATTCCTTCAAGCTGGCTAAATCATGTAATTGTTGCGAATCTCAATTTGACCAAATAACATTAATCCTCTCCGTATTTATTTTTTAGATAACTATTTCTAGCTAAATCGATCAAATTGATTGTTTGGTTTTCTATTAGATGTTGCCTCTAGATATTCTTGAGAAAGAGATTTATCGATGATCCATTGGGTTTTATTGCGATGATTTGTTGTGATCTGGATTTTTTTTTATAGATGTAAGAACGCGACTTTGTGCAATGAGAGCTCCTTTGTTCGGCATAATTGTTTTGATCTTATGATAATTTTATCAGGGGATCAAGCTGGAGCAGTATATGTTAAGTTGGCTAACTGTCACCTCAAGGTACGTTTTTTTTAGTTTGCAGCAGCTGTGATTATTTTTGGCAATTAGCACCAATGTCTCCCAATATTACTTTGCTTTGCAGCTGGACAGCAAGCATGAAGCTGCTAATGCATACGCTGATGCCGCTCATTGCTACAAAAAGACTACTACAAAAGGTTTGGGTGTGTTTTTGGTTTTGGTGAAATTCTACAGAGTTTGAAGTTACTATGCTCCTGAAAGTAGATTTGATATTACTGTTCTTTTCTGTGTTTTTTTTCATCAATTTTGCTATCTAGTTTGATGGGTTCCTCCTAAAATAATTTGTTTGATTTCATCTGAATGAGCTATTTCTTTCCTATATCGGAACAGTTTTTTGTCTTTTCCTTTTCAGAGGCTGTATCATGTCTAGAGCAATCTGTGAATATGTTTCTGGAAATTGGAAGGCTTAATATGTCTGCCAGATATTACAAGGTAAAATTTCCCGGAATATTGTTGATGCTTATCAGTGAATGGGAGGAAAATTCTTTCTGAGCTCTTGTCTTGTAGGAAATAGCTGAGTTGTATGAACAAGAACAGAACTTGGATCAGGCTATTGTTTTCTACGAGAGAGCTGCTGATCTCTTCCAAGGTGAAGAAGTAACAACATCTGCAAATCAATGCAAGCAAAAAGTTGCACAGTTTGCTGCTCAATTGGAACAGTTGAGTTTGAATTTTTCTTTTTCCCTGCATAGGCTAATATTCTTCTATCGTTTTCACACCCGTGGGAGTTTTACCTGAAAATTATCTTTGATCTTTAATCCCATTCACGGCTTCACAATTTCAGATACCCGAAGGCTATCGAGATTTATGAAGTTATCGCTCGGCAGTCTCTCAGTAATAACTTGTTGAAGTACGGTGTGAAAGGTCACCTACTTAATGCTGGTATCTGTGAGCTCTGCAAGGGCGATGTCGTTGCAATCACCAATGCTTTGGAGCGATACCAGGTAGTTCATTCTATTCTATTACGTATCTACTCCAAGTTCTCTCTGATGAATATCAGTATAATACGCAAACCCTTTTTTCCCGTCTCAACTTTCTGTAGGAATTGGATCCTACATTTTCTGGAACTCGTGAATGCAAATTGCTAAGGGTAACCCTATTTATTCTCTTGCACTAGTTTCTTTCTTATTTCATATGTTTGCATGTTGAAACTTGTTCATAACAGGATTTGGCTACTTCAATCGATGAGGAAGACGTTGCTAAGTTCACTGATGCTGTCAAAGAATACGATAGCATGACCCAGCTGGTAAATTAACCTCTTGTTGTCTATCATCCTTTCCTTCTACATTTTTGCCGACGCAAGTTTTACTCGGTGATTTGGACATTGTTCATTTCATAGGATGCTCGGAAGACCACACTTCTTCTGAGAGCAAAGGAGGCCTTGAAAGCGAAAGAGCTCGAAGAGGACGATCTTACCTAAGTCGATTTGCAATTTCGGTAACGGATTCTGAGGTTTTTTTTTTTCGCTTTGTTCTTTATGGTTTGTGCCTCGTTGATGTGATTTATGCACTCTCTAATATTCATGTATCTATCTAAAATGTTGGATAAGCGACGAGGAGTGGACATCATATGATTGTGTTGTCGTTGTTTGATTTCTACGTGTAACTACTAAACTGGTTTTGATTATCTTCTTCATTGATTGTTGCTTTCTTTGAAAGGGCAAAGCCTTTTTTCTCAGACCATTAATTATATTTTATGTGAGTCTAGACATTAAAAGCCAGTCTCAATTTGTGAGCGTCGTAGATCACGATAACGCATTATGGAACAAAATACTATTATTGTATTTCCCCCCAAGAAAATCGAAAGCTAAAAACCACAACCACTTAAAAAAAAAGGACGATAGAGACTACATTAGTACTTAAACATAAATTAAACTAACACATGAAAGCACATAACATGCCAGAAAATTCCTATTCTCATTACCTTAAACTCGATACTACCTCTAATCACCTCGTTAGAAAAAAGGGGTACTTAAACTTAGTACTACAACAAGTCAACTTAAAACTCCCTAGGATCAACGAAAATGGACAGGCCAGGTGGCGACTTAATCCAATCACCGACCGACACGTCACCACATTCTTTCCCCAACCTCTTAATGCACCATAAATCTTCTTCGCACGATAGGCTCTTCCAATGTGGGACCCCCAACTTGAGGGGCTCTTGGCTAGCCACCTCAGTCACCACCACACCGCACCCACTCTCCTTAGCCATGTTATGGGCCAGCCCACATAGCTCCTTCATTAGCTTCACCTTCTTGGGCCCAAACCCACCGAGCCCATATAAGAAGTGAAACCCAAACGACCCAAAAACCGCCGGCACCGACGGCAGTTTCAGCCATGGAAGAGCACCGTCCGTCAACCTCGTGCACTTGGCGAGCGCCCTGCGTGCCCTCGACGCGCCGCGCACTTCCAGCCTGTACACGTCCATGCAGTTCCAAACGCTCACTACGGCCCACGACTCGGGCGGGTTCGCCAGGAACTCGCCGGAAGAACCACGCCACGCGCCGCCTCCCTTGTGCGGCAAGGCCAGGAAAGTGCCTAGGCTTAGCTTGTTGGTGAGGATAGCTTCGATGTCGCGTGGGAAGAACTCGACGGTGGAGAAGAAGCGGCGGTAGAGAGCCACGGCGTCGCTCGGTTCGAGCTTGACGATGGCGACCCGCTTGCTGAGTCCGACCCGGTGTGCGAAGACGGGTCGGACCAAGATGGACGGCGTACGGAATTTGGAGTATCCGCATTTTTTGGTGAAGAGGTTGATCGATGGGTGGTTGTCGTTTTCCGTGGCCATGTATGAGTAGTTTGCTCCGTTTTGTCTGAACCATTCTTCTAATTCACGCACTAGCTTTAACCCTATTCCCATTCTCCTGTTAATTTCAGACCATATAAAAATAGCTTCATTATTTCACACACATGGCAACCTATATTATTCATCGTACGACTAGACTTGAAAAACAAAGGGTGAAAAAGAAGGTGCAATAATTTAGGTGGTCATATGTACTATACTATACCGAAAGATTTTCTTGCAAGGGAAAAAGAATCCATTTGCGGTAATGAACTATGTACACAAAACATGACAAAAAGGTAAAAAAAAAAAAAAAGGGCTTGAGTGAGAGAGTGCGACGTTTGTTTGGGTGTTATTATTTTACCTGTGTGAAGGAGAGACGCGTAGGCCCAAGACATAAGCAAGTTTAGTATAGACAGGTTGAATAAGTTGAGGATCAGTTGTTTGCTTAGTTGAGATATTATTGCAATTTGTAGAGGCATTTGTTGTTCCGCACGTAACGGTCTTGATGCAACCCCTTATCATCCCCACTATTTCTCTCCTCTCTTTCTCCTCTTCACTCCCCAAAATCACCATTTCAGCAACCTGATGATCGATGCAAATCCCATTAAATAAATATATTATCTTATAATATACTTACTATAATTATGTAGAACTTACGAGCATTAGATAAGCAGGTGAATTTCGGACACGGCAGATGGGATCTCCTAAGAGGTCTGTGTACAAAGACATTTTACCGCTGGGACCAACTTCGCATCGCTTCTCAACTTCTTCGACTGCTAAACAGTCCTTCTTTGCATCGTATTCTCTCACGATAACAACTGCAACGATCCCTTCTTCGATCACCATTTTCTTACGATAATAATATTAGTTGGTGTTTTGAGGGGTTATTAATAATAAAGACGGCAGAACAGAAAGCGTGGGCAAAAAGACAAGAGGTCCTAACGATATCAACGTGGGTTAGAAGGGATAAAGGAAAACTTAAAAAAAAAATTATATAGTAGGGGAGGGAATTCAGATGATGATGATCGTAGGTATGTAATAAAAAATCAGCTCGAGGAAAAAGTGAGGATGGAGGTGTAGTGTAAGCGGCCGTTCTATATGATGGCTAAGATGAATTTCATCGTCATCATTAATTAATGTGTTGTTCCTCTCACTCTTCTTTTTTTGTTTTGTTTTTGTCTTGTGACGTTTATGTCATGGGTGTGTGGCCTTTTTATACTTGGAAGTCGAAGACTGTGGGTACGTGGTTTAGCCATATTAATAGTAGTAGTAAGGAAAGAATAATGTTATTGCGAAGGAAGCCGAATAAGATTGTAATATCTAATATGGAAATAATAATATTATTATTCTAGTACGTGTCCGATTGCGATAAATATTCTCTATCCTACATAGTACTTGGTTAATTGTATTTGAGAAATTACATGGCAATATGAGTCTATATATATATATTCTTCTTACATGTGTCCACATTCGGCTCGGAATTAAGGTGGGTTTCATTAACTAACATTAGTATCGGCGAAAACTAGAGGAAATAATTGCGCTGTTGTAATAATATATAAATCATTGCATAAAATAGTCGGAAGAAGAATTGGCGGCTATGGCTGCGTATGTCTCTCTAATCTAACTGTAATTTTTTTTTTCTCTTTTTTATATATGATTTCTTTATTTAGGCTATAAAGACAATAATGATAACGTTTACAACGATTGTTACCGCCATTTCTTTAATCTCTCAAGCTCAACGTATTTTATAAAGTAAAAAACTATTGTTAAGTATTTGGATAAATATAGTTAATTTTGAGAACCATCCAATTTTATTTATATTCAATTTTAAATAAAAAAATAAAGTTACAGGTGTCTGCTATCCTAGACAGCGTGACCCCACCTACGTAAGTGAATGTAATAAAGTGAATAATCATTTAATTCACTGACAATGGCGTTTTGAGTCGCTTCTAAAGCACTGATGATAACAATCACTATCGCCACCATCTCTATCTACGTGAAGAAAGTGGACGGCCACGATTCGCTCTCTCCGACGGTGTAGATTCTTCCAATCCCAAAACTGCAATTTGAGGATGCCGACTATACTTCGATATCTCCATCGATCATATTCACAAATATGTAAAAAGAATTGTCTTTCTACTATATATATCAAATGGTTCATGCATGATATTTGAACAAAGAAAACCCCACGATGAATTAATGGGTCTTTTCGAGGTTCACTCAAAACCATTTAAGTCGAAGCATTAGGCTTGAATCATTTAATATATTTTTCACAATGATTGGATATTTTTAGCAAGTGGGAATGCCAGCCATCATCATCATTATTATTTAACGTTTTCTAAATTTAATATCTTACCATACATCTAATTTGTCGTTTGAGTTGCGAGTGGTGACAAGAAACTGCTAGATTTACCTTCTATTTTATGTTAATGAAGAATTGGGCTTATGGATTGCGGTTTTTGTGATAAAATGACTCATATAGCAAATGCTCATTACCGTGAAAAGAAGGAAAGAGAGCGACATGAACAAGTAGTTGGAGACTGCATATTAGATAAAAGTATGATTATCTATTGACCTAAATCTTACATAGTTCTTTGACAACGATGTATAGCAATATATTTACATACAATTAAAAAGATAAGTATTAATATAATCGTATGTGTTGGTGGATTTCCTTTTCTAGTGACAAGTTCGTCGTCTATCATGATTTTGTCTAAGCACTTTTATGATATTAATAGTATTATAAATATAGAACATAAAGTTTCCATTTTTTCCAATGATTAACGTTGTAAGCATCTACCAAATATAAACAAGGGAAAATTATAAAAATGGGTCACTCGGTATGCAATTTTTGATTTTGGGTTACAATGTTTGCCAGTTAGAAAATTGGATCATTAAGTATGTATATAGTAACAAAATTGGGTCACTGACCTCTTTTTTCTTATTATATACATACTTAGTGACCCAAATTTATAACTACATACATATATATTGACCTAGTTTTGTTACCATATAATACTTAGTGACCTAGTTTTGTAACTAGTGACTCAATTTTGTTACTATATTCATACTTAGTGTCCTAATTTATAATTGGCAAACATAGTGACCCAAAATAAAAAAAAAATATATACTTGGTGACCCATTTTTATGATTTTGCCTATCGGTTAGTAACAAGGTGGTGGTCCAAACATGTTTTTTTTTTAATTTTGTTTTGAACACATCATTAATGTAGTTGTTCCCATTCCAAGTCTATAATTTTAAACAAATTGGCCTTTAATAATCATTTCAAGAAAGAACACAGGTAAGAACTAGACAAAGGCCTCGGAATGATAATGGAAGGGTTCCCTTTTACTTTGTCTACATACATGTAATGATCCGTACAAACGAATCGTATTCGAACGAGAGATAAACACGAAAAACGATGGCATTTTAGTGTAGGCCCTCTCCCAAACACCAACTCCTCACATTATGCATACCCATGTCGTTTGCGTAACAGTTTTTCCTTACAAAAAAGAAAAAAGAAAATCATTTACCAATATGTTAGAGAGAAATCGAAACCTCAAAGTCAACGAAGATCTCGGCCGACATAAAATCTAACAAGATCCTAATTTCGGTTAAGGAAGGTATCTAAACTCGAGCCGTTGGAAGACAAGGTTTGAACTAAAAAATGAGATATCGATGTAAGATCATAGTTTATCAAACCCGAGAAAAGAGAGACATATTACTCAAACAAATATACAAAATGATATTAATATATCTAACCATATATATTATCCACCAAGTTGTTTTGCTCTCTCGAAACGAATAATTCAAATCTCACCCGGCAAAAAACTGAGTGCATATCTGTTCACAGGGGATTGGAAAATTGACTACACTCGTATGAGACTTTTGTTTTCTTCCATCTTTCTCTTACGTGTTTTCTTAGGGTCTATCTACGATACTATTGGACTTTATTTTTACCATATCGTACAACACGTATACTACTTTAATGCCCAAGCCAAGTAGCACTTAGAATAATTATTTCTTTGTTAAGAATATAACTTCGTAGCACGCAAAGAATTATAACACGCAGACTGTGTGAATGTTCAATTCTTTAGAGAAGTAAAACAAAAATTAAATAAGAGAAAATAGTACGAAGATAATTGAATTATAGCTATTATAAGATTCGTTTTGTACCCTAGGAAAGGTGGCTCCAGGAGCTGTCATTTGATTTCCTGTATTTTCTTCCATTCTTGCATGGTTTTCATTATCTTTTTTGGTAAATTTGGAATTATTTTTTATGCATGTAGACCATGTGTCCGACACTATAGTGAGGTTCTCGTTCGATGGAATACCTATTATTGAGCACCATTGTCTTTGGAGCTGTCTGCTATGAAATAATACATTGAAATGACAATACATAGTCCACATGTTATTATCTTTTATATAATTATTATTGCACTATGCAATTACGTTGTCTACTATAGCAGCAGCTAGTGCAGTGAGTGGTGGGGTGGTATATTGTTAGGAATCGTGAATCAAGAATTCAGATTAAACAGTTTTGGTGATTGTCCAAACTTGATTAAGAATACCGGTCAGAAGAACATAAGACCGAAGATTAAAAGACCAGATAATCAGTCTGAAGGAAATTGCTCAAGCCTGGTTAAGGATACCAGTTTGAAGAAGCTTAAAAGACCGGATGTCAATCAGCAGATTACATATGCGCAGGAGACCGGATATCAGTTAGAAGAACACAAGACTGATTGTTAGAAGAAGCGTGCCTAAAACCGGACAGTATGCATCGATATACTGGACCTGACAGGAGCAAGGATCAGAACTCAGATACCGGACCGATAAAGTGCGAAGACCGGAGTTCTGTCATCAAGCATGCCACGTGTACAAAGATTCAAATTTACTCAAGGCGGGATAATGAAATCTACTGTCGAAATCTTTAATGCAAGGCTGCCATAGGAAGTCGGGTCGAAGTCAAGCCGAGCTTAAAATGGAAAAAGCAAATGAGACAGTATGAACTGCTGCCAAGACCGGACAGTACCCATTTTGGGAAAGTGCATTTATTGTACAGTTCAGCACTTGGAGCTATTTCACAACGGTCTTCTTCATCAACAAACAAGTATATATATCAGAGAAGAAACACTGAAGAAGACAACAACACAACCACGAGAAATCAATCAGACGAAAGTCAAGAACAAAGCGAGAAATCTAGAAAGTGTTGTCCTCACTGTACGATAACCGGTCAGGTTGAGTAAGTGAGTTATTGTTATTCCGACGGACTGTAAAAAGCTGTTGAAGTAGGTGGATTGTATTTTACGACTGCCTAGGGATTCACTAGATAAGGCTGAGGGTAGCCGGGTAGGTTGTACCGTGAGTGTATAACTGAAGTCTAGTGAACCTTCCTCACGAGGAAGAAGGGGAGACGTAGGAGATTTAACTCCGAACTTCCAGAAACAAACTGGTATCGTCTTTCACACACACACTAACACTACGCACAGATTATCGGTTTCTGAGTCAGAACCGATCTACTAGCTTCCGCAAATAACATAAAGAGAAAAATCAAGCACCGGTATTAACCTTAACCGGTTAAATACCAAAAAGGCGTCAAGCGTTTATTCTACAGCCTTAAAAGGAAAAGCAGTAGAATTACCAAGGCTGTCAACCCGGTGAAGATAGTCGAAAGCACTGAAATTAGGAAAGAGAGACTAAGTGCAGGAATGACAAACCGGTGAACTACACACAACTGCATCAGACTGGTTCTCAAAAGCAGAGTTTACTCTTTGTCTAAGTATCTAAGCTGTCTCAAAGGCCTTCTGAAACCGAAACTATCCATGACTGATCAATGGATAAACATGCGACTCCTACTGAGCGGATAAAGACCGGGTCTCTTCGATAATTGTGCCCCATCAATGCACATATTATTGAAGTTTGTACAGCTGGCCTTGAAACTTGCACGATATTAGAGAAGATGAATAGTCATATCATCAACGAATCTCTGTCATCGGAAAAGACATAAAGTTCCGACGCACTGAAAAGAAGATAAGCATGGCTTGGAATACTGTACACCCGTGACACAAGTTGACAGGAATTTTTCGGCTATTTAAGGACCTCACGACCCTCTTCAAAATCCCAGCCACTCAACAACAACTAAGTTCAAAATGCCTGAGTTACCGAAACATCCACAACCCTCAGTCAGGATAAGCCTCACAACCAGAAAAAGCTTAACAAGTCCAAGCCCAGTTTTCTTACCCAATCGCCTCAAAGCAGTATCTCCAACAGACTGGATGCAGTTTCATCCATTAGATCATTCAAAGACCTCACGGCGGTCAAACAAAGCTACAAAGACGCTGCTGTGGACTAGCAGGCTTTTTAAAACAAGTCCGACGGCACAGAAGGAGAGCTCTGGGATGCTCTCTGATGACTGGACGAGTTGGATCAGATGCACCCAGTCATCAGCTTCTTACCCAGAGCTGAACAAAAGATGCCACGGACCGGGCGAACCATCAGGGCACTACAAGGACCCAAAGGAGAAGATGGCGCCCCTCCAGTCCCTTGTAGACCATCGACCCACCAAGAGACGGCGTAGTAGCCGAGCGGTTGAGAAGCCATGGGCTATCTTACCGCTCCAACCAGCCTCTCGAAGAGCCGGGTTGGGAATTCATCAAGGAAAGGGACTGGAAAAGGAGAACCGGTTACCCGGGATTAAACGCCATGCCAGGCACATACCCGGACACCGGTTCCTATCGGTTTCGTTGCGCTTTCAGTGGTGCCAACAAGCGGACAACCACCATGACGCAACAACCGATTCTCCAAGGAGCTCAACTAAAAGCGTGAGTCCTGGAGACAACTGGAGCTTTGTACGAGCTGCTAAGACTGGACGGGTCAGAAGAAGACTTCTTCAGATCTTTAAGCGTCCGGTCAAATCTGCGCGCAGCTACAGAGCTACCGGTTTCATTGTGCTTCAGAAGGAGAGAACAACGGTGATGATGACTCTCCTGCACAATGTCTACCTTTCCTCACAACGGACATGTGATTGTCAAAAAGGGGGAAGAAGAGTACTGCCCACTGCCCAATACTAATTGGGGAGAAAGGGAAGTTGGCAGTACTGAACGAAGCTGCTGGCAGACCAGGACGTACCAGAGAGAAATTGGGATGCCAACAACCGGAAGATCGAAGAAGTATAGATACCGGTTGTGACAAGCAGTGTGGAGTAGGAGTGCTGCTAGTTAAGGAGAAAGGGCAGATGGAACTGCTGCAGCACTAAGGCGAAGCGGAAGGCAGACCGGGATGTACCGAAGAAACCGGACGATGCCGACAACCAGAAGATCGAAGAAGTTTAGCATATCTAAGGAATAGATAGGCCAACAACGGTTGTAATAGATCGGTAGTTTATGTATCAAATTTCCTTTGATATAATAAATACCGTTCTGCTTCGTTGAGTTTTGACAATCACCAAAAAGGGGGAAATTGTTAGGAATCGTGAATCAAGAATTCAGATTAAACAGTTTTGGTGATTGTCCAAACTTGATTAAGAATACCGGTCAGAAGAACATAAGACCGAAGATTAAAAGACCAGATAATCAGTCTGAAGGAAATTGCTCAAGCCTGGTTAAGGATACCAGTTTGAAGAAGCTTAAAAGACCGGATGTCAATCAGCAGATTACATATGCGCAGGAGACCGGATATCAGTTAGAAGAACACAAGACTGATTGTTAGAAGAAGCGTGCCTAAAACCGGACAGTATGCATCGATATACTGGACCTGACAGAGCAAGGATCAGAACTCAGATACCGGACCGATAAAGTGCGAAGACCGGAGTTCTGTCATCAAGCATGCCACGTGTACAAAGATTCAAATTTACTCAAGGCGGGATAATGAAATCTACTGTCGAAATCTTTAATGCAAGGCTGCCATAGGAAGTCGGGTCGAAGTCAAGCCGAGCTTAAAATGGAAAAAGCAAATGAGACAGTATGAACTGCTGCCAAGACCGGACAGTACCCATTTTGGGAAAGTGCATTTATTGCACAGTTCAGCACTTGGAGCTATTTCACAACGGTCTTCTTCATCAACAAACAAGTATATATATCAGAGAAGAAACACTGAAGAAGACAACAACACAACCACGAGAAATCAATCAGACGAAAGTCAAGAACAAAGCGAGAAATCTAGAAAGTGTTGTCCTCACTGTACGATAACCGGTCAGGTTGAGTAAGTGAGTTATTGTTATTCCGACGGACTGTAAAAAGCTGTTGAAGTAGGTGGATTGTATTTTACGACTGCCTAGGGATTCACTAGATAAGGCTGAGGGTAGCCGGGTAGGTTGTACCGTGAGTGTATAACTGAAGTCTAGTGAACCTTCCTCACGAGGAAGAAGGGGAGACGTAGGAGATTTAACTCCGAACTTCCAGAAACAAACTGGTATCGTCTTTCACACACACACTAACACTACGCACAGATTATCGGTTTCTGAGTCAGAACCGATCTACTAGCTTCCGCAAATAACATAAAGAGAAAAATCAAGCACCGGTATTAACCTTAACCGGTTAAATACCAAAAAGGCGTCAAGCGTTTATTCACCCCCCCCTCTAAACGCGTAAACCGATCCTAACATATATAATAATAAATTACATTATTACACGAGTACAAAAGCTCGGTCAATTCTTGCATGGAGCACAGAAACGGATTAATCGATGTTACAGCTAATGAGGACATGGACTTGGACATGTTTCGCTGCTTATCTAAATTTGGATTCTTCATTGAATAATGCATGCAAGCTGACAAGATTATAACAAGCTATCTATATATATAGTTTAATATATATTAATAATTATGGCATCTATTCTATTAACGTGTCTCTTTAGGGTTTCTAACCACAATTTGAAAACCGAATGGAAACATGGTCCTCGACTTAGCTTGCTGGTAATTAATGCTAGATTAGGAGACAAGAAGCCATTTTATTCCTTGATATCACTTTTTTTAAGGGCTAATTACATGTGCCACATGTCTATGTTTGGTTCATTTTGACATAATGCTGGTTACAATGTGGCATTTTTTCTTGGATTGTGAAGTCGTTGCCTGTATATTTTCTTTTTAATATCAAATGATGATCTGTGTAAGATTCTTGAACTGATGAATAATTGAGGAACATGTCCGAGTCCTATGCTGAAATCTTCTTACAATAGTTTATTTTTAGGGTTAAGTCTAATAATGGAAGGAAGCTGCAGATAATACATCAAACTATAGAAATTAAATTATATGCCCCAGAACTTAATCGATATTGATATATGTATGGATGTGTGTACGTATGTATAAACGCGATATATATAGATAGGGAGAGCGAGATAAAAAAAATATTATAGCATAAAATAAATGTCGATTGGAAAGCATGATAAAGAATATTGATTTCTATAATGATTTATACGTTGGAAATAAAAAATTTAATACGGACCCACGTAAATATGGATGCATATATTTGGATGGGGATATATGCTTATTATTAGTTCTGCATCGATCATATATAATCCTCTCCTCATCGATACATCTTCGTCTCCCTCACCTCAATGACCGATCGCTTTCAACCCCACCACTCGTCCATCACCCATCCACATTTTCGTTTTCTCTAAAATCAAATCCTATCACTATAATTCAATCCATAATAACTTGAAGACATTGTCCGTGAAGTGTTAGTAATATTAACTTCAATCAATACAACCTCCGATCATGGATATTCCTGTTATAGATATGAATCTTCTCCCTTATTGAGATTTATATGCCATGCCACAATTTTACCTAATATGATGTGCTAAAATCAACGTGTTGTCATCTTTATGTGGTTCTTCCAAACTTTGCCCAACGAACACCTTAACATTATGGGGTAAAATGGTTCATAAGCCCAAAACGTTAATGGGCTATATATATGAATCTGGGCCCAGATTAAAATATTGACTACAATACTTTAGGTCTCTTTTTAGTTATTAGTCCGTTGATCTCCTTTATAAACAAGGGTACTTTTTGTTTCAGGCCCCATCATAGTTTGAAATTAGAGTTCAGACCACCGTCAGAACAATCATAGTTTTAAGGACCCAATTTTTTCAGAAACACTTCATGATTCCCCAATATCACTTCATGGGTCTGTGATAACACTTCATGGGTATGTGCCTGTGTGGTAACACTTCACGGGTTTGTGGTAACACTTCATGGGTATGTGGTAACACTTCATGGATCCGTGGTAACACATGTGTCTTTTTCTCTAAATGAAACTTAAATTAGGTCCTTATCTATAACTGAAATTTACATGGATTCTTATCTCTAATTGAGCCTTGAGGGCCTCAAACTAAACTAGCCGTATAAACAAACGAAGAGTCGTCGAGGCCAAAAAATGCAATAGCCACAAATATCAAAACCACCAACTCATCATCGGAAAACAAAAAAGAATAGACTACGGAGGAATGAACACATTATTTTCTCCTGAACACGTTGTTATTGGAAGAAAGACAAAATGTAAAATCTGGAAAAGAAAGAAAAAGAAAACAGTACACATCAGTGGCGTACGCGTACTTAAAAGCTTTTTCTCTAGCTAAATAAACACGAAACAGTGATCGAATAAAGGTACCATCAGCAATGATGTAATGACGATGATGATTCTAATTCATCATAATAGATATAGAATCTCAACAAGCAGCAGCAGAAGGCAACCACGCACTAGCAAAGACAACATTGTGTCCCTTCCACGTCAGCACAAGGTGGTCGTCTTCTTCCTTCTTCAGACCCCACCCAGCGGCGTGCTCGTCGAGCATGCTCTTCACTTCCCTTACACCATCGTCTTTGAAGGCCACGCCTCTAAACCCAGCGCTCATCATCCTCTGAACCCACCTGCATTTTGGCTCTAAGCGCTCGATCCTCTGATGCCCTTCGTGGGAAATCACGTTTTCGATCTTCCAAGATATGTCTGCTTCGTACCACTGCCTATGCCTGCTCTGCCCACGTGGCACGAACGTGTCTATGGTGTCGTAAGGTATCCACAGATAGTTGTAGGCCGACCTCAATCTGCTGACGAGGTCATTCGATGTGAAATCTGCATCTTCGTCCACTAATATTACCAGCGTTGGATCTAAGCTTCTCAGCTCCTTGAGGAACATAGTGCGCAGGCACGTCGTTTCTTGAATGGCTGACATGGAAGAGTTGTTAGTGTTTGGGACGACGTCGTCGTCGATGTTCGAACATAGGGTTTCTTCGGGTATGTAATGAAGCATCATTTGACAGTTCACCACTAAAGCCTCGCCATTCTCCGCTCTTACCAACTGCTGGTTCATCTTGAGGTGTTGGATTAAGGAAGAAAATCCATTCGAATAGCTCGAATGCACCAAGTTAAACTCCATGGCAACGTTGCGTGACCTGGCGAAATTAACCAGTTTAAACCCTAGCTCTTCGTAAGAGACGCCGAGCATAGGAGGCAAATCACGGTGGTCAACAGCTTCAACCACGGTTAACTTGAGCAACGGCGGCGGACCTTCAGTAAGCCTTGTGGCTATGGAGTCAACCAGCGTGGGAATCTGCATGCAATGGGTCAAACTCAGGTCAACTATATGAACGACTGAGTACCCTTCGATTGCTTGCAACACAGCCATGTTAGCTGCAGTGAATCCAAACCGATGCCATGGCGTCAAGTCCACGTAATTAGCAAGCTCGATGATGGTGAACTTGTGATTTCTTTGCAAAGGCGACAAATTATAATCATCGGAATTAGAATGGATGTTGACCATGGCTGTTAAGAGCTTATTACCACTCTTGGCAGCTCTTGCAATAAGTGCTCGGAGAAAGCCACAAGTTAAACGCTGGTTCGAGTCTCCGTCTTGAGGGGCTATGTTGTTCAGAACCCACAAGATCTGCTGCGCTAGGGTTGCGTCGTTGTTTTCGATTGCAGTTGCACAGTGGACTAACAACTGTTCCATGCAGTTTGTGTCTCCAAAGTTGTTGTTGTTGCTGTTCGAAGAGGATTTTGGGGTTGGAAATAATCCAGGCCAAGGGCTTCGTTGTTGTTGATGATTCAAGAACTGCTGGTTTTTGTTCATCGTCTGATGATGATGATGATGATGATGAGGAGGAGATGTAATAAACTGGGAAGTCTCAGGGTATTGCAGCATGGGTCGTGACGAACCCTTTTTTTGTTATCTGATTATTACAAGGAAAGAACAGAGACAATATAGGAGCGTGAAGAGCTTAAGTATAGTGATGATACATATGAAGATGGAAGTAAGAATTAATTTTTAGAAGGGAAAAGTGAAACAAAAAGAAAGAAAGTGACAAGACTAAGCTAGTAATAGTGGTACCTCTGCTGCTTGAGGAGAAGAGAATTTTTTATCCGCAGATGATATCGAAGAGAAATGGACTGCTCATCTTTTCTTTTTTTTCTTGTAAGAGAGCGAAAATATTCTTCTGTTACCATGCAAATTAACTATGGAAAAAGGAGACTGATGAGGTGAGCATCTAAGAGAGGTCGATGACGAAGTACTGAAAGAAAATCTACATCAATGACTTTTCTCATGACTCTTGAGAATCTAACAAAACAGGCAATGGTTTTCTTCTCTCGAGATGGGAGGAAATAGGGTTGCGAAATGGATGTATATGAGAGAGACCTTAACTACAATAATAAAATGATCGTATTAGGCGAGAGAGAGAGAGAGAGAGAGAGAGAGAGAGAGAAAGATATGTGGAAAGATTTTGGTGGCATGTGAAGTGGCCGGCCAGAGAATTGTTCGTCGTCTTGTTGATTTTTGTCATGTGATGTAATGGCAATAAAACCAACGGAAATGAACCTTAGCTATCAATTACTGTTCACGGACGATATGGTATATATATATATATATATGGATCATGATGGAGAAATTATTAGGGCTACTTTATTTTGATATTATGCACATCTCTCTTAATTAATATTTGATTTTTATATTAGGAAATGAATTTTGTCTCGTCCTTGCATAAGATGAAGCGAAGATTGTCTCGTCTACCACGGTTGCTATATATAAAACGACATATGAACTTAACAAAATTGATTTTAAATTTGCAATGTTACTATCAATGAGAATGAGAATATATTGTCTTTTATTACACGCACACGAACAAAAAGATTTAATAAAAATAAAAGGGGGGACGTGGAGTTGCATGTTAGGGCTCTCTGTCAAGGGACCCCTTAAGTGATTCATCACACAGCAGCCCACAAGAATTCTCATGCAATAATATAAGGAAAAAAGATTAACAAGTTATTTTCCTAATTAACAACGGATGCATTACGCAATGAGCGTTCCATAAAATAGTATTAAACCGCATATAATATATTCATATATATACAAATAAACAAACACACACACACATACATGATTGTCTCTTAGGACACGATGATGGATGTGGAGCACAAGAATCCAATCTCAAACTAATAATAAAAATACGTACACCAAATGTCCAAAATGTAATAAAATGCTTATCCAGTTGAAAACTATATATGATATAATTCACAGTGAAGAGAATAAAAGAAAACCCTGCCATGTAAGGGACGGAACATGACTGTTGAAATGTCTTCATCTGTAGTCCCATCGTCAATACACAGCATATATCATTATTCTTTCAATGTTTTGCTACGTTTAATTTTGCACAATTGGAAGTATGGGTTCGAACCGAAGTAACTATTTCGTCACTAATTAATATGAAGAAATTCCCATGATTGCATTTAGTGAGATTAAAAACTATATCATTCTTTGGAAACCACCTCCCACGAACCCAAATTCTTAAAATAAATACGAAAAACAAAGATAAGATATTTAATACAATTAAAGTGTGTACTCAATTTTGTCTTATCTTGTCCTAAAATGTGACTGACTCGCTTTTTGTCCTATATTGTCCTAAGCCAAGTAAGTGTCCAACTACTAAATGAGCTAAACCTCGTGTGAAGGTTGTTGGGAATCGAATGAGGCATTGGAAGAATATTGAGTTCACACATAGGGATAATCACGTAAAGATAAAAACACCTGCGCTATGAACTTTAAAATATTCGAATAATTAAATAATCTTAGCGATGATATTGAGGATGCACAGAAGACAAGCTGGTTTCTCGCAATTTTCAAAATTTGGAATTGTTATTTTGTGAAGTGAAATTCTCTAGCATAGAATCTCAAGGAGATTAATTTTCATTTCTCAAGACATCATTACACGATAATACACAAAAGGGCGTCATCAATTGCTCAATTTTTAAATTTTTCATCGCCATCAAGATTAAAGAACTGCAGCCACGTGGCCCAGAGACCACAATCACGCAAAGTTACTCAATATTTGATCCAAAATAGCCATGATTGTTTGATATTTCAGAATATACATGTATGGTCATATATTCGATAAAATTCGAAACTTGTGGAGGTAAAGGTATAGTGACACGGAAAAAAAGGTAAATTTTGAAGTTCGTGTAATGTTTTTACTCATGTTGTCTGCTCCTTTTTGGTTCGTATGGTAGGTGGGTTATATTCCGTGAGTAACATCTGCAATGATAATTAATTTATTTTTCAAGATTTATGACTAATATTAAGCCTATCATTGAACGGATACATTTAAGATTTTAGAATGGCAGCAAATAGAGAAAATATTGGGCCCGTGAAAGGCCCATTCTTTCTGCACACGAATATACACAATCCCCTTTTCCTTTGACTCGCTCGTTGACTAATGACTTCTGCCCTGAAAATCTCAACTGCCTTGTGTTTATCTATAATTGCAATATATACATTATTTAGTTTCTATTAGTCACCTTTGGCAACTGGCAAGTATTTCATGTCCTACCGTTTCACTGAAGATATTATTGAAAAAAATGTTAATAAAAAGCATGATAAAACTAAAGGACAAAACATTGTTACCTTGTGGGCTTCTTCTCATAGAAAGACAAGGAGGCCGAAAAGAGAGTTTGCTACCCTATACAAATAGATAGACGTGACTATCTCAAATATATTATTATGAATCATTTCATTATTGCGCAGCAATAATAGAAATATTATTTTATCTCATCTCAATATCCCCGTAAGAGAACGATCATTCCAACTTTCGAGTGGCATATTTAAATGTGTTGAGATTCTGTCTACATGCGCTGTATTTCAAGGACTAGGATACATCTTACAAGTAAACACAGCTGTGTCTCATAATAGGACAAACCGGATATTATTGATCTTTATATAATATAATTTAGTTGCTAGATATTATTTACTCATTCATACACACGCAGATATTTATATTCAACAAATTTAAAGGGAGATGGGGAAAGATTACTCTCAACAAAATAATCGCTTGTTTTGCGTTTGTGTTTCCTAAATTCTTCACACACACACACACGCACAAATACAACGGTTCTTGGATTTTCATTTTGCAATGGAGAAGCATCTGAATCACTATGACGTAGAGTACATGAAAATGGCCATTTTGAAGCACGAAGAAACATTTCGAAAACAGGTATGTATGTATGTATGTATCATATGTATGTATGTATGTATATATATATATATTCAGAAAATTGCTAATTCCGAAATGTTCTTGAATTTGCCACTAATTAACGTCTGCTTCAACACAGGTTTACGAACTCCATCGACTCTACAGAATTCAGAAAACACTAATGCAAGATATCGCTCAAAAGCATCAGCAGTGTCTAAATAATAACGATGATGTGAAATTCAGACCATTTCATGAGAATGATCTTGAGTTGACTTTAGCCCCGACCAGAAGCTACGACCAAAGGAATAAAAAGGTAATATTATACCATCACCAAGAACTAGAGATCAAGAAGAAGAATCATCTTCACACACAAGTAATTTAGAATTCCCTGGTGAGGAAAGATTGAATATTAATAACCATATACTAATATCCCACCTTGGCTTTTCCACGCTTTAAGCATCAACATTCTTAAATGGTTACGTGGTGGTCTGGTATGAAATTTACATGTATCGTTCCTATCTATCTTTTGTATTTCAACCTATATTATTTTGTGATCTGATCATATCTATGTGTTGAGATTGGAAAATATCTTTCGGGATTCACGAGACTGATAGGCCTTTCAATTGTCCCACACACGACAAAAATGTATGTGTACTTAGGTATATATCTTATATTACAACAACGCTAACTGTATCGACTAATATGTGATCATGTCCAAAAGGGAATCAATATGCACAATTATTGAAAGGGACTGATGTATCATATGTACTTTTGTCATTTGCGATGAGTCTGTTGGATGAGATATATATGTATCTCTTTACACGTACTTCCGTAAGTAGATTGGAGACGAATACCAGATTATATATATTGTTCTTTAATTTGTATGAATTTGTAATATTAAAATTCAGATATATGCCTTTGCCTACAACCATTGAGGAGCCGGCCCATTTAGTTGTAGCATGACCTTCTAAATAATGACTATTTCCCAATTCGATTATTGCAAGTGTAAGAATCTTAGGTGTAGTTTGATCATTGATGTGTCTACTCTACCACGATCGGACAATAAGATTCCATCCCATTTATATTTTGCCAAAAGCTTATTGTTCGACAAATTTGTACGTGTGTTCGAACTCTCGTCTTCATAGAATATCTTCTCTTCTCCTTGAAATTAAAAAAATATGTTTCTAGCTCAATTAAGAATTTGTGGTGATACAGTTGTTTACATCATCGTGTGATGAGATGGAGAGCAATAGATGTACATGCATAACAACCAGTAATACAACAAGTATGTCTTTTTATACATTTTCAGCGGGTGAAAACAGACACAAGCTATTCAAATAATTTTATATACAAGAACACAGAAACTGGAAGAGAAAATCGAATCAAGCAACCATAGTGTGGCACGAATCTACAACGGCGCGGCAATGTTAAGGACTTACAGATGGGAATATCACACAAGTCAACTGATTCATTATATCAAAGTAGCTTCGATACGATGCCATAAGACGTCCAGAATGCTGTTGAAGCAGCATTGAAAAGCAAAGGGTTTTGATATACTCTGTAAATTAAGAGAGAGACAAGAACACAGAGAGAAAGTACGGATATTAATGCCTTTGTTAGTCTTAAACAACTGTTCGAAAGAACAGGATGAAGATCCATCAGTTCGTTAAAAAGAGGAGAGCTCACCCAATGGCTGTAGCACCCCACGAAGCAACATTGTAAATCACTTTGGTCCCATCCCATGCTTTACGGAGCTTACCTTGTTCTTCTTTGTGGAGAATGTTTTACTCAGAGCTGATGAAACAGAAAGTTACAGAAAGCTTAGAGGCCATCATGCTTTCCCCTATCTCTATGTAGGTTATGTAAAATACGAAAAGAATGGGTAAAAATCCCCACAAATGAGGAGTAAAGGAAAGACGCACCTTCTTGAAGCTTGTTTGGAGCCAAATCCTGGAAAAAGAAGCAAAAAGTACATAATGAGGTAAATGAGTAGAAGAGAGGATCAATATTCATAAAAATGGCTGACCATACGTTTGATAGTGAATTATTCTACACGAACGGACCTTGGATTGTTCAAGGGATAGGAGATATGCAGCCATGAATGCAGCAATACTGTCTGCAATATCTTCTTTGCTCACCAGAACAAAATCATCTTCTCCTAATGTGGCGTCTCCGACATCCCAAGTATCATTTTTGGTCACTATGTCCCACGAACTGCTTTCCTCTGTGGTTAAAGAAAGAACAAAACATTGTCTATGAGAGGGAGAGAGAGGTAGACATAACCTCTGATCCAATTGAACTAATTGGAGGTCAATTTAATGTCATCCATTATCATTCTGAATTTATTCTGATTTCAGAAGATGCACTTGTGACTAATATGAAGAGTAGAAGTCGTACCGATAATGTTTTGTGAAATGGACGCTTGAGCGTGTTCTATTTTCTTGAGAAAATCAGCAGATTTCACCTTTGATTGCAAGAGACTAAGCAACTGCATGTAACACAAAGAAAATGAGATTGGAAGCTGGGAACTACATCCAAAAACTTTTAAATCCTCATGGGCGAAAACAAAATTACAAAAAAAAAAGGAATCTTTCGCATATCTTCAAATACGTAACTGCAAAATTATACTACAACCCGGGTTCGAAACATACATTAAGTTGGGAAAAAATTAAATAAACAATTGACGGTGAAGAATTTTCACCTCAGCATTGTCAATGTCGGATATTGTAGAGACAGAGGTCTCAGTAGAATCACGAGGAACACCATACATGCCCCCATCATCAGTCTTACCATCATCAACATCATCATCTTCACAGCCAGAGGTGAGTTTTTGTAGGGCTAATTGACACTGCTCGAGAGCTGCCTCAAGGATTTTTCTATCGACACGGAGTTTCTCTTTACGAACACAAGTTAGCTCCGCTGGCTCCATTGTTTCTTACAGGGATGTTCTTGATTCACAAACGCTGGCTCATGAATCTAGCCAGAGCATGCCTATGTTGGTGATTTTGAATGAATCCTAATAACAGAGAAACGAACTAAATTTCAACTCTCACCCAACTAGTTCACGATAAACCTTATTTCGGAACATGATGAACCATCAACACACAAAAAGAAAACCTTAGTAGGAATTAAACACACAAAGAAAATGAGGGCAATTGTTTGTAAAAGCATAATAGGGTAAATCAAAGCTGCCAACAAGAATGAATACCTCATGCTCTTAATTTTTCAAACATGATTAAGCATCAACAAAGGGCACGGATAACTTCGGAACGACTATTTAAGAACACGCAACAAACTAATTGAGCTCAACAACAACCTCATAGAATAAAAACGAAAAAGGAACAAAGTTCTTCCGAGGATCTCAAACGAAAAGATCAAACAAATTACCCACCTGAAACTTGTGATTAATACGGTTCTATTCTAGTTTATCAATTTCCTTTTGGCCTGCGTGATTCTTGTTCATGTGCTGCACTGCACGCTTCTATTTTTCTTTTTAGAATATATTTTATCATCATATAATAATAACAGAAGGGAAGGACGACCGAGACCGAGACATCGATAAGACTATCTTTATCCATGACCCGGACAACCGTTTGTGGATTAAAACTAAATAAAATAAATCAAACAAGTAATTATTTACCACAACCTCCCACAACCCGGTTGGTGGACCAACCTGGTTCACCAACCGGTTGTGCACAGTTTTCGATAAACTGTTTTTCTGATTTTTATTAATTTCATGTTATATTTAATTATCTATTAAAATTTTGATTTTCATTTTTTTACCAAAATGTAAGTTTTTTTTTTCTCTATAAATAGAGGCTAATTTTGATACATTTTACAATTTCAAATTATTTTTCCAATAATCTCTCATAATTTATATTCATGGGTTGTATTGAGTTGTTGATAAAGTATGAAAATTATTGAGGTGTAGGTTGTGTATGTGGAGGAGAGAGAAATTAATATTTTATTGTGATGACCGGTTGTTCGGGTCATGGATAAATATAGTCTAACTAATGATAATTACATTACCCTCACGACACATCGATAATAACGAGATCTCATAAATGGGCTGGGCTGGGTTGGGTTGGGCTACTGCTACTTTAACGCTGATTTTTCTTTTCGTTTTCTTAGTTTTAGTAGTTGATCTTTTTTCCTTTAATCTATATTTTGGATTGTTATTTGCTAAATATGAAGGGAATCGATAAATGAAGGTGGTGGTATTGTTTATATTGGAAAGAAACAAAGACTATGTATATGTATCGTCCTATGAAATTAACTTACATAAAAGGGAAACTAGTTCTTCACCGCCCCAGTTTTCATAATACAGAAGAAACACAGAAGTTCCATGTGATTCTTTTACCAGAAGAATATGGAAAAAAAAGAGAAAAAAAGATGTCTGAAGAATGAATCAGCAATTCACATGTATGTAATAACACATTAACTATTGCAACTCGCCCACTGGCGCCTCGTTAAGCCACAAGAAATGAATGAAGTCGTATAGCTTTGCACTCACACTCACCTGTAACGCATAAGCAAGTAAAAATCACACACACACAATTATTACAACAACGATTTTTGCACAAGGAAAAATGATCAAGAAAAAGTATTCTATAATCACTTACCTTGTACGGCGTTGGGTTCAATCTCCGCATATGGTCGGGTCTCATTCGTTCCAACTGCTCGATGCATCTTTGTCTGATCGTCTTCAATGGAGGCAACTCTTCTCTTCTTCTTTCTATATACATAACGCTCACAAATCAAAACCAACGAATAAAAACAACTTACAACATTAAGGGAAAGAAAGCAAAGGAGAATTCCCAAACCTGTTTTTCCAGGCCAATAACACTTGAGAAGCTCCTCCACACGCTGTGGCACAACGTACGCTCTCTTCGACTCGTTAAAAGGATGTCGACAAAGTAGCCTTTCGCCCACCTGCGTTTCGAATCTTAAGTTATTATCCAAATAATATTACATGTTCGTTTTAACTTTATTACCATACCTTTGGCGAGGGTTCGTTCTCCCCAGTCATAATGTCCACTAGGGGATACCCTTCTTTACCGTACAGTCGATAGCATCTCTTCTTGCATGGAATGGATACCTTCGAGACGTCTTCAGAGAGCTTTATCCGAGGCTGATTATTTATCTCGACAAGTTTGAATACTACGCCGAGAGCGGGCTGAGCATAGCAAGTAACCAAGTGGGTCCCAATTCCATACGCATCGATTTCGTGCCCCTGGAGAAATATCGCGCATGCATGGACAAACAACCAAACCATTGTCGTTATTATTTAATTGACATGTATAATATGGAAGGATTCGTTCACCTGTTTGTTTAAGGCGTCTAAAGTTTCTTCGTTGAGGTCGTTGCTCGCCGTGATGTTAGTCTTTCCAAAATCGAGCGCTCCGAATTCTTTCTCAATCGCCTGAAAGAATTTTCGAGACTCGCACGATAGGTAGGCGAGATCGCCCGAGTCGAGCCTGATACCCATCGCTTTATACCTTGAAAAAAGTCGTTCAGTTTCCGCAAATCTGTATTTTGATGGGAATGTATTACTCAATCGAAAACGTCAGCAAAGGTTTTATATTTTCGCACCCCAAATCGTTCAGAGCTAGGGCCACCGCACAAAAATTTGGGACACCACTTCTCATGACCTGTTTATATAGATCAGAAAAAAAAACGCGTGATTTGATGATCACAAACCGAAACAGAGAGTTTCAGCGAGCCGTTAATTGCTTACATCATAGGTATCGACGAGGGCCAGAAAATTTCTTGGAAAAGCGAGAGCATAAGAGGTGAAAGCAGCCAACTCACTCTGATTCGTTTCGCCAAAAACTCCGCTCATGGACTGTGACCACTGAACATGCGCAAACTTAGAATCTATAACGAAATTTACAGTGCGCAAGCGATGAGGAATTGTCGTCAAACCTTTAATTTGTTTAGCCATGCTTGCACCAAGCTAACGAAATCCTCACAAACACTTGAGCCATAGCAGCTCTTAAGTGACTTCTCAATGATCTCATCAGGGCTCTGCAATATCAAATTGAATATATAAAAGATACCATTCGATATATTATGAATAATACTTGTGCAATAGAAAACATACCATGAATGAGCTCACAAAAGCATGAGAATGCGTTCCGCGGAGTGGAATTCCAAATAACTTGCCGGCAGCGACGTTGCTGTGAGCACGACGTGGTACAAAAGGCGAGCATTTACTTATCAACTATAATTATAAAAAGAAAAAGCAAGGAGGGAAAACATTGAATAACCGACGAAATAGTTCTCAGATTAAGAAAACTGCTTGCATCTCATTTTTAAGAACAAATTAGTATCTCCAAAACATCCAACAAGGAGAAAAGAATAATGCAACTATCCTTTGTATACTTAGTGGGGAAATCTATCATGGGCTACCATTTTGCGGAAATAATGGATTTATCTGTATATGTTCTCTCACTTTCTGTTTACCTTGTTGCATCAAATCCACCCATATAGCAATACTTTGATGCTCCAATACCCCCATCAGGACCCTGCAAAAAACTCGATATAAAATACACCCAAAAAGGTCGATTGCGAGCAAGTACAATCAACTTCTAATATGCCATTTTTATTTTTTTGTTCAAGGAAACAAACATTGTTTACTATAACACATCACAGAGGCCAAACAGAGCCTTCAACACCAACTGATATGAAACAGATAAGAGATTAGTTTATCTACATGTGCTCGCCTGAGCCCAAATTCAAGGAGGAGTTTGGACTTCCCAGCTACAAAACGATGCCTCGCAGCATTAGTGGCGACCAATGATGCATAGTTTACAAGGTTGACAAATGGCGTTTCAAGAAGGTGGACAACCTAAAAGATGACGGCAGATAGTTAGTTACATAATAAGCAACGGAAACTACGAAACAGTTAATTATATCAGCACCATGATACATTCGCAGAAAAGGATAATGTGAGGTACTTACTCCTACTGGCCCTTCGATCCTCATTAACGGCGTCTTAGGAAATACAACAGATCCTTCAGAAATTGCGTAAATCTCCACGTCAGAACAATCTAATGCTCGAAGGTAATCGTAAAACCCAATCTACGAACAAAACAGAACAATTATACCTTGCGAAAGTAAGAAATGCATTAATCACATAGTATCTGTATACCTCGCATGATGGGGGCAGAGTGGCCTGAAGAAAAGAGATATCATCTTCGGCGAACTTAAAGTTGGCAATCAACCTTATACACTCTTCTAGGCCAGCAAATATCGTGTATTCCCCGCCAAAAGGATTCTTTCGGAAATACAAGTCGAACCTGTAAAACAGCATAATACTCTCGAAGCAAAGATCAGTCCTTTTACATTTTCTGACACTACCAAAACATGCTAATTGCACAAACCACGTTAACTCAAAATATTCAACAAAACTTGTCGCAATCATCCTCACTACAAAATCATCCAACAGCTTAATCAGCATACACGATCAAAACCCAATTATAAACACGACTTCTTGTATGGAAAAGCTTCAGCTAATACACACTCATACAACGTAGTAACCACCTCGGAGCAGAAAAAAGAACCCAAAATTTGGCTTAGCAATTCCGAGCCTTTAAAGCTAACACGTAATTTTTCCGTGTCTTTTCAGTAAAAAGATCAAGCAGGAAAACTATATAAGGGAACTCAAACAACGCTAGCTGTGACACGAAACATGCGACTCAATCAACAAATAAACCCACCGTATACACATCAAAATGAAGCGATTTACTATGGCAGATATTAAAACGACAAAAGAAAAAAAGAATCGTAATTACACAGCTCGCTCGTGGTGCTTTCCAGCTTTCCAATAAGCGTAAGCCATCGTAAATTGGTAAAGATCCGTAAGCAGAGGCGTCACCATTGGGTTGGTCGGCCCGCCTACAACGTTCTTCTTGCCGCCACCGCCGTTCGCCAACGGAGAAGCCATGCTTTGTTAATTTTGTTCTCGTGCCTATCTGTGTGTGACCTATGTCGTGTATGTAACGTCAAGTGTCGAGCTTTACGAGCTCCTATTTATATTTCCAGATAAAAGGAATGAATGAGGTGGCGAGTGGCGGAAAAATAAGGTAGCGATGATGGTGTCTATGTTTTTTTTTTTTTGGTAAAAGGCGTCTATGTATTTTGTGGTCGAAATTTATATAAGCTTTATAATTCTTATTTTTTTTTGGTAACACATAATTTACCTTTAAATAATTTTCGTATATTTTTCCATCGTATGCATGAATTAGTTTTTTTTATATTTTAAATTTTGTGCTACGATTCATTCAAAGTCTCGTGGAAGGGGCAAAGATCATATTCGTTTTCTCTTCGTTGTCGTTGAATATTAGGGTGGGTTCAGTTCAATCACGTTGAAGATTATTGTATTACTTCACTGGCATTTATTTTTCCTCCGAAAAAAATGGCATTTATTTTGGGAAAAAACTTCCAATATATATATATAATATATATATATATATCAATTTAAGAAACTTAATAAATGAGAATTTGAAAGAAAGATGGCATTTTATTTTTATTTTGTTATTCTATTTTATTTTATTAAACATCATGGCTTTGGTTAAACTGTCACTAATTCAATTAATTTGGCATTTCTTTGACCAATCATATCTCATCTACAAAATAATTATTATTTTAAAAAAATAATATAAAGCTAAAAAGATAACTACCTACTACCCAATTTTTAAAAAAATAATTACAATATTAATAAAAACTATAAAAAATCACCTAATATCTTTTCCAGTAAATCTAAATTTAGTATGTAATTTTATATTCTCATTTTTACCCCACTAATGAATTACCATTTTACATTAATTTCATACTAAATTATATTTCTCTTCGATATATTTATAAAGATGATTATATTTAAATTATAAATTCCACTATGTATTTTAGATAAAATTAATATCATATACATGTATATGCACACGTAGTACTGTCAAGAAACTCGGCTAAAATATCGAAGTCCAACCCGCCCTTTTGGCGGGGCGGGCGGGGCGACCGGCCTGCGGGCCATATTTACAGTACTATGCACACGCATTTGGGTGTGCATGGATTACTAGTGTAATTTATGCCTCTAATCCATTTGCTACAATATCGACCCTTCATTTAATTATCTTGCCAATAAGATAAGCCCATGAAATGAGCCCATTAATGTATTTGCAGAATGGGCTGATAAACAAATCGAAGACCTAAAATGCTAATTGCAAAGTGATAATTTATTGCAATGTTGTCCTGAATGCCTATATTAGGTGGTGCACAAGACAGCTGTCGGCAGCTTAGAAAAGATTGCTTTGACTTGTTATGATATTTTATTACTGTAAATAGTGATAAAAGGTGCCAATTTAAGGTCCACCTTATTTAGGATATTTTATCGAATGAAATGTCTTTAGTGCTTTACACACACCTATATATCTATACATCTCATGTACTGTTCCATAATCAAATACCAATCTTGGTTCAAAATGTTTCAATTCAAGAATTCACTATTCACTTTTATCTTTTTTTTTTGTATCTAGAAATTTCTTAATTTAACTCTGCTCCACTGGTTCTTGGGTTTTGTTACGTCGCTTTCCTTCGTCTTCTTTTTAATATTTCACAAAATACGACAAATGTAAATGATTACTGTTATGTATTTAGCGAAGTGTAATGTGATTGGAATTTGGATATATCTCTTTCTCCAGGAATCTTGAATAATGTGCAGCGACTATTTTCTACTTTTATGATAGTTGAGATCAGAGACCAATAGTAATGGTTCTGAGATGCAGTTGTTACATTTAGGTAATAAATACAATTTACAACGCGTCGGATTTAGGGGTTAAAAATCAAATACACACTGTTGCGTTGCAGTCAGAAACAAAACCCTTATTTTTATTAAATCATTTTTATATACTATTGGAAACAAAATTAATAGTTTCAACTCTTGGGGTGGATACGATACGACTTATGGGGCTTTGAAATTAAATATTATATGATATGTTTCCTTAAAAAGTTGATGAAAATCGTGTCGTTCAATGAGCGAAACATCGGACCTGGACCATTTTGCGGGGAAAGAAAAGAACGATGGTTAAAAGAATAATTGAAAATGTGCAAGTGCAGGAATTCTTAATTAAATAACATTTAGAAGATACGAGAAAAAGGCACATTATTAAAATATTAGGAGGGGCCTGCTCGCATGATTCCTGGTCCTTTCATATGATTAATCTCTAAATCTGCCTAAAAAAAATTAAAATATCTTACATCTAACTTTCTCGAAAGGAGATTGAATTGCCCACCAATGAACTTCATGTGATTGAATCACATAAAAATACAACATGAACAAGAATGGAAAGGGAATCTTTTACACTACTATAATCGATGATGACGTCCCAGATGACGCAAATGTGCAAATCTTGAATTAAGTATGAATAAAATCAAGGTGGGTTGGGAATCTTGAATAAAATACAATGAATAATGCATCGGATACAAGACATGCACCATTAATTAATTACGAACGATGTAGCTGCCAACGCAGCTTTCTAGTATCGTTCTCTTATGCAGGTAGCTAGAGCTATTCGATTTATTTATTCCTTCGTACAACGCCACTTTAATAATTTCTCTACTTCAACCATTTTGTAGTAAAAGTTCACTTTTTTTTTTCTCCCTAAAGTTTCCATCTAGTTAGGATAAGTCCCTCTCGTCATAATAATAGCTATTGTCCGTGCTTTGAATTTGCTTTTGCCCATGAGAAAGGAAGGAACTGATTCATTCAATAGTACACAAACGACGACGGTGACAATTCATTACCATTACAATACGATGATGATACTACATTTCACTCGTGCTTTTACTTTCACCTTTCTAAGGTTAAGTCCAAGATTGTCAATTTCATAAACCTTCTGTCAAATAATAGACAAAGCATCAGACAACGAAGCATCCCATTAAAAAAGGGATCTTTTTTTTTTCTTTTTCAAAATAACGAGATCAACAATATTCTTGATAACATCAGTTACGGCTCGTTTGATATGAGGGTATGGGTGTGTATGGGGTGTGTATGAATAAGTTATCTCGTGTTTGATATCTGTGTATAGCTATACATGCCTTGTATGGTCATACATGTCTATTACATGAGTTTTGTTTATAAGCCTTGTATATCCATACCCACCTTTCAGGTGGTTATGGGGTGTGTATAACTAATACATACCCACTTATACACATCTCAAACACATCTATCAAATACAATTCATATCATTACACAAATAATTAATACATGCGTATCAAACATCTTAATATACAATATCAACAAAATCCTTGTATAGCTATACACAAATAACTTATACCCATGTAATCCATAAACACACATATCAAACGAGCCCTTAGGGTCTTGTTTGAGGATGATTAATCATACCATTTAAATTAATATTATTCTGCAGCCAATTCATTTGAGGAGAGTGCTGGAATCCTGATGATGCTGCAGCACTAGCAAACAATGGGTGGAAATTTTGATTCATCGTTTGCCACTGCTGTTCATTATTATTTCTTCTCAACAACGACGACGATGATGATGATGGAACATTAGGCAATGAAAAATCGTTTCGATGGGCTTGGCTTGACCCCATGAATGGATTACGATGAAGAGGAGGTGGATAGAACATCATGTGGGGCTTGTCCTCTCTCCTCCAATAATCGATTTCGAAGCGCTTCGAAGAAGAACGATGAGGAAGATGATCATCGTCCCCATTATTGATGACTTGCTTATTTGTTGGAGCAGATGAATTGTTGTTGCCCCCTAAGCTAAGGTCGAGATTGTGGTCTGATGATGTTGTGTTATTGCTGCTGGGAATTTCTGATATGGAGGAAACAAACAAGTCTTATTACAACGTTGGAACTCAAAGTATTGGGAAGGAAAAGAACAAATATACATTATTTTTAACTACCAGGTTGTGATGCTTTGTTGAGTTCATCATCGTAGGTGCTGGGATCGAAATTAGTCACAGCTTCTCTTCCATTGCATTTGATTGCAGCTTTATCATAAGCCCTATATTAAGAGGATATTCAAGAAGATAATCATGTTAGCCAATAGTTTTAGAATCGTAAAGGTACGTCCTTTTTCGGACAAGATAATATAATAACAACTAACCTCGCTGCTTCCACTTCTGTATCGAAAAGGCCAAGATAAACATACCTGATTTTCACAAGAACGACAGACAAACTCAGTCACAATAAGCTTTCTCAAGATATTAAAATGAGGGAGAGAGATATTATTACTTTTTGCCTAAGAATTGGCCCATGCGAGCTTCCCATCGACCACATTTGTGAAGAGTAACGCCTCGATACTTTGAACTTCCCCTGGGAAAACCAGTGCTTTGTCGGCGAAGTACATGTACAAACTCCTCCTTGGTAAGATTGCTCATCTGATGATTCATCAAGTTAATAATATGTATGGATATTTAAATGATTTTCCGACAACTGTTGAAGATAAGGGATGAAACGTGCTGCTGGCAAAACGAAGAGAAAAAGTTAAAACCCTTTTATATGTTTCCTTTTATAGTGATCATCTATCTACCTCTCTATGCCTCGTGTCTCTTGAGCTGACATTATTACCTACCTGTTTTAAGTCTTGTTCGTAATCATCCAAATTGAAGTTAATATCTGCTTCAACACCTCGGAACTTTATTGCCGCCCGATCATAAGCACTGCAGATTCAATGCAATGAACGCTTTATATGTAATTATATATGTAACAAAAAAGAAGAAAAAAAAGAAAGAAAGAAGCCTACCGAGCTGCAGAATGAGCCGTGTCAAATCCACCTAAAAACAAGAAGAAAAAAAAGGGAGCCAATAATCCAATCCCTCTAAGCAAACAATCACCAAGATTCTTGAAAAAAAAGAATACAGATTTGATGAAGAAAAACTAACCTAAATAGACTTGTTTTCCGCAATCCCTGAATCATTCAATTAAGAGATGAAAGCGTCAGTCCCACCAGCGGCAGCAGTTTAAGTAATGAAATCTAAGTATGTATTACCATATATGCGATTCCCAGCGACCAGTTCTTCTGTAAAAGGTAACCCCTCTATATTGCGAGCTCCTAGACCTCGGCCCACGGCGGCTCTTCTTCACCGGCGGCTGGGCCTCCGCCGTCCTCCCCAAGAAGCCGCCGGGAACAGAAGAAGACTGACAGAACTTCACCCCAAGCCAGTTGGACAATTGACTTCCCTCATCGACCGGGAAAAACTGCCTCGTCACAGGCGTTTGGCCGCCGACGCCGTTTTCGCGAGCCTCCGAGGAGCCAAAGGCCTCTGTAATAAGCTTTTCAGCTGATGCACCTTCGTCGCCTTGCCGGCGTTCTTCTGCTTTTGATGAGTAATCTTCCATGACAAGAGCAGACGAGCAAGAACTCGATGACTTACAGACGCCTTTGCCTTTATCGTCTGAGTAAGCTTCGCCGGCCGCCGACGTCCTTCGGTCCGGCGAGTCGTTGAGATCCCACATTTTTGTTTGAAGAAGAAGAAGAAAACAAAAGGAAAATCAACTCCAAATAAGGAAAAAGATGAGATGCACCAAACAAGGGCTCTGCTGCTTAAGACCAAGAAAGATGGAGAGAGAGAGAGAGAGAGAGAGAGAAGAGAAAAATGAAAAGAAAAGTCTGATCAGTACACAGTCCAATCAAAGGAAACGTTACAGTAGAAGAACAGTGGGCTCTGATGGATGTACATACAGAGACACAAAGATCAAAACTTTGAGAAATAAAAGATTAAAACAAAACACAAACTCCAATTTCCTAAAGGAAAACTCTTTGCCACGATCCTATGCTTAGATTGCTGAGCTAATCAGACGTGCTACCTATTGCTGTTATAGAAATAGCCAGTTGTGTCACCATAGAGAGGCTTCATTATATAGACAACTTGCATTTTCTCACGCATTTAAAAACCTATAGAGAGAGAGAGAGAAAAGCAAATATATCAGTATTTGTTGGATTTTCTGGTTCTGGGTTCAATCAAGTCATAAATACGTGAGAGATAATTTTCTAAAACTCTTTCCATTTATATACGTGAATTAAATAGTTAGAGGAGAGGGTGTTCTTCTTGCTGCTATCGCTTCGATACTAACTAACCCTTTTCTTTTCTCAAAAGCTGTAGTTTGGTATGTTATGTATTTGTGTATGTATTTATGACCACCTCAATCTATCGAGATCCTGACTTTTTATTTTCATTTTTCCTTTTTTTTCCCCATTTTCACTTCAATTTTAATGGGTGGTGATTTATTTTTTTATTTTTTTTCTAAAAAATGAAAAACAATTCTTTCTATGGGCATAGTTCCGTAGAGAAATGGAAGTTTGATTCTTGATATAATTATTTTTATTGTCTCTTCCCCGTCGTAGGTTTGAAATAGTAAAAATGAAGGGAAAATAATTAATAATAATAAAAATAAAGGAGAGAAGATAGAAATATAATAGAACAATCTCTTTCTTACGCATCTCTCCGACGTTAACCAAATCGAAAAGCAATTTTCATTTTCTCTCTCCGGAAATATTATCCCACTAATGGAAATAGACAGCACCAACACTTGAATGAATGGCTCGTTCGTTAACTCAATTACCTTTATTTGGAAAGATACTATCACTTTCATTTCGTTTTCATTCATTTAAATCAAATAGCTATACATTAACCTACCGAATTATTGAAAAAAGGGGGCCAACCTCGTTTTTACTTTCCGCTGCTTTAATGGGCTTTATGTAATGAAAAATGGTAATGAAAGCCTACAGCCCAAATTAAAACTTGTTTCTTTTTCTTTTACGACTCTATTTTTAACATTTTAGTATATGTTCTAATATAAAAGACGTGACAAAATGCAACTAACAAAGTCTATGCAAACTCATTTGACTATATCTTGGGGCCGATGTTCAGCTGACACATATGCTAATTTGAATTTAAACTTTCTTTTATAATTTATATATATATATATATATATATATATATTGACATAATTTGATTGTGAATGAGGATTTTTTTGTGTGTCTCGCAAGAGGTCAAAATGGGAAATAGCACACACTACTATTATTACATTTTTTCCTATCTCGAATTTTTTATTACCGCACCCTTTGGTTCCTCCAAGACACTTCTCCCACTTTCACCGAATGTTATTAACCTTTAATTCCTCGTACTTTTGGTACCAAACTGCTTAGGTGGTGGTGGGATATAATGGATATTGTATAATGCAGGATGTATTCGAGTTGAAAATGTAGTTTGTGAATATGTATTAATTATAATATTAATAGGATTTGAAAGTGTTTATCGTACTTTACGAACTTGTCAGCTTTTGTTTTGAAGATATGATTTTTTTGGTTATGTTTGTTATCGCTGTTGTTCTATTCTCAACCATATTTCAAAGGATAATATTACACTTTTCAATTTCTAACAATTTTTACTACATGCATGCATTAAACTACAAGTATGTACAATCAATTAATTGCAGGCCGAAATAGGTTATCGGGGGAAAAAAGTAGAGAATTAATAACTCCAACCAGACTCGCGCAAACATAATATTAATATATATATATATATATATACATACTATATTTATGTATGTATATATATATAATCACAACTTGCTATACATAATTGTATTTTGCGGCAGGAATAATTACAAATAATATAGCTGCTTGCTCAGTTTACTCGTCTTATTATTTTGGTTTCTGTTGTGTTTTTAAGCCTTTACTTCACTTGCAATTTAAGGACACAAATTTAGTTAGGGCCATTTATAATTAATTATAGCGAGTCGTGGAAATCGAATTATATATTACCCAATATCTTATAATTAATAGCAATTGTTTATATGCCAATATATGGTTTAAAATTATTTACAAATGGTGGGAAACGAGAAAATATGTATAGCTTTACGATCACGTATACTTCTGTCAAGAAATGCACGGAAATGATTTTATATGGCAATATTTATTGGCAGCTGGACAATTCGCTGAATAATTTACGTATGCAGGCACAATAATTATCATGATTTTTGCTTTGCCATTGTTTGTTGGAATTATTCCGTCAGAATAATTATATTTAACGTCGACTATTAAATTCACGTCCTTCATATATATTTATAAGACAAGCATTATGTCATGACATTTGTAACGCGTAAATGTTGGCTTATATCGATACCTACCTTCCTATAAAAAATGGGGACCATTTTGTATAATATAAAAAACATTTAAAACTCCATCGTATATATGTGGAGAAGCATAAAGAAAATGCATTAGATTCTTGCCCATCTTTGGAGTTTAGATTTCTTGCACATGCCAAAGCATTGAATTCTAGGATAGATGTTGTATATAATTTTTGTTCCGACGTGCTTTTTGGGCTTAGTACTACCCAATTTGTGTCGAGTTAAAAGTGAGAGTACATGCACACATATTTATAACATATAGATACCTATTAAATACGCTTCCATTATGCAAATCCTATTTCATTATATGATTCGTGATTTTCTCGTTCTAAAAGTTTCGGTAACCACTAGACATGAATAGAATGACACAGTGATTTTTGCCTCTTCATTGGAATACAAATTACGTAAATTTTTGGAAATAACGTTTTTAGTATTTTATTATTTAGCACCAAAGAGGAAAAATAATATTTTAAAATTTTGGGCCTATCATTGTATTGTGAGGATTAAGCTGTTGGTCCATCTTTTAAACTCGATATAAATGGGCTTTTTATTTAGGCTCGATATAATTTCATTATTTCGAGCTTTAAGATACTACAATTAAATTGTATCTCTTTTTTCGTAGGTGTGTGTGGCATCATCATATGATAGGTCATATATATATATAGATTTGCTATGGTGCTCACGCAACCACCGTGAGCACCATAAGCAAAATTCTCATTTTTTGTTTGCTTCTTTTCGATTCTCAATGCCGTTAACACCTCCGTAGACTCTCTCATATCCAGGAGGATTTTGAGAAAAGGGACTCATATCTTACGTTGTTAAGTAAAAGGGATTGGTTTTAAAATTACCAAAATATCCTTACTCAAACAATCATTAGAGATAGCTAAACTTAATTACTTATACGATTGTTTATTCGATTCTTATTCGAACGTTATTCGAATTCAATGATTCGAGTGCTATGTACGAACATTATTCAAATCTTTTATTCGAATTCTTTTACTCGAATTATATTATTCGAATTATTATTGAAATTTCTTATTAACTTACTTTTCAAATTACGTATCCAAAACAATCCATTATTCGATTTTTTTTATTCGAATTTTTTATCCGAACATTATTCGAATTAGTTGTTAGAATTCTTTTATTTGAATAATGTTTATTCAAATTATAGTTGGA
This sequence comes from Craterostigma plantagineum, assembly GCA_027422505.1. Classification (NCBI taxonomy): domain Eukaryota; kingdom Viridiplantae; phylum Streptophyta; class Magnoliopsida; order Lamiales; family Linderniaceae; genus Craterostigma; species Craterostigma plantagineum. The sequence goes on from JAPQWV010000001.1 coordinate 33,285,774, forward strand.
ATCTCTTATTCAAATTACTTATTCAAATTATGTATCCAAAACAATCCATTTTCAGTCGAATTTTTTATTCGAATATATGTTCAAATATAATTCCAATATCTTTTTATTTTTCTGAATTTTTCAATTTTATTCATCTTTTTTTTTATGAATTTTTTCGAATTTTATTCGAATATATTCGAATTTAATTCGAATAATTCGAAATAATATTAAAAAATTACTAAATATTGATTTTCGAATTTTATCTCGAATTATATTCGAATTTTATTCGAACAATCCGAATTTTATTCGATTTTATTGGAACTATTTGAAATTTTTTATTCAAATTACTTATTTTAATTACGTATCCAAATAAATCCATTTTTTACGTCGATGCACTTTGAATTTGAAAAGGTATAAAACATAAAAGTTTTAAATAATTAAGTTAGCTATCCAATAAAACTCGAATCAGGGTAATTGATGTCTTGGATCAAAAGTTATGATCGGAAATGTGTTAACTGTCATTTATGAACAACAAATTTGAAAACAATTCGACAACTTACGAAACACTCATTTTCAAGCAAATACACTCCGAATTCATAGAAGTGTAAAACATAAAAGTTCTGTATATTCAAGTTAGCCATCCAAAACCGTTTGAGTGGGAGTTATTGATACTCTGAAAAGAAAGTTATGATAAAAAATGTGTTAACTGCTATTTCTTGAAAGCAAATTCTAAAAGAATTCGAAATGTTAGCCAAAAGTGTAAAACACAAAAGCTTTTTATAATCAAGTTATCCATACATGGAAGTTTACATCGAAATAATTGATGATCTGAATCGAAAGTTATGATCGAAAATATTTTAACTGACAATTATTCAAATTTTATTTGAATTTTCTGCGATTATTGAACCATGTTTCAAAGACCAATTTTTTAAGTCCTTGGAATTCGATTTTAAAAAAGTGTAAAACACGAAAGTCTTGTATAATTAAGTTAGTTGTCCAACAGAATTCGAAGCAGGGTAATTAGCGTCTTGGATCGAAAGTTATGACCGAAAATGTGTGAGCTGCCATTTTTTAGTGAAGAACGCGAGAAAATGTAAAGAATGCGAGAAAATAAATATCACGTCGATGAACATGTTGAACATGTAAAAAATGTAAAGAATAAAAATTTTTGATAGTTAAGTTTGTTGTCAAAAACTCATTTTTCCGTGATGACATACGTTGATGGATATAACGTCGAATGTGTTGAGATATTACATCATACTACTTATGATTCATATATGTGCCGAATATGTGAATTATGTTTAAATTATTGTGATTCAAACATATGTAATGATTATAAATATTTGAGTTTTATGATTTTGTGTCTTCATTAATTTTGCAACTAAATTAATACCGCATTGTTGAACTCATTGCCATCTTCATTAGACATTGATACCACATATTATACCTCTTCATTGAACATTGATACCTAATTATGTCTCCGAAAAACACATTTTTGAAGTCGATAAAGTTTGAATTAGAAAAAGTGTAAAACATAAAAGTTTTGTATAATCAAGTTAGATGTCCAACAAAGTTTAAATCGGGGTAATTGGTTCTCTGAATCAAAAGTTATGGTCGAAAATAACTGCCATTTCCTGACAGCTAATTCGAATTTCATTCGAATTATTCGAATATAATTCGAATAATTCAATATTATTCGAATAATTATATATTTGAACATTCGATAAGGTAGAATTAATTTTATCCGAATTATTTATCCTAATTACTTATCTATCCAAAAAACACATTTCGAAGTCGATACAATCCGAATTATAAGAAGTGTAAAACATAAAAGTTTTGGATAATCAAGTTTTCTGTCCAACAAAGCTTGAATCAGGGTAATTGGTTCTCTGAATCGAAAGTTATGGTCGAAAATGTCTTAAACAGATTATTCAAATAAAATAATACGAAAGACAAAATCGTCGACTAAAAAATGAAATTATCGACCTCTGAGAGGGAGACGGCGAATGCAACACAGGATGAAAAAATATTAATGGGTGTTGGATTTTCATTGAGATTATTTTTTTTAAACCATTTGCAGAAGAAAAAACGACGGAGAAAAAGCGACGATTGAGAAGATGAATAGTAAATTTTTTTTTTAATGAAAATAGATAATTAAAATATTTATTAATTAAGTGAAGATTAACTAATTACTAACCTAATCAACTTCACTCCCTTTTTTTTTAATTGAAAAAGTCAAAATCCCTTTTCTTTAATTCTTTTAAAAACTAATCCCTTCTGTTAAATTATCCCATCATATCCATTGCTAACCTAAATCCCTCCTCCAACACGTCAATTTTAAGAAAATCATCACCTCGGTACGTCGTCCACGTGTTGAGTAATAAATAATAATTTTTCTTAAAATTAACGTGTTGGAGGAGGGATTTAGGTTAGCAATGGATATGAGAGAGTCTACGGAGGTGTTAACGGCGTTGGGAATCGAAAAAGAAGCAAAAAAATGGAAGATTTGCTTATTGTGCTCACGGTGGTTGCTCACGGTAGGTGGGCACCATAGCAAATCTATATATATATATATTATATATATATATAATATATATAGAATTGTTGTGCTCACCCATCCGTGGACACCTGTGTGTGGCATTTTTTTTGCCACGTCAACATGTCAAATCAACCTCTAACGGGTTCACTAATCCCATATGTAGGTTATAGATCAATAAAAAATCACATTGTAGGCTGATTTGGCGCGTTGATGTGGTTGGTGCTCACGAAGGTGCTCACGCAAGGTGAGCACCATAACATTACTCATATATATATATATATATATATATATATATATATATATATATATTGAATTTCGTTTTCGTTTGCCGGTGGTTGAAGTGCAATATTAATCCCTTGAAGATGATTAGTGATTTGTTAATTACAATGGGTTTAAAATGTTGACTTTATTGGATGCATTGCATTATCATTGTAATCCGTTGTATTAGTATTATTGATTGGTGACAACGTTAACTCTCCAGGTATGACCAGCTAGAGTGTAGATTGAGACATATGTAATTAGTTAATCTTATAAGCATAGATTTAATCGAAGACTATATTCTATGTTACGATAATTATTTCTATTTTCATTTCCAGCTATAGTAGTAGTTTCCATGTTCATTTTCACACTATCTGGCATCCAACTCTTTAATCTTATATGATATGTACATGGGCTATTTAATTACTTTGTTCACATAACAAGTTGCATATAGTTATTAAGTTTTTTTTATAATGCGCTGAGGCAGATTGATTTACATGGGATGGGATACCCAAAGGCCAAAAAGGAGAGAAACAGTGATTAAATTTGCCATGTTCTCTCCAATCGTATTCATATACTGTATATTTTTTAAAATAAAAAATAAATCGAAACCATCACTGAACTATAATTAGATCAAAACAAATTAAAAAATATCGCATTATCACCGATCTAAATTCAGTTAGATAATAGGGTCCAAAAAACCCTATTCTCCACATGCAATTTATTGTCCTCTTGATATGTTAACACTTACATCCATTTCATTGTCTAGCTATACATCCATACTGACATTTTATTTATATTCTTTTTATTTTTGCAGTAGCTCTCTAAATTAGGTAACATGTGCGTGCATATCAAAACATTTGGTTGTAATTAGTTCGAAAGTACAATACAAGACTTGAAACAAATAACTAGTTGCTGCAAACATGAACATTGGTAGGGCCTTATGTTTTGTTCCTCCCATCAGCTCCACTTTGGACTCATCGTCACACACACACACACATGTATATATATATATATATATATATATATATATATATACACATATCCATCGAAAGTCAATAATAACACCAGAAATCTCAAGATTTTAAAGAAAATAAAATATTCACACGATTAATTCCTTCTTCCCAAGTGGTAAACATCAAACGTAGGAAAAAAAAAGAAAGAAAAGGAGATGGATAGCACTGAAACGCTTTGCAAAATACGAGGTAAGCATGTTTATTACATAGTCACGCCCAACTAGTTAAGAAAAACGAAAATCTAATAACTAGTGAGGCTATTTTCCTCGGCGATATTCTCAGGTTTCTTGTTCAAATCAATGATATTGATCTCATGCTTGACGTCAGCATCGTCGACATCGATACCCTCACCGTGCTGACGTGTCCCAGCGGCGGCCTCCATGGCGTCGACCCTGGCGCCGACATCTGCCGCCTTCCGCCTTATAGCCTCCGCCGACAAGAAGCCCCCACCGAAATCGTCGTCCCCGCCGACGACCCCAAAGATCTCGTCGGGAAAATTGAGCTTCGCGGTGGGCCCTCGCAGGTAGTAAACCGCCGTGTCGTAAGCCCTCGCGGCGGCGATCGGCGAACAGTAGGAGCCCAACCAGATTCTCGAGCGCTTGTTGGGCTCTCTTATCTCGGCCACCCACTTCCCCCACTTGCGCATCCTTATGCCTCTGTACGGCTTGTCGTCCTTCGAGCTCCTCCGCCGGCGGCCGCTCACGGCCTTCGGTGCTGTTTTATAGGCGGTGGCTGAACTGCTATCCTCCATAGATCGGTTACTAGTATTCCGACGACGACGACACGACGGCGCGTGTTATGCGTGTTAATAGGCAGGGTTTTTTTCGGGGAAGAAAAGGCTATGTAGTTAACACAATCCACCGACACGTTCTTTACAAAGACGACTCTCTCCTTTATCTCTCTCTCTCTCTCTCTCTCTATCTCTCTCTCTCTCTCTAAGTATATATATCTATACGTACATGCAAAGGGTTGTTCGTATTTGTTTGGACATATATATATATATAAATATATCTTTGGGTTCTTTTATTTTGTTGTACTTGTATCGTGTATTATAAATCCTGACGTTACTTGGTTTTTATAGCAATGAAGCATACTTACTACATTGCCAATTTGCCATAGCCATACCCGTACCGTATGCTTCTGTATATACATATATATGTACCTAGGTTTATATATATAGCTCTATAGGTTAGCTTGGAGGCGGAATTTATATTCACATAAAATTAATCATTTTCTTCTATCATTGCAAAGTCATTTGGTATTTAGTGTTGTTGGGCTCGAAGATTGAAAAGGGCCAAAATAAATTCTAAACTAATTAAAGCTGATAGATGTTGTAGTGCTTTTCCAGTTTCTTTTTATTACTTCGTTAATTAATAATTTGGGAATATGAAAGTAAACTAATCACCTTTCCCATAACTCAAAAGCCCACATTACCATGCATATTCTTTACTACTTGCTTCTTTTCAATTTTCACTAATATATTTAATTTAGGGCAGCGTTTAAATTTTGCAAGATAGGCCGATATGTTATTGGGCCAAATACTATAATATGGGCATGGCCCATTTTGGTACGCTTCGGCCCACATAACAAGATTCTCACCGCCGCATTCTATGTGTGTACTTATCCACCGTAATGGAATCTCTTTCCTTGCCATAGACTTTGTGGAGGAGTGGACTGAAAGCTGACAAACCACACCACCATGGCAACCGACTTCAAATCACTTCCTCTAATCGGTAATAGACTCCATTTCGTTGTTCTTTTTTTTTTTATCCGCAATTAATTATTTGATTCAGCATATAATGGTTTCTCTTTTCTTCATGATGCTATGCACACAGACGTAAGTCCACTATTGAATAGGTGGGACGACCCAAACATGGCTCAAGATGATGGAGTGGCTGAAGTTGTTAGGAAACTGGGTCGGGCTTGTAGGGAAGCTGGCTTCTTCTATGTGGTAGCATTTTTCTCACATTAAAATCTAATGACGGACTTGGGCATTGTTTTGTGTGTGTGTGTTCCATTTGATGTGGTGTTTTTCTGCTTGTTTTTTTATTGCAATTCGTGTAGGAGGGACATGGGATTCCTGAATCTCTGGTTAAAGAAGTTCGAAGCATTTCGAGACAGTTTTTCCATTTACCTTATGAGGAGAAGCTCAAGATTAAGCTATCTGAGGAAGCTGGGTACAGGTTGGTGGCGACATCTTATGTAAATTCGCTCCCTTTACACTTTGATCGATGGTTCAATTCTGTTAGCAATTTTTAACTGAAATGAGACTACAATTTGGGAGGGTGCAGGGGATATCAAAGAGTCGGTGAAAATATAACAAAAGGTGTTCCAGACATGCACGAAGCCATTGATGTATGTTGAATTTTCTTCATTCACCATTTTTAGTTAGTGGAGTTTGGCTTGCGTTTGTAAAAGAAGAAAAAAAGTAATTGAGATTGAAGATTCTAATCATGAAATCTGGGAATATTGGATCTTTGTCTTTTTCTTGAAGTACTTAAAATATTACATGTATTTGTGTGCTGCCTTGCTTTAGCCACACCATAGAATCAAATAATGTTAATCACGTTACATGCTTATATCATTCGTGCCGTAAAAGAAGCGTAGCCAATGGTCTTACAAAGATGCATACTTTTTTTTTTCCTTTTTGGGTAATTTCTGATTCTGGAAGATCAGTGCTACAGAGAAGTTAAACCTGGGATGTATGGAGCTCTTGGAGAAGTTATGGAAGGGCCGAATAGATGGTATGCATTATTGAACTAATTATCTTGATTATATTCCTAAAGTAAACCAATGTACATGTATTACAAATATGCAACGATGCACCAAAAGATTAGGCTTGGCTATGAAAAAATTTTGCTATTGCTGCAGGCCTAATGATCCTCCGCAGTTCAAAAAGTCCATGGAAGAGTACGTCCACCGTTGCACAGGTACCTTCTTAGTTAAGCGAGCAAACATTATTCGCATTTCCATTACGTGTAAATTCAAAGCAAACACTATTGTAGACTTAAAATGCTTGTAGATCTTTCTAAAACGATTTTGAGAGGGATTGCTCTTGGACTTGGTTTACCTGCAAAAACGTTTGAAGGGAACATAGCTGGCGATCCCTTTTGGGTGCTCCGTGTAATCGGTTACCCTGTTCTTCATCATTCCAATGGTGAGAAAATGCCTGATAATGATGTGGGATGGTGAGTTCTTAATTACACCATGACCGTAAGATTAGATTACATGTCTGTAGCTAGATAACAACTGATTTTGTGATATTTTTGCCTTTACGTCTCTTGTACATTCCAGCGGAGCTCACACCGACTATGGTAATGTGACTACTCTTCTCAATCAGCATTCATATAATTAGTGACTATGCTTTCGAAAGTAATCTCTGCTCATCTTTGCAGGTTTACTGACTCTAGTTAATCAAGACGATGATATAACCGCTTTGCAAGTATGCGTTTTTTTCTAACTTGTGATTTTTTGTTTCTTTCTACTTGGAAAAACTCATTTAAATGATCGGTTTTCTTCTACCAAACATCGGAAGGTCAGAAACAGTAAAGGTGAATGGATATCAGCCATTCCCATCCCAGGCACGTTTGTCTGCAATATCGGGGACATGTTGAAGGTACGAAATAAGTAAGCATCTCAATATATTGCATAATATTACAGTCCTAAATATCCCTCAAACGATGAATGTACGTTGCAGATTTTAACCAATGGTCTGTACGAATCAACCCTGCACTGTGTCGTGAACAAGTCTTCGAAATACCGAATTTGTGTCGCTTACTTCTACGAGGTGAACTCCCATTCTTGCCTTGCCCCGCCCCTGTACTAACGTGGGATTTCTGTTAATGTAATTACGTGCAAAAATGATCTTCAGACGAATTTCGATGCTGCAATAGAACCGTTGGAAGAGTGTGTTAAGCAGAGCGGTGGGGCTAGCAAGTTCGAAGGAGCTGCTGTTGTTTATGGGAAGCATTTGGTTAGTAAAGTAACCACCAACTTTGTCATGTGAATGAGACGTACGTACGCACTCTTTACTGTATTTTTCTCAGTTCCAATGCACATTAGGCTTGCTAAATCAGTAAATGTTATAATATTGTTGTATTTACTTTATGATTTTAACTAATCATCGTAGTTTTGTGAACAGTTCTTGACTCCTGGATCGTTACCGCATTGATAAATAAACTTGGGATACGAATGAATAAACACAAAGACATATCACAAATAAGTAAAATTAAAAAGTACTATGTAGTATATAGTACAGGCATGGAAAGTTTCTCGGATAAAATCCCCTCCTCTAGCATCCAAACCAAAACCTTCACTTCCTTACACTTTCTTTCCCGAACCAAACCAAAAAAGAGGGAAGTAATTACATAAAAGTGTGAAAAAGAAAAGAAAAGCTCAAACAACGAGTGTAAGAAGATATGATTATGAGCCCAAGGTTGAATCTTTTTGCCTACTGATATGAGCTTAGCCTACTATGTCTTATTCTCGCCAGAAGAAGATGGCGGCTTCGTGTTTGCAAGAACATCAACAATCCCATGTGCAAAATCCAATCTTTGATGCGCTTTACTGTGAGGAAGACCATTTTGATGATGATTTCTGCTTAGAAAACCGAGTAACTGAGACTCGGGTGAAAAAGCCCTTTACTTTTCTGTCAGAAGGCGACCTTTTGTGGGATGACGATGAGCTCGTTAGCCTCTTGGCGATGGAGAAAAAAGAGGCCCTTCGACATTGTGCTGACAAGACGGAGGCTATTGATGGGCCTAACGAGGCTGTGGAGTGGATGCTAAGGGTGGTTTCGCATTATGGGTTCAATGCCGTGACAGCTTTTTTGGCCGTGAACTATTACCATAGATTTCTTACGAGTGTTTGTTTCTGGCGCGATAAGCCATGGATGAGCCAATTGGCGGCCGTGGCCTGTGTTTCTATTGCTGCGAAAATGGAGGAGACTCAAGTGCCTCTTTTATTGGATTTTCAGGTACGTTTTCTGCTGTCTTTTTCCTTTTTGCAATGTAGGTAGGCATTTGATGTCAAGGATATATCTCTTTGTTACGTTTGCTGCTGTTCTTTGAGTTGCCATTGTTCATAGGTTGAGGAATCAAAGTACCTATTCGAAGCTAAGACCATCCAAAGAATGGAGCTCTTAGTTCTTTCGACGCTCCAATGGAAGCTAAATCTCGCAACACCAATCTCATTCATCGACCACATATCAAGGCGATTTGAGTTGGTAACAACCTCACATTGGGAATTCTTGAGCAAATGCGACGATTTAATTCTCTCCATTATCGCCGGTATGTGCAGCTAGGCCTAATCATCGACACTCACAAATGAACCGAGTTTTTACTTTATATCGTGGCAGATCGTAGGCTTGCCAAGTACCTTCCTTCTGTTATTGCTGCTGCAACTATGATCCATGTGATCAGAGAAACTAAGGCCTGTGATTCTACTTCTTACAAGAATCGGATCATGAGTGTGGTTATGGCTAGTAACAAGGTTGGTTTGATTGCATTTCTGCTTAGTTTGACTTTTATCGTTCCATTTTCCCGAATTTTCGAAACATTATAACAGAGCGAGGTCGATGAGTGCTGCAAACTCATTGAGGAGATAAGGTATTATAAAGCGAGCCATGGCAAGCGCAGAAACGAATCAACGCCGAGTAGTCGAAGTGGGGTTATTGATGCTTATCTAAGCTCGGATAGTTCCATAGATTCTTCGCCAGAGCCATTGTTCAAGAGAAGCAGAGTTCAAGAACACGACAAGATATAAGATCACCTCTTTTTCGATGTCTTTGTACTATAAATTAAGGTTCGATCATGGCGGCTTTTCTAAGTACGTCTTGGTGTAACTTTATGTCCATTACCTTCACATACATGTGGTGGTGTATGATCGGATATTGTGAATGAGTTTAAATTCAAGAGATATTTATATTTTTCAATGTAAGCGTAGTAATTAACAACGAAATAAATAATTGGGTCCAAAGTGGGTATGATCAAGAATCAGCGACAAGTATGGCTTTGTCCCGACCCCTAGACTTCGGTTGTTTTTGTCAAATAGAAAAAGGAACAAACAAACAATCAATAATAGTAAATAAATAACTTTGCAATGTCGTAACTTAGTTGTACATAGACTTGTGTTTTCCTTACAAGTTTACTAATATTTAAATATAGTTTTCGCATTATAGAGAAATAAAAAAATTATGGCTGTTCTCGAATTTTGAAACAGATTTGTCCTCAAGTGGGATTCCTTTAGACTTTTCTTGCTTGTTTTGTTTGTGGGCTAATTGACAAGACATTTTGCCTTGTGGAAATAATTTTAACTCCGCCTAAGATTTTATGTTTTTCTTCATTCAAATCATAGTACTTGTAATGTTCGAACTTGACAAGATTCTCAATAATCTCAGTGGAGTTTTATCGTCGTGATATTAATAGCTTGGTTCATACAATTAATTTGACCAGTCGGCTAATTTATTTAATGTATTGCTTGATAGGCCCTCCACGTTGTATTTATGCTTAGAGAAAATCGATAAATGAGACAGTAGTATGGTATGGTGAATTTAAATGAATGGTACTTTTATTTTATTTTGAATTCTCACGTCCCAATCAATCAAAAAATTTCAACAATGCTTAAAAAGTCTTTGACATGTGAGATTTGAAATGGTACGAAACAAAGAACAAGATAATGGCAAAATAAATGTGTTCATGAATCATGTGAGCATACAGGAAACATAAAAGGGTTGGCAACAACTCACAATACGTTGTGCGTTATATATAAAAAATATTAATTATCAGCACATATGTAAGAAGATAACTCTCAACCGTTTAATGTGCTACCAACAGGCAAGAAATCAAATTACCATTTAATTTCGGACTAGCAATAACGTACGTATGCATTTTCTATCATGTGGGATCTACACTCCTTACATTTCTATCAGCAAAAGTAAATTATAAAATAAAATTAATTGATCAAACCACCACATATATTTTCTAACCAACTTTAGATTGCCAGCTCAATGGGCTTCTTATATTTTATTATTTTAGGTAAGATAAAATTGTATTTCTTGAAATAGAGCCTTCTAGTTCATAATGTCTCTTATATCCTATCTTAATGAAGCCCAAATATAATTCTCAGTGTACCTGTGGTCTGATTCGTTAAGAAGATGTTCCCATCTGAACATAATAATATTATAAAAGTTGTATATATATGATAAGGATCTGATAGAGCTCGAACAATTTCGGCTTTGTTGGGCCTAAATGGATACGTTTATAAGCCCATTTGTATTTCTACATAATTTACTCGTGAACCCCCACATTTCTCGATATTACTAATTTCAATACTCCAAATTTTACTCAAAAAGAACACAACACGGGCCAATATTAAATGATTAAAAGAAAAAATAAAAAGCAGCGGTTCTATAGTTACATTCATTACACCACACGAACAACAAACAATCACTAACAAGAAGATGAAAAGAAAAATGTCAGTCAAACTCAATCAATCAATCGTACACATAGCCAATACATACACCAAATTATTACTCGACGATCAAATTCACAGCTGACCATAACGATAAGACGACGAAGAAGAAAACGAACTAATAAGACTATTATTACATGAAAACTTGTCAATCGATTGCAACACCTCTTTCATGGATGGCCTCTTCTGCGGCGCGTGAGACACACAGCCGTACCCTAGCCTCAACAATCCCAAAAAAGTCTCCTCCTTACCTTCCAAGTCCCCACGTATCGCCACGTCAGCAGCCTTCAAAACCCTAACCCTATCTTCCTCCGTAGACACGGTGGTCGACCCGCCTAGGGCCAAGCCCGGGCCCACCTCGTCCGACGTAATGACCTTCCCAGTCAGCAAGTCGAGCAAAACAACCCCAAAAGAAAAGACGTCCCACTTCGGGCCGGGCTTGAGGCTCCTCAGTGTCTCGGGAGCTAGGTAGGGCGAGGCTGTGCCGATCACGCTCGGGCTTGGGCTCGGGCTCGGGCTAAGAGCGTCGTTGTGGAAGCTTTCGCGAGAAGCTATGGACCGCTTGCTGCCGAAGTTTCGGGCCGACCCACCCGTTTTCGAGCTATGGTCCAAGCCCGTGGCTACTAGGCGTTCGAGGCCGAAGTCTCCTATCTTGGGCTCCATGTTCGGGCCCAACAGGATGTTGGCGGGCTTTAGGTTTCCGTGGACGTGCTTCTTTTCGTGGATGTAGCAAAGCCCGCGGGCCACGCCTCGGGCTATCTTTAGTCGGGCTTCCCACGGTAGATGGCACGGCAAAGAGGAGCCAGCTTTCCCTGAAAGTAACCGTAGCATAAAAACTTAGATCTGCGATCAATCGGACAACTAATGGTGGGCCTAGAGATAAGAGGGTAATAAAAGCTAATATGAGGACGTGGTGAAAAGTTAATTACGTAAGAAACCATGAGTTGACTTGAGCAATGTGAAAGAAAGTGTACTGAGAACTAAACATTAATGTTTTAGTTGCAACCAACTAACTGCTCCTTTTTCCTTGCCTCTCTTGGTGTCAGTTCAAGACACGGCTGCTCTCACCTTAGCCGAAGAAGGAGAACATGAACAGAATAGGCTCATAATATTCTGACAGGCTGAGAAATAAACTAACGATGGGGGCCATTTAGTCGACAAAGTAAAAATTAAAAAAAAATGGAACTTTGGAAGGCAAGAAAACTTACTGTAACGAGCATTTGCGAGGCTTCCATTGGGCACAAAGTCGTAGATGATCAGCTTTTCGTCGTCGCCCCAATAGAAACCTCTTATCCGAACCAAGTTCGGATGCACCAGCATCGATATGGCCCGAACCTGATTCTCGAAGTCTCTGAACCTCTCCAAACCTGTTTCTCCGACCCTGCGAACGGCTAAGGTGGTGCCGTCTTCCAAGACAGCCTTGTACATGATGCTAGAGCCCGAAGCACCCAATATGTACGCCGAGGCCTTGAGCAGAGTTTCGAGTTCGAGCTCCTTTTCGCCATCGACGGTCACCAGCGCCCCCTTTTTCTGTTGTGGAACGGCGGCGTGGAATTCTTGATTACTGATTCCCTCGCTGTCTCGGCTCTCGTCGGAGCTCGTGGTGTCCGAGGTTGCGTCGTTGTCCGCTTCGCCGCCGGCGTGTCTCTGCTTCTTCAGACACGTCCACGTTCTTAACCAGCTGTACTCTTCTGGTGACGACTCCGACGATGCCCAGTCAAAGTTGTGCTGTACCTTTGCGCTCTCGGCTTCCTTCTTTATGGAGCAGTCGACGGCTTTCCTCTTTTTAAGGTTGTAAACGTAGAGAAATACGAGTACTAGGACAGCGACGCCTGCGAGGTCGCCGATGACGATTCCTAGTATAGTACTTGTCCGAAGATGACTCCTTTTGCTCCGAGCTTGATTTTCTGACTCCGGCGAGGCTGTCTCCGGGCTGGAATCGATCGTTTTGGGAATCGCAGCGATCGCCGGCGGAGAATCAGGAGGAGAAGCTGAAGAATCTGGGATGGTTGCAGCAGAAGATGTAATCGAACATAAGGTCTTCAATGGCTTCCCACATAGCTTTGAGTTGCCGGCGTACGAACTACTGTCTTGCTTGGAGAAGAGATTCGATTGTGGTATGGGACCGGTGAGGTTATTGAAGGAGAGATCTACGGTGGCATTTGCAGGGATTTTATCGGCAAACGAATCTGGGATTTCGCCGGAGAATCTGTTGAACGAAACATTCAAGTAGAGAAGATTCGACCCGTCAAAATCCGAAGGCAGAGACCCGTCTAGCAGATTCGAAGAAAGATCCAAGAACTTAACCGATCCGAACCCGCCGGGAAGTGACCCGTAAAAGTAGTTGTTCTTCAGAGAAACGGCCGTGAGATTTCCGAGAATGCTCATATTCTTCGGCAGTTGACCCGATAAAGCGTTGTCTGAAAGGTTCAAAACTCGGAGGCTTGTCGTCGTGTCTCCTCCGGCGAGCTCTGGCATGTCGCCGGAGATCAAATTGTTGGAAAGATCGAGGCTTTGAAGCTCGTGAGCCTTGAGAAGGGAAGAAGGAACTGAGCCATTGATGGAATTGTTTGAGAGGTTGAGTACTCTGAGGTGTTCCAACATGCCTAGCGTTGAAGGTATCGGGCCTCGAAGCCCGAAATTGGGTAGGGAAAGGCCCGTGACGCTCGCGTCGCCGGCGGCGCAGGTGACGCCGGCCCACGAGCATGGGTTGGCGTCGGTGTAGTTCCAGCTTTGTAGAGCGTTGAATGGATCACTTAAGAGGCTGAATTTGAAGGAGAGTAAGATTAGGCCATCTGTGTTGAGACCTACTAAACATTGGACATGGAAAGCAAAGAACACTGCAATAGAGATCGAGGAAATGTAATGTTTTGAGCTCATGTTTTTGTTACGCTGCGATGCATCTCTCTGCTATGTGTTTTTTTTCCTAGAAGAAGAGAACTTTGAGAGAGAGAGAGAGAGAGACGTGAGATTTATGGTAAGAAGAAAACCATGTGAAGGGAACAATAGAAAAAAAAGAGTCCGCACAGCTCACCAAGAAAACCCGAACTCCCTCATTACAGAAATACTTGTTGCAGTGCACACCTTGCTGGTGGTGAGCCCTATATAATAATATTGCTGATGATATAAATGCTTTTTTCGTAACGACACTTGGCTTTCTTTATTTATGATGGTTTGAGTCTTTTATTGAAAGAAAGAAGACTTTTAAAAAAAAAAAGCATATTTCCTATGTGACCTAAAGGTAGAGTCAATCAAGAAGACCTTCTTTTAAGTTTTCTTTTTTCTTTTCCTATCGTATTTGACTTCATAAAGAGCTCCTAAATTATTGGCTATTCAATTTATGTATATATGAAGGTAGGATAGGAGGTTACAATAGGGAAAGCCTGAGATCTGACTTAATGTTGGGGAAGGGAACAGCATGTTATAATTCACCGGATTTAATATTTTCTAGTTATATATGGATTATCATATGTTGTAATATTCCTTTTTATTTGCTATTTCCAGAGGAAAAGACGCATTTGCTGTGGTCATTAATGGCAGAGATTATTACAACAATAAGACGCCTCCATTTCCATATTGCTGCAGGCCTTTGGAGTCTTTACACGTAAGTGCCCTATGTAAAAAAAGTTATAATTTAGTACCGGTCAGCATTTTTTATATGTAGGTGCCTAACAGAATAATTTTTTTGCAGATAGGTACCCGATGCACCGCAGGTACGCCATAGAACACATTTGGGTACCCTATATCAACGTTGGTACGTAATACGTTTGGAAAATGGTACGTTGTATTAGTACATTTAGGTACGCCCTATTTTTACATTAGGTATGCCGTACAAATGCATTTAGGTACCCTATATCAACGTGTTATGGTACGCAATAGACACACAAGAAACGGCGTCACTGAAGAGACTGGTACAAATTAAATCGGGTAACTATCTGTAAAAATTTCTGACATAGGTACTGATCTGTAATTTTTTATTCAAATACTAGGTATTATGTGTAGATACCCGGCTTTTGCATAGAATATGTGCTGATGGTCTAATAACATAAATAACCTCTGTTTTGCTTGTTCTCTGCCATTCTTGACATATATCACTCTTACATTTATCAGAATTATCTTATGCTTCGTTTTTTCTATTCTTTTACCTTTTCTTTTACTAAAACTGAAAAGGCAGAGTAGTTCAATCAATAGCACACTATCGTTCTTTTTTGTTTTCGTTCTTTTAAATTTGTAGTAATGGCAGCTTTATCTCATGTAACTATCATAATAATCGATAATGGACGTTGGCACTAATCTTCATATTAAAGTAGTTAATCCAGCTTTAAAGCTGTTGTATATAGGGTGGGCATCGGGTCGGGTAGTCGGGTATCGGGTAATTCGGGTTCGGGTAGTTCGGGTTCGGATTAAGATTTTCACTACCCGAACCCGACCCGATCTAAGGCGGGTACCCGCTTGTCGGGTATTTATCGGGTTCGGTACCCGACGTCGGGTACCCGATTTGAATTGAAAATATGGCTAAAAATATTATAATGTATATAAAATTCAAAATATTATACTAATATGATATAATATTGGATATTGTATTTTAAATAAATATAATATATACATATTTTATATGTGTATTAATAAAATTTTGAGAATATATATTTTAATTTTTTATAAGAATTTAATTGATAATAAAATATCACTTGTCAATTATACAATTAAAACAAAAAATTAATCGAAATATTGTTTAAAACCTTAACATCACTCAAGTTAGATTGATATCTAAATATGCATTATAACTTTTTAATGTTTATATATTAAAACTAAAATATTATATTAAAAAAAATATATCGGGTACCCGAATAACCCGATCGGATAGTAAATTACTACCCGATACCCGATCCGATTAATAATTATCGGGTATCGGGTAATCCGATACCCGACAAATAACCCGAACTACCCGACCCGAACTACCCGAGCCCGATCAAATTCGGGTAAAACCCGAATAGCCGAACCCGAACGCCCACCCCTAGTTGTATAGGCATAATAATAGGGATTGGGGCAGATCATCAAATTCCATTTTCTAAAACTAATTGTATTTGATATTGAGTTGAAAGTGATTTGAAAAAGCTGTCTTTTATTTTTACTTTTACCCATCCTTTACAATATTCTCCTTTTATATAAAAGGGGTAATAATTACGAGGAGCTTCTTCTATCTATCGTAGGCCAAAGAAAAAGCAATAATACACTTAAACAAAGAATGAAGTAAAATATAGCTAAGCATTTAAATAACTATGATATATTAGTATGTGTACTGAAGTAATCAATTTCATGTGACAATCTGAATTCAATAACTGCATGACTATGCTATGTATCCATGGATTTTGATGAGGACATTTCAACCGTACAATTTAAAGGCAATTAAATAGGAGATAATATGGACGTGACCTTCCACGTCGCTTTCGTAAGATTAAAGTCAATCTATCAATTTAGAAAAATAGTAATAAAAGATTTACTTAGTTTTTTCTTATTAGCAAAAGACATGAATTGCAACTATTTAATAGAACATTGGGCTTTATTGGATTTCTAGTATTCCATGCACTTGCGTGGGATTTTGACTTCGTTTTGGTTTCTTGCAACTTGTCCATTCATTTTCAAGCGTTGACTAATTTTAAATATTACTTTCCTTAGTTTTGTTTGTTATCTTGAATACTCTTTTATGTTACCTAATAATCGTATTTGACTTGGCGGATAAAAAATATGGCTTTGAGAATTTTTTACCGAGCGTTGTTATTAGTATTATAGTTTATGGTTATAATTATTACAATTTTTGTTATATCATCGTGGATGCATTTTGATTTTATATACATATTTAAAAAGAGTGATTTTATTAAAAGCGATGCATGTGTAAAATCTTCAGGAATAAGTTCTAAAAAAAAGCAGGAATAATAATAAGGCTAAATAGCATATAATTCCCATGTGGTTTTAAAACTAAGCACGATTACCCCCATGCTTAATAAACATGCTAAAACTCACTTATGGTTCATTTAACGATGCTGACTCTCCACTTTCGATCAAACAAGGACTAAATTTTGGAAATTCCTGTCATACCCTTTGTTAAAATTACATCTTGAATTCTTGATAGCGCGGCGGAACCTTGAATACAAAAGCCCTAATTTTTCAGACATAAAAAACAACATCAAACCTTCATCTGATAACCGTCATTTGCCTCTGTGCAGAAACCAAAATTCATTCATTCGTATATCAGCCGCAATGACAGACTCTTATTGCAACATTTATTTGTGGGTGAATGGTAGAATCGAATGGCTTCCATTTGCGAGATATTCTGGGGGAATGAAGGTTTTATTCAACGGTATAGATAAGGATAAGCTATTTGTCGGGACTTTGTATGATTTTTATGCTCACACAGGGGGGAAATGTAGTATTGTTCAGTTCTATTATTGCATACCTGGAGAGGATATGAGCACGGGTCTGAGGGTGATTAAAAATGACAATGATATTAGAGGATTACTTAATGAACATAGAAAGGAGCATGTCGTCCACATCTTTGTTGAAGAGGTGGCTTGTTTCGTTGAAGCTTCAGATAGGAATGGTAGAAGATTATCTGATGCTAGCATGGAGGTACCTCTAGTTACTTATTCTATGGCAGATGGTGCTGCTAATGAGACTACTGTTGCTGCCGAAGAAAATAGAACAGAACATGATGGGGCAGATGAGGGTCAACATGATGCTGATACAAACAATTTTTGGGATAATGTCAACATTGAAGAGTTTCAGCATCAAACAGGGGCTGGCGAGGCTGATAATGATGGTGATGGGCGTCAAACAGGTCTATTATCCAGTGCAACTGATGAGGACTTTGTAATTGACGATGCTCTTGAGGAAAGTGGATCAGAAGATGCAGTCCAGATAAGGAATAGAAGTCATCAAGAAGGGACAAGTAAAGTTGCAGACTTCAATATACAAGAAGATTGGCTCACTGATATTGATCAAGATTCTTATTATGAGTTGGAGAGGGTAGAATCTGATGATGATGGTGTTCCAAATCACCCTGAATGGGATGAGACAGTGGATATGGCTGACAATGAGTTGAAGGTTGGACTTCGATTTCCAAATAGACAAACCTTTAAAGCGGCTTTGAAAGATTGGGCAATTAGGAGAGGATTTGATTTAAAATTCATTAAGAATGAAAGAATGAAGGTGACAGTTGTATGTAAACATGGCTGTGATTGGAGGTTACATGCTTCACCAGTTATGAGAGGCACAGAATGGATGGTTAATCACACAAAGGGGCACATAATTGTTCTCACAGAACAATCAATTCTCAAGCTGACTACAGGTACCTTGCAAAGAGAATTATTGAATACGTGCGAGACAATCCCACTGAGGATTTAATGTCGTTAAAGAGGAAAATTAGGAGGGATGTGCAAGTTGATGTTAGTACATTCAAAGTATATAGGGCAAGAAAACATGCTCTTGAGCTGATTAGAGGAGATGTGAGAGTGCAATATACAAGACTTTACGACTATTGTGCTACTGTGGTGAAATATAATAGTGGTAGTTCTTGTATTCTACATGTGAATAGGGATGAAAACCCACCCGTTCTAATCAGATTTTATTATTGTTTGAGGCCTTTGATTGATGGCTTTAAAGATGGTTGCAGGCCAATTATTGGGTTGGATGGATGTTTTTTGAAGGGGGTATTCAAAGGACAATTACTAAGTGCTGTGGCAATGGATGGGAACAATAGTATTTATCCTTTGGCTTGGGCATTTGTTGAGATAGAGAAAGGGGAAACTTGGGAATGGTTTCTACGTTTGTTGCTGAGAGATATTGGTGATGCATGTGGGGCAAATTTGGCCTTTATAAGTGATAGGCAAAAGGGGCTCATTGATGCAATATCAAATCTTGCTCCTCAATCAGAACATAGATTTTGCTTGAGACACATGTACAACAACTTCAAAGGAAAGTATAAGGGACTGGATTTGAAGAAGCTATTTTGGAAGGCAGCATCTACATATAGTCTGAGAGAGCACCAGAAGATAATGCTTGATATTCGAAAGGAGTATCCAAAAATAGGTGATGACAAGTCAGCTTATGAGTGGCTATGTGAGATTCCTCCACATCAGTGGGCAAGAAGCCACTTTCCAGCAACAACTAAATGTGATGTGCTTGTTAACAACATTAGTGAATGCTTCAATCACTATATATTGCCTGCCAGAGACTTACCAATTATCGAGATGATGGAATGGATCAGAAAAAAATGCATGTCCAGTATTCAAAAGAAGAGAGAAGGGATGCTGAAGTTTGATACAGACATCTGCCCTAACATTATAAGAAAGTTAATGCTGAGAGAGAGAAAAGTGCAAACTGTTTTGCTACGTGGGGAGGAGGTGCACAGTTCGAGGTAATTCATGGGGTTCAGACACATGTGGTAAATCTAGATGAAATGAGGTGCACTTGTGGAAAGTGGCAATTGGTTGGATATCCGTGTTGTCATGCTATTGCTTGCTTAGACCTTCATCGCCTCGAATATACACCTTACATTGATAAGGTTTATAGCAAAGAGGTATATAGTAAGGTGTATGAGCATCTCATTTCACCAGTCCCCGGGATGCATGACTTTGAAGTATCCCCACTTGGTGCAGTGGCCCACCATATGTGAAAATTAGAACAGGAAGACCTAAAAAAAGAGAAGACCGGATGCAAATGACCACAATCCTACGTCAACTAGAAGAGGTTTGAGGGTGACTTGTGCCATATGTTTGCAACAAGGGCACAATAGAAGGAAATGTAAGAGCCAACCTCATCCCAATTCAAAATTCTACAAGGTAATAAATTCAAGGCTTCAAGGTTAAGTCAATCTAATACTAGGTTGTTTTCATTTTCATAATTTCTTGATGATCATTATAATTTCTCGGTAGGCTACAAGTCAAGACACTTCAGGAATTCCCCAGTCTGCTCAAGAAACTGCTCCACAAGCTATGGCTCAAGAAACTGCTCCAGAAGGCTTCGAGGTTAAGTCAGTCTAATAGTTTCTTTGTTTTTCATAATCTTGATGATTTATAATTTCTCGGCAGGCTTCAGAAGACACTTCAAGAACTGCTCAATCTGCTCAAGAAACTGCTCCACAAGGTATGGCTCAAGAAACTGCTCCAGAAGTTGCATATTCTGCTCCACATGCTACTCTAGAAACTGCTTCAGAAGCTGTTGCACATCCTATTCCAGATCCATATATTCCTACTCAGGTACAATATTTGATAACCTATAATTTAATCACATATTTCATACATAAAATCTCTACAGGATTCCACCACCAATTCACAAGTACGGCCAAAGGCCCCAAGAAATCTGAAGCACTCAGCTTCGACTTCTTCAAAAGTGGTAAAGAGAATGGGCAAATATAGTGAGGCTGGTAGTAGTAGGGCATTCAAGAAGTTATGCAAACCAACTGCCTCTACTTTGTTGCGAGCTGTTCAAGTGTCAAACAAGCCAAGAAGTAAAGCTGCAAGACCACCAAATGATAAGGGAAACTAGTGGTGGAATTTCCATATATTGTGCAGACAATTTTCTTTTTCTGTGACAATTTGCTTGCTTCTAAGACGTGTGTGTGACCATATGCTTTTGTTGTGAAACAATGTTGGTGATTGTATTGCTTTTGTTTCTAAGAGTTTGTTTGATTCACGAAATTCAACTACACACATTTCAAATATATAAGCAGCACATAAACTGAAAGACACATCTACAACGTTCAATAAGGATACCTTCAAACTCACACAGAAAACTTTCAAAAGCTAACAGATTTGCTACTTGAAGACTATGACAAATAACAAGATCAAAATCCCAACAAACAAGTACTTCAACATGGTTATATTATTTTCCAGCATCATAACTCGTTTTTCCAGCTTCTCACTCGTATCAATGAGATCACCACTATGCTCTCTGTTCATACCATGTCCCGTGGATTGCACCTCGTCAGTGTCCGAGATATCATCTTCGATGGTGTTATCAATCGGACTCAACCACATGAAGAAATTAATTACAGTACAAATAATTATAAGAGGAATATTCCAACTCACAATATACAGGTTATTGTCTGAACTCTCAAGCTCCAATCGATTAGGAATGTGACGCCCTATTCCTCTTTCACTGTGTTGTGTTGAGAAGATGAAATTGAGGGATATTTTCGTCAATTCACATGACATAATGTTGCAATAGGATATCCCAGTTGCACTATACGCGCGTTTAACGTAATCGCGGGCTCCAGGGGGTAATTTGCTAAGTTCCATAAACCATTAAGGGGTGTCAAGTCATTTTCAAACCATAAGGTATAAATTAGCATTTCAGTATAACCACGTGGTGGTATAGTGTATTTTACCCTAATAATAAAGGGAAATTCGCGAATCCGATTCTTGAAACTCTTTACGAACACAAACCAACAACATATTACGCATGGTTGATATATATATATATATATATATATATATATATATTTATATATATAAGAACAAATAGAGTACATAATAAACACATACATCTCATAATTCTTAGTAACTATGTAACCTACATTCTTTGAAGATTGGAGAGATTGTGGGGCATTTTTTCTTAGAGCATTATTATGCATAAGTTCTCATTACCACTCATCGCTTGTCAGATACTTTTATTACATGTGAAATGTTCATAGAAATCTTAGTCAATCTTAAAGCTGTGAAACTCAGATGTGATGAGATCGCACGTGGTTTGTACATTTATTCTTAATGCAACTGATCTATTATTATTGTTAAAACGGTTGGGAACAGCGTAGAGAATGTGAGGAATGGAGTGAAATTAGGTCCATGGATATTATTTTAATTTCCAAATAACCTAAAAATAACAATAGAACATGTGATCACGATACTTCATAGCATGTGATAAACCCCGTGAACCTAAAATGTAAAGGATGCATCTATAATATATGTATACAGGGAGTGCTCTCTACGATAGACGATCACATATAAAACAAAACATATTTGCTTTCGGTGAGAACCAAATTGTCCATTAACATCGGTTTTGGTTCCTCGAGTTTAGCATTAGTTTCGTTCTTGTCTGAAAACATATAGGCACAATGTAAATCGTCGAAAAAAAAATCTAATATACACTTATTTAGGGATAATACACATATTGAAATAAACCCCACACTGAACTGTTGAGCGTGTAACGTCCCGACCACGGACTTTTGATTTTGCTTTTCCAAGAATTAGTTACATAGTAGCCAAATAGCTGTAAATTAGAATTGTCCATGAATTTAATTCTAACAACTATTTCTTCGAAGTAGATTAAGCATCGGTGCCATAATCTACAAGCTACTACAAATATTGGCATTGGAATATTAAAAAATAACCCAATTAAATGAATCTTTGTCTAGTTATTGTTAAGATGAATTAATAAATAATACACAGCTGTGGGATATGGATGCCTTCTTATTTAGGGTACATAACACCGTCATCCACTTCCACTCCAAGGCCCAAGGGCTAAGTTGTATATTTTTCTGCATTCTATTGTCTTTTAATTATTAAACAAATTCTAATTATTATGTACAACCCAAAGTAAGGGTTATAATAGAACAAGGCTAATATAAGATAGACAGGCCCTTCAATATCCTGCATGCCATCTCATAGAATGCATTTAATATTAATTCATGACTTACCTATTTCTTGCCCGTTTTCTGGAATTTAATGTCCTAAATGATCAAGTAGGAGGAACTAGGAAATTCTATTGAGACCCATTACTTACTAAATAAACTCCCTGATTATTGGAATGCAAATGCATTAAAGTTTTAATTATCATGGATTCTTTGATCAACATTTATTGACTTGATTTCTTTTGTGGGTTCGTGTATGTATATATATAAGTTATATGATATATATTTTATGTTATATAAAGTTTAGTATTATCTTAAAATAATTTAATAAACTTATATAATAATAATAGGTAATAATAGTTAACGTATAGAAACAAGAAAGTATAAAACAAGAAAAGTATTATTTTTTTTTCAATCTTTCTGTGTATACAAACTGAATACTGGTGGATGTTGTTTGCAAGTCTATCTGTATATTATACGAAAATATTTATATCATAGTAATATTTGCATTAAAATGAAACATATTAATACTCTTAATAAAAAAATATGGTGATTCTATTGACACCCCTCACTTACTATGTATACCCCTTAATTAATATGAGAGTAGACGCATAGAAGTTTTCAATTAACTTGGTCCTTTTATATTTTAGTGAATTTATATATTGGTGTGTATATATTATCGAAAAATCAATAAAAAAACCTTTATTATATAATTCGAGTGTCATAGTGATTGCTAAGGGAAGAAGTATCATCATACACAAATATTGAGAAAATAATGCTACCAAAATTTCAAGTCTAACTATATAATATTAATGAGTTATATGTTTCTTATTAATTAAGACAAAAAATATTATTGTAAATTTCATAAATCATGTGTGTACTCTAGCATATTACATCACTAAGCAAGCTTAACTAACTTGAATGACACAGCAATCAACTTCTTCTTTAACTACATAAAAATCTAGTTAATAACTCCTTATACTTCTTAGACCTGGTAGATAGTAAACATCCTTCAAGCCTCCAAGTCATCTCTTGCTTGATTTCGTGAATTAACTTGATTGGTTGAAATTGAAATACCAAATTGAGATTAGCGACGTTACTACGAGGGCAGGGCTCTTAATAAAATAGAAACATACTTTGGTCAAAATAGAATTCAATTATTCGAATTGTGCGCAAATATATTGGGTCCGTCAATTTTTCTTCATCATCACCACCGCATAGTGCTATACATCAATGATCAATTCGATATGTCCAATCAAAGATTTATTTTTTTCTAAAAAGAAAAGGAAAAAAAAATCACTCCCGCTTTCTCGATCAATCATCTTTCAACTCCCATCCCATATGACAAACGTTTGAGTTTCTATGTATTTATGAAGAAAGTGTAATTAAATTTTAATAAAGATTGGCCACGAACTAATTAATGTATAGGTCGTTTAAATTCCATCAACTCTTTTTTATCGCTTATATGATCCGATCCTTACAGGGAATCTTTGGGATTGAGCAATACAGTAGTCACTGCCCATTACTCTGTTTATCCACTCTCACTCTTAACGGATAAAAGAAAAGGCGAATAAAAAAGATATTATGAAGCAACACAACAAACAGACACATCAGTAGTTATACGTTATCTCAATAATTGTAAATGAACGTTTTTTGTAATCGCTAAATTCAATGCAGTCCAGCTGTAACTCACTACACATCCAATCTTGTCAAATCAAGAGATCAATTTGGTTTGACCCAACCAAACACGGCCTTAAGTTGTGTAAATTCATTTCCATCGATCCAATGCACGGCATTCCGCAAGTCAGAAAACGACAATCAGTCTGTGGAGCCCACATGGGAACAACTTTTGTCCATACGTGCTTGTCTTTTATTCGACCATCTACCATCATATGCGCGCCGCTTTATATGACTCCATCATAATAATAATTTTATCTAAATTATTAATTCTTGAACTCACCACTAGTATCTAATGCCCTTACATAATCATGATGGGTTTAATTAATTAATTGCAGTGTTAGATCTTCGTTGATTATAACCATAATTTGAAATCATATTTTTCCAGCAATTGCAATGTCATCTCATCTCCTTGGGAAATAATAGAGATTCTTACTGTTTCATCACAGGGCGCAAAAAACCTCGTGTGTTTCCTTCGTGCCCATCTAACGCCACGTGATTAGATCACAGCTTTCTTCATTACACAGCAGTTCGGCGGTTGAGCAGTTAGTTACTTACATTAATGGTACAGCTACTTAGCTCTATATCCTGCTAAAACGGTTATAAAAGAAAAAAAGCATTATACTCTAGAAATTCCTATCCTTTCCTTGATTTTTTACTTTTTTACCGTTAGACGTATCTGGTTTTTGACTGCTGGCATACTTAACTTCATTATTACACACAACTTCGTCAAATACTGTTTCCGAAATTTAATAAACGGGGCCTTTCTTAAATGATGGTTAAATTTAGAAATAGAACGGTCACATCGATCGTTTAATTACAGTTAGAAGTTCAGAGGAAGGTAGATGGGAACCGTCCTTTGGTCAAAATAAGGCTGTGTATGCATCCTACGATCCGTACAGTACAGATGAAACCTTCACCGGTTATGACTTATGAGTTGTTAATCATAGTATTATTTTATCCTCTCCCCATAATAATCTGTCTGCATCTCCTTATAAAACAAAACTACAGGCTGGGACTATTGACTTGGTAGTATATGTCTTGTCGTTTTCTTCCACGTCAGCATTTCCTATTCCTAGTTTTCATTACAAATAATAACTATCATTAAAGGGGTGTGATGAAGAAATGCTTCGAAGTGCAGTCCAGGCTGGCCATGTCCCCTTCGTAGTCAAAGCTAGCCAAACGCAAAACTTAAATAATTCACATTTTGATACTTGATTTATAGTAAAATCATTTTCCTATTTATTTATTAATTAACTATAAACAAGGAGTTTGCGACGCGTGTCCATAAATTCCAGCTGTAACCCAAAGCCAAGCGGTGCCTTAATGTATTTGTTTCGTATGTATTATTCATTTCACCCAACGCTCTTCTTCTCCTCTTCTCTTACGAACAACAACACTACTATATAATTCGCCCTTCCCTCAGTTCATTGTCCTATATAACTCTAAACGCCCTACTGAATACATATTTACAAATCCCACCCTCAATCTTTTATGGATCGTATCAAAGGACCTTGGTCGCCGGAAGAAGACGACCTCTTGCGACGGCTCGTCGACAGGCACGGCGCTAGGAACTGGTCTCTGATAAGCAAGTCCATCGCCGGCCGTTCAGGAAAATCCTGCCGCCTACGGTGGTGCAACCAGCTCTCGCCGGAGGTCGAGCACCGCCCATTCACGGCGGAGGAGGACGAGATGATCGTACGAGCCCACGCAAGGTTCGGCAATAAGTGGGCCACGATCGCCCGTTTGCTCTCCGGCCGTACGGACAACGCCATAAAGAATCATTGGAACTCCACGTTGAAGAAGAAGAGGAAGTGCTCGCCCGCGTCGTCCTCCGATGATCACGGCGGCAGCTGTACGGACGAGGAGGAAAGGAGCTTGAAGAGGGCGGCTAGGTCGAGCCCCTCGTTGTCGTCGTCGGAGATGGGCGGCGCCGTGGCTGAAACGTCGTCGCATGGCGAGCCTTTGACCAGTCTCAGCCTGGGACTTCCCGGTCTGAACAGTTCTTCCACGGAGTCGTCAAAGGTTGAAAATTTTAATCACGGAGACGGTGGCGTCGGCGGCGAACAGGGTGGTCTCACTGTGGCGCCATCTCAGCCGCCTCCGACGGCGGCGGAGGTGGCTTTTGGGTCGGAGCTTAAGGCGGTGGTTCAAGAGATGATAAGGGTTGAGGTTAGTAATTATATGGTGGAGGTACAGAGATCACAAGCCCAACATCAGCAGATTCGTCACCAACAGGCTATTTATTACCGTCGTCAGTTTCAACAGAATCAGAATCAGATATATGCGAATGTCATGAATCGTGTTGAAGGAGTTGGTCGGGTGGAGTAGTTCAGTTTAGACATGAAACAATCCTTGTTTCTCTTTCTTCTTTTCTCCGAGGTTAAAAAGAAAAAAAGGGAAAAATGGTTATATTATAATTAGTGATGTGCTGTGCTGTGTATAGAAAGCCCAGAAAGCCAAGAGCAGAGGTGGGTGGAAGAAATTAGGGGAAAAAATGTTATCTTTTTCATTTCGTTTCAGGTGGAAGGAAAATTAAAGTATTATAAAGCTGATCCGAATGGAAAAATATATATAAATTAAGATTTTTATTCCCATCTTTATGCTCATTTCTGATTACAATAAATTCCCATCTTAATGCATAGTTTCTGAATATGAAATATAATGAATGGACCAACGAGTGTTGGTGTTAGGCCGATTTTATCCAACCTTGTACTGATTCATAGGATTAGTATTACCTTAGACGATGATTACGGAAGCGATTGATCAGTAATACCTCTAGAAGGATTGTAGAGTTGGAACAATGAACGCACGTGTTCTTCAGAAAAGTCGTCAACTCTATTAATGAATCAGCAACCCTAAACACTGATGTGTTTAGGGTATTTATACATAAGCCCTAATGGGCTAACGGGCCCAAGTTAACTAATATACCCACAAGTCGGGTATATTTACAATTAAGTCCTAGGGCGTAATTAAATTACAGAACATAGACTAATAATTAAATGAACACAATTAAAATAATATCTAACAATCTCCCCCTTTGTGTTCATTTCACGTAGTAGCGCGGTCTTCTGTTCTGTAGAAGGATTTTCTCAGATTGAGAACGTACTCGAACTGTCTGATGCTTCGGCGAAGGCATAGTCTATTCTGAATTTCTTCAATAGCAATATTGCTTAGGCTGACGATTTCATCTCGGAACTGCTCGAGGCCTAAGCTTGCAAGGTCACCTTTTGAAGAGTCAGAATATCTTCTAACTTTACTTCTCAGTTTCTCGATAATGATCCTGAGAGTGCCGTCGCAGTACTTCTCGACTTCTGAGAGAAACATGACTCTCTTTAGTCCATCCTTGCTGTAGACTACGGAGAGTTCAGGTTCTTTGAAGATGAAGCCATTTGGGTATGGTTTGAGTTCCTCCTCCATGCCGGCGAAGTTTGGTCTTGTGAGGTTTACCTTCCTAGCATTATTCTCAATGGCTATCTGGAAGTCATGCCCTGTGTAGAAGGTAATGTCCCTTAGCATGTGTCTTTTGATGGCTTCATATCCCAGCTTGTATCGAATTCTCGTAGGATGAATTTCCTGTAGAGTCTTGATAGCTTGTATACTTCGCTGGGATCAACGTACTGCAAGTTGCCTTCGGTGATCACGTCTTCTGAGCCATCCAGCCGTAGTACTTTGTAGACTGGGTACTTTAGGTTTCTTCCCATTTCCTGGACGGTGACATCCACTATGTCCTTGATCGGTGCCTTCGCTCTCATTCTCTTCTTGTCTGCATCCGTGACCCTCGATCCGCCTTTCGTTGTCCATTTGTATAGGAAATGGTAGGCCAACTTTTTGGATCCTTCAATATGTGATAGGCCTCTCAGCTCCATTTCATTGTATGGTCGAATTTGACCACGTTCTCGCCAGATTCTGCTTCTAAGTTCCTCTTGAAATGGAGTTGTGATCTTGTTCCAGGGAGTCTCAGATGCTTCTGACGTTTCTTCGTAGTCTTCTCCATTTCTGATCTCGTCTGGAGCCATTCTGAGGCTTGCTTCAACCGCCGCCCAGATCAGTCCACTAACGTTGTCCAGTCTCTCTTGAATGTCATCTCCTGTGGGATGATCGCTGTGGCTTTGAGATCCCCATCCCTGATCGATATACTCGTTGAGCTCAGCCAGGGGATCGGGGATGCTCATGTCTACGACTGGAGGCAGTGGCTCGTCGATTTCCTGTGGGGGTGGGTCTGGTCTGAAGTCGGATGGTAATGAGGGTAGGCTTTCTGGTAGGTTAGTAGTTAGGGTTAAATGGCAGGAGGTAGTAGATTGGGGATTTGAGGTTTCTGGTTGAGTTTGGGTTGAGGTTGAGGGTTCTGTATGGGTGGTGGCTGCCTCGACCCGCTGTCGCTTCTCCCCCTCAGGACGACCATCGCCGTCGGGGTCGTCATGTCGACGTTTGTGTGTGGGCGGGTCGTAGTGGCAGTGGTAAGGTAGTTGGAGGCGGTGAAGGAGCTCCGTATCTTCATCATCGAGGTGGTCGGCCTCGCTGAGGAGTCGGGCGAGTAGATTCTGTCGAAGCTCCTTAATGGTGGGGGTAGGTGTAGAGGGAAGTGATGGTGTTTGGTGGGATGAGGAGGATGGTGTTGCCCCAACTTTTTGTAGTATAGATGCCTCCATTTGCTTCATTTCTTCGCGTATAGTGGCGAGGCTCCGTTCAAGGCTCTGGTCGAGGTGGGCTTGGGTGATGAAGGGTGAAAATAACTCAACAGAGCCACGAAGGCGTTCTGTTGTCACGACTTCAGAGTAAACTCCTGTGTCGCGGCCCACATTCACTAAAAAGTGTGTAGGACTTGAAGAACCGGGGCCACTTAGGCTCACCGTTGGCATCGTCGATAAGGCAAGCTCATCGAGATGGCCTGATGGCACGGGGGTAATGATGTTGCCCATGTCAGGTCTTCCGTCCGATCGTCGAGTATCATCAGTAGATGACGTCTCTACGGACATTCTGGACTGATCACTAAGAAGAGTCGATAAAGGTGTATGTGTCCTAGCAAAATCGAAAAAATTTGGGAAAGTGGACACTAGACTCGATGTGAGGGAAGAAGGGACAGCGACGTGGGGCTGGGAGTCGCTGATTTGTATATCACTTGCCTCCGAGCGAGACAAGGATGACTGAGATGGTTCCCCGTGAGATGTTGAGACATCAACCTGTTGGGAGGTTGATGAATGGGAAGGGCTGGGTTGTGCATGCGCCGTTGAACCAGATGCGGCGGCTTCTACTCGGGAGCTGATTAAATTAGCTCCTGTTCCTAGGAGTTCGGTTCTGGAAGTTATAGTGAGGAGGGGAGGTGCGAAGTTGACGGACACCGGAGGAGGCGGTCGTCGGTCGTGTTTTCTCTTTGTTCGTACTTCGCGTTGTCGCTCAGGACCCTGTCTCACACTCGGGCTGGCCCCGGGGTTGGATACGGTGGGGTTTGACCGTATCGGAGGGGCAGGAAGATTCTGGACCTGCCGGTATTTAATCACGTCGGCATCCGTAGGATCAGCGAGGTCCAGGAGGTGTCGTGGGATGGGCATGCCTTGGAGTGTCGATCCTTCCTTTGATTTTTTTAAGTAGTTGAACTTGGGGACTCCTAAGGACTCTGCCGCTGGACGACGAGTGATCTCTGGATGGATTTCCATGTAATGAAAAATCAAGACTTGGAACCATCGGAGATATGGAAGGCCCTTTCTCTTGGACGTCTTGAGATGATCTCTGGTATAGATCTGGTCCACTATTTCTTGCATGAATAGGGCAGCGTAGTCGTAGCGTTTCCCGAAGATGACCCCATAGAAGAGGGTGAGGATGCTGAGGTTGCAACGGTCGTAGCCTGTGTGCTTCGGTGATAGGCACTTGTTAATAAGCATGAACAGTGCGTTCCATGGAGCAGGTATTTTGTTGAAGGAGAATGCTGAGACTTGTGTGAGAGGTGGGGAGCAGCCTATCTTCAGCATTCCATTTAGGATCTCCTGAGCCGTGGGAGGTGGATCGAGCTCATCAAAGGTGGGTAGTTGTAGAATCGTCCTCAGAAGATCTTTGTTAAGCACCACCGAAGTGTTCTCAATTTGACTTTGAAATATTATCTCTTCGATGTCTGGAACTTGGTCCATGAGTCCCCAGAATTGTTGTAGGTAGACTTGGGGAACGCTCGCCGTGAGGGTGAAGGCAGGGAGCAGGAAGTGGTTCTTCAGAATGGCGATGATGACCATGTCCGAGCATCTAAAGGCCGTTGTGTCCAATTGATAGTTGTTCTTCAGTGGCTCGATCCATTTGGAGATGGGATAGATCGTGTCTCTGTTTGGAATCTCCATAATCTGAAAAATACGATCATAAGGTCATTAGATATCGAATATTCCATCGTTTTCATTAGTTTTCTCTCTCCCTCTCTCTTTTTTTTTTTTTTTTTTTAATAATATATATATTATTATATGTTTTTTTTGTTTTTTTTTTTTTATAGATATATGTATAGATATATAGATATATATATATGTATAAGTAGGTAAATATATATAGATATATATGGATGAATATATATATAAGTAGATAGTATGTAATAAAGGTAGATATATATATCACTTGACAAAATTTTCGTTAAGTGAAGAAGAAAGGCCCGTTCTAAGGTGAAAGGCATTGTTCGTGAAATAAAAAGGGCCCAATTGAAAGGGATTAGAGAGGCCCAATACTTTAAATGTCGAGACGGGCTAAATTGAAAATAAATGTCGAATGAAAGATGTTGAAATTTTCCTAAGTCGAGATTTATCGAGAAACCAAGTGAAAAGATGTCGAGATTTTATCAAGTAACGCTTTGTAAAAAATGTCGAGATCATTTAAAAAATGTCGAGAGGATTAATATCGATATCTCAGTGTTTAAAGTTTAAAAGTCGACAGAGTGTCGAGAAAGCCCAGTTTGAAAATGTCGAGAGGCCCATTAACAAAGTCGATAAAGTTGAAATGTCGAGAAGTCCAGTTTAAAGGAAAATGTCGAGAGGCACAATTTTAAAATGAAAATGTCGGGATAGGTTTAAAATGTCGAGACGGCCAATTTTAAGTAAAATGTCGAGAGATAGAAAAATGTCGAGTGAAAGAAAATGTCGATATCTCACAGTTTAAATAAAATGTCGAGTGATTCAATTCGATAGAAAATGTCGATAGAAAATTAGGGTTAAAGGAGACTCGAGTTTTGGGGAAAAAAGTCGATGCGTTGAAACGATTCGAAAATGCAGTTTAAATCAGTGAAAGACAGACGTAATCGAAGATTAAAATCATGGAAATCGAAGATGAAGATAATAAAGAAACTGAAATCGGAGTATCGTCTGTGATTTCTTCGAATGTTTACACCTGCAGTCGAAACCATTAGTAGCATAAAATCGAAAAATAGGGCTCTGTGGAGCTTACCAGTAAGCGATAAGTAATTTGCGATGAAAACTGGAATCAATACTGAAACGGCGAGAGATATCACGATTTGAAGAAAAATGTCGAACGAAATTTTAACAGAAGTGAATGAAGAAGACGAAGTAGGTCGATGTTTTGGTTTAAAATGTCGAGTTGTGGTTATTCGGCCCAGTTCTTTTATTTATATTGGGCTTGAACAGTAGATGAGGCCCAATAAAATGTCGAGTTAAAAAGGTTATGAAGTTAAAGAGGCCCATATAAATGTCGAAAGAATAGAAAGACCCATTGCAAAAAAATCGTGATGATGGTTTTAAAAATGTCGAGCTTAAGAGATGTCGAGACAATGACTCAATCTGAATTCAACACTTAGAAGAATAATGCAAGTATGCCAAATAAAATAAAATGCAAATAATGTGCAAATAAAATTAAAATGCAAATAAAATGCAAAGATACCATATGATAATGTGAGGGTACTGAAAAATAAGAAAATAGTGATGCTCCCCCTAGACAGATACTTTTTTTTTTTTTTTTTTTAAATAATAGAAAATCTAATTATCCCTAAAGCAGTGATGCTAATATTAAAAGATAAATGCTCCCCCTAGAATTATGCAATTATGTTTCTCCCTTTTAAGATAAATATAAGAGTTGCTTTTCTTTAAAAAGAGTAGCTCCCCCTCAATGCATGCACATTTAAACATGTAAATTCTCTCCCAATTAAATAAGCGTGAACGTATTAATTTATTTTCAAAGCAGATGCAAACTAAAGAGTTATTGTTCTTTAAAAATGCATTAGAATGTACGTTTTTATCGCTCTAAAGTTAGAATAGGTATTTTGCACTTCAGCTCATATGCATACATAAATTTAAGATCGGAAATTCTTTAAGATGCATGCATAATAAAAATGTACCTATAGGAGGATTTTCAGTCATTTCAATTCATATGCATGCTAAGATTTGAAGTTTAAAGTTCTTTTAACCATGCATAGCTATGATGTACCCTCGTTGGTTGCTCGCATCGCTAACCAGTCGTGTCTGTGGGGCAACCCGAGATGCCATACACGCTGGGATGTTTGGCTGCCCTCGTCGCATACCAGTCATGAGTGTGGAGCAGCTCTCTTAGTACCTACTCATGCTGGGACATCTGCAAAATATTATCGGGCCTTTGGTACCCATTTTTGGATGGGTCCTCCCTTGTTAGCAGAAAACAAGTTAAGCACATTAGGTTCAGATATTGATCCTAAGTCATCCTTTAAAGTCCTATTCAATTTAATTTGTGATTTAGGAATCCATAGCTTCAATCCTTGTTTTGGGTGTTGAGGGGATGTGGAGTGATGTTTTTGCTTGGGCACCCAAATTTGCTTAACATTAGGACTATACCCTGTTGAGTTCTTATGCAATCGATTGAATACGAGAGTGTTCGAGACGTGGCTTGCATGAGATGATGCCTGTCGAGTAGAAGTATGATGCATCTTATAAATATTAGATTTACTAAAACGGGAAACATCACAGTGCTTAATAGTCTTCGATGAAATGAAGTTATGTTCATCATAAGCATAGTTTGTAGAGTAGAAAGCCTTGGTAGGAGAGGGTTTAGATTTTGATTTCCTGACCCCGTCCATCGTCTTCGTCTTCTTGGTTAGTTTCTTGCCTGTAGCTAAATTTGACACATTATTAGGAGTTAAATCATAAGTCGAAGAAGAACCAACTTCAGATGAATGATCGTTGAGGTTTCTTAGGAGGAAGATTTCATTTAGTAGTTTCTCTCTTTCGAACTTGAAGATTTCAATTTGATTTTGGTGTTCCTTTGCTTGTAATGTGTTGATGGCTTGCAGGCGTGATAGTTCAGTCAGGAAGTCTGTCTTGTCTTTGGTTTGTTTCCTCTCCATTTGGGTTTGCGAGCTTGACTTGGTAAAGAAGCGTGAGTCGTCCTTGTTTGAGGTTGCGGTTGCTAAACGAAAACGGAAATTTAAGGCAAGTGCATCATCGTAGTAATAGTAATGATTTGAAGGAGACGCGTAGTTTTCAAATAGCAGATCATGTCTTTTGGCTTTTTCTTTCCCTTTAATTTCCATTTGTTCCTTAGCTATCTTTAAAGCTCGACTTTTACTTAACGCTTCAGCTTCAGTCAATATTGACTTAGAATTATTAGTAAAAGTTTTCTCCGTTTTAATTTTAGGAACAAAAGCGTCAATTTGAGTTCCCTTATCCTGCTTAGACAATGATATTTCTATAGAAGGATTATTTGGGACAGGTAAGGGCAGGGAATTTTTGAGATTTGATATCTCCTCTAAAAGTTTTTGCTTTTCTGCTTGAAAAACTACTCTTTCTGATTCCAAAGTTGCGTTCAATTTAGAAATTTTATCAGCAACCTCTGGAATTTCCCACAAGAAGTAGGTTTGTTAGAATGTAAACTACTTTCCCCGTTTGACGCTAGGTTCTTAGAGGAATTTCGATCTGTCTGCCCTCTTTTTGTTAGAATGTCCTCAAGGTTTTTAATATTTGAATATAGACGATTTCGTTCCTTAGACAAAAATTCATATTGTTGGGTTATTGTGTTTCGCTCTTCCTCACTCTTCTTGAAATCATTTTCCTTTTTGAGAAGTTTTTCTTCTAGATCTCTTATCCTAGTCTCATGTCTGAGGGATGTATCCTGAGCTTGTTCTAGAAACGAGGTTAACCTAGCCTTTTCTACTAGTTCGGTTCGCAAGACCTTTTCATTGTTTGCTAACCTGGATTCTAGTTTCCTTAACGATTGGTTTTCCCTAGACATAGATTTTGGTTTATCTTGAAGAAGGCATAGATTTTTATGTAAATTTGAGTACGAGTCGTGTACCTCGGTTTCAGAAGATGAGTCAGTCGAGGGAGTGGTTGCAGTGTTGTGCTTCTCATATTCAGAGTCGACCTCGACATTTGCCATTCTTGTGGTAGGTTGGATCTGGATCTTAATCGTGTTGATCAGCTAAATCTTATATCTCTAACTCAGAAGAATCAAATAATGTTAGAGAAATAATAGAAGAAGAATAAAATAAGCACAAGATTTTTTTTTTTATAAGGTTTTATAACATCAAAGGAGTGCAATTTTCAGAAAGTTCGTCTCTGATTTAATTCGATTTTGATACCTTCAAAAAAATTGTTCTAAAATGTTTCGTAAGTGTGAGGGGAATTCCTAAGAGAATTTCGAGAAGGAATGGGATATCGAATGAAATGTCGAGAAGCCAAAAAACAATGTCGAGAATCTTCAATGTTGCAATCTTCAAATATCGAGAACTTGAAATGTCGAGAACACTGTCGACAACTTCAAATGTCGAAAGGTTCAGAGTAATAAAATGTCGATATCGAAGAGAATGTCGAGAAGCTTGGAATGTCGAGAAAGGCAGAACTTTGAATAAAATGTCGAGATCCTTTGTCGAGATAAAATGTCGAAATAAAAGTCGAATGTAATAGTGCCAACTGTTGAGTTCCTTAACAGAATGTCGAGGCTGATGTCGATAGCAATATCGAGTGAGATTTCGAGTCAAATGTCGAGGCCTTAATTTCAGTAGAATGTCGAGATAAAATATCGAACTAAATATCGAATGGAATGCAAAATGTCGGGTCCCTAAGAAAACGATTTCGAGGCAGATGTCGAAGCGAATGTCGAGTCCGTGCCAAGAAAAAATGTCGGGCCGGCTTAAAAAATCTCGAGATCTCAAAAATTTTCTTCGTCGTCACAATCTGTTCTTCGGCTGGGAGGAAAAATTCGATCAAGAATTAAGGAAAAAACAAATACTCCTATGCAATCTCCATGAGTGAGACAAATCTGGGAAATTGGATGAGAAGAGATTGATAAAAGTGAAAAAGAAAAAACGATAGAAGGAGCGAATAAAATCGATAAAGCCTCGATGAGTTTGATCCACGAATTCGGCTCTGATACCACTTGTTAGGCCGATTTTATCCAACCTTGTACTGATTCATAGGATTAGTATTACCTTAGACGATGATTACGGAAGCGATTGATCAGTAATACCTCTAGACGGATTGTAGAGTTGGAACAATGAACGCACGTGTTCTTCAGAAAAGTCGTCAACTCTATTAATGAATCAGCAACCCTAAACACTGATGTGTTTAGGGTATTTATACATAAGCCCTAATGGGCTAACGGGCCCAAGTTAACTAATATACCCACAAGTCGGGTATATTTACAATTAAGTCCTAGGGCGTAATTAAATTACAGAACATAGACTAATAATTAAATGAACACAATTAAAATAATATCTAACAGGGCGGCAGATTGAAAATGCTGCTGAGATTATTCTCATTCCACACATTGCAGAATTAATTCACTGTTCCAAGTTTGGTACACTAGCAAAACAAATCACAAGTAGATTATTTTATATTATGGCAGGAAAAGAAAAATATGTGGCCTTGTATCACATTCTTCATTTGCTTGATTCTTGGACAAGCTTATTGAGCAAGACCTCTCTTGGCCTGCACATAGCCTCCAAAGGCTCCAACTTGCACAAAGTTAATCCAATCCCTTCGCTCAAATCGACTTGTTCCAATCCAATTCTCTCCCAATCAAAACACTGAATCAAAGATCCAAGAACCAATCCCACCATCCTCAATCCCAAGTTCGAGCCTGGGCAAGACCTTCTTCCCATACCAAACGCCATCATCTTCTTCGTTTCTATCTCCTTATTACCTTCGAACCTTTCGGGCTTGAAGCTCAATGGATCATCCCATACCTTCGGATCTCTGTGAATGGCCCATGAGTTGACCATCAGCATAGTGCCACGTGGGACATCGTATCCTCGGATCTTACAGTCTTGGGAAGATGCGTGGGGCATTAGGAGCGGCCCTGACGGAAATAGCCTCAGAGTTTCGTAGATTATGCAGCGGAGGAAGGGTAAATCGGTCAAATCATCCTCGTTCATGAGACGGTGGACTCCCACTTTGCCGTCGACTTCTTGTTTTGCTCTGTTTAGTGATTGGGGATTGTTCAGTAAAGCTGACATTGCCCATTCTATCGTCACGTACGTAGTTTCTGTGCCTGCTACGATCATGTTCTGCGACGCCAAAGAAAAATAAAAGAAAGAAACTTTATTCATACAATCGCCGCCGAAGAAGGAAAAGATAAAAGAATTCGATTTGTACCATGATAAGCCCTTTGATGATCTGATCGGTGTAGAATTCAGGCTGTGATCCTTGAAGAGACAGCAAGTGTGCGATGATTGTGTCCTTGTTCTTCTCAGCCCTGTGTTTATCCACTAATATCTGGTAAAAACCATCCAAATCCTTACCAAGCTTAGCCATACTCTTCTTCAATCCTCTGAAGTCGAACCACAGAAGGAAAGGCAAGAAATCTTCAGGATTTGCAGAATGGCCCATCTCAAACACCTTACTAATCAGCCCTTGAAAAGTCGTCGATTGCTCCGCCGTAAAATACCCATTGCCAGCTATCATCCTCATCACGATATCAAACAGCAATTGCATCAATTTGGGCCGCAAAACCACTTTCGCAAAATCCTGATGGTGATTTTGCAAGCTTAACAGAAATTTCTTCATCTCATCTTCTCTGATGTCCGACCTGGCGTTGAGCTGCGTTTGGCCCAGCAACTCCTGGACGATGGTGCGGCGGAGAGACCTGTATGAGTCGCCGTAGTTGGCCGCTGATAAGGCGGTGTAGTCGTAGCCTATGTACTTGTGTACCAAAAGGCGGGGCCTGTCGGCGAAGATGACGTCGTTTTTGGCTAGGGTTTCTTCGGCCAAGTCCGGCGACGATACGACGACGACGAGGCGGTTTCCGAACCTGAGCGAGAAGATGGGGCCGTGTTTTCTAGAGAGTAGTTCGAGGGCTCTGTGCGTCGGCGGCGGCTGTTTGAGGAGGTGAAGGTGGCCGAGCAATGGAATGGGTCGTGATGGGCTCGGTGGGAGGTTGTAGATACGTCGTCGTTTCGTCGATACGAAGTTGAAGAAGATTGCATAGGCTATGATTATGACTGAAAGAGACGACGCTGTAAGAACAAGAGTTAGCTCCATAGTTTACTTGCCGTAGAGTTGAAGAAGACTAATGAAAATAACATGGATATTTGTAGACTAGAGAAGTTTAGATGACGATATATATTGTATCTCGTATGCTCTACAAAAAAATTTAATACTACTAAATTAAAGTCAATTACAATGTGTCTTTCTTATTAACCATCGTTATGACAGATACCTTAATTGCGGAATTAATGTATTGTCGGAGTTGACAATAGATGCGTCCTTGAACTAGCTTTGGATACAATAAAATATCCCGCAATTATAAAGTCGGTTTTAGCATCTTCTCAAAACGTGGGCTGGTTGTGTAATAAGCCATTGGAATATATCTGTCATATTTTGTGGTTGTGAATAATGGTCAACTCAGTCATGCTGCGCAAGAAATTAATCTACATGAATGTATTCGCACTATATAGCAATCAAATAACTAAAAACAAAGCAGCACATCCACGCATGTTGAAGCTTTTATTTGTATTGCGGATCAAACTATATTATATTATATTATTCTTTGAAGTAAATAAATCAAAAAAGAAAAGAACTCTCTCTTGGTCTTCAACGTTGGCATTGTCACAACCACCTTGTTAGGAATCGTGAATTTAAAGAAGTCAGATTAACAGTGTTGTTTGGACTTAACTTAATTAAGTATACCGGTTAGGCACATGTTAAACCGTATACCGAAAAACTGTTCGCCAAATGCAACCATCAACCGGATCAAAGATGCTATCAGAGGGTCAGTGAGATCGAAAAGCAGATACCGGAAGTGTCACGATGGACTAAGATTCAAATTTGTTTGAAGAGCGACAAGAGAAATTAATTCAAGGCTGACAGCGAGAGCCAAGTTGAAGTCAAACTAAGCCAAATAAGGAATAAAGCAAAAGACACAGGGCGACTCCTGCAAAGACCGGACAAACCAATTTTGGGGAAATTCATTTAAAGTTTTGTTTGGTAGAAGGAGCCATCTCACAACGGCTTCCACATCAAGTCCAACTATAAAAGGGAGAAAGACAAGTTGAAGAAACAACTTCACCATTTTTTGAAATTACGCAACGCAAGAAAAAGCTCAAGCTATTAAGCAAAAAGAAGTTTAAGTGTTGTTCTCACTTTTTAGACCGCTTCGGTTAAAGAGTGAGTGTATTGTTCTAAATGGACTGTCAAAAGCTCTTGAAAGTAGACGGACTTTAAAAAGCTGTTTAAGTGGTGTCTAGGAGTTTAGTTAGCTGAGTATAGCCGTGTGGGTTGTACTGTCTTAGTCTAGCTAAGAAGGTCGTGCAACAGGGGTTGTAAGAACCAAGTCTTCTAGTGGTGCCTTCCTTGCGGGGAAGAAGGGGAGACGTATGAGATTTTTACACCGAACTTCCAGAAACAAATTCGTGTCTTTTGCAAACACACACGCGCACATCACATCTTCCATCCGGTCTTGGTTCAAAACCGACCGATCTGCTTCCGCACAAGTCACTTACATAAAAATATCAAGCACCGGTATCCAACCGTAACTGGTTAAGAACCGAAAAAGAGACAAGTGTTTATTCACCCCCTAAACACATAACCGATCCTAACACACCTCCTTATTCAGCGCGGACGATCCGATTCGAAACCCGACCCACAAATATCTTGGAATAATATTAATATGAGATCGAGAAAAATAAAAGGCAGCGTAGCATATTATTGTTGTTAGTAAAATAACAGAAACGGACCACAAACCAACATTTCGAAACATTCATCTGTTGGCGGTCAGAAAATTTGACATCGGAGACCACGAAAGATCTCTCAAATTAAGCGTGATGGACAGATATTTGGTGGAGCTATGATAATATCTATACACATTTTTTATATAACTGTTTATTGGCATAAGCGCTACACCCATGCAGAGTGGGGAATATTTTGATATGTGGCACCTATACTAATCATAATGCACCCACTATCTTTCGATTAATCACTTAATTTCTAAAATATGATTGCATGATAATTAGTTTGAAAAAATTACACAACAGAGTTTGCTGATTCGAATCGGTTCAAAAACAAGATACGATGAAAAGAAAAAAAAGGTAGAAAACATACTATACTAAAAAGCACGCGTGACAAAAAGAAGAAAATTAAAGTTGATCATCATTGTCATGATCATCAATCAAGCACCTTCTTCAATGGAAAGTTGCTTTAGCCACTGAAACGTTCGATGATGCGACACCTGCCGCTTTTCCTTCACCTTATTATGATCGGAGGAAGACGACGATCTCAAAGTCGTCGTCGTCATCTCCACACGACTTTCATCGCTAAACAGCGCTTTTACCTCATCATCGCCCTCACAAGCGCTTCTCCTATTAACGACGTGATAAGTAAGGATTTTACGCAATTATTATCCATAAAAACGCATTTCCAATCGTTATTTACCCACCAATTCCCTCTCGAATATCCTTTATTTATGTTTAAATTTATTTTCGATAGATGTCCGGGAAACGAGATTGACGAATGGAAAATAAGGGCACTTTTCGAATGATTTGAATCTTCTGGGAGCTTCTTGCAATTTTCTACTCTATTTGGGGCAGCCCTGCAATATACCAGATTTTGCTATTATTTTGGGCAATATATGACGTGAAGTGAAGAGCAAATAAGGCAATAGGATATCTTATGCCAAGAATCACGCAAGGAAATATTAAAATATCAAAGAGTTGGTCAAAATATTCAAAAGAGAATCAAATCTTTGAAGAATTAGTTCGGCTACTACATTTATAAATAGGAGGCAGGACAGCGAAAAAAAGGGGACGAGGCTTTTGACGGCTGAAATAAAAAGGAGCAGAAAGCTATCGACGGCTGAGAATAAGAGACGAACGATGGCGAAGAGCGAGACAAGTCGAGCACCGTATGCGGCGCCCCTGACTCCTACCGCCCATTATTACTACTATTTTATGTGACTGCATGCGATAATAATGAAATCTATATACGAAAATGCGTACAAAATTTTTCCTTTTATATAAAGGAAATTCTCCTGTACAGTACAAATATCCCTAGGACATAAATACAAGGTGAGTGCGCATGCGTGTTCAAAATAACCTATCGGCCCGCCACTCAGGTCGCATCCATGTACACACTGCCACCTCAAAAGTCCTCCGGAAGCTTCAAAATAGGCCTCGCCATCGTAAAGATCACGTACCGTGATCCCGTGAACCTACAACACATAAATACGTGGAATGAGCTTATAAAGCTCAGTAAGTGAAAGCCATGCATGCCATGCACGTGTCCTAAATTCGCAAAGGCATCCTCGCCAATGCTCCCTAGACCTCATATTTTTCCTTGTCTTGTCTTGTCATATAGGGCCCTCGGCTATCTTGCTATGCACCATCATGGAGCTCGAATCCACTAGGGATAAATAAATATAAGTGGCAATACCCACTCAAGGGAGGCTAACCCTAGGGCGCCTTTTCTGTCCCCAGGTGGTTTCATACGCCACGCGGACGTTTCACACTGGTAGCCTAATCTGAGGTAGTCGACACCAGAGGTACCCTCGGTGTCGCTTACTCCCTCAGCTCGCACCCTCCAGGTTTCACGACCCGCCATGAGGGCATTAGCCCTAAAATCATGTCTTGCCTTGTACATGTCATGTCATAACGGTAGCGCCATACGACGTCACCATGGTAGCATAGAAGAGCCGTGACTCAACTGTGAGTCGACATCAGACGCCCATATCGGCGAATCTTTATTGCTCTCAAGCGATCGTATATTATGCACGCTATCATATCATGCCTTTCGTTCTAACGTGCGTGCACATGCTCATGTCGTGAATATGCATGTCATGCCATAATATCATGTAATTAAATCATGCGTGTCATATAACGCAAATAATTCACGTAGAAAGTCACATAAAATCATAAAACACATAACATATAATTTTCATGCCCATATAGTTATGTGTTGTAAATGGGACTTCCACTTACCTGGTATCCTTAGCTATTAAATTTATCGTACGGTATGTCGTAAACCTTCAAACCCTAAATATAGAAACATATAAAATTAGGGTTTGTTAGTCTAGTTATAATTTCACTAAAATGGCTTAATTTAGAAAACCCTAGTTTCGACTCTATAAATTTCGAAACCCTAAAAATTAGAACTTAACCTAAACTAAGAAATACAATTTTAGACATAGATCTCGACATGTTTATAATAAATCTCGATATCACTTCAGACTAGCTGTGGATTAAATTTCGATATAATATGCAAGGTTTGATATTTAATACTATATAAAAATCTCGATACGTATGTGTCGAGTATTGTGTTTGAGAGATATGTCGACATTGAACTAAAATGTCGAGGTGTAATCATATAAGATGTCGAGTTATGTGTCTTCGACATTGTATACCAAGATGTCGATATTAGAATGAGTTGTCGAGATGTGTGACTATAGCCAAAATGTTGAGATGTCGAGATTACAGTTAAAATGTCGAGATGCCATGTGAAGATTTCAGTATCATATAAAACTACATTGAATTAAATAAATAGATCTCGACATTTATGTTGTTTCGACATTATGATTAGTAATTCATCATTCTTGATTACTTAGAAAGGTCTCGACATCATTCCTCTCAAACATTTCGACATTTTACTAACCTTTCGAGATTTATTTCGACTTTTCAATTCGATATTTTCCTATCATCATCTTTATTTTCTTTTCTTTTTTGATCTCGCCATTCTTCCTGTACTACCAACATGATTTCGAGAACTGAAAATCACATCCTCAGTCGAAACATCTCATAGAATTATTTAACTGATCGGTTTCTCCCAAGAACAATTTAAATATCGTATAAACTTTGGAAAACCCTAAAATTATTACTAACCTAATTTCAAGAAAACTGCCTTGAGAACTATCTTAAATCGATTCCTTACTCCTAAAATTAAAGAGTGTAAAACTGATCTATAAACAAATAAATAGAATTATACCTTTTATACTGACGTTCTTGTTACTGATCTTAGTCGTTTTCTTCCCTTGCTTTTGGTGGAGCTGTTTTCTCTCCTTAGGTTCTCTTATTCAACGAGAATATATTGCTAGATGTCCTTTGGTTTACTTTAAGTTTAATCTATAGAATTGTTCTTGATAAATTCTAGGGTTTATCCAATAGTATACTTGATATGACATCTAGCAACGTGACCTTACTTTAGTTCTAAGTAATTAGTACTTATCCCAAATGATTGGGCTTTAAGCCATGGATTTCAATAGGCCCGATTAATCATATTTTTGTTAGTACTTGGCATTTAAATCCTTTACCTTGATTTCTTTAGCTAGCTATTTTCCTAAGTCCCAACACTACCTTCCCATTCATACATGTCATGTTAGCATATAATCATGAAATAATTTAGGCATATAAAAGTCACAAAACATGCCTCCTTCAAATTCTATTCTTACTAACTCGTATTTTCCCAAAACGTGATATCAACACTTAATATATTAAATTAACTTTGTTTTTAGGTTAGCATGCCATGTACTAAAAACCCTAATAACATTTAATTTAAAATCATATAGACACATAAAATCGTAAAACACGTCTCATGCAGTCACGTAAGCCAA
This sequence comes from Craterostigma plantagineum, assembly GCA_027422505.1. NCBI lineage: Eukaryota > Viridiplantae > Streptophyta > Magnoliopsida > Lamiales > Linderniaceae > Craterostigma > Craterostigma plantagineum. The sequence goes on from JAPQWV010000001.1 coordinate 33,329,317, forward strand.
ATAATATGTATGCATATTTATTGGCCGGTTTACTTACGGGACTCGGGTATTACATCCTCCCCCCCTTAAAAGGGATTTCGCCCCCGAAATCAGGCAGGGAGAAATAGCTCAGGGTAGTGGTTTCTCATATCATTTTCTCGTTCCCACGTAGTTTCCTCGGTGGACTGATTCTTCCATAATACCTTGACTAACGGAATTTCTTTATTCCGTAGTCGTTTCATATCATACATAAGGATTTCCACTGGTTTCTCCTCGTAGCTCAAATCTGGCTTGAGCTGTTGCTGAAGATTTTCAGTATTCAGCACATGGCTTGGGTCTGCGACGTATTTTCGTAACGTCGATACATGAAAAATATCATGTACTTGAGCTAGCGAATTTGGTAATTCCAACTGGTATGCGACTTTGCCAACTTTTCTGACGATTCGGAACGGTCCTATATATCTCGGGCTTAGTTTGCCCTTTTTCCCAAATCGCTTCACGCCTTTCATCGGGGATACTTTCAAAAATACGAAGTCATCTATTTGAAACTCCAACGGTCTACGCTTTTGGTCTGCGTAGCTTTTCTGTCTGCTTTGAGCCATTTTCATCCGTTCCCGTACCTTTGATATTGCTTCAGTCAGTTCTTGTACTAAATCGGGCCCTAATATTGCTCGTTCTCCAACTTCATCCCAGTGTATTGGAGATCTGCATTTGCGTCCGTATAGCGCTTCGTATGGAGCCATTCCGATCGTTGCGTGGAAGCTGTTATTATATGAGAATTCGATCAACGGAAGATATCTGCTCCAATTCCCTTTAAAATCGAGCACACAGGCTCTTAGCATATCTTCCAACGTCTGGATTGTTCGTTCAGACTGCCCATCTGTCTGAGGATGGTAGGCAGTACTGAATGATAGCTTGGTTCCCATGGCCTTTTGCAAACTCATCCAGAACTTGGATAAGAATCTCGAATCACGATCGGAAACGATCGAAATTGGAACTCCGTGCAGTCGTACTATTTCTTGAATGTATAGTTCCGCGTATCGTTCCATTGAGAAGGTTGAGCTGATAGGCAGGAAGTGAGCGGACTTGGTCAATCGATCGACAATGACCCATATAGCGTCGTGGCCTTTCACAGTCTTAGGCAAGCCAACAACGAAGTCCATGGTAATGTGGTCCCATTTCCATTCAGGTATTGGCAGGGACTGCAAGGTTCCTGCCGGTCGTTGATGCTCTGCCTTGATTTGTTGACACGTTAAGCATTGGCTCACAAAAGTTGCGATTTCTCTTTTCATTCCTGGCCACCAGTAGTTGGCTCGTAGATCTCTGTACATTTTTGTTGCTCCTGGGTGGATGGAGTAGACAGTGGTATGGGCTTCCGTCATGACAGTCTTTCGAAGTTCGGCGTCGTTAGGAACATATAAACGACTTCTGTAGTATAAGCTCCCGTCGTCTCGTATGGTGAAGTCTGCTGACCTTTGTTCCATTGGTGCTTCTTTGATTTTCAGATATAACTCGTCATTCTCCTGGGCTTTCGTAATCTGCTCCATCAGCGTAGGTCGAAGTGTTAACGCTGCTAGTCTTGTCTCAATCTCGCCCATAGGTATTAACTCCACTTCGAGTCTTTGTAGCTCTGTATTCACAGTCTTGCGGCTTAGTGCATCAGCTACTACATTTGCTTTCCCTGGATGGTAGCTAATCACGCAGTCGTAGTCCTTAACTAGCTCGAGCCACCGTCGCTGTCTCATATTTAACTCCTTCTGAGTGAAGAAGTATTTGAGACTCTTGTGGTCTGTGAAAATTTCGCATCGCTCGCCGTATAGGTAGTGCCTCCAGATCTTGAGAGCAAAAACTACAGCGGCAAGCTCTAGGTCGTGAGTCGGGTAGTTCTTCTCATAATCCTTTAGTTGTCGGGAAGCATATGCAACTACGTTTCCATTTTGCATTAGAACGCATCCCAGGCCATTCTTGGACGCATCACTATAAACAGAAAATCCTCCAGTGCCTGTGGGAATAGTCAACACTGGGGCCGTAGTGAGTCGTCGCTTAAGTTCCTGAAAGCTCTGCTCGCAAGCGTCGTCCCATTTAAATGGAGTATTCTTCTTCGTTAGTTTCGTCAGGGTTGATGCAATTTTGGAGAAATCTTTGATGAATTTCCGATAATACCCAGCTAGTCCGAGAAAACTTCGTATTTCTGTAACATTCGTCGGTTGAGGCCAGTTGTTAATAGCCTCGATCTTGCTGGGGTCGACAGAAATTCCAGCTCCTGAGATAATATGTCCAAGAAATGCGACTTGATCGAGCCAGAATTCGCATTTCTTGAATTTTGCATACAGCTGCTTTTCTCGTAATATTTCCAATACCATCTTCAGGTGTTGTTCATGCTCCTCCCTGGTCTTCGAATAGATAAGAATGTCATCAATGAATACGATAACACACTTATCTAGGAATGACTTGAATACTCGGTTCATCAGATCCATGAATGCTGCTGGCGCATTAGTCAGCCCAAAAGGCATGACTAGGAACTCGTAGTGTCCATACCGGGTACTAAAAGCAGTCTTCGGAATATCCTCTTCTCGAATCTTTAATTGGTGATATCCCGACCTCAGGTCTATCTTCGAAAAGACGGTTGCCCCTTGTAGTTGGTCAAATAAGTCGTCAATTCGAGGGAGGGGATACTTATTCTTGATTGTAATCTTGTTCAGTTCCCTATAATCGATGCAGAGTCGCATCGATCCATCCTTCTTCTTAACGAATAAGACTGGTGCTCCCCAGGGTGAGAAACTCGGCTGAATGAACCCTTTTTGCAACAGTTCATCTAGTTGCTCCCTCAATTCCTTCAATTCTGCTGGAGCGAGTCGGTACGGTGCCTTAGAAATCGGTGCCGCTCCTGGCACTAGGTCAATCGTGAATTGAATTTCACGATCCGGCGGAAGTCCGGGTAAATCTTCAGGGAATACATCGGTAAAGTCTTGTACGACTGGGACTTCTTCTAATTTCGGAAGTAACCGTTCTTCGGATGATATCGCAAATATTAAGTAAGCTTCACATCCTGTCTTGAGTAAACGATGGGCCTTCATTGCTGAAATCTTGGGAATCTTATTACTCTTGCTAGTTCCCATGAATGTGAAGGGTTCGCTGTCTTCTAGATTAAAGGTCACTTGCTTACGGTTACAGTCAATAACTGCTCCGTACTTCGATAGACAATCCATTCCGAGAATTACTTCATAGTCGTTCATTGGAATGACTATCAGGTCAACGGGTAAGGTCCTATCGTTTACTATTACTGGGCTATCTCGTAAAATTTGGTTGGTTCTCGTAGAGGTTCCGTGAGGTGTGGTAACATTGTATTCATAGCTAACTAGGTTCGGCGTAACCCCGAGTCTCGCCACATAGTTAGTAGATGCAAATGAATGCGTGGCTCCTGAATCAACTAATATGCATGTCGGGGTCGAATGGATAAGGAGAGTACCTGCCACCACAGACGGATTGTTCTCCGCCTCTTCAGAAGTCAGCGTGTAAACTCTAGCAGGTACCGTAGGTGGCCTAGTTTGAGCAGGGGCTTGACTTCCAGACGCAGTCTCCGGGCATGCCTTGGAAAAGTGGCCTGTCTTGCCACATTTATAACAAGTTGCATTCTGAGAATAGCACACGCCCAGATGTCGACGTGTGCACCTGGGACATGGGGGTATGCTCATTGGAGGTCTCCCCTGATTAGGACTGAATGGTTGAGGAGGTCCAGGTCGATTCTGGAAGTTAGGTCTGACATTCCTAGGATTAAAGGGCTTCTTTGGGTTGCCTCCACTCCACTTTGGCCCTTGGATAAACTTCCTCTTTGCTTCATGGGCGCGCATAATTCGAAGTTCGGCTTGCTCCGCCATCAACGCGCGTTCAGCCACCTGAGCATAGGTAGCTCCTTGGGATCCAGCCATATTTACGTCTCTGTATAGCTCAGGTTTCAGGCCTTCTAGGAAGCGTTCCACTTTCAACGCATCTGTGCTCACCATGTGAGCAGCAAATCGGGACAGTTGCTCAAACTTCCTTATATATTCTGCTACGGTCATCGGCCCTGGCGTAGGTTGATGAATTCATTCATCCTCTGGGCTCGTACTGGGGCGGTGAAATATTTACTCCTGAAGAGTTCCTTGAACCGGTCCCACGTCATTGTGATAGGGTCTTCAAAGGCGAGAATAGTATCCCACCAATGGCCTGCACTTCCCTCAGTAGGAAGGCAGCACATAACACCTTTTCATCCTCTGGAATGCGACTGTATTGAAACATACTCTCCAGAGTTCGGAGCCAGTCTTCAGCCGCAGTAGGGTCGGCAGCATCTTCAAAAGTCGGAGGATTGAGTTTGCGAAATCTTTCCCCTACTATTTCAACCCTCTCTGCTTGAGAGAGTCCACTACTTGGTTGTCCGCCCGTGTTGCGCTGCTGAATTAGTTCTTGTATTTGGGTAGACTGTTGGCGAACAAGTTCGGTGAGCTGAAGAATCGCTGTATCGCGATTATCGGTTGATGTTTCGGGCTCTTTACCTTTGCTAACACTTCCGCTACCCTCACTTCTTGTTCTACCCATTCTTGTCCTGATACCCTAATAGTCCCTATGGCCAATAAATTACGCACATACAACATTCATAGAAACATAAAGCTTACTAGCAAGGCCGCTTCCGTGCTTTTGAGTGTGTGTACATGGACAGTCTACAGAACTTGTAACCGAAAGCTCTGATACCACCTGCGGCGCCCCTGACTCCTACCGCCCATTATTACTACTATTTTATGTGACTGCATGCGATAATAATGAAATCTATATACGAAAATGCGTACAAAATTTTTCCTTTTATATAAAGGAAATTCTCCTGTACAGTACAAAATATCCCTAGGACATAAATACAAGGTGAGTGCGCATGCGTGTTCAAAATAACCTATCGGCCCGCCACTCAGGTCGCATCCATGTACACACTGCCACCTCAAAAGTCCTCCGGAAGCTTCAAAAATAGGCCTCGCCATCGTAAAGATCACGTACCGTGATCCCGTGAACCTACAACACATAAATACGTGGAATGAGCTTATAAAGCTCAGTAAGTGAAAGCCATGCATGCCATGCACGTGTCCTAAATTCGCAAAGGCATCCTCGCCAATGCTCCTAGACCTCATATTTTTCCTTGTCTTGTCTTGTCATATAGGGCCCTCGGCTATCTTGCTATGCACCATCATGGAGCTCGAATCCACTAGGGATAAATAAATATAAGTGGCAATACCCACTCAAGGGAGGCTAACCCTAGGGCGCCTTTTCTGTCCCCAGGTGGTTTCATACGCCACGCGGACGTTTCACACTGGTAGCCTAATCTGAGGTAGTCGACACCAGAGGTACCCTCGGTGTCGCTTACTCCCTCAGCTCGCACCCTCCAGGTTTCACGACCCGCCATGAGGGCATTAGCCCTAAAATCATGTCTTGCCTTGTACATGTCATGTCATAACGGTAGCGCCATACGACGTCACCATGGTAGCATAGAAGAGCCGTGACTCAACTGTGAGTCGACATCAGACGCCCATATCGGCGAATCTTTATTGCTCTCAAGCGATCGTATATTATGCACGCTATCATATCATGCCTTTCGTTCTAACGTGCGTGCACATGCTCATGTCGTGAATATGCATGTCATGCCATAATATCATGTAATTAAATCATGCGTGTCATATAACGCAAATAATTCACGTAGAAAGTCACATAAAATCATAAAACACATAACATATAATTTTCATGCCCATATAGTTATGTGTTGTAAATGGGACTTCCACTTACCTGGTATCCTTAGCTATTAAATTTATCGTACGGTATGTCGTAAACCTTCAAACCCTAAATATAGAAACATATAAAATTAGGGTTTGTTAGTCTAGTTATAATTTCACTAAAATGGCTTAATTTAGAAAACCCTAGTTTCGACTCTATAAATTTCGAAACCCTAAAAATTAGAACTTAACCTAAACTAAGAAATACAATTTTAGACATAGATCTCGACATGTTTATAATAAATCTCGATATCACTTCAGACTAGCTGTGGATTAAATTTCGATATAATATGCAAGGTTTGATATTTAAATACTATATAAAAATCTCGATACGTATGTGTCGAGTATTGTGTTTGAGAGATATGTCGACATTGAACTAAAATGTCGAGGTGTAATCATATAAGATGTCGAGTTATGTGTCTTCGACATTGTATACCAAGATGTCGATATTAGAATGAGTTGTCGAGATGTGTGACTATAGCCAAAATGTTGAGATGTCGAGATTACAGTTAAAATGTCGAGATGCCATGTGAAGATTTCAGTATCATATAAAACTACATTGAATTAAATAAATAGATCTCGACATTTATGTTGTTTCGACATTATGATTAGTAATTCATCATTCTTGATTACTTAGAAAGGTCTCGACATCATTCCTCTCAAACATTTCGACATTTTACTAACCTTTCGAGATTTATTTCGACTTTTCAATTCGATATTTTCCTATCATCATCTTTATTTTCTTTCTTTTTTGATCTCGCCATTCTTCCTGTACTACCAACATGATTTCGAGAACTGAAAATCACATCCTCAGTCGAAACATCTCATAGAATTATTTAACTGATCGGTTTCTCTCCCAAGAACAATTTAAATATCGTATAAACTTTGGAAAACCCTAAAATTATTACTAACCTAATTTCAAGAAACTGCCTTGAGAACTATCTTAAATCGATTCCTTACTCCTAAAATTAAAGAGTGTAAAACTGATCTATAAACAAATAAATAGAATTATACCTTTTATACTGACGTTCTTGTTACTGATCTTAGTCGTTTTCTTCCCTTGCTTTTGGTGGAGCTGTTTTCTCTCCTTAGGTTCTCTTATTCAACGAGAATATATTGCTAGATGTCCTTTGGTTTACTTTAAGTTTAATCTATAGAATTGTTCTTGATAAATTCTAGGGTTTATCCAATAGTATACTTGATATGACATCTAGCAACGTGACCTTACTTTAGTTCTAAGTAATTAGTACTTATCCCAAATGATTGGGCTTTAAGCCATGGATTTCAATAGGCCCGATTAATCATATTTTTGTTAGTACTTGGCATTTAAATCCTTTACCTTGATTTCTTTAGCTAGCTATTTTCCTAAGTCCCAACACTACCTTCCCATTCATACATGTCATGTTAGCATATAATCATGAAATAATTTAGGCATATAAAAGTCACAAAACATGCCTCCTTCAAATTCTATTCTTACTAACTCGTATTTTCCCAAAACGTGATATCAACACTTAATATATTAAATTAACTTTGTTTTTAGGTTAGCATGCCATGTACTAAAAACCCTAATAACATTTAATTTAAAATCATATAGACACATAAAATCGTAAAACACGTCTCATGCAGTCACGTAAGCCAAATAATATGTATGCATATTTATTGGCCGTTTACTTACGGGACTCGGGTATTACACCGTAACGAGGGCAATTTCTTACCTTTTTAATATTTCGTTTTCGACAATGTTTTCTTTGGATTTATTGTCGTTTTCGTATATTAATATGCTAGCCTAATTCCTTTTGTGATTGAGGCCGTGTGAGGCCGAATTATGACTACGTATTAATGCTATTATTATCTTATTTAATCATATGAGTTAAGTTATGTATTCTTTATTTGCGCTTCATATGCATACGTGTGATTGGCCTCCATGCGTATGATTATTGATTGGTTTATGAGACGGACTAAGTGACTAAACCGATTAGAACAAAACATTGAATACCACTACGTAAAACCGACCAGAGATGGAATTCGGTTTCGTATGTGTGGTTTCCGAGACCTTAGGCGCCGAAAGCGTCTGAACTCGGGGAATTTCACGAAGATCGAATGCACGTATAGGAACTACAGTCATATAGACATATAGTTGATTGGTTCTCTATTTACGTAGGGTTGCTAGTTACGTGAATAACGGGTAGCACATATATTAGGAAATTCCACCTTGACTTGATTCATGTTGATTAGATAGATGATATTGCATGAAGACGTAGGAATATTTCGTGCCTAGCATGTGTCTTAATCACGTTCGTCGTCAACTGCTCTATCCTCATCTATTTTATTTGAGTTTATTTTATTATTTGCGTCTTTTATCTATTTTATCAAATCATCAAAACTATAAAAACTCCGTTAGTCTAAATTAGAATTAGGAATATTTTCTTAGAATTAATCGAGCTGTCTTCGTGGATCGATACTCGGACTTCGTCCGTTTTACTACTTGCGCGACCTAGTACACTTGCTAGTATTTGAGCGTGTCAAGTTTTTGGCGCCTGTTGCCGGGGACAGCAGAATTATTAGTTTTAGGATTTATTCTAGTTTTAGTTTAGTTTTCTTTTCTTAGTAATCGTTTATTATTATCTTAGTTATTTTTATTATTTTTAATTTTATTTTATTGGATTCACTTACTTTGATTTTTATTTTTTCTTTTCTTTCGCAGGAACTTCAATTGGTGTATGACACGAAGTTCGAGTAGTGAACCACTACTATTTGACGCCGAAATCGAAGCTACGTGTCGCCGCAATAATCGAAACCGTAGACAAAGAATGGAGAATCAAGAACACCAGGAGATTCCTCCACGACCCACTCTACTAAGTCGAGCGCTTCCAGGCCCCTTCGACGATAATGACCCAATAGTGATTCCCGAAGGACCTAACAATCAATTCGAAATCAAGCCGGTGACTTTGCATATGGTGACAGGAGCGGTGCAATTCCATGGGTTAACTAATGAGGACGCCAATGCCCACATCACCAAATTTCAACAAATTTGCAGAACTATTAAGTATCCTGGGGTATCTACTGCTGTAATAAGGCTTACATTCTTTCCTTTCTCTCTTGTAGGAAAAGCATCAGAGTGGTTCTCTTCACTGCCTCACGCATCCATCACTAGCTGGGAACAGATGGTAGAGTGCTTCTTAGGCAAGTATTACCCACTTTCGAGGACTAGCGAGATACGGAGCGAACTTGTAAACTTCAAGCAAGAAGGGGGCGAGACGTTGAGCGATGCATGGAGTAGATACAAGAACCTTCTCAGGCAATGCCCGAACCACAGTATACCCTTGAGCGTTCAAATGCAGTCGTTCTTCTTGGGACTTAGCACGTAGAACAAGCGCATCGTCGACGGAGGATGCAACATGAACTTTATGGAGCTCGATGATGCAGATGCACTTGCAGCCATCGAGAGGATCGCAGCCTACCCCGCGAGATATACTGAGCAAGATCTGGACCGTCGGGCTGCTGGAGTACATGAGATAAGTAGCTCATTGGAAGCGCAATTTGAGGCTATACACCGGAGACTTGACGCAATGCAAGCCAATAACCCCGAGGAGGTGAACCATATCCAGTCGAGGCAAGGGAACTTCTACTCGAACACGTACAACTCAAGTTGGAGGAATCATCCGAACCTATCCTACGGAAACTCGCACTACGAGAAGCCACCACAACAATCGAAAGCGGACTGGGAAGTAGCCTTAGAAAAGATGGTGGCGATCCAAGGCGATCGAAACCGCAAGACGGAGGAAAGACTTGGTCTAGAAGGGAGAGTTCAGGAAGGCTTCCAAGATATACGGGCTGCAATAAAAGACTTAACAATCCAAATGGGACATCTTTCAACTACGGTGGCCGAGCGCAAGCCTGGCACACTTCCGAGCGACACCGAAAAGAACCCTCGAGAGTACGCGAATGCCATTGAACTAAGAAGTGGAAAGAAGCTTGAATCGTTCCAAGAGACCAAGGAGGTGCGGGAAGCAAAAGAGACAGAGACATCCGATCAGAGTGAAGTAACGGCCACGAACACAAGGGTTTACGAAAAGGACAACCGGGCTGAAGAAGTCGAGTGTGAGCCAGATTTGCTCTTGGAGGAAAAGAAGGTCAACCCACTCCCACCGATAAAGATCCGACCTCCATATCCAGCGGCTTTACGAAAAGGGAAGAATCATGAAGATTTTGATCGTTTCATTAATATATTTAAAAAACTTGAAGTTAATATCCCTTTGTTGAGGCTTTGTTGCAGATGCCAAAGTACGCCAAATGCCTGAAGGAGCTACTATTCAGAGAAACAAGTTAGAAGAATATGGAACAATAGCTCTCACCGAGGAATGTTCAGCGGTATTACAGAAGAAGCTTCCGCCGAAGCTTAAGGATCGAGGGAGTTTCTCTATTCCTTGTTCTATTGGATCTCTTACATTTAATAACGTGTTATGCGATCTTGGTGCGAGTATTAATTTGATGCCATTTTCATTATTTAGGAAATTGGGACTTGGCAAGCCAACACCCACATCGACTATCCTTCAGCTCGCCGATAGATCAATCACGTATCCACGAGGAAAAATGGAAGACGTATTGGTGAAAGTAGGAGAGCATTACTTCCCGGCTGATTTTATCGTATTGGATATGGAAGAAGATGATAACCTCCCATTGATACTTGGACGTCCGTTCCTAAACACGGCAAGAGCTGTCATTGATGTCGGTAACGGTAAACTTATTTTGCAAGTAGGGACGAGAAAGTGGAATTCGATGTTTACAAATCTATGGAACGCCCTACTGATGAATCTTGTTCCTTTATTGATATCTTTGACCCTTGTACTTTTAAGTGTTCTGAGTCTTTCAGGTACAACTTGTCTGGAGAGAATACCAGCAAGCTGAAGGACCGCCAGAACACGAAGGCTGATGCTCGAGTAGATGCATCGAACGGGAACACAGCTAAATCTAACCATTACCTAGTCTCTTCTGTGCTGAACTTTAACAGGTGGATGCCGTGGACTAAAAAGAGCAATGGTTCTAAATCCAACAAGAAGGTGGTTCCACCGAAGAAAAAGAAGAAGCGTCGTCTGAAAGATTACATAGAGGGTGGCATCCACGTATGGCGAAAAAAGGAGAACCCTCAACCCTACGCGACGATACAGACACTTTCGCCGGGAAGTGGCGAGCCCAAGGTGTACAACGATCGAGATGTTAGGAAAGAAAACTCGATCAACATAGACTATCCACCAGAATAAGCGGTTTGTGAGTCGAGCTAACGACTATAAAAACAGCGCTTCTTGGGAGGCAACCCAAGGCCTATCGATGCATATATATTATTTTATATTTTAGTCATATTTACCTATTTTATTTTTTCTAATAGAAATTCTCTCTCACGGTGCCACCTAGTTACATTTTCTCGCAGGCTCATAATCAGTTTGGGGGTTGCCCGTTCGCGATGGTTGCTTGCTTACTACGAATCAACAAAGTCTCTACATCGATCAATGGAAAATTCAGGGCAGTGTCACTTCTACTCTCTCTTTGCATTTAGTTTACACATTGAGGACAATGTGTTATTTAGTTTGGGGGTGGGATGTAACACATGCTAGATTTAATATGCTTACATGTTTAGGTACCGATGCACTTCGGTCTTTTAGTGGGTATAACTGATGAAGGTTGCGATTTGAACGTCATCTGTGGAATCTCCTGTCAATGATGAAAATTTTTAAATTTTACCGTGTCGCGATATGATTCAATGAATTGAGTGTGATAGTCTTACATGTTGCATTGTCGTGATATTAGCATGATTATTTGGCTATATTGACTGCTTTAGGAGAGTATTGCGTATCATGAAGCACAAACCCAGCTATATATGTGAGTTCTTGAGCCTTCAGAAAAATTCAGAGCAACTCATTATGCTCGGTGTTTATTCTTGTGTGACACGCATGGACTGAATATTTTCGAACTTGCTCTGTTATGCATGTCAATGGTTACTATGTGGATTTTTGTGTGCGAAAATGAGAAGGGCACTAGGAATGAGTCATTGGCCTAAATATTTTCCTACCTTACGCATTTACCACTTAGTGAGCCCCTTTGAGCCTTATTTGACTTATTTGTTGACTTGGAGCCCAGATATTTAGCCTGATTGCCTCAATATAGCCTACACGACCCGTATCAACGTGTTAATTTATCGATATCGTGAGTAGTAACTTGTTGGTTGAGAAGGAGTTAATCGTCGATGCATGTTAGTTATGAACTCGTCCAATGATATAGATCTCTCGTCGTAATATTGCTGCGGACTAGAAACCTCTCTCCTCGATAAGACGTAGAAAAAAAAAGATAGGAGGGGCTGGTTCGAAAAAAAAAAAAAAGAGAGAGAAAAAAGAAAAGGAAGAAAAAAAGGGGAAAAAAAGAGGCGTGAAAAAGCGAGCGAAAAGAGCTAGAAAAGAAAAAAAGGACGAGTCGAGTGAAAAGTAGGCACGACGTTAGAAAAGCGAAATAAGTGGTGAGAAGAGCGATTCGATGATTGACACGTTTGATACTTTTAGCTCACTTTCCTATATGACGCACCTTCAGACCCGAGCCCCATTACAACCCTTGATGAAAGACCCTTTGATTCATGCATGACTTCTACTATGTGACTATGATGTGATATATTTGCAAGCTTAGAGTAATATCTTTTCATGACGTGCATTGAGTATCTTTATACAAATCCCTTTGAAAAACACTTCGAGCGACTTGAGCGATCCTTGTGAGAGTTGTGGATTGATGCGTGGTATAATTCTAGAAATGTCTTTCATGCTATGATAAGATTGCGACCTATTACCTCATGCCTCGTGTTTTGACTAGATCGTTTATTAGTTGATGATTATCTCGACCTTCTTTTACGTTTTCTGAGATGAAACGGGAGAATTTTATTGACTGATGTTCTATAATCCTAACTTGATTTGGTTTTATTTCGCTTTTATAATCGAGGACGATCGAAGCTAGTTTGGGGGTTGTTGATAAGTTAGGATTTTACGCAATTATTATCCATAAAAACGCATTTCCAATCGTTATTTACCCACCAATTCCCTCTCGAATATCCTTTATTTATGTTTAAATTTATTTTCGATAGATGTCCGGGGAAACGAGATTGACGAATGGAAAATAAGGGCACTTTTCGAATGATTTGAATCTTCTGGGAGCTTCTTGCAATTTTCTACTCTATTTGGGGCAGCCCTGCAATATACCAGATTTTGCTATTATTTTGGGCAATATATGACGTGAAGTGAAGAGCAAATAAGGCAATAGGATATCTTATGCCAAGAATCACGCAAGGAAATATTAAAATATCAAAGAGTTGGTCAAAATATTCAAAAGAGAATCAAATCTTTGAAGAATTAGTTCGGCTACTACATTTATAAATAGGAGGCAGGACAGCGAAAAAAAAGGGGACGAGGCTTTTGACGGCTGAAATAAAAAGGAGCAGAGAGCTATCGACGGCTGAGAATAAGAGACGAACGACGGCGAAGAGCGAGACAAGTCGAGCACCGTAACGAGGGCAATTTCTTACCTTTTTAATATTTCGTTTTCGACAATGTTTTCTTTGGATTTATTGTCGTTTTCGTATATTAATATGCTAGCCTAATTCCTTTTGTGATTGAGGCCGTGTGAGGCCGAATTATGACTACGTATTAATGCTATTATTATCTTATTTAATCATATGAGTTAAGTTATGTATTCTTTATTTGCGCTTCATATGCATACGTGTGATTGGCCTCCATGCGTATGATTATTGATTGGTTTATGAGACGGACTAAGTGACTAAACCGATTAGAACAAAACATTGAATACCACTACGTAAAATCGACCAGAGATGGAATTCGGTTTCGTATGTGTGGTTTCCGAGACCTTAGGCGCCGAAAGCGTCTGAACTCGGGGAATTTCACGAAGATCGAATGCACGTATAGGAACTACAGTCATATAGACATATAGTTGATTGGTTCTCTATTTACGTAGGGTTGCTAGTTACGTGAATAACGGGTAGCACATATATTAGGAAATTCCACCTTGACTTGATTCATGTTGATTAGATAGATGATATTGCATGAAGACGTAGGAATATTTCGTGCCTAGCATGTGTCTTAATCACGTTCGTCGTCAACTGCTCTATCCTCATCTATTTTATTTGAGTTTATTTTATTATTTGCGTCTTTTATCTATTATATCAAATCATCAAAACTATAAAAACTCCGTTAGTCTAAATTAGAATTAGGAATATTTTCTTAGAATTAATCGAGCTGTCTTCGTGGATCGATACTCGGACTTCGTCCGTTTTACTACTTGCGCGACCTAGTACACTTGCTAGTATTTGAGCGTGTCACGACGGCCGCCCTCGAATCTCGAACCTCACCACCAATAACTGCATCGCTAATACACTTGCATCCACCGAACAAACCCGCCCTTTGTTTCTTCTTCTTCTTCTTCGTCTTTGCATCGTCTAAGCTCTTCACATTTTGCGGACATGGCCGTGTGTTGAGAATCTCAGGCGGCGGTGCTTTCACCAAGCCTAGTTTCAGTATATTCCATGCCGACGATGAATGCTGGGTTTTAGTATGAAGAATTGAAGTAGGGCTGTTTATAAGTAGTCCTCCGTGTCTGTACTTCGTCCTTAGCCTTGGTGATGGGCTCGTCGGAGTATGAGGAGAGTAATACTGAAACTGGTTATTACGACGAGGTTGTAATTTATTGGGCTTATTAGAGCACCGATTAGTAGGCACTGTAGTAGTAGTAGTAACAGTTGAAGTTGAAGATGATGATGAATTTGAGCTGCTGCTACTGTTTATGCTGCTACTTCTGCTGCTTGAAACGAACGAGTAATTACTACTACTACTACGATCCATAGTTTCTGACCTTTTAATAGACCTGCAAGAACTTAACTTAAGATGTTGTTGTTGTTGTCGTAATCCATGTTCAGAACTGATTGAGTTGCGTAGAGGTAAGATGCTTCCCTGAAAGAAGACATCATCTGCTGAGCACATCTCTGATTCTAAGAACTTGGAACAGAAGTGGAAGTCTTGCCCTTGAATTGGACTTTCACCGTGTTTGATAGTACGATCCTCATCTTCTTCTTCTTCCTTGTGTAATTTTCTTGGACTGTGGACTAATGGGAGATCACACAATGAAAGTGTTTCTTCCTCCTCATTATCTAGAATTGCTGCCCATCTTTCGCAATTATCTTTTTTCTCCATTATTTCTGGGCCTAGGAGGATGATGATCAATTGGTGGAAAGGAGGTGATATATATTTGGAAAAAGAAAAGGGTTGATGTTTTTGTAATAGAAGGTGTGAGAGACAAGTGGAGTAACATGGAGTTGTAAAAAGCTGGAAAAGGGTGAAAAAAGGAAAAAGCAGCAAGTGTTGTGTTTTTGAGCAGGCAATTCTTGAAAATATTTGTTTTGTGGAGAATATATGTATGATATCGTATCCTAAGCTACTTACTATATAATAAGCTTTAAGCCAGCCGGCCAAGCACTGCCTTTTCCTTTTCTTCCTTGCATGTTGTAATGATTTCTTTATTAATTGAAGAACAAAGATCACTAGAACAATCAAATCGCCTTCGCCCTTGGACGGAAATAATAATGGAAAGGCTCTAACAACCAACCACATAGTCCATGACATCACTGTGTAACATATGTCACTACTAGAAAGTCAGATGAATAACTAAAGGAAACTAAAAACAAATCTGCCCTTTTTTTTTTATCATGTGGATTCGAAACCGATGAACTACTAATCATTTTTGGAAATCCTGGCGGCGCCTGTGAGGGTGGGGGCATCTGTGGAGGCAGCAGCACCACGGCCAGGCTGTGGCTGAAGGTGGCCTTGTGCGCCGTACCCTTTTTGCTTGTAATCTTCCAAGTCTTTGTACTGCGTATATGGGCTCGTTTCCACCGGCAATGAATCTCCTTTCTTTTTCTTTCTCTCCTAATTGCTGCTGCTTCTTATTCGACTCCATTCTTCTTCTTTATCTTATAATATTATCTTGTGAATTACTATAACTACATCCATGTCTCTTGAATTTATAAACCTCAACTGTTGCCTGCCTGCCTGCCACGTGTTGGATGAAGAAGACAGAGAGTGCAAGTTATTTGCTGCTACTTGTGCGTATTACCAGTCAGATCGCGAACGTCCATGTTTGTCTTTAAGACATACTAACATTAGTTACTAGTCATCAGCCGCTAATTATATTTATTTACCAATCATTAATCATGTAAAAAAATGGCTGCCTTTGTTCCATTTTCACTTCATATCATGTGCTTTGATTCAATCTGTACACTGATTGCGTCCAAGTACAATTTCATTACAGCATACATTAGTCAATAAATTACCACCTCGGCTCAGCTCAGCCCTGCCTTGTGTCATGGAAAAAAATAACAACAAACCATTCAACTTAACAAACCTCCCACGACTCATATATATTTAAGTCCAACTCACGGCCACTGAACTGCCGACCGTAGGCTTCCCATCGGACCATTCGATCCTACCGAAAACGTTGGTGTTAGAAGGCATCGAAGCTGCGCTGAAAGTCACCGTATACCTCTGCTTTTCGTAAGCCTTTCCAAAGCTCAAGCTCTCGGGATTCACCGTGGCGCTAACCGCCTCGCTCGTGGACGACACCTTAACCTTGTACGTCCCCGCGGGCCCCACGTTGGTCAGCGTCCTCGTGTGCTTCACCGCGACGACGGGCCCCACGTAGGTCGTAGACTAGTCCCGGGTCGACGGCGCCGATATCCGCCGGCCTGCCGGGAAGCAAATAAAGCGATGTAAATAAAGTAGGCCCAAACCAAAAAAATGTTTATTCCGTAGTGTTCCGTTGTGAGAAAACAAAAAGACCAGAAAATATCCCCAAATTGAACTGCAGAAATGACGACAGCATCCACGGATCATAAACTGCCGACACCTCGTGACGTTGAAGACGAACTGGAACAAGATATGAGCCTTGAAGAAGATAAATTTGAAGAAGAAGATCGCTTTCTCAAGAAACTCCATGATATTTACCCCAGAGTTTACGTATTTCAGAAGGATTTGTACCATCCGCAGGATCCCATATTCAGCGGTCATCATACCTTCTTCTTCGATCTATACGATAAAAAGGGGTGGGTTAGTTTATTAGTTAATTCCATGTTCTTGAGTTTTCTTTATTCCACAAGTTTAATACAGTTAGAGGGCTGACGATGCAAAGATGATTTTGTTTTACGATCCTTATTTTGTTTATCTACTGTTTATGATCACTTCTCTATTATGTACGCCATGATACATAAATCAATGTTTTTATTCTTGCCAATTCGTGTTATTTGACTTTCCGTTAGAGGCCGATGAAATCTCATATGCATCCAATTAGTCAGTATTTCTTATTAATGATATAGTTATCTATATATAAATTGATGTTTTTTGTTCATGTGTAGTGGTCCTGTCGTTGAAGCGATGGACCTCGTAGGTGCCAAGCACTACAGCCTCTCGGAATTGGAGCACATCACCCATTCGTTTGGAGAAAGCAACCTCATATTTGAATTAAGAGGTTGGAAGCTATTCGCCGCAGAAATCAACCAAAAAAGCGTATTAGTGAAGATACTGAATATTGATCACGGGCCGGGCCCTCACCAACTTTCTGTGCGTGAGGAACTTCATCTATTTCATCTTAATTTGCTCATCATTTAAACTTGTATGTCGTACGAGATCTACATGCGTTTTGTAGGACGAGCTTCGACATCTTAGAAGCAGTAAAGTAACGAATCACCCAAACGTCGTTAAAATCATTGGTTACCAATGCGAAAGGAGACTTGCTGTTATATACGAGGGCACACGTCCAAAGCACTTCCTTTCAGACATCATAAGATCTGGTATAGGAAAAAAAAGCATGCTTTGCCTTCCTTTCTACGATGTAATAATGTATATTTTGTTTGTTTAGATGAATTTGGATGGGATGACCGTCTTAAAGTGGCACTTGACATTGCTAGCGTCGTTGAAGCATTTCATTGTCAGGGTTTCGTGCATGGGGGTATCGATGCTGATAATTTTATGATATATGAGGTTCTTTTGTCGTCTATTTACAATTCTTATCTTTTAATTTGGCATATCACAATCGCCATCTTTTATCCGTCTTAATTAATGGTCTGTATGTATATTTGTTTGACGCTCGCAGGACTATTCGATGATGAGTTATCACTTCAACGTGGACTATTACAACAACTTTATCAGGACAGCATATAAATGTGGTTACTTCCTTCATGAAGATGGTCACTTCCAGACTTCGGACACATACGGTGACATAGGTATGTGTGGTATGCCTTCCTTCTTTCTTCGTTTGATAGTAGTAATTTCTTATCTTCATTTTTCACTTGCTACGATAGACGAATCAAAGATGATGACCATGCGCGAAGATGTTTACGCCTATGGATGCCTACTTCTTGCACTCATAAGCAAAAAAGAAAGCCTTTACGATCTTTGTTGTTGGTGGTCTTCAGCTGACAAATTCACAGGCGATCTTGTCCATGAAAGTTTCCCCCAAGCTACAAAGGAAGTGAGATCTCAACTCACAAATTTGGTGAGTAGGTGTCTTGTAATGCAGAAGGACGATGTACATCTGAACCCGTCGATGAGGAACGTTGTCGATCTTGTCAGAATTCCAAGGTTCAAACCCGTTCCCAGCGTCTAAGAAACAGAAGTTGTGTAATTCGTCTTAAAACGATTTCTATCTGCAAATGGATATGATTGAAAAGATTGTGGTTTTATTAACGCTTTCAGGATTATTATAGTATGTTCTGTTATGTGTGTCGTTGCAATCATGGTAAGGTAATACCTGCCGCTTCATTATTATATTAACAGCATTAGGTTGAATTTTTGATGATGTTTTCAGCAGTATTGGTCTTGTTCTGATGTGTTATTTCAATATTAGGTTGACTTTTAATGATGTTATCAGCAGTGTTGTTCTTGTTCTGATTTGTTCTTTCAATATTAGGTTGACTTTTAATGATGTTATCAGCAGTGTAGTTCTTGTTCTGATTTGTTCTTTCAATATTCTAATCAAGTTGTTACCAAATATTCCAATTAAAGCTTTTATTGGCCTTTTCTGTATGTTATGTGATACACAATAAACATTAGCAGACCATGTGGCTTCTGGCTTCTCAAGTTGAAATAACATTCTCAAAATTCACACATGAACGGGTAAAAATTCCCATCTATTCGAACACCCAAAAATGAAAGAGAAACATTATTCAAGATTACGATGGGCATAAGAACATGACCAATCTAGTTGTTATAGCAAAAGATCCGAATTTTGACTTAAAGAAGGCGAACTCGTAAGCTCGTACTAACACGAAGATCATATGGTCCGACTAACAAGTTTTCTGAGAAGAAGAAAAAATCGTAAAAGAAATTTGAACTACACGCGTTGAGTTAACAGTGTCCAACCAAGTAATAAAACCACTTCACAACCGAAGTCAATAATGGACACACCTACTTGCATGTAATCTATCTCTCTTATCTTGTTTGATTACATAAAAGACATTGCTACTGCTAAGCATCAAAGAAGTGTAAGCCTAACTGCAATGACATAGATTATCATCAATGTCAGGTGTGGTTGAACTCCCTCTTCCGCCATCATATATCAACCTCATCACCTTTAGAAAAAAATCACAGTTAGTATACCATATAAATAAATAAGTGTAGTTATATATCTTACGGATTCTGTTCAACTCGTCAACGACTGCACGGACGATCTTTTAGCTTTGGCTGCAGGCAATGGATGGCAAGCTCAACAACCTTTCTGTGCACCGCCATATCTGAAACATCGCAGATTAGGTGCGGTCTTGTGTGCCGTACCCTTTTTCCTTGTAATCTTCCAAGTCTTTGTAATGCGTATATGGGCTCGTTTCCACCGGCAACGAATTACAACAATC
Source organism: Craterostigma plantagineum (assembly GCA_027422505.1). Classification (NCBI taxonomy): domain Eukaryota; kingdom Viridiplantae; phylum Streptophyta; class Magnoliopsida; order Lamiales; family Linderniaceae; genus Craterostigma; species Craterostigma plantagineum. The sequence goes on from JAPQWV010000001.1 coordinate 33,349,027, forward strand.
TCCTTTCTTTTCATTCTCTCCCAATTGCTGCTGCTTCTTATTCGACTCCATTCTTCTTCTTTATCTTAAAATATTATCTTGTGAATTACAAAAACTACATCCATGTTCTTTCGTCTCTTGAATTTATAAACCTCAACTGTTGCCTGCCTGCCTGCCACGTGTTGGATGAAGAAGAAAAAATGCAAGTTAAGTGCTGCTACTTATGCGTCTTACCAGTCAGATCGCGAACGTCCATGTTTGTCTTTAAGGCATACAAACATTAGTTACTAGTCATCAGCCACTAATTATGTACCAATCATTAATCATGTAAAAAAAGTTTCCATTTTCACTTCATATCATGTGTTCTTTGATTCAACCTGTACACTGATTGCGTCCAAGTACAATTTCATTACAGCATACATTAGTTAATAATTACCACCTCAGCTCAGCCCTGCCTTTGTGTCATAGAAAAAAATAACAACAACAAACCATTCAACTTAATAAACCTCCGGCCGACGAGTTCTCATATTTTAAGTCCAACTCACGGCCACTGAACTGCCAACCGTACGCTTCCCATCCGACCATTCGATCCTACCGAAAACATTGGTGTTAGAAGGCATCGAAGCTGCGCTGAAAGTCACCGTATAGCTCTGCTTTTCGTAAGCCTTTCCAAAGCTCAAGGTCTCGGGATTCACCTCAGCCCTAACCGCCTCGCTCGTGGATGACACCTTAACCTTGTACGTCCCCGCGGGCCCCACGTTGGTCAGCGTCCTCGTGTGCTTCACCACGACGACGGCGCTCGAACTATTACCCATTTGTCCCTGTAAGGAAACCGCGAAGGAAGGGTAGTTGAGGTCGTACACGCTGTAAGCTTTCCCCTCCTCGCAGGTGAAGTTCCTCCTCGCCAGGCTGGCGATTTGGGACGATGTGTAGTTCAATGCGCATAGGAAGTTTAGGTAGTCTTGGGCGGTTAGGTCGTAGACTAGTCCCGGGTCGAGGGCGGATATCGGGTCGACGTGGCCCGACCCGTGGTCGAATGGGGTGGACGGCTGACCCGTGGATACGTCTAAGATCCGCGTTCCGTCCTTGTAAGAGGTGTACGACGTTGTCATTAGGGCTGAGCGCACGGCGGCCGGGCTCCATTCTGGGTGGGCCCCTTTGATGAGTGCGGCTAAGCCGCTGACGTGCGGGCAGGACATTGAGGTGCCTGAGATTATGTTGAAGGGGACTCGCCGGTCGTCGTCGGCTAGTCCGGTGGGTCCCACGGCGCCGGACCATCCGGCGAGGATGTTGACGCCCGGCGCGATTAGGTCGGGTTTTAGGATTTCTGGGGTTATGGAGTTTGGTCCGCGGCTGCTGAAGGCGGCGACGACCGGCGAGGGTTCGATGCCGACTTTGGTTCCTTGGAAGAAGATGGTGGCGGTTGGGTTGGGGTCGGTGAATAGGTAGTCTTTGATTTGCTGGCCGGTGGTTTCGCCGACGGCGGTGGCGGGGAGCAGGTGGGCGTCGGCTACTAGTTCTTCGCCGTTGGCCGCCGTGTTGGTCAGAATCATGCCGATTCCGCCGGCGGATTTTACGACGGAACCCTTTTGGACGCGGGGGTTGACTCCTCGCTCGCAAAGGACGATTTTGCCCTTCACCTTTTCTGGGATTAGGGTTCCGGTCATACATAGGTTGCCGTTGGTGGCGTTTGTGGCGTTTCCGGCGTAGACGAAGGGGACCAGCTTTTCCGGCAAGGATTCGCCTTTGTACAGGGAGACGCCGGAGTAGTTCTTGCCGTTTCCGAGGCTGACGTACGCCGGGAAATCGCGATCTAAAGTTCCGGCGCCGACGGTGGTGATCCAAGGCGCCACGTTGGACAGACTGTAGGAACTGGGACCCGCATTTCCGGCGGAGCAGCTGACTAGAATCCCCTTCTCCATCGCGGCGAAGGCACCCACGGCGACGCTGTCCCTGTAATAATCCGACGTGCCGCCGCCGAGCGACAGAGACATGACGTTCACGTTGTCGTCGATGGCCTTGTCCATCGCCGCCAAGATATCGGAGCTGAAGCACCCGCCGACCCAGCAAACCTTGTAGGCGGCGACCCTCGCCCTAGTGGCCATCCCACGCGCCGTCCCCTGCGCGTAGCCGAACAGGTTCGCGCCAGCCACCACCGAACCCGCGGCCGTCGACGACGTGTGGGTCCCATGTCCGTCGTCGTCTCGCGGCGACTTTGATTCCTTAGACTCGTCGATGGGTCCCAAAGTGGCTTCGTAGCCCCTCGAAAAGTACCTCGCGCCTATCAATTTCTTATTACAGTTCGCCTTAGTGAAATTAGTCCCTACCTCGCACTCTCCCCTCCACGAACTAGGAACCGACCCGAACCCGGCGTCGTCGTAGCTCGGACTCTCCGGCCAAACCCCCGTGTCCAAAACGCCGACGATGACTTCGCTGACGGAATTTGACTCGGGGAACATAGCGCCGTTCTGGTCGAGGCCCAAGAACAGAGGCGTCCGCGTAGTGTGGAGTTCGTACCTCGTTTCAGGCTCGACGGAGACAATTCCGGGTCGGGTTTTCAGGGCTCGGACTTGCTCGGCCGTGAGGCGGGCGGAGAAGCCGTGGACGGCGGTGTTGTAGGTGTAGAGCATCTCCGCCGAGTCGGAGACGGACCTTAGGGAGGAGCCGTACCAATGGGTATGGTCCTCGTACACGGCGGGCATCTGAGACTTGGCCATGTGGACGATGTAGGTCTGCTTTTGGGTCTCACCGTCGTCGGCAAACGACACGTGGCAGAGTGAGACAAGTACGATGACCACCGCCGCCGCCGCCGTCAAGGCCAGCGTTTTCTCCTTCCCCATTATTTTTTATTCGGTTGATTTTATATTGTTTTTTTTTAATGAAATGGGATTATGAGTGCGGTTTGAAGCGAAGGAAGTGATGGTACTATATAGAGTAGAAGTGAGCTGTAATTGAATGAATGATGAGAAGTTTTAAGACGTATCGTGCGTAGGGACGGTGGCTTCTTGTCTTGTTTATGTGAATGATTGATTTGTTTGTGTATGATCAAATTAACAGACATAATTACTACATTATTGCGCAGCTTAATTATTTCCATTTGATTATTTATGTCTGCAACGGCTAAATTTTATTTTTTTTCTCAAGCCCAGAAAGAAAACTAGTTTGAGTGTGTGTGTGTGTGAACGGATGACATTTACTTATTATTGTCTATGGTCACATGTGGTGTGGTCATCAGATTCAGGCTTTTAATATTATTTTCGCACCCTTTGAGGAGATATCATTCTACTGTTTTCTTTCTTGGTTTACAGTAGTTTGCCCAGATTTTTGAAACTAGCCTCCTCCCATATTAAATATCTCTCTCTCTCTCTGAATAAATATAAGGCGCAAGTGGTGTCAATGCATTAATATTGAGAAATACGTTAGGTTGGTGAGGAGTCCGTTTAAATTATTATGTGAAATTCAAGATTGCAATTGATTTGGTGTGAGCGGATATGAAGGTTTAATCACATTGCAACCAATATAAAAATCAAGTAAAAAACTTCATATTCACGAAAGTGTTAGTACATTATATTACTCCTTCCGATAATAAGGTACTGAGAAAAGTGGCGATGCTATATAATCTCATGGGATGTGTAGAACAAGAAGATAACACAAAAACAGTCAATTACTTCTGCGTGAAGAAAAGTGGAAATTATTGAGAATTTAACACACACACATATATATATTATATTTATTATTTAGTGTATGTGTATTGTAAGATATTTCTTTTTTTTTTTCAAGCGAAATATTGATTCAAAAAATCCTAAGACCAACTAAACAAATAATTATCACTGCCCATCTATTGTAGTAAATGTGCGAAAGAAATAGAGGTAACATATTGAAGCATTTGATTGGCGATGTTGATACTTGTACGCTTTATGATTCGAGGATAACAGTTACCAAATCATTTTCTACATTTAATAAGTTTGAGTTAGACATTAATATTAGTTACTTATTCACGATAGTTAATTCGTTCATCCAATGATCCTTATTTCCTTAGAATCGTGTAATAACTTCGTGGTTCTTCAAGCTAACCAACTATGGAAAGACGATAAGTATTTGTAACAAATTCAATAAAAGAAATATTGTTTACATACATATACGTTTATACATAAACGTCGACTATTGAAGTTTCACGGGTAAAGAAATGGAAATGGGACGAAAGGGTTCACGTGAATCCATTTAAACTAATCAAACAAAGAAATTTTCGACAAACTGAATATGAAAACCCTAATATCATAAACATTGATTTTTGTCCATTATCAGATAATGTAAAGAAATTAGGAAAACGACCTTGATATTGAAACCTGTGTCGTGGCCTTATAGCATACATATATATACATATGGTCCCCGAACCATCATAGCTTGATAACATATTTGATAGCATCGATAGGTTTCAGTTTCGAGCTTTGTTTGTTTAATAAAGAATGGTTAATTTATATATGTATAATCTTATCGAGCTACTCATCCTTGTATTTAAAGAAATTCAAGGAATAGAGCCATAAAGTATAGTCTTTTTAATAAATTTCATGTACGTCTGTCTACAGCTATATATATTGTAATGAAGCTGAACGCGTTATTGGGACAACGCTATACTTGTTTTGGCATTAAGCACAAGCAAAGCAAGCAACTCACGAGTCACAACCACACAAGAAGAAGATGAGTTTTGCTCTTATCTTTTGTCGTTGATACACTCTGTACTTTACGGGCATTTTTGTTTTTAAAATAATAATTATAATAATAATAATAATCCAACCTAGTGTTTTTAGGTTGGCCCAAATACTGTTTCTTGCATAGTACCTCTAATAAGATATCGAAAAGCTTATCCACGACTTAATCAAAGCCCTATCATCTATCTATATAGACGCGTCGTACCTACACTACACTGCAAGAACTTTCATCTATTGTTTGACAATAATTATCAGCCTCCATCTTATGCTTTAGTTGAATGCTAATTACTAAACATTTGATAAAGCATTCATTATTGTCAGGACAAACTTAATAAATCAGAATCAGTGTAGGGCTCGGACATTAATTGAACCTCCATCATGTAGTGTATCTATTTTATAAATACATATATTCCACAAATCCTGGACTTCAAACTCATACTTCATCGGATTTGTAATATACAACTAAGATAATATTTTTTTTCTGATAATCGAGGCGTAAGCCTCACACGCAGTAGATGGCCAAACACCTTTCAGACCATTACTATCAAATCGTTCAACTTGACCCAACCATATGCGCACCTATCTCTGTATTTCTGCACTATCGACGACGCGGTTTCGACAAAAGGACGGATCTTGGAGAGTTCTTTCTCCACGGAGAATTTTTTATCACCATCGATCTGATAATATAATATAGCCAGTAATTGACCGTTTTCTACAAGGACATAATATATAAACTACAAAGAAAGATTTAAAGAGCGCATATAACCTTTTCAATGCATCGCACCGTGTCTAAAATGTGGCAGAAATATGATAGCTGTCTGTAAAGATCTGCCTCGGTATACTGACGGAGAAAAGATCGACATGAGTTAGTTGGTGATGAATGAATGGTGATATGGACTAGTCGCAAAGTTGATGCACCGCGTACCTTTCTTATAAGATGTCCGTTACAATGGGGATAATTTGGACAAACCGTTCCTCTCTCAGAGTCTCCAAGAACTCGAAGATTAACACCGCGAGTGGTGTAATTGCAAGTTTCGTCATCGCACTGTTGAGAAAATGAAACATAATAAGCATTGTATCCCTTTGATCACAGTTCTATAAGTAGCATTTATTCACATGCTTACCACCATCAGGGCCTTGTAGTACCTCGCGATAAATGCATCCACTTGTACTTTAACCTGTTGAAAAAACATGCTGATGTGAATACTTAAACTTGTTCTTAATGTTTTATGACGTGAATTCGAGCTCAATATATGAGTTCTATGATCTGTTTACATGTACATGTTGATCTGGAATCTGTTTAAATGAAGAAATTCTGGGAAAGTTAGGGTTTTTATGTTTGAAGACGAGTTTCGTATGAACAGTAGGAATTTCCGGCGAATTTGAACTTCAGGCGATTTTAAGTTCTCGGGCCAAAATAATATGTGTGAAAAAGATTTTGCAGGTATATAAGAAAATCAGCAATAGAGAGGGAAGTACCTGGTTTGCTATTACAGCATGTGATATCCTCCCGACATCATCACCATCTGGACAATTAGGACATCGCAGTTTCTGCCAGAACTTACTTGTCGGTCCTGGACTGTCTTGTGCTGCTGGCTTGGGATCGGTCAGTTCACATACTGAGTTCAATATGGGAGAAGAGCATTGAAAACTACTTGAGCAGCTGGGGCATGACAATACTAAAGGTTCACAGTCCCTGTACCTGAGGTTCAAGTTCATAATGGGTTTAATAAATTCAGGCATTTCAGAGATTCAGGAGGAAGTTGCAGTCCAACAGGTCAGTAAAATAGCATTATAAAGGAAGTAAGTACCTCTCCTCATCGTCTAACGTGAATAACAGGGAGCTTGACGGATCATTGTTGGTGGAATCAGCTGATTTATTCTGAAACTGTGAAGAAAAAGCTCAACCGAGTAAATTACGGGTGTAATACCATTACAGTAGTCATGTAGGCAATCCGTCAATGTTCTGTTCACGTATGTTGGGAGGGAGAGACAGAAGCGAGAGTTTACCTTTGACGAGTCAAGCCCCAAACAATCAGCTAAATGCGACGGACTAGTACCTTGAATTGATGCACATAGACGTGATATCACAGGATGAATCTGCAGAACAGGGGTTTTCAGTTGAAACGGCAGGAACGTAAAACCACCAAAAGCTGTTTCTATAGAGAAGTATAAACCTGCTGTGCCAGGTAATAATCGATATCAATAATCCAATTGCCATTGTCTGTTTTGAGTTCATCAGGGTGCCTAGCTCTCTGTGCAATTCCACCAGATGAGGTCGAACTATTTCCCTACATACATGCATTCAAAGCAATTATATCTATAGACACATTTGAATTTGAAAATAGTAAAGATTAGCAAAGCCTGACTAGAAAGCGAAGGTGCACCTCACCTGTTCACAGCAAATTACATAAGGCACGGTATCTCCAGCAGAACACCCAGAAACGTAGCCATTTCTCCTGAGCCTAAGTGCCACCTACCAACAAGAAAAAAACTTCGTACATGGAAGGGGATTATATTGAATCGTGTGGGACCACTTGTGGCATTTAGTGACTTACTTCTACATGGGGTTGACTTCTAGCATCAGGATATGCTTCAGGTGGTTTAGTCAGCGTCTTTGTAATGACATATTTTTCCAGAGCAATTTGCCCGTTTCGCATTTCCTCTTGCACCTGCAATTTGCATTGAATAGATACTTCGTCGGTTTTTGCAACCTCATAAACGTTAATAAGCATATAAATGTAGTGAGTCAAGAAATTAATAAGCCTAAGGTTTTATGCCTCTAAGCTACCTTCCTCAGAGAATTGTGAATTGCTTCAACGACATCCTCGCATGAACTGATATCATGTGGTAAGTTTCTTAGATGATTAAAGCATTCAATTTTTGATGAAATGCACTATGAGGGTGATGGGAGAAGATGAGAACACTGACCCGCCCGATAATATCTGGGAGAGACAGAAATCTCCCAGTTCCTTAGCCAGCAAGCTCCAGTCACGGCGAACCATATCAAGACCTTTTCTCTCAATGACCTGCATTGGACAAACTCGTTTAAGCAAAATGCAACATATGACTGCCTGGGTATCGTTGAGTTTCAGCCATGGAAATAAGTATCACACAACCTCGTAGGGTGTGCCATTGTTAAACTGAAGTTTGACAGCTGCATATTTCTTCTTCTTAAGCAATAGCATCCTTTTGTATAGGCCGTCAAGGTCAATCTCCAGACATCTATATTTCTTATTGACCTGCCAAGATTAAAAAAATTAAAATGGAGAAAAATGAGAACAGGAACCTCACGATACAAAATCGCCACTGCTAAATGTTCAAAGCATACCTCCCTTATGACCTTTTCTGCTATTGATCTAGCTTTTCCGATATCATCACAACCACTATATATCATAATCGAATCTGTATCTCCATAGATAACCTGATTGAAAAAACGAGCATTAGGTTTGGTGATCCAGATAGATAATCCACTTAGATACATTGAAACTTATAGATCCGTGCTTGAACTAACCTCTAAATTCAGTGTGTTTTGAACAAGATTAACGGTGCTCTGTAAAATCTCTCTTCCCTGTGTAGAAAATTTAAGTTAGCAATGTCTCAATATTGTATGATCTGAAAGGTATGTCTTCACTTTGTACCTGTTGTGTTATAAGTTCTGCCAGAGGTTTCGCATAGAATCTTGAATTTGAGAATCCGAGACATCCATACATACTGCATAGAAGACACAACACATGAAAAGCGTGTGGAGAAACTCAGCATGCAAAATCGGATAATCAAGGATAAATATCCGATACCTGTTTGCTGTAAGTTTTAGAGCTTGTTGCAGGATATCAAGTTGCTGAGCCTTGAGACCTGATTCCTTTTTTAACGCCGATTTTGCCGTTCTCCTTCTTTCCACCAAAGTTCGAAGCAACTACACAAACATAATGAGGTAAAAAGATCGGACATGAAAAAATTGAAGAAAAGTGAATGGGGTTGCCACGTAACACGCAGTTACAGTTAGTAAATTCAACTGTTTGAAGACCATTTTTAGAGGAACTGACAGACATGAGGAGTGAAAACTCATTATTTACAAGCATTATCGGCAATGCTGAAGTTTACAAGGGTCTTCCAACATTGCAAAAGTGAAGTTGATATATACCTGTGGTAAAATTCCCGTCTTCTGACTAGACGGTAAACGGGGGAATGATCCATCATCTGGTCGTTCAACAGTAGTAAAACATATATTGTATTCCTGAAAGAAACAAAAGACAAACATGCTGTCTTAAAAGTGAAAAAAAACGCATGTATTTAATTGATAGCTTGAGCATGAAAACAGGTTTAGAAAATTAAACAACAAAAGAGTGTTAAGAAGTTGTTTTAGAACCGTGTGGTTAAGTTTCTAAATGTTGGTTAATGTATCTGAATTATCATATTAGTGGGTAGTTCCTTGCTTTTTAGAAGTTCAATGTTGTAAACTTTCAGAAAATATATAGTTCTGTTTTCTTCAAAAGTATTTTTTTCTTCACGTTAAAAATAACACAGAGCAAAACCCACCTGAATAATTGAAGGGTAGAGGCTGTTGAAATCCAAAAGCAACACATACTTGTCATATAGACCCTTTTTCGGCTCCAGCACCAATCCACCGGAGTAGGAAGGTCCCTTTTTGGTCTTTGCCTGATCATTTTCGGGGGGCTCATCATCAAAATTGGTGTAATCTGGATTGATAATACGTTTAGAGGTTTTCGCGTCCTTGGATTGGGCGGCGTATTTGTCAGGGACAATAAACTTCTTATCATGGAATTTGTGTAACAAGAGATATTCAACTCGTTGAGCCCTAGCACCCTGGAATAATGTATCAGTCCACCAGTTTAGCTTGCACTAAACGGACAAAAATAAGTATGTTTTAGTCTCACCTGGAGTGTCTTCTGCCAAGTATTGCCACTGATATTGGTTAGTTGGCGTGTAAGGGGAAGAACACTCAAATGGAACATAAGTTCCATCGACAGCCAGGCGTCAGTTTCACCATACACAATCTGCAATGGTAAAGTGAGAATCAAGTGAAGTTCCAATTTCCAACCAATCTATGAGAAAAAAACAGAAGTGCCTCAAGATCATGGTGCGAAAATAGATTATATTTGATAACTGTAGAAGGATGGCCTTGTTAAAGTCTTATAATCTCATCTTAGATTTTACCCTCGTACATATGCATATACATCCTCACATAAAAGCATCACTCTCTCCTCTTTGTATGTAAGTTAAAGAGAACTTTTTAACATGACTCACAAGTTCCATAAGTGACTGGGAACTCTGAAACATTTGGGGAATATCATGCGGAGTAATCTCCCTACGATCTTTGTTCAGCTGTGTCTTTGCCAAATGTGTCAAGGAATAGCTAACCTGGAAGCGAAATGCATCAATAAGTACGAGACAACAAGAGTAACTAATAATAAGGTAATGTAAACCCCACTTCTTTCAGTAGGTCACGCGAGCAAATATGTGTATCACATAGTAGACGGCCAGCAATGCAAGACATAATCCCGGCACTTGCCCCTAACCCAAACAAAGAGCTTCCTTTATTAAGTTTGGGCATGGTGGAACGTCTGAGACGTCCCATTTTGGACCACATATTGCTTTGAACCCTACATGCCTGTAGTGCAATATCTTTATAAGATTAGAAGGAAACAATTCCATATGCATAGTTTTAACTAGTTATAGACAGCATATTGAACACAAGTACCTGGATCCTGTGAAATAAAACATCCAGATCGAACCCAGATATATTATGGCCAACAAGAACATCACTATCAAACTTGTGCAACTCGATCATCAAACGATTTAACAAAGCTCTCTCACTGAAACATGGAAAACATACAAAGGACAATAAGACTGCCTCAATATAGTGCACAACACAACAACGACATACTGAAGTAACTAAGGGTGAGAACTATATGGTCAAAGGTCAATTCCGGTCAACCTCTTGACAGGTTGGGACTTAAAAAGGATACCTGCTTTCATAGCAAATGACATTTGACCCAGCGTTTGAATTTTTTTCCGCCACCTCTTTAGTAAAACCCATAGGAAATATGCCTCCTTCTAGTTTACGCATAACAGTAAAGTGACTAAGCATCTTCGGACGAGTCCATTCTGAGCGTACCATTGGAGTATCTATCTGGAAATAAAGGAAAGAGACATTGGCAAAAGAAATATTTTACAAGCAAAATGTCCTGAAACTACCCCACACTGAAGCAGTGTGATTTAGCCAAGAAAAACTAAGTACAAACAAAGCTACTATTCATATTGTATACCTTGGCCTTGTGGCAGCAAATGACAGATGCAGAGACGATTTCATTTGAATTATGTTTCTCATTTATAACTGTTTTCAAACTTAGCGCCGTAACTACTACCGGAGGAATTTCTGAAGAACTCTTAGAGACTAGAATATCCTTTGGGGAATCAACTGTGACCTCAAACTTACACCAGCTCACCTGTTTAAAGTGTGGCAAATATTACTGTTTCGTCCAAACTGTGATCTCGAGCACAACGCAGTTGTATATGGTAAGAAACAGAGCAATAAAAAGTTCGTACATTTTGACTTCGGCATCTGGAAAATTTTGAAATGGATAGCCATGATGGTCCGTAAATTTTCCTTTTAATTAGAAAAAGCTCCAAAGCACTGTAAGAGACGAAGATTGAAAAAGAAAAAAGAGATTATAGTATTATACCTCCTGGAAGATTGTATCCAGAGTATGTGTTAATGCTCTCAATCTCATGGAAAAGAATGAACCATGAAACATATCAAATTGTAGAAAAGAATTCACAATGAAAGTAATTATCGTCAAATAAGTTCCCTAAACGATATTGAAGCTGGTAAAAAATCTGTTAGATAATTTAATTTTTTTTTAAAGTATTTATTTGAATGAGAATTGGGCTTTCAAATTAAGCTATCGGGCTTCGGGTTTTTGGCCCAATAGGCCCAACTTCTAGAAGGCCCAACTTCTAGAAGTTGGGTTGATGAGTGGTTTTTTGGAGTGGTTAAAAACCACTCCACAACTCACGTTATATCATCTCATTATTAAAAAAAAAAAAAAAATTATTTTTTTATTACAAAATTTTGCCTATAAATAGGCTATTAATTCTAAGAAAAAAACACACAAGAATTAAAAGAAGATAAATAAGAAAAATAATTCCCAAAATATTCTCTGCTATTGCTTTTATTCCGTTCGCCGTCGGTGTCGTTTTTGTGCTAAAAACGAACGCCGTGTTTTTTTCGAAGTATCCTGAGAAATAGACGCTCGTTAAAAAAAACCTCTAGCACATACGTGAGGGAGCGAATCTATTTTAAGGAAATTGTGTACTACACAATCTTCGAATATTTTTCTTTCCCACCCAACAATCTTAAAATAGATCGACGATCCCGCAACGATGTCAGACTACGTGGACTTCCTCAGCAACCCACCGTCTATGGCGAACGAAGAAAACATTGACGTTCCTCCTCCTACTATTGTCCCCACCGCCATACCTATTGTTACGAAGCCAACGGTACCAGTCAACCACCTGGAGAAGCCGGAGAAATTTATGGGGACAGCCTCCACGTTCAAAAGATGGCAACAGAAGATGCTCTTCTACCTCACCACGCTGAACCTGGCAACATACCTGAAAGAGGTCGAGCCCAAGGTGAACGACGGCGAGACGAACGCGGAGGTCGTGATCGCTGTTGATGCATGGAAACACTCTGATTTCCTGTGTCGTAATTACATTCTGAATGCCCTAAGCGATACTCTGTACAGCGTGTATGGTGCGGTCGCTACGGCTAAGGAATTGTGGGAATCGTTAGACCGGAAATATAAAACTGAGGATGCCGGCACAAGAAATTTGTTGTCGGACGGTTCCTTGATTATAAGATGGTCGATTCCAAGACTGTGATCAGTCAGGTGCAGGAGATCCAGTTAATCTTGCACGAGATCCATGCAGAAAGGATGGTTCTGAGTGAATCTTTCCAAGTTGCGGCTATTATTGAAAAGCTGCCGCCGGGTTGGAAAGACTTCAAAAACTATCTCAAGCATAAGCGAAAGGAGATGTCTTTGGAGGATCTGATTGTTAGACTTCGAATCGAAGAAGACAACAAAAGGTCGGAAAAGAGAGTGTCAAGCTCATCTGAACCGAAAGTAAATGTGGTGGAGCATAGCTCTAAAAAGGGCAAAGGCGCGGTTAAACCCAAAGCGAAACTTGGGGCGACCGGAGGCGTCGCTAAGCCGAACTATAAGTTCAAGGGAAAGTGCTTCAATTGTGGCAAACTAGGCCACAAGTCGTCGGACTGTCGACTTCCAAAGAAGCAACACGAGGCCAATATGGTGAAAGACAACACCAAAGAAGTTGAGGACTCGAGCCTCGTCGCGGTGGTTTCGGAGGTAAACATGATTGGGTCGAATCCACAAGAATGGTGGATCGATACCGGTGCTACACGTCATGTGTGCACGAACCGTAGATTCTTCTCTACCTGTGAGCCGGTTGAAGGAGAAAAGATCTACATGGGCAACTCGGCTGCTGCTACCGTCGAAGGAAAAGGGAACGTGATGCTCAAGATGACGTCCGGAAAAATACTAACGCTGAAAGACGTGTTGTATGTACCGAAAATTCGCAAGAACCTTATATCGGGATTCTTGTTAAACAAACACGGTTTTCGTATTGTTATTGAATCTGACAAAGTGATATTGTCTAAGTCGGGTGTGTTTGTTGGTAAAGGTTATGCCTGTGATGGTTTGTTCAAGCTGAATGTAATGACTATTGTAAATGAGAATGAAAAACGTTCTTCCGTTTACTTGCTTGAATCTTCCAATTTGTGGCACGGTAGATTAGGTCACGTTAATTTTGAATCGATACGTCGATTAATTAACATAGACCATATTCCAACATTCGAAATTAATTCGAAATATAAATGCAAAATTTGCGTTGAAGCAAAAATGACGAGATCGTCTTTCCCTTCGGTAGCAAGAAGTACCGAACCGCTTGAATTGATTCATACCGATTTATGTGATTTGAAATACGTTCAAACACGTGGTGGCAATAAATATTTTATAACATTTATTGACGATTGCACCAAATATTGCTATGTTTATTTGCTTAAGAGCAAAGACGAAGCATTAGAGAAATTCGTTCTCTACAAAACCGAAGTTGAAACGCAACTCGGCAAGAAAATTAAAAGATTGAGAAGTGATCGAGGGAGAGAATACGAAGCGCCAATTGGGAGCTTCTGTGTGGAACATGGTATCGTCCATGAATTGACCGCCCCGTATTCACCTCAATCAAACGGAGTGGCCGAACGAAAGAATCGCACATTAAAAGAAATGATGAATGCGATGTTACTGAGTTCAGGTCTACCGCCTAATATGTGGGGCGAAGCTATCTTGACGAGTAATTACCTATTAAATAGGATACCTCGAAAGAAAATGAATAAAACTCCATATGAGTTATGGAAAGGAAAGACGCCTTCGTACCAACATTTGCGAATGTGGGGGTGTTTGGCGAAGGTAGCCGTACCTGCGCCTAAAGCGGTGAAAATTGGTCCTAAAACAGTGGACTGTATTTTCATAGGATATGCACACAATAGTACGGCATATCGGTTTCTTGTATATGATTCGAAAATTTCGGATATACACAATAACACGGTCATGGAATCAAGGAATGCGTATTTCTTTGAAAATGTATTTCCTTGTAAATCCGATTATGGATCTGGTACATCTAAACGACATGATATAGAAACCGAGATTCCTAGTACGGTTCATGAGATTGAACCGAAACGGAGCAAGCGTGCCCGAATAGAGAAATCTTTTGGTGATGACTTTGTTACATATTTGATTGAAAAGGAACCGCTGACTTATAACGAAGCAGTGAGCTCCGTGGACGGGCCTTTATGGAAAGAAGCCATAAAAAGCGAGATTGATTCTATTTTGCAGAATCACACTTGGGAGTTAGTTGATCTTCCAAAGGGATGTAAACCTTTAGGATCAAAATGGATCTTTAAAAGGAAAATAAGACCAGACGGGTCTGTAGAAAAGTATAAAGCCAGACTTGTTATCAAAGGATACAAGCAACGCGAAGGCTTAGATTATTTTGACACATATTCTCCTGTGACGAGAATAAATTCGATAAGGATGATACTTGCTATCGCGTCCTTAAGAAATTTGGAAGTACATCAAATGGATGTCAAAACAGCTTTCTTAAATGGTGAATTAGACGAAGAAATCTATATGGAGCAACCCGAGGGTTTTCGTGCTCCTGGAACCGAAAAGAAAGTCTGTAGATTGATTAAATCTTTGTATGGTTTGAAACAAGCCCCTAAGAAGTGGCACGAAAAGTTTGATCATGCGATGGTCAACTACGGCTTTAAAATAAATGAGAGCGATAAATGCGTTTACTCAAAGGAAACAGGCGATGACTATGTCATTTTATGTCTGTATGTAGACGACATACTCATTGTTGGTAGTAACGACAAAATGGTCAAGTCTACCAAGGATATGTTAAATTCGAAATTTGACATGAAAGATATGGGACTTGCGGACGTGATTTTAGGAATTAAAATCAAACGAACGAGTAACGGTCTTGTTTTGAGTCAAGCTCATTACGTAGACAAAATTCTCGACAAATTCTGCAAGGGTGATTCTGGTGTTGCTAGAACGCCATTAGATCGAAGCGTTCATTTGTCAAAAAATCGCGGGGAGGCTATTTCTCAAGTAGAATACTCCCGGATTATCGGAAGCTTGATGTATTTAATGAGCTGTACTAGGCCAGATATTGCTTATGCTATAAGCAAACTGAGTTCGTACACGAGCAATCCGAGTGCGGATCATTGGACCGCTATAATACGGGTTTTGAGATACTTACGGTATACTCGAGACTATGGATTACACTATGGTCGATATCCCGCTGTGTTAGAAGGCTACACAGATGCGAACTGGATATCTGATATGAAGGACTCTAAGAGCACAAGCGGCTATGTGTTTACACTCGCTGGAGCTGCTGTGTCTTGGAAATCCTCGAAACAAACGGTCATAGCAAGATCCACTATGGAATCTGAGTTCTTTGCCTTGGATAAATGTGGAGAAGAAGCTGAATGGTTACGCCATTTTTTGGAGGATATTCCTAAGTGGGAAAAACCTGTGCCGCCTATATGCATACACTGCGATAGCCAATCGGCTATTGGACGAGCACAAAGTACTATGTATAATGGTAAGTCGAGACACATACGTCGTCGACATAATACCGTTAGGCAACTGCTCTCAACTGGAGTTATCTCGATTGATTATGTGAAATCGACGGATAACATTGCGGATCCGCTAACCAAAGGGTTAAATAGAGATGCAGTTGAAAGGTTGACGAAAGGAATGGGCTTAAAGCCTTAAAGTATAAAAGTGCTAAGAAGGAAAACCCTACCTATGTGACTGGAGATCCCAAGATCTAGGTTCAAAGGGACAACCTAATCTTAGTACTTGGTATCACTGTGGGGGATAACCCTGCTCATTCCTGTCAAGAAACAGTGATGTCGGAAAAGGTTAGCATTATGATGCTTTAATGACTATCATAGAGTATTGATAGAAAATACTCGTGACGTGAGAAGTCACCTATGTTAGGGAGAAGTGGGGCCGCTTCAAAGGAGAACTGAAAGGCTTAGTTCTTTAAAACCCTCGCAGAATCAGGACGTGTCCATGGCCGTACTGGACAAAACCATGAGAACGGAACAAGAGAAAAATGGTCTCTGTGTATTGTACGTGGGTTCGTTTACACGAAAAGCAGGACAGTTCAAAGACATCGCGTTCTACTGGACTGCAGTAAACCAAGCGTGCATACAAGGAGGAAGTTCAAATGGTAAAACATACTATCCTCTATGCAGAGTATCATAAGATTAGCAGAAACATTACATAAACAATTCTCATTCATGTGGGGGATTGTTAGATAATTTAATTTTTTTTAAAGTATTTATTTGAATGAGAATTGGGCTTTCAAATTAAGCTATCGGGCTTCGGGTTTTTGGCCCAATAGGCCCAACTTCTAGAAGGCCCAACTTCTAGAAGTTGGGTTGATGAGTGGTTTTTTGGAGTGGTTAAAAACCACTCCACAACTCACGTTATATCATCTCATTATTAAAAAAAAAAAAAAAAATATTTTTTTATTACAAAATTTTGCCTATAAATAGGCTATTAATTCTAAGAAAAAAAACACACAAGAATTAAAAGAAGATAAATAAGAAAAATAATTCCCAAATATTCTCTGCTATTGCTTTTATTCCGTTCGCCGTCGGTGTCGTTTTTGTGCTAAAAACGAACGCCGTGTTTTTTTCGAAGTATCCTGAGAAATAGACGCTCGTTAAAAAAAACCTCTAGCACATACGTGAGGGAGCGAATCTATTTTAAGGAAATTGTGTACTACACAATCTTCGAATATTTTTCTTTCCCACCCAACAAAATCATACGAGGAAAATGCCGTATACCTGCTATTAGTTCCAAGCAGAGCACAAAAATTATTTCCCCTGAGATCTGATGGAAGTGGTGAATCCTACAACCACCAATAAGAGATTATAAGTAAATTGAACTCGAATGAGATAATGGAAGTTCATAGTGATTTCAATTCCTTCACACGAAGACTGTGACAGGAAATACTTGAATTATAAAACTCTTGTTACCTTGAACGGATAGTTAATTTTGAGGATATAGTTCTCGCCACAAGGTATGTCTGATCTCTCAAACGCATAATTCCTCTACAAAAAGGAAGTTAATGCTACAAAGTATGCCATCTCCAAAGATCAAGAAGGCAATTTCGGATGTTAAAAGCTGATATACTAGAGCGAGATACAGACCTTCACAGGCGACATGCAGAAACTAGACACATTTCTCGCAAGTAACTCTTTTGTGATTTCAGTTTTCAAATCTGACACCAGCTCCTACATAAAATATATGATCCATTAGTAATAGAACGTGAAAGCAAACCAATAAAGATGCATACGATGGATATTACAATATTACATGAAGTCGAGTGTGTAAAGCTGATCGAGACTCCTTAATATGTTCCGGAACAGAATGCTGGGACTCTGCAAGAATTTTTTCTGATTCCATAATCCTCACATCATCCATCAAAGAAACAGTCGGGATTGCGTATAAACATCTTTGCATGTTTTTAACAACCACGCAACAACTCTCATATGTGCCTCCTGATTTGACCTAAGTCAAATTAATTACAGTTGGAAGTCAGTTATAGCTTGTACTCAATGGAAGTTGATAATATGACAGGTAAATCATTGAATAAATACATGTGAAGCCAACACAAATTAGGTGACAAAATAATATCTGTACATAAGCATTTTAATTTATTTCACTATCAACTACCACTAGACAATACCTTTCCAAAAAGATAGAGGTTCCCGGAATTAGCACCATAAGCCTCTTCGTGTGCATCCAGTATGTAGAAAGGCAAATATCCATTGGAATCCAACTCCAAATCCGTACTCTCTTCACCACTGGTCTCCACATCCATTTTATGTGCAGGTCCATCACAGTCACCTTCTATATTATGGCCTGTATTTTTCAGAGTTTGCCACTCCAGAGTAGCACTAAAAGACGGATTTTTCACCTCTTCGATTTTCGCATTGAGAGCAAACACTTTCTTCTCAACTTCATTCACAGTGATTTCATCTTGCTCGCCGACCATTTTCACGGAACTTTTTCTATCCTCTTCTTTTATTGCTTTATCATTATCCTTAATTATCTTGTCATTCACCAAATCGCCCAGATCTTTCTCGTCCACCAAGGAATTCCCATCTTTTTCTTTGAAATCCCCACAATTACCGCTCTGGTTTCTATTGATTTCATCCCTGTCGTGCGGACCAATGCTTCCGACAAGATTAGTTCTCTCAACCCTAGCCGGCAAATTCACAGCATGACTCAACCTAATATTACTCCCTGGATTAGGAATAGGCGTAATGGGACCTGGTTTCTCCGGACAACTAACTCTCCTCCTCCTCACCCTATCACTCTCATCAGGGGCAAACTCCGCAATCACATCGTCAACGATACTATCATATGATAGATTCTTGCCATTATCTTTCTTATTGAACACGCACGAGTTAAACATGTTCGAAATCCGTTGCTTACCTACCAAAGAAGCTGCCTTCTTTGCATTGGCATCCTTATCTTTCCTCTCCGAATTGTTCCCAACTTTTTTCTTCTTCGTCTTCCTCTCCGATTCATCGTTGGACTCCCCTTCAGACGAAGAATACGCAACCGCATGCGTCCAGTCCTCCTCCTGACCTTCGTCGCCATAACCTAGTCCGTCGTCGTCAACGATGAAGCCTTTAGCTTCCTCGCGCCGTTTTGCCACGATCGCTTCATACTGGTCGTCATCCACCGTGTCGTAGATCGGTTCATCGATTTTGATCTGAATGGACTCAGCGGCTGGTCCGTCTCCCGAGCTCCGTCGCCGGAGGGACTGGAGGCGCGCGAGGGCCGTAGCTCGAGCTGACGCGCCGGATCCACGCGAGCGGCGCCGGCCGAGTACGGAAGGCTGATCTGCTGACATTTTTGTCCACTAAGTGAGAGTGAGCTAGGTTTTTTTTTCCTCTTTCTCCAAACGCTGAAAAGGGGTAAATGTCTGTGCTAATTGGCGGGAAATCAATGTTTTGGCGGCAATGGTGTAATTTACGAAAATGCCCATACTGTAACGGAACCACTGATAAACGACAAAATCGGGGCTATTTTAATTATACGTGATTAGATTGATATTTGGCGAATTCATAAAAAATACTCCTCACTTAATACTTCCCAAAAATTAGTGAGCACGTAAATTAAACAACCACATTTTTTAATATTATAGTACACTTTTAAAGCATGGAGTGAGAAATCTATTAGTGACACGCAAATTAACAAACCTTTTTTAATATAATGGTGTAATTAATTTAATTATTGGAATAATCTTTTACCAAAAATAGAAATGAGAAGAATTATGTAGGACAACCGAAATGGAAAGATGAGAAGAAATAAGTGGGACGGAGGAAGTAGCATATTTGAATTCAGACCCTTAAAGTTTTAAAATAAGTTTCACACTATATAAAAAAAAAAATTATTGTTTAAATGTCCCAATTTCTATAAAATTTGAGATAAGTACATAAATTTAAAAAAGTGTTATAAAGTATATATGAACTGGTATCGTCATCGGATGATCGTTTTGTGTTATTTCATAACAATGAAGTGGTACTGCAGAACAATGAAGTGGTACTGCAATTGGGTCCCTAAAATCAAAATTTTTCCCTGACAGGGCGTGAACATTAAGTGAAATTTTTTACGGGGCATGAAATGAATAATTCACAAAAAAAAAAGATTGATTTTTGGCGATAATTCATAATATTATTTTTAACATATATAAATCTGAACCATAAAAATATATAGTAATAAACATCAGATCAACCTCCTCGATTAATAAGAATATGATAGTTGATTATTGAAAGGTTAACACTCGGACAAAGGTCACAATAGTACATAAGAAATCACACTTCACAGTATAGCTATAGTGTCGGCGATGGCTGCTTGGTGAGTAGTGGTGGGAGATGTTGTAATAACAACAAAGCGAGGATCGATGCCTTGAAGTTCCCATCTCAAGACGAGCAGCTGCACTTGCCTCCACACCTTCTTAGATAACCTTATTGGAAATCCAATGGAGTTTTCAATTATGGCCTTCGAATCCATTTGCTCACAATTTTCTCATATCTCTATTGCATCATAAGACAGCAGCAGTTTAAATAGTAGTATTATTGTCCAGCTTTCGTTCATGCAAAGAGCATGATGGCTTTGGCTTTCGTTGTAAGGTACGCTTTCTTCGCACTCCCCCAACTAAAAGCGTGTTTCAAGGCTTCGCACTCCACAAGGTTATTCGACTTTGGTCAATGTGATATTCTATTAAATATTGGCTTTCGCCGTTCTTCAATTAGGGAATAGTAATTCACACGCGACTAAGAAATGTTTAGGCAATGGGCTCAAAGTTTGTCATATTGTACAACGCATTGCAGTCTTCGTTTTCTGATTTCATTTCTTACATAGTTATTTAAGCATATAAATCAAAGGTCATGCATCTAGACTAGACAATTTGATTTGAAAGTAACCAAAACGATGACCAATTCTATTAAATTGCTATAATTATTTTATCGTTCCGCACCATGCCACACGTTCCAACTTCCTCGATACTTTAACGTGTTTCACTTGCAAAACGAGATGACGTGCTAGGATAGAAGTTACGGATATCATCCCATATAGAAATATATTTACACATTATTGTCTAATCTGAATAGAGATTTCTTGAACTTGGTAATGATTCGTATTTCCTTTTTCATTCTATAGTTTTTTATCAGTTAACTATATTATTACAATAAAATAATGAGCACATAATTGATCCCACGTAAGACAGTGTCATTTGATGGAAAATGGGAATTGTTGGTGAGAGTTGAAGATAGCCCTCCACTTTAGGTTCTCCATTTTATGTGTCTTAATCTTCAACGATGATATAAAAAGTGAAAACTTTATAAGACACGCGTTACTTTGCTCATGCTCATGTGTAGCTTTCTCTGAGATGCTTCTATTCGTTCTAAATTTTAATTATTTAAACGAAGACAATATTAGGTAACACGTCATCTCAAAACCTATTACAAGTTGTCATCTGTAAGACCACCTTGGACAGGAAAATCTAGTGGAGGAAGAGGAACTGTATTGATATTATCGAACTTTTCTTTAATTATATTTTTAAAGAGATGATTTAATAGTCAACTTGTCTAAGGATTCATCATAGATTCAATACTCGTTAACATTTTTAATCCGCATGATTCCAACCAGAAGTATATATTAACTGAAACTTCTTTCGATGGTGTATTGGTTCAAATTCATGAATTTTACTATTTTTATGATTAAAGTGTTTCCTTTGAGTCAACATCGATCGTCATTAATTTAGTGGGGAAGGATATTCATTACCTCTTTAAACCAACTTGTCGGATCGTAGCGGTCTTTTTTGAAATTCCAAGCTAGTTTATTATAAATATCCACGTAAATTCTATGAAATATTGTATCCTATATAACATTTACTTTACTTGGATGGTCACATGGGGTAGATAACATGATAAAATCGACGACTAAGAGAGAACATGTTTCATATTTGCTCTTATTTTCTAAGTTTGGTTCGTTGAAAAGTAGGAATAAAGTCTCGGGATGGTGTTCTTAATTCTTCTAGAATACCCTACGTCTCTTTCTACGTAGTGTATAAACACTGTCTATTTGACAATTCTATAGTTTTATATATATAAATTCTCTCTCCCCTCCCATTACTACATATCCCTTCACAAAAAAATTAAGGTGCATAAAGAAAACAAAAATCAAACGACATCGATCTAATTCCCTCGCAAGAAGTTATGGTAGATGGAAATTGCTAAGGATCTTGCTTTTCTGTTTGGGTTCTATTGCTGGGGCTGGGAATTTCTTACAGCACTCTTGCTCTTTAGTTGCTGATAAATTAAAAAATCTCATCTTTCGTTTAATTACTTTTGTTCGGCGGAAAAACTTTTCAGTTAACTATTAGTGTTTTTGGTGAGGAAAAGAAAAAAAATGGCTCAAAGATCAGCTCCTGCGCCATTCTTGACGAAGACATATCAGCTAGTGGATGATCCGAGCACGGACGACGTCGTATCGTGGAACGAGGTTGGTACAACGTTTGTGGTGTGGAAAACGGCGGAGTTTGCGAAGGATTTGTTGCCCAACTATTTCAAGCACAATAATTTCTCAAGCTTCGTTCGTCAGCTTAACACATATGTAAGTCTCTCTTTCTCTCTCTCGCTCTCTCTCAGAATATTGTGTAATTATTGGGTTTAACCTTTCTTTTTACTCGATTTTTTATTGACCGATCTTTCTTTGCGTGTAAATCTGCATGTCTGCTTTTCTTTTTTTTTTTGATAAATATGAATATGTCGTGTTTGTTCTAGAAGGTACATTACATGCACTTTGTGTTCCTACATAGTTGCATATCGTGTCCTCTACAGAAGAAAAGAAAAACTACTTCAACGACTTTTTAGTTCCTTCGTGATATACATTCGGGGAAGAAAACCTTATTCGTTGATTTGACAAAAGAAAAAGGAAAACCAATTTATAGTGGGACCGCCGTCAGTCTTTGACTTATGGTAACCACTTTGAATAAAATATATAAATAATTTCGTCGGTATGGTCGGTTGATTTGAAAATAGGAAAATCAGTTAATGGTCCATGATAAATTGTAGATGAGTCAATATTGGCGCGTTATCCGTGTGTCGCTACTTTTACCATGAAATTTCTGATTTGCATATTCTATATTGGGAAAATATAATAACTTATCCCAAGTTGCGTGATTGATTTTGTTAGAATTACGGCTTCGACGGGGTGTTTGTTTTTCAATTAAAATTCATGAAAGTGATGCATATTGTCTCTACATAGACAAAATCACGTACGGCATGGATTAGCTACAAATCAAGAATGTGACTAGAAACCCTAAAAGATTACAATGTTTTTTCTCTCCAATCCCATTAAAACATTTTACATCTATACACATATTATTACCAATGTGTAGGGTTTTCGAAAAACAGCTGCGGACAAATGGGAATTCGCAAACGACAACTTCAAGCGAGGATCAAAAGAACTCCTTACATCAATTTGCCGCCGGAAAATCACACAAATTTCGAAGCCCAATAATAACCGACAAACTTCGCCCGCAAACTCAGATTTAGGGTCGGGTTCCATGTCATCCTCGCCCGATATCGAAGACTCCAAAAATCGAGGAATTAATAATAATGGTTCAACCCAACTAGCCGATTTATCAGAGGAAAATAAGAAGCTAAAGCAAGACAACGAAATGCTGAGCTTGGAATTAGCGCAGACGAAGAAGCAGTGCGATGAGTTGATCTCTTTCTTGACTCATTGCGTTAGGGTTTCGCCTGATAAGATCAGTAGTATCATGAGACAGTGCTGTCCTAATTATAGGGCGGCAGTCGACGAAGATGATGATGATGATGACGAAAATGAGTGTTGTATGAAGTTGTTTGGGGTGATGTTGAAGAAGAAGAGGACTTGTAATGATGATTATGTTGAGACGAACAAGCGTGGCTTTGATGGGTCTTCTTCGGACAAGAAAGAAATGAAAAGAGCAGTTGATCAGATTGATAATGATAGCAGCAAAAGCCCTTGGATGGAGGTTTGTTCTTCAAATGGGGAGGGAGACAAGCAAGGTTTGTAATTTAATTTTGTTTTCCCCTCGTAATGATTTGTAATTTGTAATACAATACATACTATATATCACATTTGAATTCGTTTTCTTTTCTTGAATGGGTAAGGCTCTTCGTTTTGTAATAAAATACGTTGGGATTTTGTAATAGATGCAGCATCTTGTCGTGTACTTTCGTGGGAAAAGTCAAATGTTATATAGACATGAAATAGCTAGCAAATTGTTCAACTATTCCAAATTCGGAGAAAGAAATTGGTCACATGAAAAAACTGTAGAATAAGCTGGCCAAAAACGAGGGTTCATATGTGATGTGTAAAAGCTAACATAAATTTACAAATTTGAATAATTAAACACTAACGGCACAAATTTGACCCGATCGGACCAAATGTGCATGAGCCCTTTTTTACATGATATCGTCCATAGCATTTTAAACGTGAAAATTAAAGAAATAAAAACGATTATCCCAAGTGGCGAATCTCAAATTATTAATAAACAACACATATTTAGAACTGAAACAAAAAAGAAGCATCTAAAAAAAACTGAATAAGCCATCCACTTCCGAAAGATTCATTACCCACTAAAGAAATTTCAAGCAATAGTCGCATCCGAGCATTGATTCTCCGTGAGTTGTCCTTATACGCCGTCGATCGATCACTGTAATTAATTAATCATATTCCCCACCACATAATAGTAATATAGTAAATTAAATTTAATATATACAAAAGAGAAGTATGCTTTTAAACTTTATTCATGATGAAGGAACCTAGTTCTCTTCTCTGTAAAAGCACTACTTCATTCAATCAATCATTGTCAATAAATAGCGATATATCCTAAGGTAACACACACACACAAACACACATACTCATAGAGACGCCCGCCAACCAACCTATATATAATTTGAGTGGTGTGTATATATATATATACATATAGAGATGGCTATATTGAAATGTGTTGACGTGGCACGAAGCGGCCCATTGGATGGAAAGTATCAAATGACTGTAGAAGAGTTCAAGAAATGGCTGATGAAGTTCGATACGGATAAGGATGGGCGTATTAGTAAGAGAGAGCTTAGGAATGCTGTTAGAAGCCGAAGCAAAGGTGGTAATTATTATTGGTTTAGTTCGTCGTGGAAGAGCGACGTTGGAATGAGCGAAGCCGACTGTAATGGGAGCGGTTATATTGATGAGGATGAGATTGATTCCCTTTTGGACTTTGCAGAGAGGTCTTTGGGATTC
The DNA here is from genome assembly GCA_027422505.1 of Craterostigma plantagineum. Taxonomy (NCBI): domain Eukaryota; kingdom Viridiplantae; phylum Streptophyta; class Magnoliopsida; order Lamiales; family Linderniaceae; genus Craterostigma; species Craterostigma plantagineum. The sequence goes on from JAPQWV010000001.1 coordinate 33,374,204, forward strand.
AAGTTTTACTATTGATATATAATTATAATATCTATTCACGACTGATGATCGATGCTCGGGCTTCGAATTAATAATACTGCTTATTATGATCGATAGATCCATCGATGATTATGTTCTTGTGTGACGATGTTTGTAATTTGTGTTACTGTGTTAAATTGGAAGCTTTTTCGTAAGGGCTTTGTTATGCATGTGTGAATAATATTGTTTGTATCTTCGACATATGTAATCTGTATGCGTATATATCTTTGAGCTCATTCTTAACCTTGTCTTCCACACAAAAATTGAGCAGCAATTTCTTTTCTATTAATTGATCGCCCCGATGCTACTAGCTAGAGGGCGACCTATCAAATTGACAATGATCGTTAATGCGTTAGGATGTTGTAACAGATGCTGATTGAGATGTAACTTTGAGGGAAACTCAAATGTCATGAATTTACTTCGCTTTTTATGTCTGCAATGAGAAATCCTAGCTCACATATATCCCATATTGATAGTTAATTGACAGTTTTATATAAACTGATATTACGGATAAAAGCTCGGACGCATGTAATTTACAGTTACGATGGATAGAGAAATAGAGAGACATGCCATCCATTTCCATTTAATTTAGGGCGGAGAGAGCTCGTTAGGTAGTTTTTCGCTGCTCAACTATTAGTAAAAGGTACTTGTTTTCCTTTTTTCTCTTTTTCTTATGAGCGTACACAGCTGAATATGTGTAAGAAATACATTACATGCCACCGATAATATTACAATCCAGAGCAAAATGTGTCCTGTCGATTCATCAGTTCCAAGGTCGTCGCTTTGCTACGGCAAAATGGTCGCAACACATTTGTTTGTAGTGATCGCTTTGATTGAATGGAAAAACCAGCCTTGGACTTCACACCTGCCAAATGTTATTGCTATACAAAGGGAGTAGAATGTATGTAAGAAAATGCGGTCCCAAGTTGCTTTTTTAGTCCTCACAGTGGCCAATTTATTTGCAAGAAATTGTATGACATACCTCAAAACAAGCAGTATTAAGCTTTTTCTTTTTTATCACCTGCCCATTACTCTATAGTTAAGAGTAAGGTCTTCGGGTTTTTTCCATATGTAAGCCCGGACAGTGGCTAAGCTCATATCTGGAGGTAAAACCTGACAAACAAAGGATGATTTTTTTTTTTCTTTTATCAGAGAGAAAAATCAAATCTTTATACATGTCGATATTTAAAAATTATAAATGCAGAATAATAGATGGAAAAAGGAGTGAGTGACTGACTGACTATATTCTAGAGTACCCATTGAAAGAAAGTGATATATTTCATGACATGCAGTATCCTACAAAAAGTTGATCCATGGCAGCAACGCACACGCATCAAGGAATTCGTAATTTCTTAATATTTTACAATTTTCTATTGCAATGGCCATTTTGAACAGCAGTTGTTTTCTTTCCTTTTTTTGTCACGACGGTTTTACCCGACAAAAGCAGATTCATGATCAGATAGACAAATATTAAGGTCTCTGAGAGTGGTGAAGAAAAACTCGCCTGGTTATTGCAAAGGATTTCAATAGAAGGCTTGAGTTTCTGCCAAGGTTTTATCCCAGCCCGAACAGAACCATCTCCAACAGCTTGATGAGAAATTTGACCAGGAGAAAAAGCACCATCCATGTTCAAACTATCACCAGGCTTATCAAGGACCATCTTCTCTATCACATAGTTTACCACCTGCAAAAAGAGTTATGTCGTACATAAAAATGACAACATATCTTACATCAAAAATAATTATTGATCAAGCGGACAAGGTGCATATGTGAAGTTATGTACACACTAGCCTCATGCACTCTACTCATAGGGATTTTCTCACTTTGTGTATTCTCAAAATGCGTGGAGCGCTCAGTTTTCCTTTAGTGAGGAACTGCGTTGCGGCACTGTCATATGGGTGCAAGAAGAAGCTACATCTGCAAAAAACAAAGGATGCATGTCAATATTACGAGATAAGCGCAGGGTAGCAAAGTAATTTTAAAAAATTCATGCAATGTAATGAAGATAAAACTTCATGTTCATTAATTATCAAGCAAATAAAGCATAGAAGGGGCATACGGGTCAAAAGCTAACTATGTTGTTATATATTCAGCTTTTGAACAAAAGGTCGAACGTGGAATGCATCAAACTCCGAAAATCCAAATAAAGTAGAGTTAAAAGTTACATATATGTAAGAGAAAGAGTTTCATGCACAAGGAGCTTTTTTCTAACAAACATCTGATATTGGTACTTACGATGACAACAATCAAGCAATTCACAAGTAGAAAACTAATAAGGGTCGAATAATAGATTTATTATGAAAATTCAAATTGAAGTCCAGAAATTACTTGGTGTTTTCCCTCGGAGGAAGACGATTATTCAACACACAGTCAAGAACCCACCAAGGGAAATCTTTCTCATCTTCAGTCCCATCCAGATCGGTAATTTTCTTCCTCCAAGGGCCTCCTTGCGAACCCTCCGTAATGATGGATGAAGGGGTTGTTGCTGAAAATTCAAATGGCGGATACACAGTAGAGTCATTTTCAGAATTACCATCACCTTCAGCTCTTGATAGTGTCAATGTTCTTGTAGAAATATCCTTTGCAGGTTGTGATTCTCCATTAATTGAAATTTGAGATCCAAGCTTCTGCTTTCTTTTAGTTAACCAAAATGCCAACAACCCTTTCAGGGTTTCTCCAGCCAAATTAACCTACATTTCATGTCAATGTCGACAGACAAAATAAACTATAAGGTAATGGACAGAGCAGTAAGATGTAATGAGGAAAAGAAAGATAATCATACATAATAGTTAAGATGAAAAACTACGAGTAACGGACGGGTTAAATTAAAGATGGCTAAGCAAAAAACAAAGGGGACAAATAGAAAAACAGAATAAAAACATCTTTTGATGAGGATAATTTAATACATAGATAATAGCTAGTCCAGAAAAAGGCAGACACCTTGTCATCCTCAGCCTTCCCAGAAATGCCAAGATCAACAGAGTACATCTCTGCAGAAAAGCATTGTGGCGTATCCAAGTGTATTGACAGACTCCCAAGCTTTGTATCTCCAGTGAACCATGCAGGAATACTCACCTGAACGAGCAGAGTAGGTCAAAAGGTGCAAATGGATAATCGACAGTCATGGACGCACGACAATAAACATACCATCTCAAACAATTCTTCTTTCTTCTTCTCAAAAGAAACCTAAAATAAGAAGAGAAAGGTCAAGGCAAGGATCTGATTGCATTTCATGAAGACACTGTGCATCCTGATCCTATAGGCATAAACTGCAATTATGTTAAATTCTAAGTTCAACTGGCATTACTAACCTCCCCATAGTTTTCTATGACAACACCTCTTGTTATTTCCCATAATTTCACGGTACCAGAAGCGTCCTTGAAGAGGTGTGAATTGTAGTCAGAAAATCAGGTAAGGAGAAAATACTTCACAAGGTCAGACAATGTTCAAAGTAATGATTTATGGTTGATGGCTAATAAGAAAGTATTGCAAGTTACCTTAGTCAGGACATGTCTTCTGTTATTTAAAATCTCATGCTGCACTATTGCCGAAGTTCCATCAATGCTAACCGATGGTTCTCTGTAAACAGGCACCTAAACCAGTATTGTATTTTGGAATAATCATATCAGCAAATTGCCGGAAAAATCGTTAAGAGGCCAAAAGAAGCTAAACAATGAGATTGATTGAAAGTCAGAACGCAAAGAAAGTATACTCAAACCATAAAATAGATCCAGTTGTAGAAGCTATAGTAAAGAAACATTTATAGCTCTTTTATTAAAGCATAGAAATCATCGAAAAATCGAGAGGGGTGGCTGTTTCGTGACACAATTACACAAAAGCAACATCATCATAGGAAATTTATGATATAAGTCTAAAGGACTGCAACACGAAAGCACGCAATAATAGTTTGGGCAATAACTACTGCCGTTCTTGGACAAGTACAAGCGGGATAAAAAATTGTGAGAGAAATAACTATTAGAAATACTAATATATCTAAAATGCAGATTCATGATGAACTAATAAAGCTTCGAATACGAGCATTAAAAGCATTGAAGGAGTATTCAACTTACAGGAGTAGAGCCTTCCAGAGAGACCCTTGCCCTTGAAAATGACAAATTGCCAGCTAAGAATGAACAACCACTTTGGAGTATTTTCTGGGGCTGGTGTGCTTCAGCAGGCCATTTATGCACTGATGAATCAGTTGAGGCAACCCATATGCCATCATCATGCAATGCCAACTTCAAGATTGCATGATCACTGTTACAAAGCATTACACTTTCTCGTGTTGCCAGGTCCGTCAAGTATAGCTAAAAGTACAGAAAGTTTTAGTTTTAGGTACTGAAAGAAAGAAAATAGTTGGTACTTGTAAGGCTATACTCACAGAAAGATCTCTTCCACCACTATAAACGTGACTAAATGTTGGTGTGCTCGCCAGTGCCCAGACAGAATCTGTGTGCACAGCATAAGAGTGCACACATCGCTGTTGGCCAAGATCCCATAACCTTGATAGTTATATGCAATAATAAGTATATTAATTTAACTGCAAAAATACATGCACTATCATATTACGAGTGGTAACATTGAGTTCCATGATGATAATCCAAATTCTTCAAGGAGTTAAAGCATCCCCAAAAAAGATAATCCTAGGATTTGAAATTCAACCATGAAAACGCTGGTGAAACGAAACAGGAACTTGACTCATAAATCATGGTTCCCTGGTTTGCTATTAAATTATTCATCTAAGATGTAAGCATACCTGATCATACTATCGGATGACCCGGACAGGCAATATCTGCATTTGGACGCCAGAAATTAAGGGAAGTTTTTTAATCCAAAGAAAAATAAATATATCATCAACAAGAACTAAAGGAAAAGCTCCCCAGTAAGTTTTAGGACCAGGAAATAAAACATGGCCCATTTAGATTTCTCTATAAGCAATGGTAAATTTAAGTTATCTGGTGAAACCATAACTGACATTTCATACTTAAAACACTTGGAACTATATTCGAAAGAGTTCATTAAAAATTTCAATTTACTCTGGGAACCATTAGACCAACAATTCAAGATTTCATGCTTGCAAACATTATATTACAGTAGCTAAACACGAACCCCATCCATGTGCAAAGACCAATATGTATGATAACTTTATCGCGCGAGAAGAAGTCGAGGTTACGGAAAATATATGGAGAAGATATGCTAATTCAATGTACAATGGGGGTTAAAGAAAAAGAAATATGTCTGTCCGACAAACCTGCCAGTAGAATCCAAAAGGAGCGCCCTTACATTATCCGTGTGCCCCCGAAGTTTCATGGTTTTAGAACCACTTCTTGGGTCCCAAACTCGCACAAGCTGGGAAATACATCACATACGTAAGGGATTTAATACAATATTTTCCAAATAGCACGGACACATGAAAGAATAACAAATGAACAGTGATATTTGCGATCCTTCAGAGAAACCTAACATCATATCAACTAAAACAGTCGAAATACCCAGGCCTTACTTTCTCAGTTCCACCAGAAACAAGAAGTGTTCCTCTTTCATTCATGGCTAAAGCATACACAGACTCTTTGTGGCCTTTTGCAGCATTGGGACTATATCCCTGAGACTGGGGTGCATGCACTGATATATTATTACTTGAATTTATTGGCCGAATACTTGTACTTTGCAGTGATGAACCCAAACCGTTAACAGTTGTAGAACACTCATCTTCAGTTGTATCATTAGATTTGGCTATGGGAGTGAGTGCAGCTTCAAGATCCCATATTAAAACCTCCCCACCCAAGCCAGCAGAGGCAATAAGATTGCTCTGTAAAGCATTGAAATGCAAAAAAGAAATAAAGGGACTCTAAGAAGAAGAAACGACCATAACTGGTTTTACTATTTAACGACCAACAAAAAACAGCCAGGATTAACGAATAGAATGGGAGATATATAGACTTACATTTTTCTCTGCTGCAGCAAGGCAGATCACATAATCAGAATGCTGACGAAATGTCTTCAAACATGTTCCTTCCGACAAGCTACTCCAAACCTAACTAACGCAACCAAGTAAAACAGAGTACAGGGTAAATTTCGGAAACTATACTTCTTATAGGAGGAAAAGTGGTACCTTAACAGTAGCATCTGAGGAGCAAGACACTAGGGTCTCATCACCAGCAAGGACAACATCATTAACCTGCTCAGCAGAAACATCCCAACATCAATGACCATGAAGCACACAGTAATCAAAAAAGATTATAAGCCGTAAAAATCATGAAAAAATCATTAAAAATAGCTCTGGGTAGATAAAAGAAAGGTTAATTATTGTCACCATCTAAAATAATGTAGTGACATTGGTGTCACTTAACGGGCACTGGAGAGGGTATAATAGCAGAACCAAGTAAAGGATTGAATTTTCAAAGATGAAACCAAATGGTACCCAATCAACATGGGACTCAAATGTAGCAGAGCATGTCGGACCATCTTCAGTCAATGCCCATCTTCTCAATGTGCTATCGCGACTACCAGTGAACAGATAATCATACCCTTCGGCTCCCGGGGACTTCAATACAGATAAGCAGTTTATGCCAGTGCAATGCTGCATATAGGAAAACAATGTAATCAACAAGCATAGTCAATAATAAAACCTTCGAAATTATTCGCTCACTAGAAGTTCCATTCCACTTCTTGTGTCCGAATTAGTCTACAGAAAATTCAGATATGGACTACGGATTTCTTGATAAGAACAGATTGATCACATGTATGAGAAAGTATAACTGGAACAAACTGACCACGGATGGCCTGCTAAAAATCCAAATCACAAGAAACAAACTCAATATAATAATTTTTGACCCATCTGACAGACATTTGAACAGATAGCACTCGTTCAAATCAAATACTCGATCTTTTAACTTGAATGCATTTGACTAGAAAAAGGAGGAATAACCTTTTTATCATCTGCATCATTCAATACATAAGTGAACCTCTTTGCCTTGCGTGCACGGCCTGAATTGGATGTATTTCCTGCACTAGCAACACGATGCATATCGAATATCCCTGAAGCAAAGACATAGAAACAAGAGTAATTGCCTCAATGAAATGAAATAAAGGGGTAATACAAGGTAAGGGCTGAAACAGAACAAGCAAGTGATTAGAAAGTGACGGTCTTTGAACACAAAGAAACAATCAGCATAAATTCAACGTCGATTATCCCAATCTTCGAAACTAACTATCTTTAGCTTCATGCCCTGTAATTTCCTATACCAGAGCACTTCATTTAACTCTAAACTCAACCATGAGATAGGGAAGTGACATAGATAAATAGAAAGGTTAGTTGCTCTTACGTACTCTTAAATTCAATCCCCACAAAATCATCCAATAAAAAAATCAACTTCTACAAATAGAACTCAGAACAGTCAGTAAAAATCATCGACAAAATTTATCATCTAGCCAATTTGTAAAACAAAATAAAAAATAAAGTGTCACTACACACTATATCTCCCGCAGCATTCAACGGAGAGATCGCAAAAACAGTTAAACATCATATCCCGCGAATTTCATTATATTTCTTCGAAACAAAAGCGAGCTGAAACGCAACAGAAACAAATTGAACTGATCGTAACCTGCGATTATACAGCTGAAACAAGCTTTACAATCGCAAAGCGCCGAGACTAAGAATTAGCCAAACAAACCTACAAGAGAATAGTTGGATAAACCATACTTGCTAAGCTGGAATCTGCAGAGGCAATGAAGTTTAGCTGAAAAGTAGAACAGTTTTGATCAAATTAATGAACGACTTAACCACGAAAGACGACATTCAGCGACAATAACAATCGAGATTGAAACGTGCCAAGTTCTGGGCTCTGCTGTGGAAACTGGAATGTAGTCAAATGATAATAGCAAAAGAAAAGACCATAGAAGAATCTCATAATTACACAAATACCCTTTCACTGTGAAAATTCAGCTGTCGATGAGTAGGAGTCCAAAAAGTCAACTTGATCCGAACAAAATAATATTGCTCGGCTACAACTTTTCTGTACAACTTTTTAGCAAAGAGTGTTCATCGTAAGCCCAATAGCCCAATTGATCAAAAAGCTCAATAGGCTGAAGAAGAATAAAAGTTCCAAGAGATTATTAGTAGGCTCATAGGCTGAAAGAGAATACCAGCAGCGTGTACATCATCATATACATCAAGAATGGTCGTCTTTTTCTTTTTTTCTTTTTTGTTGTCTAATAATCGTAGTTTTAATTTTTTTAGTATGTTTGATTTAATTTATGTAAGTAATGGGTTTTCCGTGGTAATGCAAAGCGATGTTACGTAATATGTAAAATTCTTTTTTTTGGCTATATATATCTACATTCTCCATCAAGTGAAGTATGTTATTTGGATGGTGGTTAACTTTTAAAGGTTGCACCTTTCACAAAAGCAGCATCGAGAGAGAATTGGCAGTATTTAAACATAATTTAGTGTGAAAAATCTGGCGGCTATAGTATGCTTTGCTGAACAACATAATTTGGGATATAACTTTGACCAGAATCAAATCATTACACATTGCACGATTTATGATGTATCTGCCATAAAAGGCGAATCTTGAAGAATCTTTCTGGTTTTTATTGGATTCTGAACATCTTTTTCATCATTGCTTGTGCGTTTCCATATATTTTGGTCCTTCATCATCATCAGCCCAAGAAAATGTCTGCCTTCGATCAATTACTTATATCTAGGTGTTTGCATGCATAATAATTTATAAAATTCTTAAAAGACAATTTATTGCATGATTCCAACAACTAATGCTCTCCCATTGCCAAGGTGGAATCTTTTTCCCCTGAGGGCTTGGGGGACCTCACATGCACTATTAGCTTTTGAACAATCTATAAATACCATCGTCCTTTCTCATTCTTGGCACACGCCTTTGCGAATCTCTTGCATATTTTTACATCTTTTCCTCTATGCTTATAACCACCGCTTATGGCAAAGGCTGTAGCTTTTTTCCTGATATTCGTCGTCTTCATCCTATCGAACAATGCCTTCAAAGCCCAAGCACGGATATTGTTAGGGAATGCTTCAAACCCTAAAATTGCGGCGGGAAATACTCATACTTATAAATCTGATGAAGGATTTCTTGATACGTTTCGACCTACAACTCCTGGTCATAGTCCAGGCATTGGACATTCGAAGCACGACTAGGGTTTTTTCGTGATACTTGTCAAAGATCAAGTTCACTAGCAAGCTTGGTTTCCAATTTATGCTGCATTTCTTATGTTTCTACCTCATTAATTATGATTTGGATCTATTTGTATATATGGCTTTTGTAAACTTCAACTCGTTCTTAGCCCATGTTAATGGTGTTTTAACTATTTGTAATTAATGGCATGTTGTTGATTGCACTTGATTATCAATCAGCTCTATTTTATGTTGTTTTTTAGTCTTAAAGTATAGCATTGTAAATTTGTAGATTTTTGCGTACAAGTTAACAACTGATGGAAGTACACATACTAATATAGATTCACACACACGCGCCGTACGTTGTTTGCTTATAATAATTTATCAGTTTCGAACAAAAACATCTCCAGAATCCATAGGTGAAACATTAATTCAACTTAATATGATTAGTAAAAACTATTCTCAACGTGATATTTAAAACGAACACTTGGAACTGTAACGCAATGAATCAAGATTATAATTACTTTCTTTTTTGCTCTATGTATAGCATCATAAATACCGACAAAAGCCCTAGATATAGTAGGCTTGTGAGGCATATAGGACAAGTAGCAAGGGAATAAAATCACAACCTAATGTAAGATTTCACCAACCGCACATTGGAATCAAGTGACAAAAAAAGTAACATTATTTTAGTGAAGAAAGATATAATATAAGAATAAACAAGTTCGGTCGGTCATCTTGTTTTTTTCTTCAGGAATCATTTTAATTAAAGTAGTACGATTTCGCATGTTAAATATTATATTAGTAGTAACTTTTGTTTTTTAGCTCCTTAAACCATGGAGACCACACTTCAAAGTTCAAACCTTGCCGTTAAATGCATAAAGATGGCCTTTTTCTATAAGTATGGTAAACAATACAATACAAATGCATCAAAAGTTTTGCTCTTATTACCGGCCAAAGCTCGTCCTAAAACAGCCTGTATGTATATTATATCATTTTGATGTCATTTATAAATTATATTGTCTTGTAGATTTAATATTTGTATGAAATCTTTAGCGCATGCTAGTTAGGTATATTATGCCTCGACCGTAAATCTGGTTACTAAATACTCCCTCCGTCCCAAACGGTTATGGACATTTCGAGTATGTCACGGTTTTTAAGAAACTGAATATTTTAATAATATAGTACAATTAAAAGGTGAAAAAGTGTATATTTTGACACGTCTTTTAAGAGTATTTAATATTATTATATTGATTGTGTGTGGTAGTTTTTGATATAAAAGGAAATGTACAAAAGGGAACGGGACGCCCGATATAGTAAAATGTATAAAATAGTTTGGGACGGACAGAGTATAAGATGTAATGCAAGAAGTAATATAATAACGCAACTATGAAGAATCAAGCAGAAGGAAACCTTTTTCTGGGGTGTAAAGTAGTACACTGCCCTAACTAAAATAAGCTAATCAAAGTTGATAGTGGCCAGCAACTTGAACTTGGCGGTTACAATATATATTAAAAATTGAATTTTTCTGGTAGTTGCTTCTAAAATGCTTTATTAAATTTCATTCATCATGAAAAGCTATTCAATATAGAATGCTACCTTAATGTGCCCCCCCTCATAGAAAAAAGGAGGGATAAATTGGCTACTAAATTATAGTCTTAGCAACGATGATTTTTTCTTACCAGCTGAAGTAGACCAACTAAGTAAACCTCCATAAATAGCATGATAACCTCAAACCAAGCCAACCAGCGAAATTATACTACAACATGTGTTTATGTGTAGTAGACTACAACCGAACAAATTGAAAACAGGGGATGATCATGTGATCACCCAAGACTTTGAAGGCCTTCTTAATCTTCACCATTGAGACAATATTTAAGTAATCTTTAATTGAGAGTTTTAGGGTCCTCCGAAGTGCTTGTTTATTTTAATGTCTTTCCTTGTATATATTAAGTTACTCTAATTACTCTAGTTTTAGCAGATACTCGTATTTTGACGGCATAAGCTTTTGCTTTATTTTGAGAATTTAGTTATAACTTAATATGCCCAAAAGGGCCTGGCCAGTCATAATTTTTTTAGAAATTAAATGGGCTTTTCAAATCACAATGAATGGGCTTCACGATCGTTGCCCAATACAATATTATATATCCCTCTGGGTAGAACGATCATGGGCCAAATCATTTTTTCTTGAATTTTTTTTTATATTCCCTCCGTCCCAACAACTTTACCACATAAGTTGTTGGACACGCAAATTAAGGTGTCATTATTATAATAACATAGTACAATGAAAAGTTAAAAAAATGTATATTTTGACACGTCTTTTAAGAATATTTAATATTATTATATTGATTGTTTGTGATAGTTTTTTGCTAAATAAGGAAATGTGATAAAATTATGGGGACGCTCGAAATGGAAAAGTGTGATAAAATTAGCGGGACGGATAGAGTATTAATTTATTGCATTAACATACAACAATCTAATGAGCTATGTGATCGTGTCATATCATATATGGGGCAGGGGGGGACCTCTTTTCCTTATTAAGAGCAGATAGCTCAGTACAACAAGACAAATAATTTTGCAGTCTTGAGGACTGGTCGACGACTCTTCGGTGACAAACATGGATGACGACATAATTTGGTTAATATATACACACACGGCATGGGAAAATAATTGTGTTGGTGTCGTAATATTAATATTACAGTCAGGTTTATTTTTTTTGTTTCTGGGTTGACTTTTATGTATATATAATTCTGACAAAAACAAACGAATTGCTGATGATGAATTACCTCACCCACCGCAGGGCCGATACGAATAGAAGTTCAAAGGAGATTAAGTAGGTGGGCATTTACTGCGAATTAAGTTAATGATTTAGAGCATTGAAGTTCAATTTAGTAGTGTATATTAGTAAGCCAATGCAGATCCATGCAAGTTGTATGAGTCACGTGCTTAGTAATTTACTAATGCATTTGATCAAGAAAAAAAAAATACCTAAAGTTTGATGAGCTGAAGAGCCACCATGATAAAGAAAGAACAGTCCATTTTCTGCACGTTCAACGCCATATATATTAATTTTCCTGTTTTCTTTATATCCCACTAAAACTCTTTTTTTTAACCTTAACATTTAAGCTACAACATTTTGAGTCGATTGGTATGATAGTTGATGGATTTAAACGTTGACATACCTAATAATAATACGTAAATACGTTGCTGAATATCTATCATCAAAAAAATCATCCACGTCCTTATTTTGTTTTTCTCTTTTGTTCCAGTCAATCACATAGCAGGGTGGTGTCTTTTGTTGTTTACTACAAAATTACCTATAAAAGAACTGAGCCATTTTCAGTACTCACACTGTCCAAGTTTTTTTTCGTTAACATTTCTAATCATGTTAGCTTTTTACCTCGAGAAAATTGCAGTTTATGTGTGTGGTTTCCCAGATGCTTAATTTATCCCTTTTTTTTTTCTCGTACCTGTAGTTTCTTGAACCACATATACTACACAAGCAAGATACCTTACACTATGTTTTCGTTACAGTGACTTTATTACACCTCCTATCCTACTTTTCCCTCTCTCTCTCTCTCTCTCTCTCTCTCTCTCGTTATAATCAAAGTGATTAAAGTTGGTTCTTTTCTTCTCCAGAGCTGATTGTTCATGTACAGCAGATTTACACCGTTATGGGATAGAAGTAGGATTCATTCTTATTGAGTTTGGTAGGTTAGATTGAGACTTGAGGTTTAGTTAAACTTGTTCGTTTTCTGGTAATGACAAGTTTCCCATTTTCACATTTGCAATGCAACCACTGAACTGATGCCTTACTGCAGATCCTGATGTTGCTGTTATTACCAGAAGAAGCAACAAGAAATGCTTAAAAGAGGTGAAACTGGCAATAAACGTAATGTTTCCAAGAAATCACCTTTGTATCCTCAAAACGTGAGTAATTCCATTCCACTGTATTATTTATCTGGTTTTCTAGATTCTATTGGTTATTGTAACGTTTTCATGAACGATGTGATGAGGGATTTGTTTTCACTTTCTTCCACAAAAGGCGAAACCTTCATCTCTTTGGATTCTTTCTGCTTACTAGCAACAAGTTTACTCATGTATGATACAAAATGGGAACTTGCTGAAATCTTGTTAGGGGAAATTGCAGAGAAACCAATCACAAGCTTCGAAGAAAGCCATGGCGAATCGGGCCCGCCGATCGGCCGGGGAAAGAAAGCTAGCCTTATTACAAGATGTACCTTGATTTTTTTCACTTGCAACTATTCGTTCTAGCTCTGTTTTTTATCAAAATATTTCCAATTTGCATCTTCATACGATAGGTTGATAATTTAAAGAAGAGGCTGAGACATGAAGAGAATGTCCACAAAGCTTTGGAGAGAGCTTTCAACAGACCCTTAGGGTCTTTACCTCGTCTACCTCCTTATCTCCCTCAATGTGTAAGCTTTATCATCTGTATCTTCCGATTCTATTTTTCCTTCGATCTCATTTGTTGCAATAGTTTTTTGTTGTTTTGGTTCGTGTAATGAATGTAGGTAGTCGAGCTTCTAGCTGAAGTGGCAGTGTTAGAAGAGGAAGTTGTTCGACTCGAAGAACAAATATCGAATTACAGACAGGGCCTTTATCGAGAAGCTGTTTACACATCTTCCTTGAAGATTCCCCGACATATTACGCCATCGTGCACTGATTATTCCTCGTCTTCTTCTTCGATGGCTAAAAAGTCGAAACAGAGGCATTCAAGGTCTTCATCTCAATGCTGTTTTAATTACTCGGAATCATATGTAACAGGGTTTTTGCCTCCTTTTGCTCCACGTTCTTCGCCTAGGAAGTTGTTATCGATTAACTATGCTGAAGTATTGGTTGATGGTAGAAAACCTCAAATCGAATTGGGATTAGGAAAGGAGAATCAATCATGTCCTAACTCTTGCAAGAATAAGCTAAGCCAAGAAACTAAATCATCAGTTGTAAGCGCCTTACGGAACAATCCTGGTCAAATGAAGTCTGAATCTTCTGTCAGAAGTTCAAACCTTGCGAAGACAAAGGTATTGGCATTTAATTTGAATCCATATCTTTTAACGTTTCAATACGACGATCTTTATTTTCTGTGATACAGTGTAGAGTTGCAGACGAAGCACACGAGAGTTCTATTGGTTCTTGTGATGACATAATCAGAGACTTGGATAGCGAGGCGAATAGAACATCCGAGGATATACTGAAATGCCTTATCAACATATTTCTAAGATTGAGCTCATCGAGAGTGAAAACGATGGATTCCAATTCCTTTTCCTCTGTATCAGCGAAAGAGTTGGGCAAGAACAACCAAGAATCTGCTTTTTCAGATCCTTATGGTCTATTTTCCGAGTTTGAAAACAGAGATATCGGTGCCTACGGGCATCTCCACACAGTCGAAGCTCGTTCGGTTGATTTCACAAGGAAGACTAATTCATCGTTTCTGATCCAAAGGCTCAAGTATGATCATCATCTTCTCCGCATCCCATTACATGCTGTGTCTTATCGTTTGTGTATATATGTTTGTTCTTGTATGAAAATTTCAGGATTCTCTTAAACAAGTTAGAGTCTGTGAAGATCGAAGGTCTAAGTCATCAACAAAAGCTAGCATTCTGGATAAACATGTATAACTCATGCATCATGAATGTAAGTAAGCAGCCTTTACCAAGAATGAGCTTGTATGATGGATTGTTTGATAAATAAATCTTGCCATTATATCAAATTTTCAGGCATTTTTGGAGCATGGAATACCTGAAACTCCTGAAATGACTGTTCTGCTCATGCAGAAGGTAAAAAGGCCATTCTTTCATCTGCAGATGATGAATCCTTGCTTGTTACTGCTTCTTATCGTTACTGTAATCATTAAAGTCTTACATAAGTGGACAAATTCAGAGTTTCAAACTAAAAAAAAAAACTCTGATTCACACTTAACATCTATCATCAATACTTGCCTTGCCCTTACATGCAGGCAACAATAAATGTTGGCGGACATGTCTTAAATGCACTAATGATCGAGCACCTTATCCTGAGGTTCCCATATCACTTGAAATACGTAAGTCGTCGTCGTCCCTTATCTGATTGTGAAAGCTATTAACTTCATGGGCTCACTCCATTTTAATTTTCTTCTTCTTTTTTACTTTCACGGTATCTTCTATCTATAGACTTGTCCTAAATCTGCAAAGAACGATGAAAGAAGGGTTCTTGGAACACTTGGTCTAGAGTGGTCAGAACCACTCGTCACATTTGCACTCTGCTGTGGAAGCTGGTCTTCACCTGCTGTAAAAGTTCTCCATTCTCCCTCCACTGAATCAAGAAATTGTGTGCATTTAATAGAAAGCTTATACTTGCAGGTTAGAGTTTACACGGCATCTCATATCGAATCTGAGTTGGAAACGGCGAAAAGGGACTACTTACAATCAGCAGTTGGAATCTCAGCGTCGAACAAGATAATAATCCCAAAGCTATTAGATTGGTATCTTCTTGACTTCGCAAAGGACTTGGATGCACTGATAGACTGGGTTTGCTTGCAGCTATCTGATGATGATCTAAGGATCAATATACTTCACAACAAAGAGAAGCGAAATCTGTCCGAATTAGTACAAGTCATGCCGTACAATTTTAGTTTCAGATACCTCGTTTGCCGATAAAAGTTGGAGCGAAGTTTTGTAATACATCATCACATCGTACATGCGTTGTTGCAATGCAACAGCAGTGATACTTATTTATTTATTTTATTTATTTCTAATGGACGAGTAGAATATAGTCTCAAATTAAGTAACGTCAAATGTAATATATAGCCCCTCAACTCTACGAAATCCTAATTTACATCTAGGAAAAAACGCACTCTTCAACATACTGAAAGAAAGCAAAACAATACAACAAACGATGAGCAAACCACATAAAACAAAGTAGAGTTAGAAGTACAAACTCTTAAGAAGAACAAACGGCTTAAAAAGTTAAGAAGAAAAAATGGGAAATATTTATGCTCGCAACGACACGCGGATCAATAAAATCTCAGCCAAACGGAGTAGGAACGGGCGCAGCTATAGCATCCGAGCGTTTAATGCTTCCCATTCCGCA
Organism: Craterostigma plantagineum; assembly: GCA_027422505.1. Taxonomy (NCBI): domain Eukaryota; kingdom Viridiplantae; phylum Streptophyta; class Magnoliopsida; order Lamiales; family Linderniaceae; genus Craterostigma; species Craterostigma plantagineum. The sequence goes on from JAPQWV010000001.1 coordinate 33,390,456, forward strand.
AATAATACAGCCCGGGGCAGTCAAGGCGGAGAATTTAGCGCCACAAAGATCGCAAACATCGTACCCAATAGTAGACAGTCGGCTGAGAGTGGCCGCACAAAACTGAGAAGGATCTTCGAAAGGATCAATGGACTTGTTCGATAGTCCGCGTTGGAGGCACATATCGATTAGGCTTCTCAGCTCGTCTTGTTTGCCGGGAGGTGCTTTAGATAATAGAAGCTCGAGCATTTGTTTGGAATAGCCAAAGTTTTGTACGTCCATGTTTCTTTTGATTGCAGTTCTTATGCAGCTTATTCTGTGTTTGGCGAGGAGAGGCAAGGAACCCAAGTGACGAGATAGACGGGCCATTTCGTCCTTGGCGCTGATAGCACTTGCGCCTTGCACTTTCTGTAGTCTGCCGATTTCCTGTAATATATTGATAGTTGATTAAGGAAGTATTGTAAGAGAAAAGGGGCACTCAATACGTCCAAGGTAGAGACAAGAAGTTTGTTACCTGGAGAAGTGTGACTGCTATCTTGTACTGGGCACAAATGGTAGCTTGAGCTTTGATATCAGCTCCACGAGATTGATCCTTGGCCAGAGCTAGGAAAGCCTCGTCGAAACACGACAGAGCATCTGAAAGTTGATTCTGCTCCAAGTGAGCGAGTCCAGTCTTGAAACATACTGCAGCTGCAGCACCTCGTGGAACCTATCGTAGTGAATAACGTTATTATATGACTATTCTTATCGATGTTCAACAATCGTGAAATGATAAACTATGCAATCCTGTAAAAGACAATAAACGAAATTTGCATTCGGGCCATGTCAGATCATTCACCCCAAATGTCCTGATTGTTTGACAATTTTAGGCACCAAATCAAGGGTGATTACACCTCTACAATAATTACCGAGTTTCCAGCTCAGCCTAGTAGCAATTAGCATATAGAGCGGAGATAGAATAACATACCTGCCCAGGGCGCACTGCTCTTGGAGGAGAAGCTGGCTGAGCAGCAGATTTTCCCGAGCCTGGAACTTCTAGTGGACTTAGATCCAGTGGCTGACCAGAGGTTGGCATTGGTGGCTGTGGCTGACCAACGGTAGGTTGAAGCGTGGGTTGTGGAGGAATACCACCATCAGGGAGACTAATGGACTGAGTTGGAAAGGGCTGAGGTGCAGCTTGTGGGGGTACCCCACCACCAGGTAGACCAATGCCAACAGCAGGCGTGCTTGCCTGGTTCATAGCTGGATTGTTATTGACAAAACCTTGCGGATTTTGATCCAATTTCGAGAGAATTATCCCAGGAGGAGGTAATTTCGCAGCAACCTCGACGGACGATATAGTATTCTGAAAGAAGTCCTCGGGTATCGGCCCACCAGTGAGTCCAACACCAGGCACCTTGTTAGTGGGTTGTGATGCGAATGTTGGCTGCATCATTGCATTGGTTCCAAATATATTGCCAGGGACTTGAGCTGTTGCTGTTCCAGAAACAGTAGGAGCAGGTTGAGGTACAAGCTGACTAAGATCAGGCGATGATCCAGTTAATGACTTGGTCCTACTTATTGGTATTGGAAGACCCAACTGCTTTGTGGCTTCTTTAATTTTGTCGACATCCACAGAAGTTGAACTAGCAGGTTTGTCTCTGATCCTAATAAGTAGCTTTTTCGTTTTCGAAGTCCCTTCCTCGTCACTGCTGCTGCCATCCCCAGCTGGACCATACATCGATTTCTTGAATTCTTCTTCGGCCTTTGCTTGCGCATCCACAGCACCCGACCCAGAAAACTGTTGGGAGAGAGTTTCTAGACCCATAAGAGACTCCCCCTTAGCTGCGCCATCAGAAGCCGCTTTCGGCCTGTGAGACATGGCCGCGGCAAGAGATGTTTTATTTCCATCTGCTTTCATGTCAGCATCAGCTTTAAATGCTTTCACCAAACTATCCTCCCTCACTTCAATGACATTGCCTCTTCCTTTGATTAGACCTAGGTAAACACCGATATGGTCTGTTACGATGGACGGGATAGTGCCATCATCGGTTTTCATGTAAGGCATTACTTCAGCAGCTAGCGCCCATTGCGGTATGTCCTTCAAGTTTATCGGAGTTTTGATCTCCCAGTTCCCGCCACCCCACTCAGGTCCTTTGGGAACCATACTTTCAGCAGCAAAGTTGGCGAAAATGCCCTGAGTCCAACCAGTTGAGCGGACTCTTAGTATTCTCTCACAGTGTCTCCTCAACTCGGGATCGGCACCTTCGTCTTCCAACTTCTGGGCTAGACGCCGCATTGCACTAGGGTTAAGGTGGCAAATAAATAGATCAAGCATACTTTCAAAATCAGCTATAACTTCAAAGGTTTCCTTTGCGCTGTCAAACTGCCCATATCTGCAATTTCAAATGTTGGTAATTTTTTAGGTGAAATTAATTAGCCAAAAGCACCAGCTGCAAATAGTATAGCGACATGCCAACCATTTTTACATGGACATTTCCGTGTATGCGAGAGCCGATTAATTAAAATGAATGATCCAATTCATCAAACCAGGTACTGTTAAAGGAATCATAACTGCATACCTGATACATGCATAACCCAACATTCGGAACCGATGGAATAATTGGGATGTGGGGGGACAGCGAGGATAATCTCTTGATCGTAAGAACTCATCCTTCAGGGCAGACAAAGCCGTAGAAAATCGGAGGGCTTTTATTGCATATATACCTCTGGAAACCTAACCATTCAAGGAAAGGTTAGATTAAGAACGTTTAAGGACTAGTAGGTAAACAAAAACTTAATTATGTGTACCTGAGTGAATTGCGGGCCTGATTGTGACAGTGACACAGCAAGATCGCCACAAACTGGAGAACCTCTGGCAAGAACATCGAGTGATCTTGGAGTAATACGCAGACTATCAAACCTTTTATCCAGCCAATACACGAAATATATCAATAACCAAGCGTCAGCAAGTGTTCAAGAAATTTCACAAAAAGCACAAACGTAAAACAATCATATAGTCATGCATTCACAAATCACAAGGAACACCAGAAGAGCCAAACAGTTAGTTGAAGCAAGTCACATGCCAAAAAATATAACCTTGATGTGATTTGGTACAGGACTTCAGAAAGATCGAGCTTCTGCTCAAAATGTTGCTGCATGGTAGCAAATCCAATAAGAAGAGGTTCAAGTAGCCCGACAAGACAATTTTTTATCTCATATTTCTTCCTTTGTCTGACATTTATCTCGGTTGGGTTTACAAGAAGGAGACGATCATTGAGAGCTCCAAGCAGGACTACACGGAACCGGTGAATTGGAAAGATCATCAGCAAAACTCCAATTGAAATGGATACCATGAAACGTGAATGCTACGTTGCACATAAATGCACTTAAAGGGGAAAAAGAAAAAATACACGCGGTGAGTGTCAATATTGACCTGCATTAGGCATGCTGATCGAGAGAATGGTCCTGACTTTCCCATCCCAACCAAGCATGTTGATAGATGAAGAAGTTGAAAAGAGAAGTGCTGGTCCAAGCCAAAGCAGGGATCGGAAGTAATGAAGGTTAAGAGTTCACGTTCGATTAATAATGATTTGAAAAAGGATGATCGTATAAAGTGACAGATAGAAAACACAAACATTTCAAAAGAAAAGCAAGAAGGATATTGGAGGAAGCCCTTTATCAAACTTTGCAAATGTGCTCGCCAAGACATCTAAATCAACCGTAACAATAAGCACCCGCTGTGTGGTCAATATACCAGCAACAAATCCCCTGAGTGTTTCTTGCCATTGTACCTAAACATTAGAACATTGAAAACTGTTTGCTTAATGTTATATTGATTGGACAACTAAAAACAACATTTTCCCTAAAAAAAATAGGAAAACTTAAAGGGGCAATGTAACATGGACCTAAATCCTTAGTACTTCAAAAAGTAAGAGAAGAAGGCTAGAGTTTTATATTCTTATAGGTCATACAAAGAGGTAGTCAATACTAAGTAGAAAAAGACACTACTATAAGGTTCGACATTTAAATGACCTTCACATTCATACAGCCTTGCACTTCAGAATCACTAGACGCTCCAATTCGGTTTTAACAGCCATAGCTGTCAAAGAGCAAAGGTTTTCAACAGTTTTTCTATTGACTATTGAAAAGGAAAGATAAAAAATACCTCAAATTGACATCTGTCATCCAGTGAAAAACATGATCAATTCATTGTAATAAAAAATTTAGATCAGCAACTACGGTCCCACTACAGTAATATGCATGTCCTATAGTATCTAAAAATATTGCACAAGTAGCACCGTCACATTTTTTCCAGATCCAACAAACCAACAATATTTTCCACAAACTTTATGACCATTTTAAATTTTGGGATCTGAAGAATTACCTGAAGAACACTCTCATTAGCTTTTAACTTGATAAATTTTCGACCTTCACTTTTTGTAGATAAATAATGGCCATCACTGCTGGGAAGACGATATCCTAGTATGAGTTTGACCAAGCCAATTTGATCTCCATGAGAAGCAAACATCAAAGTTGATTCTACAAAAGAAGAGGTCGGATAATTAACAGTCAATTTGTTATACGTAATATTGACACCAAGCAAAGACACTCCTCATGCACCTAATGGAGTAGTGAAGACACGATCAATAGCACTTTCAAACATGAACTGCATCGGGCCCTTGATAGAATTGCCTTCAGCTTCAACTGGCTGGTTTCTATCAACTGTTCCATTTTCTCCAAGAAGGCCTTGTGGTGAAGCCCCAGGCAACTGGTACAAAGACAGTGCTGTCTTATCCTCATCAAGAATAGCAAATTGGTTTTCATTAGGGCCCACAAATGCTGCATCTCCTCCTGGAGTTTTCCAAAGACGGATATATTTTGTTGATACGAATTCGAAAGATAGAACCAGCAGAATCATCTATGAAGAATAACAGACCTTTAACAGTAGTAACTTTACTATTTGCAAACTGAGGATCCGTGTTTTCCCAATATAACACAACCTCATTTGAAGTACCATTGAACTCATACACCACAAGAAACAAGCGCTGCTTCTTACTGTACACAATGTATCTTGGAAGAAACTCCACACTCCCAGGAATCTGCAAGCAAATAAAGGAGTTTTTTAAGGGTTGAATAGCAATTGTATGTTCAATAGTTAAGATATATATTATCACACATTACCGAGTTGTAAAGTTTTTTGTAGATGTTTTCTGCTCCAGAAGTTAGATTATAAGCCATCAGATTTGCCCCTTCCGTGTAGAAAGCCCTGACTGGATAATGAAGAACTCGGTTCTCTTTGCTGAAGAAATTTAATTCCAGATGAAACGGCTGCATAAGATTCTAGTTAGCAACCGATCTATCTCAACCTAATGTCTACCTAATAGCTATAAAAAACACATATACCTGGCAAACAGGAAAGTCTCGTAAAAGGTGCCGGGTATCCAAGATAGTAACAAGAGGCAACCGAGATATCGGAGAACTCTTTGCATGGCCTTCCATGAAATGCTATGACGCACACAAAAACAAAATCGATGTACAGTGGTGAATGGCAAGGATGAAAAGTGAAAGCAACATGAAAGAAATGTTGACGGTTTTTCCCTAACAACGAAGACATTAGGATGTTGTTATGTAATGCTGACATACACTGTAAAGAAAAGCTTTCCTTGCTATGTCTGAAACTGTGAGATGACTTTGCCTGAAATAAGTGAAAAGATGACGCTGAAAGAGCATAAGAAACAACTGCCAGCAATCAAAACAGTCACAAGGATATAAACAACGAGAACGATACAGATCTGAACAATATTGTACAGCTCGTCTATCTTGCAGGCTCACCCTTTCATGTGTTGCTCTTGTAGCTGAGTTTGCAGCTGATGATCAGCTAATATGCCAGATGAACCAAGTGCAGCAAGTTTCTCCTTCAATACAGATGCTGAACAAAACAGCATATTCAGAAAAGCCAGAAAAATATTAGACTGTATACAAATCATGTTTTTTCTGACTCCTAACAAATTTCCAGATCCAGTAGACGTTATCTAAGGATGATGCCCCAGAAAATCTTTAAAAACCGCCACTGATTAAGACTACAATAGGAATCACGATACCTGCCGGAGACAAGCATATTCAAATGATTGCTGAACCTATAGGAACAAAGATTAAACAAACACCTGACGATCCCTTGGCACTTTGCAAAACAGCAAAAAGCTGTTTCCGCCCTTCCCTAGTGTATGCAGCTCTATTCTTCATGTTGTCTCCACCAGTCATGCCCTGCCAGATGCGTGCGACATAATTATGATGTTTATACTCTATCCATCAACAAAAAGTCCACATACACTGATGCAGCATTACTTACTGAAAAAGTTATTGTAGCAAGATTAAGTTTTGGGTGTATTTCCAAACCCCTTATGCGTGGGAGTGGATAAACAGCCTCTCCACCTTGTTGTGAAAGAATGCGAGGTATGTCAATAGACTCAATAGCTGCAAAAGAGAGAAAATGATATTGGATGCGTAACAGCATGGGTTTAAAGATTGATCAGCGAAACAGCATCTGAATATGCTTCCTTCTAAAGGATAAAGATGTTTTTAACTAACCAGCCTGCTCGAAAAAGTTAACTTGTGTTGGAGTCTTATTGGGATTCAGATTTGCACGAGTTTTCCATACTTGAACACTTCCATCTTTGGAAAGTGTTACAAGCAACTGCAGCATAGAAATCCATGCAACTGATATGATTGGCTGAGAACCCACTTGCGTTCTAGATAAAATGGAAGGTTTTTTGTTCAATTAAACTACTTAAGAGAAAAAAAAAATATGATAGAATAACAGCACATTGACCCAAGTTAACTTTTAAGTGCTCAATGTCTCAAGATAAGCAGCTGTCAACGATTTTTCACTAAAAAGAATGATTAAATATAAAAAAAAGACTGCCATACAAGAAATCATTAAAAATGCCCTATAGTATATAATGCAGTGATTACGATAAAGCATATAACACATGACAGTAATATCAAAGTAAATATTAAACAAAGTTGTAAGTTCATTTTCTCCTAAGGATCACATATACCTTCTTCTCAAGCAATAAGGTCGAATAGAGCATCATATAGTATTTATTTAACTTACATTCCAATCATAAAAGGCCTTTCAGTAGATACATCCCAGGCCAATAGAGTACCACGCCTGTCGCCAACAAAAATCCATTCCAACGTTGGATGAAATGACAATGCCCCAGCACCCAGTAACTTGATGGTATTATCAACTGCAAATACAAAATAGATCATAAAAATTTAATCCGAGGAGAAACGGCAATATAAGAAAGAAAGGAAATATAGATTAAACGGTGGTTCAATCTTACGTTGCAGAGTATAAAGAACTGCATATGTATTGATATTGTAGCCCCGTATAAGCCCATCTTGATATGCCACGTACTAATGGAAATAGGAAATGAAAAAACATCAGCTTCAAAATTTCCAAGAACTACAAGGCAAATCATTACATAGAAAAGTACGACTGGGAACACTCACCAGAACGGGAAGTCGAGGGTGGCAAGCAATATTGACAATGGGTTTCTTCAAGTCAGTTTTTATTTTTGTTGGAGCTTTCCCCCCTTCCACAGTTCCAACAACTTGAGACAAATAATAATATAAACTTCAGAATCCTTGAATTGGCAAATTATAAACTTCAACCACAATAGAGAAAGCTGCTACCAAGAATTTGCGTTTCTACAGATAGAAGGCAAAGAAATATATAGATACTGAAAAAACCTTGTATATGAGTGCTTGGGAAGAGATTGATTTTTCAACTAAAAATCTATCAAGCTATCATGTACATCCTAGAAATTTCAAGATTCAATTAACTTGCAACGGAATAATGAAATGAAAAATATATTCACATATTTAACCTGTTACGCTCAATTTTTTATGGAAACTGAAAAACACAACAGGTTGAAGAGGAGTTAAGGCTAGATGGACTTCAGTATCAATAGAAATCTGTTCCGTCCTCTTCTCAGGTGAATGGAGAACAAAAGTTTGTTCCGTGTCAAAGTCACAAGAACGGATTGTACAATCCTGCATATAAGAAAGGACACAACAATATGTGAAGACGAAATAAAATAAGTATCAGGGCCTGAATGGAGAAGCAACGAATGGAATGAAAAACGTCAATACATTTACTAAAGATACACAATGATTTGGTGAAAACTTTACATTGTTGTGCTGTGGCAATGGGCCAAGTATAAACGCTAAAAAATACCGAAATTTCATTCCACTCTTTGCTAAACACTACACAGAACATAATCGACAGTAGCCTTCCGTCCAGAACAAGCACCCCTAATTTACTATCCACAGCATCTAAAACAATCTCATTTACATATAACATCAACCCGAATAGATCAACCCAATCTATAATCACAACAGATTGTTTCGTATTCATCCACAAGTGAGAAAACACTAAACCTCAAGGATAGCGATCAACGAATGTCCAGGGGTTGGGCTATATGACATACGGACCACCGGAGAACCAATGTCTATCGACGCGATCTTACTTCCTGTGTACGCATCAAACTCTGCAACCAAGCAGCACATATTAAAATCTCTTGAACAAATTCCGCCCAATAACTTGATCTACTCATCGCAATTTTACCGATTATGTGAGTGCCAACAGCCGCAGCGACGATCGCCTGAGTTGGATGAAACGCCGATGTATGCGGCTGATACGGTTTGGAACTCCGACTAGGATGTCGGAGATCCAAGTGTTGCACTGTAGTCCACTCCATTGGAGGATTCCTCGGAATCACTGCGAAATTGATAAGTTTCCCAGTCAATTTTAATCAGAAGATAGATCAAATTGTGACATAATTTGTAAGCTTTTTCCAAACTCGCGGATCTGTGAAGTCTCAGATCAAGATCAGGAGTTGTTTTGGGGAAGAAAAATGGACGTCGTTTTCTGTCGAAAATCGTCTCTTCACGTCCGGCGATTTGATAATAAAAGTCACAACACATAAACGGGTTGGGCTGTGTAAGATATATTGGGCTTCCATTACAAAAGCAATGAATGTTCCAAATCCAATCTACTATAAAATTATTGCTAACTTTATTACAACACTGGTAACATGATCAATCAAATACTATTCAATTGATCTCTAAAGATATTCGATCAACTAGAACAATGATCTATGTAATAACTTAGCCAGAATTTCTGTCTCCGCCGAATCCCGACTCCAAAACGCCCGTCTGCTTCAGGTGGCTCACGTCGCCCCACGACGCTATGCTCCATTCGTCATTTTCAGACAAGTGAAATATATTCACAGATGTGTTTAGAACCTTCCCACATCGCCTGTGAGGTTGAGCGCGCCTGTGGAGAGCTCGAATGGATCCTCCATGAGAGACTACTACCACTCTCTCTCCTGAGACAAAACCTCAAAGTAAGCCAAATATTTGTAGTGTGTTTTGTAGCTAATCCTAAGACGACGAGTAAGTATATAACACCCTGGTGCTTCTTTGCGATTCTTTGCAAAGCCAACGTGCATCGTTTGTATAGTTGGTTCAAGCTCTCTCCACCACCCTGCAGCAAAACCCTTAAGCAAGAAAGCGACATATATATATATGTATATATATATATATATGTATGTATATATATGTATGTATGTATGTATATATATGTATGTATATATCGAGAGGGAGGGTGGAAGGGAGGGAGTACGGGAATTTCTTGATCAGGGTTGTTGGTTAAAAATGCTTTATGAGCCGCCGGCTTCACTTTGACTGCATCATTGAAGATAACACCTTGAAGGTCGCCAAGGTGTCTCTCTCGCAAGTCGGGATCTTTAGTTACCTAATTAAAAGCAAGCCATGAAACTAGTTTTACGGGTTGTTTGGTAATGGTAACAATTAAATGGTCAAAGAAGCAATGCAGCATCGTCCTCCCTCTGTAGCAAAACAGTATCAACAAGCAGTTTTCAGCTATTCAAGGCCAAAAATTAAGCAGTGGGTTGTCCGAGCAAAGTGCAAGATCATAAACCATTTTATCGTAAATTGACAAAGTGGTGCAATTTATTAAGGCTAAAAGAAGCGATATACCTCAAGAATCCCGCAACTCTTTGCTATGATCTCTGCAGTTTCATAAGCCCGTTTCAGATCAGAAGAATATACTGCAGATATGTCAGGCTCTTTTGCAAGACGATCCGCTACCTTTAAGCAACACGGAAAAGCCAATTGTGGAAATTAGAATAGTATATCATTACTTTGAGCAAATACTGAAAGGAATTAACGCAACAAATTGCGATAACAGCCTCTTACTGCAAAAGCCTGCTGTCTTCCGACATCATTTAACTCCACATCGAGGTGTCCCTTATGAAGATAAAAGAACAAACCATAAACGAAAACGAAGTTTTAATGTTTCCTACACTAATATGCTTCAGTAAGAAGGTCCCAAAAACTCAACGACAGAGAATAATGAAAACAAAACAAAAATGCAATACAAAACCGTAACAATTGAAAGCACAAATATCGATCAGATAATCCCATGTCTTTGTTTTAATCAAGTTTTTCGATTTCTATATGAATCAATTGATTCATTAGACAAGAAATTTCACCCAATCGTACCTGAATCCTGTGATCGATATTCCATTCGGTTTCACCATGACGAATCACGATAACCTCCGCATATGCTGCACCAATCTCATTTTTTACCCCGCCATTGCCTTCACACCCATCTTCGGGTGCTAGTGAAACCCTGATAAAGAAACAATTAAAAAAAGGAGGAATCGTTATCCATAAACCATCAGTCGATTACTACCAATCACGAAGTTCCAATTTTCTGGGAGCCAACGAAAACGCCTATTCTGTCTCGAGGCTAAGCATATGGTAAAGAAGAGAACCAAATATACACAATCAACAATCGAACAGCAACCCGCTCCAATTATTCCTTGAGTTGAACGAAAAAATTCCGTGTACACACCTCAAATTGGAATCCGCCATACGCTTACACGGAGCAACGGCTACGCTGCTGAAGTGAGTTGAAGATCTTGTTCCCCGTGGAGGCTCCGACGAGACGGAACAAATAGCTGGAGACGATGAAGAATCGATCGATCAATATCAAGCAACTTCAATCAACATCTTCAACGTACCAAAATGTAGGGGCTTTTTTAACATAATGGAGCGTCCCTGTTTCTATTGACCAAAAGGAGTGGATTGAAAGTTATCAAAATACCCCAACTTAAATTGGCTTTTTTCGAGTAAAAACAACGGAAATCTACACTTAAATAACTAATAAAAAACTTAAAGGACACATCAGTCCCTTGTCAGAGATCTTTTTAAGCTAGGTACCCATTTGAATAAAAAATTTTACAGATAGGTACCTAATCACCTAAGATTACCAATTTACCCTTTGATTTAACAATTCAATTTCACAATTTTCTCTGCAATTTCGAGTTCCACCACGCCTGAGAAAATTCCAGCTCAATCTCTGCAATTGACGATAACCTTCCGCTCGTGGTGGCACCGGATGACGAGCGACGAGCCTATTCCACATTGGGTTCTCGATTTAGGGTCTCGATTTGTCATGTAAGGTTTTATTTTGCTTTGGGTGTGGTTAATAGATTGCACTCGTGAGATCAAATTTAACCCAGATCTGAGAGCTGAATGCGATCTAAAAGCTCGATGTAAGGGTGAATGTCGATTCTTAACAGTTATTGAGGCTAATCCATCGGGATTTCAGGTTTCTTTATATAACTGTTATTACGTACCATTTGTTATGTTTATTACGTACCATTTTATGTGTTTATACGGTACCAAGATGTCTGCGTACGCTGTACCATTGTAAATTATGCAGGCGTACCATTTATACAAGTTGTCATATTATCTGAAATATGCCGTCTAGAAGTTTGGTTAGTGCGGGACGTTATTTGCATTGTGTGAGTATAAAAGGGAGTCATTCTTAGTATCGATCATGAAGCGACGACGCACGAGATGAATGCTCAAACTGATGACGGGAATTTTATTCGTGACCCGGGCATTTGTGTTCTTCTTGGTTGCCGAAAGATGCGGAGGCCTTCTCAGGTAGATAAAAGATCCAGTGCAAAAGATGTGGAAATACGGGAATAATCGTCGTACTTGTAGAGAGGCCGTATCGACGTAGGGTCCGTATTTGCCATGTATTTCGTTACTGCTTTTGTTCCAAAACCTCTTTTGTTGCACTTTTGTATGGTAATGGCACATTCTTTATCCAAATGATGCCAACAATGTACTGTAATATGACAATAAGGTACTGTAATATATGCTAATTTGGTACTGTAATATATGACAACAAGGTACTGTAATAAATGCCAATAAGGTACCGTAATATATACCAACAAGGTACTGTAATGTATGACAACAAGGTACTATAATAAATGCCAATAAGGTACCGTAATATATGTCAACAAGGTACTGTAATATATGACAACAAATGTGTCAATAGGACATGACTCATTCTTTTTGTCTAAATGATGCCAACATGCCATTCTTTTGTCCAAATGTGTCAATTGGTAATGACTCATTCTTTTTGTCTAAATGACTCATTCTCGGTATGGTAATATACATGTTTGGTACCGTAATATATGTAATTTTGTTACTGTAATACATGCCAGTTTGGTACCATAAGATATGCAAGTTTGGTACGGTAATATGTGCATGTTTGGTACTGTCATATATGCTAGTTTGGTACCTTACGACATGCATGTTTGGTACCGTAACCTATGCCAGTTTGCTAATGTATGCACATTTCGCACCGAATACATGTAAATTTGGTACTGTAATATATGCCGCTTTGATACCCTAATATATGCAAATTTGGTACGGTAAGATATGCCTGTTTGGTACCGTAACCTATGCCAGTTCGCTAATGTACATTTGGCACCGTAATGTATGTAAATTTGTTACTGTAATATATGCCAGTTTGGTACCCTAATATATGTAAATTTGGTACGGTAATATATGTCAGTTTGGTACCCTACGACATACATGTTCGGTACTGTAATATGCATATTTGGTACTGTAATATATTCCAATCTGGTACGTTAATATACGCAGCCTTGGTACTGTAATATAGGTAATATAGGTACTCTAAGTGTACGGCATAGGGTACTGTATCCTTTCAGAAATAGGTACCGTATAAATTAAAGTAAAACTTTGAATTTAAGGCTTGGCTATATTCCGTCACAAACGAAGCATTTGAGCATGTGTTGATGTGGATAGAGGATTAGACAATTTCTGTCTTTTTTCAGTAATGATTGCACACTTTATGACGTTTTTCAGTCATGAGTGGACAGATTTCTGACATTTTCTATGTCATGTTTGGACAGATTCTGACATCCGAGGTTTTAAATAATAAAAGACAGCTCATCTGACATGTCAGTTGGCTTTAATAAAATGTTTCATGTCATATGTAATTTTGGGTACTGCAACCGTGGCTGCGTTGGTACGCTTTAAACAAAACGACAGGTATCCCTACAAAGATATTTAAGGTACGATGTCCCTTATATATATGATACGTCATACTAGGGTTAGTATTTTTCGAGGTCGATCGAATTACTTTTTCATCTCGAACCACCGTAGAACAATAATATATAGTATTAAATACGTTTCAGATCAAATTCGGTGCATTAGGCCCCGCACGCATGAATAAATCTTAGAATACCAAGATTCATTATAGTATAAGGATAGAAGCAAGAACATCTACAACATAATTTGAATAATGTGGTGAGTGCTACATCTGCGAATTCGATGCATTAGGCTTTCACATTTTTTTTTCATTCAGATATTGTTAGGTATTGTCAAAATCATGCAGGACAACGCGATTCGATTAGGAATGTATTTATTTTTTTGATCGTATAACAAATGGTACGATATACTTTGATATCTGGGTACTGCAACCGTGGCTGCGTTGGTACGCTTTAAACAAAACGACAGGTATCCCTACAAAGATATTTAAGGTACGATGTCCCTTATATATATGATACGTCATACTAGGGTTAGTATTTTTCGAGGTCGATCGAATTACTTTTTCATCTCGAACCACCGTAGAACAATAATATATAGTATTAAATACGTTTCAGATCAAATTCGGTGCATTAGGCCCCGCACGCATGAATAAATCTTAGAATACCAAGATTCATTATAGTATAAGGATAGAAGCAAGAACATCTACAACATAATTTGAATAATGTGGTGAGTGCTACATATGCGAATTCGGTGCATTAGGCTTTCATATTTTTTTTTTCATTTCGTTATTGTTAGGTATTGTCAAAATCACGCAGGACAACGCGATTCGATTAGGAATGTATTTATTTTTCGATCGTATAACAAATGGTACGATATACTTTCATATCTGGGTACTGTATATGTGTAATTATAGATACGGTAAACCTGCAGGTCATGGTACTATATAGGTAAATGATAAGGTACCTTCTGTAAAACACAAGGTACCTTAGTGTACAACAGATAAGGTACAGTATATGTAAATGATAAGGTATATGTAAATGATAAGGTACCTTAAAGTACAAGATAAGGTACCTTGCAGTACCACAGACAAGGTACTTCATATATTATGTTTATGGTACGATATATATATATATATATATATAATTTAATTTTTTCTTGTAACTTAGGATTCTGAAGTTTATCTTCTATAGTAAGTATATTAATTTCATGCTTCAGGTAATTTACCTGTTTTTCTTTTGCTTTAATAAGAATAGAATCCTTAATTTCATTAAGAATTCTCGAAAAAGGTTCAGTAATGAATTCAAAGTAAACTTCTTTGTTTTCGAAGTTACCTTTAAATCCATATTCATTAATATTTTGGATAGGAAATATTTTCCTAAGGAACGGAGTACCAAGGATTACTTGGTTTGTAATATTCTTGACTAGCAAGAATGAAGTAGGAATACAGACCTTATTTTTACAAATAAAGGCCTTAGGGATTTTATAGTTAATTTGTAGTTTTTCTCCGCTTGCAGAGCTAAGAGAATGAGTTGTTTTATGAAAGTATTGGGTAGGAATTATTCCTTCCTGAATACAATTTAAATCTGCTCCACTATCAATTAGTGCAATCAGATTCTTTTGAAAGTTTCCATCAATAAGCAGTGATATTTTAACAAGCCATTTTTGAGAAGTGATAACTTCTAATGTTGAAAGGAAATTTTCTTCTTGAATATTTTCAGAAGTACTGGCAAAGTCTTCATTGACTTTAAATTCTTTAACTATTTCTTTTCCCTTTTCTAATTTAGAAAATCTTCGTTCTAAGTCAATATGACTTAATTTTAAATTTTTTATTTCAAGTTTAAGATTTGAAATTTCAGTTGTCAAATCTTTAATATTAACAGCTGATTCAGTTTTGTTTACTTTATTTTTATTACGAAGTAATCTCATTACTTCGGCCATACTATAAGGTTCAGATTTAATTATTTTAGGAATTACTTCTTTTGAAGTTTCTTCCTCCTTTTGAATTAATCTTTTAATTATATGATTTTTTAAATCTGGATCTTCTGTTTCTTTTAATATTTCTAAAGATTATTATCAAGAACGTTTAATTCTAATTCTTGAAACTGAGATATATTTGATATAAATTTTCTTCTGGTTCAGATTCTGAGCTTTCAATATTTTAGAACAAGATTGTCCCTTTTGACAATTTTGACATTCTTCAGATTCTGACGATGAAATATCTTCAATGATATTGTTTTCATCACTCGAAGAAATCTCACTGTCTGATTCTAACAGAATTTTTGATAATGTTTCTTTTAGATCATTATCAATATTCAAATTATTAATTTTCTTTTTAGTCCAGCAGGTTGATGCTTTATGACCAATTTTACCGCATTTGCGACAAATAATTGGAGGAAATTTATTTCTGTATTGATTATATTGATCATTTTTATTATCTTTTGAGAATTTTTGTTCTCTTCGTTTAGTTTTTTCGATATTTTCTTTTTTCATATTGTTTAGGAGAGTATTTTTTGGGTTTATATTCTTTACGAGGTTTGCTCGTAGAAGGATTTTCTAAACCAAATTGGCTACAAAATTCTCCTAATTGTTTTTTCTCGTCAAGAGAATGTCTCTTGAGTTGTTTATTAAGCTTTATTTCATTGCATAAAGCTAAACCTTCTTGTATACAAGTTCCAATTAATCTTCCGTAAGTATAAGAATTATAATCTATACTAGATTCTCCATTTCTAAGAGTTTTCTTTACTCTTTCTGCAAAGAGAAATGGTAACCCATCTATAAATTTAGATTTCCAGTGAGTACTATTTGACTCAGGAAGTTCCATAACTCGGCTTAGGAATGTATCTTTATACCATCTAAATGATGTAAGGGTTTTACACCTAAGATTTTGAAGCAAAGTTCTGACATTTTCAGAATTATCAGACCATCGGCCTGTAAAATGTTCAACAATGTTTATACATAAAGTATAAACAGCGTTTTCAATAATCGTATTATTTTCCTCCTTTACAGTAAGGAAAATATTTTCTCGGTCGTGTTGAGATAAATAATTATCCCACCAACCTTTTAACTGACCAGTAAAGCCAGCTACAAGCATTTGAGCTATAGTTTTGTCTGTATTACCTTGCGTTTTACAGACTGTACTATACATCATCATCCTATGAACCATACCGAAAGTTTGTCTTTCCGTATAGCCATCTAAATTCCATTCATAAATGCAATGACCATTATAAGAATTGTTTATAGTAAGATCATGTTCTTCAATTAAAACATCTTGAGGAGTTGGTCTCGGATAATAATATTTAGTCTGAATTGGTTTACTAGCAAATTTCGAAGAATTTCTTATTTTATTGATTTCTTCAGTAAAAGTATTATGAAAATTATCAGAATTTTCAAGCTGATTTTCAAAGTCTTCACTTAAAGTGTTAAGCTTTAAATTTTTAAGCTTTTTCTCAATCATTTCTTCAATATGAGATTATTGATTTTAGTTCTTTATACAAAAATCTTTGTACAAAAATGAAAATAAATACAAAAAGATGGAAAATGATACGTGGCGTTGTTAAACCTATTAGTCCAGTTATCAAACTGTAAACAATTTGATCCCGTTCGGACCCAAGGTAGTCCAGCCTATATACCATTAATCCGAAAATAAATTAAAAATTATTTTTGTGATCTTAAGAATTAAATCATCGAATACAAGGAATTTTACATAGTAAAATCTTCATTCAATTAATTCAATCGGTACAAGCCTTACCCTTCAAATGTAATACCCGTAAAATTAATACGGGATTATTTTTGTAATATTCGAAATTAATGAAGATAATTGTCGAACGAAATCGAATTTTTGGGAGCGAGCCGAAAATGTTGGTTGGGCCGAAATTGATTAGGAAGTCCAAGAAATAAAATATCAAATTATAGTAGAGCCCAAATTAAATTATCAAAGCCCAAGACAACTAGTTGGTCCAAATGAATTAAATAAAGGGATAGGGACAAGCTTCCTTAAACTAAGGGAAGCCCACGCCTAGTGCCATACTTTTATTAGATATTTTGCATAAAATAATCCTTATTTGGCTAAGGGAAAAGCGTGGTAATTGAGAAGAAAACCTCACTTACAAGCCATCAAACCAACGAAGCCAAATAAAAAGAAAAACTCATTTCTCAAACCTTCGATCATCGTGAGTAGAGCAAAAGGAAAGGAATTAGGCAAAAATCAAGAAAGGAAAGGAGTCGAACTAAGGAGGTGAGAATTCCAATCTATAAACTCATATAATTATTTCTTTGGTTAAAGGGATTAGTTAATATGTTTGATATAATAGTGGCGAACGAAGGAAGAGCAGATTTTGGGCAAGCTCGAGCTCACGTCGATCTTCAAGCCAAGAAATTAGTCGAAATTTAGCTTGGAGGATAGGTAGGTGGTTTATACCCCTACAAACCTTTTTTTAAAGCGTATTACATTCCGTAAAATTATTAGAATTCGATTGGAAGGCCATTCGAATTCATACTTTTAAGTTTTATGATTTTTATTAATTTTCGTGGTATGTTATTATGTGCTATGAAGTGATTTCGAACTCAATATATGAGTTCTTGGGCTAGATGAGTTAACTGATGTGTTTATGTGACGATGAACTTGTTAAATTTCTGGAAAATTAGGGTTCGTTCATGATTCGCGAAATATGTAGTAGAAATAATGAAAATTTGGTGTTTTGCGGGTTGGATTCGTGAATTGGGAGTTTTGCGAATCGGGAAATGATATGTTTTGCGGGTTGGAATAATTTGCGAATTAGGTGTAGATGGTTTGCGGGTTGATTTTAAGTTAGCGGGCCATTCTTTACTTTGCGAATCGTGAGAGAGAGAAAAACTTTGCGGGCCGTGTTATTTTGCGAATCGGGTGAGAAATTATTTTAAAAGAAAGTAGAATTGGCCGAATTGATTTACGGGTCGCGCAAGTGTTTCGCGGGCCCAAGTATTTTGCGAACTGTGTGAGTGAAATGGTTTTCGCGGGTCAAAATTGGGATTTCGCGGGTTGAAGCTGCTTTGCGAATTGTGAGATAAGTCGCGGGCCAATTTTGAGTTTCGCGGGCCGACTTAATTTCGCGGGGTGATTCCTGTGAGTGACGTCGGGCTTCGCGCGGGCTTCAAAGTGGATTTCGCGGGCCTAATTGAACGATTTGCGAATTCGGCGATGGTTTTGCGAATTTGAATTTTGACTCGAAGTTTGCGGGTTGACCAAGTTTTAAAACGGCGATTCGCGAAGCGCGAGTGATTTCGCGAAGTCGGGTGTTGACCCGATAGTTTCGCGGGTTGACCAGCTTTTAAATGTGGGTTTCGGGCGATTATTGACCTGGGCTTTGACCAGCGATTTAATTTTGGGCTTTTGCCCTATTTTGGCCCCAAATAGTTTAAATAAGATTATTTTCAGCCCAAGTTAATTTTAAAATAAAATATTTTCGTATTATAATATATAAATAGAGTCAACCCATATTTTAAAGTATAAATAATATTTTGGGATTTTAAAACCTTCGGCCTAGTATCGGATTTTAATAAAATATAATATTTTCCGTGTTTTACTAGTTACTATTGTATGAAATGTGATGTGTTCATGTGATTGATTTTATGTGCATATCATGACATGCACGGGTGAGAGTGATGATGATGTACCGTATTCATACGGTGACGCCTTACGGTGTCGGATGAGTGGGGTAGAGTTACCGATTTTGGTAGTCAGGTCTAGACTCGATAGGGCACCTGGTGGGAGAGGGGGTTTGCGACACCCATCTACTCGGGATTGAGCCACCCGAGGTGTACACCACCGTTTACTATTTGGCTCAGGGACGGCAGACAGATGTGAGATTCCTGTCTACCCGGGTAGTGGTAGACTACTCGGGGCGTTACACCGAGGTGTAACACCGTCGGGATGAGATTGTGTGCGGAGGGAGCGACCCGGCGAGGCCGGCGTGGGCTACCGCATGATTATGGCGTACCTTGCCATGCGCGCGTGGGTGCCGAGTCTAGCCTAGGGCCCTGATATGTGATGAGACGTGTGATAGGTCGAGCGTGCATATTTCATGTGAGAGGAGATGGGATTGGGTTGAGTGCACGCACACATACGCATTGCATGTTTTTACTACCACCTACTGGGCGTTTTCGCTCAGGGTTTTATTTTATAGGTGAGACTGCGCCCGACACCGATGGGTGTCAGGGTTAGCTGTAGGCAGGCTGGCGGCGGTGACTCCACGGGCTTTTGAGGGCGGAGCGGTACATGGGACGCGACCTGTGGAGAGGCATAGTTTAGTTTAGTCGGGTTAGATTTTGGGGCTTCGGCCGATGTATATAGTAACGACTTTTGTAAACCCGACTTTTGATATATTATGTATATTATTTTATTAAGAGTTTTTAATTAATCGGGTCCTTCGCGACTCCTGTTGCGGAAATCCGCCAACTAATTTAATTTGGAAGTAGGGTCGCCACATCAAACGCCTTCTCAACGGCAACACGGGCTAGCCAAAAGCCGACACAGAATTAATCGAAATTAGATTTTTCTATAACCTTTATCCAAAATTTAATTCTTTTAATCATTTTCAAAGGATTCAAATGAAAGAAAATTTTAAATACATCATATTAATATATTTATAAGAATATGATATAAAACCACGATTTAAGTATTAAGGCATCTTGGTGTAGTTTAACGTAGAAATTAGCCTTCCATTAAGGCTAAGAGAGACAAAAGATAAATATATAAAACAAAAATTAAAAACTTACTTAAGAGAGAGGAGTCGTACAGAAAACTTCAACTTTTATTTCTTATAATATTTTACAGAGAAGAGAGGATTACAATGGAGAGAGGGAAAGAGAGAGAGAGAGAGTACATAAAATGATGCGTACACAACATATGGCGAAAGGCCATATTTAAAGACACAAAAAGTAAAAAGAAGAAAACACACAAAGAATATGATTCCAGCTGGCCATTATCTTGTTCTTGTTCTTGATTCCTCTTGTCGGCCATTTACTTTATAAAAGTAGAGAATAATTTTATCGCCACGCTAAAATTTTTAGCCTCCTAGTGGATGCCTTGTCATTCTCGCGTCATTCCTTGTCTTTTCCTTTCATCCTTTTGAAGGATTCTTCGGTGATATTATTGATGGCATCTTCAAACAATAATAAGTCGTCATCGTCAAAGGGGTCTTGAGCGTCTTGACAAAAATCTTCATCTTTTGATGAAGTCCCCATAGTTACATCGGAAATGTCAATACCAAAATTCTTTCCGATATCCTTCTTTATTTCTTCCATATATTCTATCAGAATTTCTTCTTTAGTCATTTTTCCTTTCTGAATATTTAGTCTTCGAGAAAGGACTTCGAATGGACTAGGAGATTCTCTTTGCTGTCTCTTTTCAATTTGTTCCTTATAATAAGCAATTTTTTCTTTAATTTTGACAATTGTTTGTTGTCCTTCGTATTCTCCTTGTCCGTCAATTCGGATCATTTTCTTCCAGAACTTTGTATAAAAAGTTCTCCAAAGACATGGTATATTTTGTTGGTTATGACCAACTTCAGGAGCCCATTTCCAAATCCATGGGATACTGTACTCAATATAAAAATGCATTGAAGCCATTCCTTCAATCCATTTATTATTGTGTTGAGCTTCTATTAAAGCTGGCGAAACTTTAACCCACTCAGTATATAATTCTGAGAACGGTTCTTTTAAAATATTAACTGTGGCTCCATATGATAACCACCAATTATAAAACCAAGTAGGAATTTCCTGCTTGTACACGTCAGCACATATCTTGATCCACCAAGAATGTTTTCTTTTAATGTTTTCGTATAAGAAAACTCTATGAAAGGCTTGGATATAATCCCAATAATTAAATTTAACTGTCACTTTTAATTCTGGATGGAAATATTCCCGATCCTTCATTGGGTGAATTGCCCAAGCTTCAGGGGATATAATCCTCTTAATAATAATTTTGCTGAAATTATAAACCTTCTGGTTTCCGGTAACAAAGTGATCAAATTCACAAGATTCTGTGAATTTAAGAATGTTTTCATAGTTCATTCTATTTTTATAATATCCTCCAGCATATGATGCTGTATCAAGATACCTTTCCATTAAGGTCCATGGCTGATCTTTCCATTTTAAATCATTCTCAGTTAAGAAGAGTATAACTTCTTTATGAGAATTTTGTTCGTAAATAAATTCTTGATCTTCAACTTCTTCATCTGCTACAATTTTAGCATAAGAAGTCGTACCTTCTTGAGTTTTTTGTTCCTTAAATTTAAGGAATTCTTTGTACATCTGTTGATCTTGAGCACTCATGTTGCTCGAAGACGAAGAGAGATTCTCTCTGAATAATTTCCTATTGCCATGTTGAACAATAGGGGGCCTACCACCTCTACCGCCTCTATTAGAGGGATAGTTTTTCCCATATTGGGACATACCTGCAAAATTATTCATTGAATAAATTCTCGTGTAAGAAAATCTGGAAGACTATTATCACTTCCTTTTTTATAAATTATTTCAAAATCAAATGGAGCTAAATGGGCTTGCCATCTTGCAAACATTTGTTTTGAGACATCATGTTTGAAATCTTTCATAAACATAAATTTTGCAGCTTGGCAATCAGTTTTTATTAAAAACTTTTGATTATATAAATCATCCTGAAATTTAAGAACACATTTAACTATAGCAAGTACTTCTCTAGCTATAGTAGCATAATTTTTCTGAGCATTATTCCATTTCCCCGAATGGAATCTAACTAAATATTCTTTCTTATCTTCTGGAGAGATTTGTTTTAAAATTCCTCCATATCCTAAATCAGAGGCATCGGTTTCTATAACCTTTTGCCAATTAGAATTAGCAAGCATAAGACAAGGTAAATGAGTAACCTTATTTTTTATTTTTTTAACTGCTTCAGTGTGACTATTTGTCCACTGACTAGGAACTTTCTTAAGTCTATCGTATAAAATAGACGTATCAATAGCAAGATTTTTATAATAAGGAGAAATATAATTTAAACTTCCTAAAAATCTTTGAAGCTGAGTTTTATCCAAAATTTGATCTGGAAATTTTGATGCAAACTCTATACTTCTATTAATTGGATTAATATTTCCTTTTTCAATATTATGACCTAAGAATCGTATTTTAGTTTGAAATAAAACCATTTTTGGACTAGATATAACCAATCCATTTTGGATAACAATTTTCTTAAATATATCAAGATGTTTAAAATGAGTTTCAATATCTTTTGAAAAGATCAAAATATCATCAATATAAACGATAATAAAATTACTATAAGGAATGAATATATCATTCATTATATTTTGAAATTCAGAAGGAGCGTTTTTCAAACCAAAAGGCATAACGTTCCATTCAAATTGTCCAATTGGGACAGTAAAAGCAGTTTTGTATCTGTCTTTTTCATCAACTTGAATTTGCCAAAAACCTGATTTTAAATCAAACTTTGAAAATATAATGGCATTAAATAATCTATCTAAAAGATCTTTTTTGTTAGGAATAGGATACCTAATCCATTTTAAAACTTTATTTAGGGGTTTATAATTAATGACTAACCTAGGTGCTCCCCTTTCCTTTTCTGCCGCATTATTGACATAAAAGGCTGTACATGACCAAGGTGATTTTGAGGGTTTTATTAACCCTTTCTGTAAAAGAGAAGCTATTTCTTTTTTACATAATTCTAATAATTCAGAATTCATCTGACAAGGACGAGCTTTAGTGGGAATATTTTTCTCACTAAAATCATCTTCATAAGGTAAAGAAACTATATGCTTTTTTCTATTCCAAAAAGCATTAGGAAGATCGTTACATATTTGCAACGTAAATTCATTATGCAATAATTTAATTTTTTCTTGTAACTTAGGATTCTGAAGTTTATCTTCTATAGTAAGTATATTAATTTCATGCTTCAGGTAATTTACCTGTTTTTCTTTTGCTTTAATAAGAATAGAATCCTTAATTTCATTAAGAATTCTCGAAAAAGGTTCAGTAATGAATTCAAAGTAAACTTCTTTGTTTTCGAAGTTACCTTTAAATCCATATTCATTAATATTTTGGATAGGAAATATTTTCCTAAGGAACGGAGTACCAAGGATTACTTGGTTTGTAATATTCTTGACTAGCAAGAATGAAGTAGGAATACAGACCTTATTTTTACAAATAAAGGCCTTAGGGATTTTATAGTTAATTTGTAGTTTTTCTCCGCTTGCAGAGCTAAGAGAATGAGTTGTTTTATGAAAGTATTGGGTAGGAATTATTCCTTCCTGAATACAATTTAAATCTGCTCCACTATCAATTAGTGCAATCAGATTCTTTTGAAAGTTTCCATCAATAAGCAGTGATATTTTAACAAGCCATTTTTGAGAAGTGATAACTTCTAATGTTGAAAGGAAATTTTCTTCTTGAATATTTTCAGAAGTACTGGCAAAGTCTTCATTGACTTTAAATTCTTTAACTATTTCTTTTCCCTTTTCTAATTTAGAAAATCTTCGTTCTAAGTCAATATGACTTAATTTTAAATTTTTTATTTCAAGTTTAAGATTTGAAATTTCAGTTGTCAAATCTTTAATATTAACAGCTGATTCAGTTTTGTTTACTTTATTTTTATTACGAAGTAATCTCATTACTTCGGCCATACTATAAGGTTCAGATTTAATTATTTTAGGAATTACTTCTTTTGAAGTTTCTTCCTCCTTTTGAATTAATCTTTTAATTATATGATTTTTTAAATCTGGATCTTCTGTTTCTTTTAATATTTCTAAAAGATTATTATCAAGAACGTTTAATTCTAATTCTTGAAACTGAGATATAATTTGATATAAATTTTCTTCTGGTTCAGATTCTGAGCTTTCAATATTTTTAGAACAAGATTGTCCCTTTTGACAATTTTGACATTCTTCAGATTCTGACGATGAAATATCTTCAATGATATTGTTTTCATCACTCGAAGAAATCTCACTGTCTGATTCTAACAGAATTTTTGATAATGTTTCTTTTAGATCATTATCAATATTCAAATTATTAATTTTCTTTTTAGTCCAGCAGGTTGATGCTTTATGACCAATTTTACCGCATTTGCGACAAATAATTGGAGGAAATTTATTTCTGTATTGATTATATTGATCATTTTTATTATCTTTTGAGAATTTTTGTTCTCTTCGTTTAGTTTTTCGATATTTTCTTTTTTCATATTGTTTAGGAGAGTATTTTTTGGGTTTATATTCTTTACGAGGTTTGCTCGTAGAAGGATTTTCTAAACCAAATTGGCTACAAAATTCTCCTAATTGTTTTTTCTCGTCAAGAGAATGTCTCTTGAGTTGTTTATTAAGCTTTATTTCATTGCATAAAGCTAAACCTTCTTGTATACAAGTTCCAATTAATCTTCCGTAAGTATAAGAATTATAATCTATACTAGATTCTCCATTTCTAAGAGTTTTCTTTACTCTTTCTGCAAAGAGAAATGGTAACCCATCTATAAATTTAGATTTCCAGTGAGTACTATTTGACTCAGGAAGTTCCATAACTCGGCTTAGGAATGTATCTTTATACCATCTAAATGATGTAAGGGTTTTACACCTAAGATTTTGAAGCAAAGTTCTGACATTTTCAGAATTATCAGACCATCGGCCTGTAAAATGTTCAACAATGTTTATACATAAAGTATAAACAGCGTTTTCAATAATCGTATTATTTTCCTCCTTTACAGTAAGGAAAATATTTTCTCTCGGTCGTGTTGAGATAAATAATTATCCCACCAACCTTTTAACTGACCAGTAAAGCCAGCTACAAGCATTTGAGCTATAGTTTTGTCTGTATTACCTTGCGTTTTACAGACTGTACTATACATCATCATCCTATGAACCATACCGAAAGTTTGTCTTTCCGTATAGCCATCTAAATTCCATTCATAAATGCAATGACCATTATAAGAATTGTTTATAGTAAGATCATGTTCTTCAATTAAAACATCTTGAGGAGTTGGTCTCGGATAATAATATTTAGTCTGAATTGGTTTACTAGCAAATTTCGAAGAATTTCTTATTTTATTGATTTCTTCAGTAAAAGTATTATGAAAATTATCAGAATTTTCAAGCTGATTTTCAAAGTCTTCACTTAAAGTGTTAAGCTTTAAATTTTTAAGCTTTTTCTCAATCATTTCTTCAATATGAGAAATCGATTTTAATTTAAAATCAATAATCTCTGGAGGAGGTTGAATACTGGGAGAAGCTATATTAGCTGTTTTAATTTCATTTATGTCTTTATCTTTATTTATTAAAAGATAATTTTTTATATCTTTAATAGAGGAAAATATTTCTTCTATATTTTTCTTTAATAAAGAAATTTGTTCTCCTAAAACAATAACATACATATTCGTATAATTTTGTTGTTTTAAAAGACTATTTATATGGTTTATAGTAACAGTAAGAGTTTCATCTTCAAATAATTTTTGAAAAGCATTATAATACCGAATCTCATTATCCTTTTCAATTTGAAAACTACTTTGAGGAGGATAAATTGACTTCATATTTTTTCCTGTTGAAAGCTTATAACTTCGTTCAATAACTGAAATCATATTTTTAAAATAATTTGTCAAAAACCAAGGAATAAAAGGTAATTTTTCATTTCGTTTTGACAAATCAGTATAAAATTTATTTTGGATAATAATTTTATCTTCATTATTAAAACTTTCAAAAAACCATTTTCGAAAGAGTTCCCATTTGGGTAAATTAAATTCCTTTTGAATTTCTTTTCTTGCCGGAGAACCCGGACTAAAATCAATTTTTTGTTTTAAATCCATTAAACACAAAATTCCATTTCCTACTCAAATAATTCAAATTTCAAAGTCTTCACTTAAAGTGTTAAGCTTTAAATTTTTAAGCTTTTTCTCAATCATTTCTTCAATATGAGAAATCGATTTTAATTTAAAATCAATAATCTCTGGAGGAGGTTGAATACTGGGAGAAGCTATATTAGCTGTTTTAATTTCATTTATGTCTTTATCTTTATTTATTAAAAGATAATTTTTTATATCTTTAATAGAGGAAAATATTTCTTCTATATTTTTCTTTAATAAAGAAATTTGTTCTCCTAAAACAATAACATACATATTCGTATAATTTTGTTGTTTTAAAAGACTATTTATATGGTTTATAGTAACAGTAAGAGTTTCATCTTCAAATAATTTTTGAAAAGCATTATAATACCGAATCTCATTATCCTTTTCAATTTGAAAACTACTTTGAGGAGGATAAATTGACTTCATATTTTTTCCTGTTGAAAGCTTATAACTTCGTTCAATAACTGAAATCATATTTTTAAAATAATTTGTCAAAAACCAAGGAATAAAAGGTAATTTTTCATTTTACTTTTACTGAAGAAATCAATAAAATAAGAAATTCTTCGAAATTTGCTAGTAAACCAATTCAGACTAAATATTATTATCCGAGACCAACTCCTCAAGATGTTTTAATTGAAGAACATGATCTTACTATAAACAATTCTTATAATGGTCATTGCATTTATGAATGGAATTTAGATGGCTATACGGAAAGACAAACTTTCGGTATGGTTCATAGGATGATGATGTATAGTACAGTCTGTAAAACGCAAGGTAATACAGACAAAACTATAGCTCAAATGCTTGTAGCTGGCTTTACTGGTCAGTTAAAAGGTTGGTGGGATAATTATTTATCTCAACACGACCGAGAAAATATTTTCCTTACTGTAAAGGAGGAAAATAATACGATTATTGAAAACGCTGTTTATACTTTATGTATAAACATTGTTGAACATTTTACAGGCCGATGGTCTGATAATTCTGAAAATGTCAGAACTTTGCTTCAAAATCTTAGGTGTAAAACCCTTACATCATTTAGATGGTATAAAGATACATTCCTAAGCCGAGTTATGGAACTTCCTG
Source organism: Craterostigma plantagineum (assembly GCA_027422505.1). NCBI lineage: Eukaryota > Viridiplantae > Streptophyta > Magnoliopsida > Lamiales > Linderniaceae > Craterostigma > Craterostigma plantagineum. The sequence continues at coordinate 33,417,814 of JAPQWV010000001.1, forward strand.
AGTCAAATAGTACTCACTGGAAATCTAAATTTATAGATGGGTTACCATTTCTCTTTGCAGAAAGAGTAAAGAAAACTCTTAGAAATGGAGAATCTAGTATAGATTATAATTCTTATACTTACGGAAGATTAATTGGAACTTGTATACAAGAAGGTTTAGCTTTATGCAATGAAATAAAGCTTAATAAACAACTCAAGAGACATTCTCTTGACGAGAAAAAACAATTAGGAGAATTTTGTAGCCAATTTGGTTTAGAAAATCCTTCTACGAGCAAACCTCGTAAAGAATATAAACCCAAAAAATACTCTCCTAAACAATATGAAAAAAGAAAATATCGAAAAACTAAACGAAGAGAACAAAAATTCTCAAAAGATAATAAAAATGATCAATATAATCAATACAGAAATAAATTTCCTCCAATTATTTGTCGCAAATGCGGTAAAATTGGTCATAAAGCATCAACCTGCTGGACTAAAAAGAAAATTAATAATTTGAATATTGATAATGATCTAAAAGAAACATTATCAAAAATTCTGTTAGAATCAGACAGTGAGATTTCTTCGAGTGATGAAAACAATATCATTGAAGATATTTCATCGTCAGAATCTGAAGAATGTCAAAATTGTCAAAAGGGACAATCTTGTTCTAAAAATATTGAAAGCTCAGAATCTGAACCAGAAGAAAATTTATATCAAATTATATCTCAGTTTCAAGAATTAGAATTAAACGTTCTTGATAATAATCTTTTAGAAATATTAAAAGAAACAGAAGATCCAGATTTAAAAAATCATATAATTAAAAGATTAATTCAAAAGGAGGAAGAAACTTCAAAAGAAGTAATTCCTAAAATAATTAAATCTGAACCTTATAGTATGGCCGAAGTAATGAGATTACTTCGTAATAAAAATAAAGTAAACAAAACTGAATCAGCTGTTAATATTAAAGATTTGACAACTGAAATTTCAAATCTTAAACTTGAAATAAAAAATTTAAAATTAAGTCATATTGACTTAGAACGAAGATTTTCTAAATTAGAAAAGGGAAAAGAAATAGTTAAAGAATTTAAAGTCAATGAAGACTTTGCCAGTACTTCTGAAAATATTCAAGAAGAAAATTTCCTTTCAACATTAGAAGTTATCACTTCTCAAAAATGGCTTGTTAAAATATCACTGCTTATTGATGGAAACTTTCAAAAGAATCTGATTGCACTAATTGATAGTGGAGCAGATTTAAATTGTATTCAGGAAGGAATAATTCCTACCCAATACTTTCATAAAACAACTCATTCTCTTAGCTCTGCAAGCGGAGAAAAACTACAAATTAACTATAAAATCCCTAAGGCCTTTATTTGTAAAAATAAGGTCTGTATTCCTACTTCATTCTTGCTAGTCAAGAATATTACAAACCAAGTAATCCTTGGTACTCCGTTCCTTAGGAAAATATTTCCTATCCAAAATATTAATGAATATGGATTTAAAGGTAACTTCGAAAACAAAGAAGTTTACTTTGAATTCATTACTGAACCTTTTTCGAGAATTCTTAATGAAATTAAGGATTCTATTCTTATTAAAGCAAAAGAAAAACAGGTAAATTACCTGAAGCATGAAATTAATATACTTACTATAGAAGATAAACTTCAGAATCCTAAGTTACAAGAAAAAATTAAATTATTGCATAATGAATTTACGTTGCAAATATGTAACGATCTTCCTAATGCTTTTTGGAATAGAAAAAAGCATATAGTTTCTTTACCTTATGAAGATGATTTTAGTGAGAAAAATATTCCCACTAAAGCTCGTCCTTGTCAGATGAATTCTGAATTATTAGAATTATGTAAAAAAGAAATAGCTTCTCTTTTACAGAAAGGGTTAATAAAACCCTCAAAATCACCTTGGTCATGTACAGCCTTTTATGTCAATAATGCGGCAGAAAAGGAAAGGGGAGCACCTAGGTTAGTCATTAATTATAAACCCCTAAATAAAGTTTTAAAATGGATTAGGTATCCTATTCCTAACAAAAAAGATCTTTTAGATAGATTATTTAATGCCATTATATTTTCAAAGTTTGATTTAAAATCAGGTTTTTGGCAAATTCAAGTTGATGAAAAAGACAGATACAAAACTGCTTTTACTGTCCCAATTGGACAATTTGAATGGAACGTTATGCCTTTTGGTTTGAAAAACGCTCCTTCTGAATTTCAAAATATAATGAATGATATATTCATTCCTTATAGTAATTTTATTATCGTTTATATTGATGATATTTTGATCTTTTCAAAAGATATTGAAACTCATTTTAAACATCTTGATATATTTAAGAAAATTGTTATCCAAAATGGATTGGTTATATCTAGTCCAAAAATGGTTTTATTTCAAACTAAAATACGATTCTTAGGTCATAATATTGAAAAAGGAAATATTAATCCAATTAATAGAAGTATAGAGTTTGCATCAAAATTTCCAGATCAAATTTTGGATAAAACTCAGCTTCAAAGATTTTTAGGAAGTTTAAATTATATTTCTCCTTATTATAAAAATCTTGCTATTGATACGTCTATTTTATACGATAGACTTAAGAAAGTTCCTAGTCAGTGGACAAATAGTCACACTGAAGCAGTTAAAAAAATAAAAATAAGGTTACTCATTTACCTTGTCTTATGCTTGCTAATTCTAATTGGCAAAAGGTTATAGAAACCGATGCCTCTGATTTAGGATATGGAGGAATTTTAAAACAAATCTCTCCAGAAGATAAGAAAGAATATTTAGTTAGATTCCATTCGGGGAAATGGAATAATGCTCAGAAAAATTATGCTACTATAGCTAGAGAAGTACTTGCTATAGTTAAATGTGTTCTTAAATTTCAGGATGATTTATATAATCAAAAGTTTTTAATAAAAACTGATTGCCAAGCTGCAAAATTTATGTTTATGAAAGATTTCAAACATGATGTCTCAAAACAAATGTTTGCAAGATGGCAAGCCCATTTAGCTCCATTTGATTTTGAAATAATTTATAAAAAAGGAAGTGATAATAGTCTTCCAGATTTTCTTACACGAGAATTTATTCAATGAATAATTTTGCAGGTATGTCCCAATATGGGAAAAACTATCCCTCTAATAGAGGCGGTAGAGGTGGTAGGCCCCCTATTGTTCAACATGGCAATAGGAAATTATTCAGAGAGAATCTCTCTTCGTCTTCGAGCAACATGAGTGCTCAAGATCAACAGATGTACAAAGAATTCCTTAAATTTAAGGAACAAAAAACTCAAGAAGGTACGACTTCTTATGCTAAAATTGTAGCAGATGAAGAAGTTGAAGATCAAGAATTTATTTACGAACAAAATTCTCATAAAGAAGTTATACTCTTCTTAACTGAGAATGATTTAAAATGGAAAGATCAGCCATGGACCTTAATGGAAAGGTATCTTGATACAGCATCATATGCTGGAGGATATTATAAAAATAGAATGAACTATGAAAACATTCTTAAATTCACAGAATCTTGTGAATTTGATCACTTTGTTACCGGAAACCAGAAGGTTTATAATTTCAGCAAAATTATTATTAAGAGGATTATATCCCCTGAAGCTTGGGCAATTCACCCAATGAAGGATCGGGAATATTTCCATCCAGAATTAAAAGTGACAGTTAAATTTAATTATTGGGATTATATCCAAGCCTTTCATAGAGTTTTCTTATACGAAAACATTAAAAGAAAACATTCTTGGTGGATCAAGATATGTGCTGACGTGTACAAGCAGGAAATTCCTACTTGGTTTTATAATTGGTGGTTATCATATGGAGCCACAGTTAATATTTTAAAAGAACCGTTCTCAGAATTATATACTGAGTGGGTTAAAGTTTCGCCAGCTTTAATAGAAGCTCAACACAATAATAAATGGATTGAAGGAATGGCTTCAATGCATTTTTATATTGAGTACAGTATCCCATGGATTTGGAAATGGGCTCCTGAAGTTGGTCATAACCAACAAAATATACCATGTCTTTGGAGAACTTTTTATACAAAGTTCTGGAAGAAAATGATCCGAATTGACGGACAAGGAGAATACGAAGGACAACAAACAATTGTCAAAATTAAAGAAAAAATTGCTTATTATAAGGAACAAATTGAAAAGAGACAGCAAAGAGAATCTCCTAGTCCATTCGAAGTCCTTTCTCGAAGACTAAATATTCAGAAAGGAAAAATGACTAAAGAAGAAATTCTGATAGAATATATGGAAGAAATAAAGAAGGATATCGGAAAGAATTTTGGTATTGACATTTCCGATGTAACTATGGGGACTTCATCAAAAGATGAAGATTTTTGTCAAGACGCTCAAGACCCCTTTGACGATGACGACTTATTATCGTTTGAAGATGCCATCAATAATATCACCGAAGAATCCTTCAAAAGGATGAAAGGAAAAGACAAGGAATGACGCGAGAATGACAAGGCATCCACTAGGAGGCTAAAAATTTTAGCGTGGCGATAAAATTATTCTCTACTTTTATAAAGTAAATGGCCGACAAGAGGAATCAAGAACAAGAACAAGATAATGGCCAGCTGGAATCATATTCTTTGTGTGTTTTCTTCTTTTTACTTTTTGTGTCTTTAAATATGGCCTTTCGCCATATGTTGTGTACGCATCATTTTATGTACTCTCTCTCTCTCTCTTTCCCTCTCTCCATTGTAATCCTCTCTTCTCTGTAAAATATTATAAGAAATAAAAGTTGAAGTTTTCTGTACGACTCCTCTCTCTTAAGTAAGTTTTTAATTTTTGTTTTATATATTTATCTTTTGTCTCTCTTAGCCTTAATGGAAGGCTAATTTCTACGTTAAACTACACCAAGATGCCTTAATACTTAAATCGTGGTTTTATATCATATTCTTATAAATATATTAATATGATGTATTTAAAATTTTCTTTCATTTGAATCCTTTGAAAATGATTAAAAGAATTAAATTTTGGATAAAGGTTATAGAAAAATCTAATTTCGATTAATTCTGTGTCGGCTTTTGGCTAGCCCGTGTTGCCGTTGAGAAGGCGTTTGAAGGGTAAGGCTTGTACCGATTGAATTAATTGAATGAAGATTTTACTATGTAAAATTCCTTGTATTCGATGATTTAATTCTTAAGATCACAAAAATAATTTTTAATTTATTTTCGGATTAATGGTATATAGGCTGGACTACCTTGGGTCCGAACGGGATCAAATTGTTTACAGTTTGATAACTGGACTAATAGGTTTAACAACGCCACGTATCATTTTCCATCTTTTTGTATTTATTTTCATTTTTGTACAAAGATTTTTGTATAAAGAACAAAGATCCTTATTATGGTATCAGAGCCATGGTGAGGGTATTAAGAAATTCTGGTGTAGTTTAACGGTCTTTATCAAATGAATTTGATAAGACGAAAAGAAAATACTGTTAAAAACAGTATTGAAGAGGAGTATGATATTCCTCAAGATTTAGACAAATTAAATCGTTGGACTATTCCTAAAATAGATTATAAAATAATCTATGAATTAGGAACTTTTGAAAAATTAGGTTTAAAACAAGTAGTAAAAACTACTGAAGAAACAATTTCTTTGAATAACGAAGAAATGGTTATTAGACTTCTAAGTAATAGAGACTTAGAAAAATATAGAATAAATCATAAGTTTATTCATATTGGGTTAGTTCAGGTAGCCTTTAAGCCATTAACTTTAGAAGGTTTACCAGAAAGCTTTATAGCAGCCCTTAGAGATGGTAGAAATCTCGACTGGAAACAATCCCTTATGGGAATAATTCAGTCTAGTCTGGCACATGGTCCAGTTTATTTTAATGTTTATCCAAATCTCCAATTATCATTGACCGATGTCAATATATTGGATGCTTTGACATTAAATGTCAAAACTCACGGATATAATTACGCTCCGGGTTCGGAAGTAATATGTATCTGTTATAGAATTTATTATAAGCCTTTATATACGCTTAATCCACAGTGTAAAATTGTTGATAAACCAATCAACGAAACTGTTCTTATAGAAACTAATTTTAGTAGATCTAATATTACAACTCGCAGATCTATAAAATGGGAAGAAATACAATTTCCAGAAAACTGGATAATTGAACGAGCTATGCCTCTACAACCAAAAATAAAAAATAATCCTACTCAAATAATTCAAACGTCTGATGGTACTGTTCAAATACAATTTGAACAAAATCAAAGACCTACAATTCCTAGATCTAGAATGACTAGATCAGCCTCTTCTCATTATCATATATCACCATGTGATTATATGATAAGATCACCCTCTAGAGCTTCGACCTCCCAAAATAGGGAATCAACTTCTAGCGATTATCTGCAAAATAGAGTTGAAGAATTAAGAATTAATTCTGATAATATAGTTCATGGAGTTTCTAAAAAAGACGAGGAAATAACCGAGTCAGAAATGGAATTTTGTGTTTAATGGATTTAAAACAAAAAATTGATTTTAGTCCGGGTTCTCCGGCAAGAAAAGAAATTCAAAAGGAATTTAATTTACCCAAATGGGAACTCTTTCGAAAATGGTTTTTTGAAAGTTTTAATAATGAAGATAAAATTATTATCCAAAATAAATTTTATACTGATTTGTCAAAACGAAATGAAAAATTACCTTTTATTCCTTGGTTTTTGACAAATTATTTTAAAAATATGATTTCAGTTATTGAACGAAGTTATAAGCTTTCAACAGGAAAAAATATGAAGTCAATTTATCCTCCTCAAAGTAGTTTTCAAATTGAAAAGGATAATGAGATTCGGTATTATAATGCTTTTCAAAAATTATTTGAAGATGAAACTCTTACTGTTACTATAAACCATATAAATAGTCTTTTAAAACAACAAAATTATACGAATATGTATGTTATTGTTTTAGGAGAACAAATTTCTTTATTAAAGAAAAATATAGAAGAAATATTTTCCTCTATTAAAGATATAAAAAATTATCTTTTAATAAATAAAGATAAAGACATAAATGAAATTAAAACAGCTAATATAGCTTCTCCCAGTATTCAACCTCCTCCAGAGATTATTGATTTTAAATTAAAATCGATTTCTCATATTGAAGAAATGATTGAGAAAAAGCTTAAAAATTTAAAGCTTAACACTTTAAGTGAAGACTTTGAAAATCAGCTTGAAAATTCTGATAATTTTCATAATACTTTTACTGAAGAAATCAATAAAATAAGAAATTCTTCGAAATTTGCTAGTAAACCAATTCAGACTAAATATTATTATCCGAGACCAACTCCTCAAGATGTTTTAATTGAAGAACATGATCTTACTATAAACAATTCTTATAATGGTCATTGCATTTATGAATGGAATTTAGATGGCTATACGGAAAGACAAACTTTCGGTATGGTTCATAGGATGATGATGTATAGTACAGTCTGTAAAACGCAAGGTAATACAGACAAAACTATAGCTCAAATGCTTGTAGCTGGCTTTACTGGTCAGTTAAAAGGTTGGTGGGATAATTATTTATCTCAACACGACCGAGAAAATATTTTCCTTACTGTAAAGGAGGAAAATAATACGATTATTGAAAACGCTGTTTATACTTTATGTATAAACATTGTTGAACATTTTACAGGCCGATGGTCTGATAATTCTGAAAATGTCAGAACTTTGCTTCAAAATCTTAGGTGTAAAACCCTTACATCATTTAGATGGTATAAAGATACATTCCTAAGCCGAGTTATGGAACTTCCTGAGTCAAATAGTACTCACTGGAAATCTAAATTTATAGATGGGTTACCATTTCTCTTTGCAGAAAGAGTAAAGAAAACTCTTAGAAATGGAGAATCTAGTATAGATTATAATTCTTATACTTACGGAAGATTAATTGGAACTTGTATACAAGAAGGTTTAGCTTTATGCAATGAAATAAAGCTTAATAAACAACTCAAGAGACATTCTCTTGACGAGAAAAAACAATTAGGAGAATTTTGTAGCCAATTTGGTTTAGAAAATCCTTCTACGAGCAAACCTCGTAAAGAATATAAACCCAAAAAATACTCTCCTAAACAATATGAAAAAAGAAAATATCGAAAAACTAAACGAAGAGAACAAAAATTCTCAAAAGATAATAAAAATGATCAATATAATCAATACAGAAATAAATTTCCTCCAATTATTTGTCGCAAATGCGGTAAAATTGGTCATAAAGCATCAACCTGCTGGACTAAAAAGAAAATTAATAATTTGAATATTGATAATGATCTAAAAGAAACATTATCAAAAATTCTGTTAGAATCAGACAGTGAGATTTCTTCGAGTGATGAAAACAATATCATTGAAGATATTTCATCGTCAGAATCTGAAGAATGTCAAAATTGTCAAAAGGGACAATCTTGTTCTAAAAATATTGAAAGCTCAGAATCTGAACCAGAAGAAAATTTATATCAAATTATATCTCAGTTTCAAGAATTAGAATTAAACGTTCTTGATAATAATCTTTTAGAAATATTAAAAGAAACAGAAGATCCAGATTTAAAAAATCATATAATTAAAAGATTAATTCAAAAGGAGGAAGAAACTTCAAAAGAAGTAATTCCTAAAATAATTAAATCTGAACCTTATAGTATGGCCGAAGTAATGAGATTACTTCGTAATAAAAATAAAGTAAACAAAACTGAATCAGCTGTTAATATTAAAGATTTGACAACTGAAATTTCAAATCTTAAACTTGAAATAAAAAATTTAAAATTAAGTCATATTGACTTAGAACGAAGATTTTCTAAATTAGAAAAGGGAAAAGAAATAGTTAAAGAATTTAAAGTCAATGAAGACTTTGCCAGTACTTCTGAAAATATTCAAGAAGAAAATTTCCTTTCAACATTAGAAGTTATCACTTCTCAAAAATGGCTTGTTAAAATATCACTGCTTATTGATGGAAACTTTCAAAAGAATCTGATTGCACTAATTGATAGTGGAGCAGATTTAAATTGTATTCAGGAAGGAATAATTCCTACCCAATACTTTCATAAAACAACTCATTCTCTTAGCTCTGCAAGCGGAGAAAAACTACAAATTAACTATAAAATCCCTAAGGCCTTTATTTGTAAAAATAAGGTCTGTATTCCTACTTCATTCTTGCTAGTCAAGAATATTACAAACCAAGTAATCCTTGGTACTCCGTTCCTTAGGAAAATATTTCCTATCCAAAATATTAATGAATATGGATTTAAAGGTAACTTCGAAAACAAAGAAGTTTACTTTGAATTCATTACTGAACCTTTTTCGAGAATTCTTAATGAAATTAAGGATTCTATTCTTATTAAAGCAAAAGAAAAACAGGTAAATTACCTGAAGCATGAAATTAATATACTTACTATAGAAGATAAACTTCAGAATCCTAAGTTACAAGAAAAAATTAAATTATTGCATAATGAATTTACGTTGCAAATATGTAACGATCTTCCTAATGCTTTTTGGAATAGAAAAAAGCATATAGTTTCTTTACCTTATGAAGATGATTTTAGTGAGAAAAATATTCCCACTAAAGCTCGTCCTTGTCAGATGAATTCTGAATTATTAGAATTATGTAAAAAAGAAATAGCTTCTCTTTTACAGAAAGGGTTAATAAAACCCTCAAAATCACCTTGGTCATGTACAGCCTTTTATGTCAATAATGCGGCAGAAAAGGAAAGGGGAGCACCTAGGTTAGTCATTAATTATAAACCCCTAAATAAAGTTTTAAAATGGATTAGGTATCCTATTCCTAACAAAAAAGATCTTTTAGATAGATTATTTAATGCCATTATATTTTCAAAGTTTGATTTAAAATCAGGTTTTTGGCAAATTCAAGTTGATGAAAAAGACAGATACAAAACTGCTTTTACTGTCCCAATTGGACAATTTGAATGGAACGTTATGCCTTTTGGTTTGAAAAACGCTCCTTCTGAATTTCAAAATATAATGAATGATATATTCATTCCTTATAGTAATTTTATTATCGTTTATATTGATGATATTTTGATCTTTTCAAAAGATATTGAAACTCATTTTAAACATCTTGATATATTTAAGAAAATTGTTATCCAAAATGGATTGGTTATATCTAGTCCAAAAATGGTTTTATTTCAAACTAAAATACGATTCTTAGGTCATAATATTGAAAAAGGAAATATTAATCCAATTAATAGAAGTATAGAGTTTGCATCAAAATTTCCAGATCAAATTTTGGATAAAACTCAGCTTCAAAGATTTTTAGGAAGTTTAAATTATATTTCTCCTTATTATAAAAATCTTGCTATTGATACGTCTATTTTATACGATAGACTTAAGAAAGTTCCTAGTCAGTGGACAAATAGTCACACTGAAGCAGTTAAAAAAATAAAAAATAAGGTTACTCATTTACCTTGTCTTATGCTTGCTAATTCTAATTGGCAAAAGGTTATAGAAACCGATGCCTCTGATTTAGGATATGGAGGAATTTTAAAACAAATCTCTCCAGAAGATAAGAAAGAATATTTAGTTAGATTCCATTCGGGGAAATGGAATAATGCTCAGAAAAATTATGCTACTATAGCTAGAGAAGTACTTGCTATAGTTAAATGTGTTCTTAAATTTCAGGATGATTTATATAATCAAAAGTTTTTAATAAAAACTGATTGCCAAGCTGCAAAATTTATGTTTATGAAAGATTTCAAACATGATGTCTCAAAACAAATGTTTGCAAGATGGCAAGCCCATTTAGCTCCATTTGATTTTGAAATAATTTATAAAAAAGGAAGTGATAATAGTCTTCCAGATTTTCTTACACGAGAATTTATTCAATGAATAATTTTGCAGGTATGTCCCAATATGGGAAAAACTATCCCTCTAATAGAGGCGGTAGAGGTGGTAGGCCCCCTATTGTTCAACATGGCAATAGGAAATTATTCAGAGAGAATCTCTCTTCGTCTTCGAGCAACATGAGTGCTCAAGATCAACAGATGTACAAAGAATTCCTTAAATTTAAGGAACAAAAAACTCAAGAAGGTACGACTTCTTATGCTAAAATTGTAGCAGATGAAGAAGTTGAAGATCAAGAATTTATTTACGAACAAAATTCTCATAAAGAAGTTATACTCTTCTTAACTGAGAATGATTTAAAATGGAAAGATCAGCCATGGACCTTAATGGAAAGGTATCTTGATACAGCATCATATGCTGGAGGATATTATAAAAATAGAATGAACTATGAAAACATTCTTAAATTCACAGAATCTTGTGAATTTGATCACTTTGTTACCGGAAACCAGAAGGTTTATAATTTCAGCAAAATTATTATTAAGAGGATTATATCCCCTGAAGCTTGGGCAATTCACCCAATGAAGGATCGGGAATATTTCCATCCAGAATTAAAAGTGACAGTTAAATTTAATTATTGGGATTATATCCAAGCCTTTCATAGAGTTTTCTTATACGAAAACATTAAAAGAAAACATTCTTGGTGGATCAAGATATGTGCTGACGTGTACAAGCAGGAAATTCCTACTTGGTTTTATAATTGGTGGTTATCATATGGAGCCACAGTTAATATTTTAAAAGAACCGTTCTCAGAATTATATACTGAGTGGGTTAAAGTTTCGCCAGCTTTAATAGAAGCTCAACACAATAATAAATGGATTGAAGGAATGGCTTCAATGCATTTTTATATTGAGTACAGTATCCCATGGATTTGGAAATGGGCTCCTGAAGTTGGTCATAACCAACAAAATATACCATGTCTTTGGAGAACTTTTTATACAAAGTTCTGGAAGAAAATGATCCGAATTGACGGACAAGGAGAATACGAAGGACAACAAACAATTGTCAAAATTAAAGAAAAAATTGCTTATTATAAGGAACAAATTGAAAAGAGACAGCAAAGAGAATCTCCTAGTCCATTCGAAGTCCTTTCTCGAAGACTAAATATTCAGAAAGGAAAAATGACTAAAGAAGAAATTCTGATAGAATATATGGAAGAAATAAAGAAGGATATCGGAAAGAATTTTGGTATTGACATTTCCGATGTAACTATGGGGACTTCATCAAAAGATGAAGATTTTTGTCAAGACGCTCAAGACCCCTTTGACGATGACGACTTATTATCGTTTGAAGATGCCATCAATAATATCACCGAAGAATCCTTCAAAAGGATGAAAGGAAAAGACAAGGAATGACGCGAGAATGACAAGGCATCCACTAGGAGGCTAAAAATTTTAGCGTGGCGATAAAATTATTCTCTACTTTTATAAAGTAAATGGCCGACAAGAGGAATCAAGAACAAGAACAAGATAATGGCCAGCTGGAATCATATTCTTTGTGTGTTTTCTTCTTTTTACTTTTTGTGTCTTTAAATATGGCCTTTCGCCATATGTTGTGTACGCATCATTTTATGTACTCTCTCTCTCTCTCTTTCCCTCTCTCCATTGTAATCCTCTCTTCTCTGTAAAATATTATAAGAAATAAAAGTTGAAGTTTTCTGTACGACTCCTCTCTCTTAAGTAAGTTTTTAATTTTTGTTTTATATATTTATCTTTTGTCTCTCTTAGCCTTAATGGAAGGCTAATTTCTACGTTAAACTACACCAAGATGCCTTAATACTTAAATCGTGGTTTTATATCATATTCTTATAAATATATTAATATGATGTATTTAAAATTTTCTTTCATTTGAATCCTTTGAAAATGATTAAAAGAATTAAATTTTGGATAAAGGTTATAGAAAAATCTAATTTCGATTAATTCTGTGTCGGCTTTTGGCTAGCCCGTGTTGCCGTTGAGAAGGCGTTTGAAGGGTAAGGCTTGTACCGATTGAATTAATTGAATGAAGATTTTACTATGTAAAATTCCTTGTATTCGATGATTTAATTCTTAAGATCACAAAAATAATTTTTAATTTATTTTCGGATTAATGGTATATAGGCTGGACTACCTTGGGTCCGAACGGGATCAAATTGTTTACAGTTTGATAACTGGACTAATAGGTTTAACAACGCCACGTATCATTTTCCATCTTTTTGTATTTATTTTCATTTTTGTACAATTTCCAAATCCATGGGATACTGTACTCAATATAAAAATGCATTGAAGCCATTCCTTCAATCCATTTATTATTGTGTTGAGCTTCTATTAAAGCTGGCGAAACTTTAACCCACTCAGTATATAATTCTGAGAACGGTTCTTTTAAAATATTAACTGTGGCTCCATATGATAACCACCAATTATAAAACCAAGTAGGAATTTCCTGCTTGTACACGTCAGCACATATCTTGATCCACCAAGAATGTTTTCTTTTAATGTTTTCGTATAAGAAAACTCTATGAAAGGCTTGGATATAATCCCAATAATTAAATTTAACTGTCACTTTTAATTCTGGATGGAAATATTCCCGATCCTTCATTGGGTGAATTGCCCAAGCTTCAGGGGATATAATCCTCTTAATAATAATTTTGCTGAAATTATAAACCTTCTGGTTTCCGGTAACAAAGTGATCAAATTCACAAGATTCTGTGAATTTAAGAATGTTTTCATAGTTCATTCTATTTTTATAATATCCTCCAGCATATGATGCTGTATCAAGATACCTTTCCATTAAGGTTCATGGCTGATCTTTCCATTTTAAATCATTCTCAGTTAAGAAGAGTATAACTTCTTTATGAGAATTTTGTTCGTAAATAAATTCTTGATCTTCAACTTCTTCATCTGCTACAATTTTAGCATAAGAAGTCGTACCTTCTTGAGTTTTTTGTTCCTTAAATTTAAGGAATTCTTTGTACATCTGTTGATCTTGAGCACTCATGTTGCTCGAAGACGAAGAGAGATTCTCTCTGAATAATTTCCTATTGCCATGTTGAACAATAGGGGGCCTACCACCTCTACCGCCTCTATTAGAGGGATAGTTTTTCCATATTGGGACATACCTGCAAAATTATTCATTGAATAAATTCTCGTGTAAGAAAATCTGGAAGACTATTATCACTTCCTTTTTTATAAATTATTTCAAAATCAAATGGAGCTAAATGGGCTTGCCATCTTGCAAACATTTGTTTTGAGACATCATGTTTGAAATCTTTCATAAACATAAATTTTGCAGCTTGGCAATCAGTTTTTATTAAAAACTTTTGATTATATAAATCATCCTGAAATTTAAGAACACATTTAACTATAGCAAGTACTTCTCTAGCTATAGTAGCATAATTTTTCTGAGCATTATTCCATTTCCCCGAATGGAATCTAACTAAATATTCTTTCTTATCTTCTGGAGAGATTTGTTTTAAAATTCCTCCATATCCTAAATCAGAGGCATCGGTTTCTATAACCTTTTGCCAATTAGAATTAGCAAGCATAAGACAAGGTAAATGAGTAACCTTATTTTTTATTTTTTTAACTGCTTCAGTGTGACTATTTGTCCACTGACTAGGAACTTTCTTAAGTCTATCGTATAAAATAGACGTATCAATAGCAAGATTTTTATAATAAGGAGAAATATAATTTAAACTTCCTAAAAATCTTTGAAGCTGAGTTTTATCCAAAATTTGATCTGGAAATTTTGATGCAAACTCTATACTTCTATTAATTGGATTAATATTTCCTTTTTCAATATTATGACCTAAGAATCGTATTTTAGTTTGAAATAAAACCATTTTTGGACTAGATATAACCAATCCATTTTGGATAACAATTTTCTTAAATATATCAAGATGTTTAAAATGAGTTTCAATATCTTTTGAAAGATCAAAATATCATCAATATAAACGATAATAAAATTACTATAAGGAATGAATATATCATTCATTATATTTTGAAATTCAGAAGGAGCGTTTTTCAAACCAAAGGCATAACGTTCCATTCAAATTGTCCAATTGGGACAGTAAAAGCAGTTTTGTATCTGTCTTTTTCATCAACTTGAATTTGCCAAAACCTGATTTTAAATCAAACTTTGAAAATATAATGGCATTAAATAATCTATCTAAAAGATCTTTTTTGTTAGGAATAGGATACCTAATCCATTTTAAAACTTTATTTAGGGGTTTATAATTAATGACTAACCTAGGTGCTCCCCTTTCCTTTTCTGCCGCATTATTGACATAAAAGGCTGTACATGACCAAGGTGATTTTGAGGGTTTTATTAACCCTTTCTGTAAAAGAGAAGCTATTTCTTTTTTACATAATTCTAATAATTCAGAATTCATCTGACAAGGACGAGCTTTAGTGGGAATATTTTTCTCACTAAAATCATCTTCATAAGGTAAAGAAACTATATGCTTTTTTCTATTCCAAAAAGCATTAGGAAGATCGTTACATATTTGCAACGTAAATTCATTATGCAATAATTTAATTTTTTCTTGTAACTTAGGATTCTGAAGTTTATCTTCTATAGTAAGTATATTAATTTCATGCTTCAGGTAATTTACCTGTTTTTCTTTTGCTTTAATAAGAATAGAATCCTTAATTTCATTAAGAATTCTCGAAAAAGGTTCAGTAATGAATTCAAAGTAAACTTCTTTGTTTTCGAAGTTACCTTTAAATCCATATTCATTAATATTTTGGATAGGAAATATTTTCCTAAGGAACGGAGTACCAAGGATTACTTGGTTTGTAATATTCTTGACTAGCAAGAATGAAGTAGGAATACAGACCTTATTTTTACAAATAAAGGCCTTAGGGATTTTATAGTTATTTGTAGTTTTTCTCCGCTTGCAGAGCTAAGAGAATGAGTTGTTTTATAAAGTATTGGGTAGGAATTATTCCTTCCTGAATACAATTTAAATCTGCTCCACTATCAATTAGTGCAATCAGATTCTTTTGAAAGTTTCCATCAATAAGCAGTGATATTTTAACAAGCCATTTTTGAGAAGTGATAACTTCTAATGTTGAAAGGAAATTTTCTTCTTGAATATTTTCAGAAGTACTGGCAAAGTCTTCATTGACTTTAAATTCTTTAACTATTTCTTTCCCTTTTCTAATTTAGAAAATCTTCGTTCTAAGTCAATATGACTTAATTTTAAATTTTTATTTCAAGTTTAAGATTTGAAATTTCAGTTGTCAAATCTTTAATATTAACAGCTGATTCAGTTTTGTTTACTTTATTTTTATTACGAAGTAATCTCATTACTTCGGCCATACTATAAGGTTCAGATTTAATTATTTTAGGAATTACTTCTTTTGAAGTTTCTTCCTCCTTTTGAATTAATCTTTTAATTATATGATTTTTTAAATCTGGATCTTCTGTTTCTTTTAATATTTCTAAAAGATTATTATCAAGAACGTTTAATTCTAATTCTTGAAACTGAGATATAATTTGATATAAATTTTCTTCTGGTTCAGATTCTGAGCTTTCAATATTTTTAGAACAAGATTGTCCCTTTTGACAATTTTGACATTCTTCAGATTCTGACGATGAAATATCTTCAATGATATTGTTTTCATCACTCGAAGAAATCTCACTGTCTGATTCTAACAGAATTTTTGATAATGTTTCTTTTAGATCATTATCAATATTCAAATTATTAATTTTCTTTTTAGTCCCGCAGGTTGATGCTTTATGACCAATTTTACCGCATTTGCGACAAATAATTGGAGGAAATTATTTCTGTATTGATTATATTGATCTTTTTATTATCTTTTGAGAATTTTTGTTCTCTTCGTTTAGTTTTTCGATATTTTCTTTTTTCATATTGTTTAGGAGAGTATTTTTTGGGTTTATATTCTTTACGAGGTTTGCTCGTAGAAGGATTTTCTAAACAAAATTGGCTACAAAATTCTCCTAATTGTTTTTTCCTCGTCAAGAGAATGTCTCTTGAGTTGTTTATTAAGCTTTATTTCATTGCATAAAGCTAACCTTCTTGTATACAAGTTCCAATTATCTTCGTAAGTTATAGAATTATAATCTATACTAGATTCCCATTTCTAAGAGTTTTCTTTACTCTAAATTGAAAAGAGAAATGGTAACCCATCTATAAATTTAGATTTCCAGTGAGTACTATTTGACTCAGGAAGTTCCATAACTCGGCTTAGGAATGTATCTTTATACCATCTAAATGATGTAAGGGTTTTACACCTAAGATTTTGAAGCAAAGTTCTGACATTTTCAGAATTATCAGACCATCGGCCTGTAAAATGTTCAACAATGTTTATACATAAAGTATAAACAGCGTTTTCAATAATCGTATTATTTTCCTCCTTACAGTAAGGAATATTTTCTCGGTCGTGTTGAGATAAATAATTATCCCACCAACCTTTTAACTGACCAGTAAAGCCAGCTACAGCATTTGAGCTATAGTTTTGTCTGTATTACCTTGCGTTTTACAGACTGTACTATACATCATCATCCTATGAACCATACCGAAAGTTTGTCTTTCCGTATAGCTTATACGATAGACTTAAGAAAGTTCCTAGTCAGTGGACAAATAGTCACACTGAAGCAGTTTTAAAAAATAAAAAATAAGGTACTCATTTACCTTGTCTTATGCTTGCTAATTCTAATTGGCAAAAGGTTATAGAAACCGATGCCTCTGATTTAGGATATGGAGGAATTTTAAAAACAAATCTCTCCAGAGATAATAAGAAAGAATATTTAGTTAGATCCATTCGGGGAAGGAAATGAATAATGCTCAGAAAATTATGCTACTAAGCTAGAGAAGTACTTGCTATAGTTAAATGTGTTCTTAAATTTCAGGATGATTTATATAATCAAAAGTTTTTAATAAAAAACTGATTGCCAAGCTGCAAAATTTATGTTTATGAAAGATTTCAAACATGATGTCTCAAACAAATGTTGCAAGATGGCAAGCCCATTTAGCTCCATTTGATTTTGAAATAAATTATAAAAAAGGAAGTGATAATAGTCTTCCAGATTTTCTTACACGAGAATTTATTCAATGAATAATTTTGCAGGTATGTCCCAATATGGGAAAAACTATCCCTCTAATAGAGGCGGTAGAGGTGGTAGGCCCCCTATTGTTCAACATGGCAATAGGAAATTATTCAGAGAGAATCTCTCTTCGTCTCCTAGCAACATGATTGCTCAAGATCAACAGATGTACAAAGAATTCCTTAAATTTAAGGAACAAAAAACTCAAGAAGGTACGACTTCTTATGCTAAAATTGTAGCAGATGAAGAAGTTGAAGATCAAGAATTTATTTACGAACAAAATTCTCAAAGAAGTATACTCTTCTTAACTGAGAATGATTTAAATGGAAAGATCAGCCATGGACCTTAATGGAAAGGTATCTTGATACAGCATCATATGCTGGAGGATATTATAAAAATAGAATGAACTATGAAAACATTCTTAATTCACAGAATCTTGTGAATTGATCACTTTGTTACCGGAAACCAGAAGGTTTATAATTTCAGCAAAATTATTATTAAGAGGATTATATCCCCTGAAGCTTGGGCAATTCACCCAATGAAGGATCGGGAATATTCCATCCAGAATTAAAAGTGACAGTTAATTTAATTATTGGGATTATTATCCAAGCCTTTCATAGAGTTTTCTTATACGAAAAACATTAAAAGAAAACATTCTTGGTGGATCAAGATATGTGCTGACGTGTACAAGCAGGAAATTCCTACTTGGTTTTATAATGGTGGTTATCATATGGAGCCACAGTTAATATTTTAAAAGAACCGTTCTCAGAATTATATACTGAGTGGGTTAAAGTTTCGCCAGCTTTAATAGAAGCTCAACACAATAAAAATGGATTGAAGGAATGGCTTCAATGCATTTTTATATTGAGTACAGTATCCCATGGATTTGGAAATGGGCTCCTGAAGTTGGTCATAACCAACAAAATATACCATGTCTTTGGAGAACTTTTTATACAAAGTTCTGGAAGAAAATGATCCGAATTGACGGACAAGGAGAATACGAAGGACAACAAACAATTGTCAAAATTAAAGAAAAAATTGCTTATTATAAGGAACAAATGAAAAGAGACAGCAAAGAGAATCTCCTAGTCCATTCGAAGTCCTTTCTCGAAGACTAAATATTCAGAAAGGAAAAATGACTAAAGAAGAAATTCTGATAGAATATATGGAAGAAATAAAGAAGGATATCGGAAAGAATTTTGGTATTGACATTTCCGATGTAACTATGGGGACTTCATCAAAAGATGAAGATTTTGTCAAGACGCTCAAGACCCCTTTGACGATGACGACTTATTATCGTTTGAAGATGCCATCAATAATATCACCGAAGAATCCTTCAAAGGATGAAAGGAAAAGACAAGGAATGACGCGAGAATGACAAGGCATCCACTAGGAGGCTAAAAATTTTAGCGTGGCGATAAAATTATTCTCTACTTTTATAAAGTAAATGGCCGACAAGAGGAATCAGAACAAGAACAAGATAATGGCCAGCTGGAATCATATTCTTTGTGTGTTTTCTTCTTTTTACTTTTTGTGTCTTTAAATATGGCCTTTCGCCATATGTTTGTACGCATCATTTTATGTACTCTCTCTCTCTCTCTTTCCCTCTCTCCATTGTAATCCTCTCTTCTCTGTAAAATATTATAAGAAATAAAAGTTGAAGTTTTCTGTACGACTCCTCTCTCTTAAGTAAGTTTTTAATTTTTTTTTTTATATATTTATCTTTTGTCTCTCTTAGCCTTAATGGAAGGCTAATTTCTACGTTAAACTACACCAAGATGCCTTAATACTTAAATCGTGGTTTTATATCATATTCTTATAAATATATTAATTGATGTATTAAAATTTTCTTTCATTTGAATCCTTTGAAAATGATTAAAAGAATTAAATTTTGGATAAAGGTTATAGAAAAATCTAATTTCGATTAATTCTGTGTCGGCTTTTGGCTAGCCCGTGTTGCCGTTGAGAAGGCGTTTGAAGGTAAGGCTTGTAACGATTGAATTAATTGAATGAAGATTTTACTATGTAAAATTCTTGTATTCGATGATTTTAATTCTTAAGATCACAAAAATAATTTTTAATTTATTTTCGGATTAATGGTATATAGGCTGGACTACCTTGGGTCCGAACGGGATCAAATTGTTTACAGTTTGATAACTGGACTAATAGGTTTAACAACGCCACGTATCATTTTCATCTTTTGTATTTATTTTCATTTTTGTACAAAGATTTTTGTATAAAGAACAAAGATCCTTATTATGGTATCAGAGCCATGGTGAGGGTATTAAAAATCTGGTGTAGTTTTAACGGTCTTTATCAAATGAATTTGATAAGACGAAAAGAAAATACTGTTAAAAACAGTATTGAAGAGGAGTATGATATCCTCAAGATTTAGACAAATTAAATCGTTGGACTATTCCTAAAATAGATTATAAAATAATCTATGAATTAGGAACTTTGAAAAATTAGGTTTAAAAAAGTAGTAAAAACTACTGAAGAAACAATTTCTTTGAATAACGAAGAAATGGTTATTAGACTTCTAAGTAATAGAGACTTAGAAAAATATAGAATAAATCATAAGTTTATTCATATTGGGTTAGTTCAGGTAGCCCTTAAGCCATTAACTTTAGAAGGTTTACCAGAAAGCTTTATAGCAGCCCTTAGAGATGGTAGAAATCTCGACTGGAAACAATCCCTTATGGGAATAATTCAGTCTAGTCTGGCATGGTCCAGTTTATTTTAATGTTTATCCAAATCTCCAATTATCATTGACCGATGTCAATATATTGGATGCTTTGACATTAAATGTCAAAACTCACGGATATAATTACGCTCCGGGTTCGGAAGTAATATGTATCTGTTATAGAATTTATTATAAGCTTTATATACGCTTAATCCACAGTGTAAAATTGTTGATAAACCAATCAACAAAACTGTTCTTATAGAAAACTAATTTTAGTAGTAATTAATTATTACAACTCGCAGATCTATAAAATGGGAGAAATACAATTTCCAGAAAACTGGATAATTGAACGAGCTATGCCTCTACAACCAAAAATAAAAAATAATCCTACTCAATAATTCAAACGTCTGATGGTACTGTTCAAATACAATTTGAACAAAATCAAAGACCTACAATTCCTAGATCTAGAATGACTAGATCAGCCTCTTCTCATTATCATATATCACCATGTGATTATATGATAAGATCACCCTCTAGAGCTTCGACCTCCCAAAATAGGGAATCAACTTCTAGCGATTATCTGCAAATAGAGTTGAAGAATTAAGAATTAATTCTGATAATATAGTTCATGGAGTTTCTAAAAAAGACGAGGAAATAACCGAGTCAGAAATGGAATTTTGTGTTTAATGGATTTAAAACAAAAAATTGATTTTTAGTCCGGGTTCTCCGGCAAGAAAAGAAATTCAAAAGGAATTTAATTTACCCAAATGGGAACTCTTTCGAAAATGGTTTTTTGAAAGTTTTAATAATGAAGATAAAATTATTATCCAAAATAAATTTTATACTGATTGTCAAAACGAAATGAAAAATTACCTTTTATTCCTTGGTTTTTGACAAATTATTTTAAAAATATGATTTCAGTTATTGAACGAAGTTATAAGCTTTCAACAGGAAAAAAATATGAAGTCAATTTATCCTCCTCAAAGTAGTTTTCAAATTGAAAAGGATAATGAGATTCGGTATTATAATGCTTTTCAAAAATTATTTGAAGATGAAACTCTTACTGTTACTATGAAACCATATAAATAGTCTTTTAAAACAACAAAATTATACGAATATGTATGTTATTGTTTTAGGAGAACAAATTTCTTTATTAAAGAAAAATATAGAAGAAATATTTTCCTCTATTAAAGATATAAAAAATTATCTTTTAATAAATAAAGATAAAGACATAAATGAAATTAAAACAGCTAATATAGCTTCTCCCAGTATTCACCTCCTCCAGAGATTATTGATTTTAAATAAAATCGATTTCTCATATTGAAGAAATGATTGAGAAAAAGCTTAAAAATTTAAAAGCTTAACACTTTAAGTGAAGACTTTGAAAATCAGCTTGAAAATTCTGATAATTTTCATAATACTTTTACTGAAGAAATCAATAAATAAGAAATTCTTCGAAATTTGCTAGTAAACCAATTCAGACTAAATATTATTATCCGAGACCAACTCCTCAAGATGTTTTAATTGAAGAACATGATCTTACTATAAACAATTCTTATAATGGTCATTGCATTTATGAATGGAATTTAGATGGCTATACGGAAAGACAAACTTTCGGTATGGTTCATAGGATGATGATGTATAGTACAGTCTGTAAAACGCAAGGTAATACAGACAAAACTATAGCTCAAATGCTTGTACTGGCTTTACTGGTCAGTTAAAAGGTTGGTGGGATAATTATTTATCTCAACACGACCGAGAAAATATTTTCCTTACTGTAAAGGAGGAAAATAATACGATTATTGAAAACGCTGTTTATACTTTATGTATAAACATTGTTTGAACATTTTACAGGCGATGGTCTGATAATTCTGAAAATGTCAGAACTTTGCTTCAAATCTTAGGTGTAAAACCCTTACATCATTTAGATGGTATAAAGATACATTCTAAGCCGAGTTATGGAACTTCCTGAGTCAAATAGTACTCACTGGAAATCTAAATTTATAGATGGGTTACCATTTCTCTTTGCAGAAAGAGTAAAGAAAACTCTTAGAAATGGAGAATCTAGTATAGATTATAATTCTTATACTTACGGAAGATTAATTGGAACTTGTATACAAGAAGGTTTAGCTTTATGCAATGAAATAAAGCTTAATAAACAACTCAAGAGACATTCTCTTGACGAGAAAAAACAATTAGGAGAATTTTGTAGCCAATTTGGTTTAGAAAATCCTTCTACGAGCAAACCTCGTAAAGAATATAAACCCAAAAAATACTCTCCTAAACAATATGAAAAAAGAAAATATCGAAAAACTAAACGAAGAGAACAAAAATTCTCAAAAGATAATAAAAATGATCAATATAATCAATACAGAATATATATATATATATATATACCCAGTGATACTGTTAACATGCATATTAAGGTACTCTGTATGTAAAAGTTCTGGTACGGTAATATCAAAGACAAGGTACTTCATATCTTCTGTGTATGGTACGCCATACATTTACATAATGGTACGATTAAGCTGCAAATTTTGGTACTCCGTATGTAAAAGATGTGATACGGTAATATACAAACAATACATGGTACTCTGTATGTAAAGAAAAGGTACGGCAATATAAAAACCTATGGTACTGCATAATATACAGGCAGATTTACAGAACTGCACAACAAACGAACATCACTGAGTCATGAACAAACTCCAAACAGTCTCAAATAGTCTCATCCCCAACTCAAAGGAAGTTAACCTACATACACAAAGTCTCCAAACAGTCTCACAGCATACTCAAGTAACTTAACCAAACAGATCAAAAATACGGACAGTCTCATAGAACTACACAACAAACGACATCACTGAGTTTCCAAACAGTCTCATCCCCAAGTCTAAGAACAACTTAATGAACATAAACAACAAAGTTTCCAAACAGTCTCATCCCCATGTTGACTTCATTAGCCTCAAACCTCTTCCTCTTCCATCGCATCCTCCTTGGACACATCATCGCATCCTCCTTCATTAGCCTCAACCTCATCCTCTTCCAAACAATACTGAGTCATGAACAAAATCCAAACAGTCTCAAAACGGTCTCATCCCAAACTCAAAAGAAGTTAACCTACATAAACAAAGTCTCCAAACAGTCTCACATCATATTCAAGTAACTTAACCAAACAGATCAAGCATACAATTGTGCTCGTCACGTAAAATGCAAGCAGCCATAGAAGCAAGATACACTATAACGCTTTATCAATGCCACAATTCGAGCAAACGAATGTGACATCTTAAGCAAATCTACAAAAAGTGAAACGGAGACCTTCTTATAGTTTCTTTTTTATCTGGGGTCATGCTACCCTCCAAGTTGCTTATGGTAGATCAAAACAGCGCAGGATGACACCTTGAAAACAGCTCAGATCTGTTCCGCGGAGGCATTTCTGCAAAAAATCTACTGTAAAAAAGAAGTACCATTTTATTCACACAAGGGGTACCAATTTGCCGAAACAGAGGGTACCAAAAGCAGTGATAATGTAGTACCTAAATAAATTGACCCCATTCGAAAAACCATTTAACAAGCAGTACCATTTTATTCACACAAGGGGTACCAATTTGCCCAAACTGGGGGTACGAAATGCAGTTTATGTAGTACCAAAATAAATTGACCTCATTTGGAAAAACCAGTTAACAAGCAGTACCAATTTATTCACACAAGGGGTACCACTTTGCCCAAACAGAGGGTACCAAATGCAGTGATAATGTAGTACCAAAACAAATTGACCCCATTAGAACAAATCAAAACCAACCCATTCCAAAAAAACCCAAATCGGCAACAGTTAATCCCCCCATCCGAAAATACAAGCACAAAAAACCCCTAATCGAACAACAAATTGATGTTATTCCAAAAACACGCAGCGATTGTTACGAACATTAACCGAAAATGCTTAAACCCTACGAATAATGGCAAAATCAAACTAGATACAAGCCTATTGAGGACGGAAATACTGCGACTAAATGCGACGACGTACGGTATTACTGCGAATGACTTACCTACCGATTTCAGAAGGGGAATACCACGACGAACGAGTGGACAGACAACGTTGAATCTGAAGCAACAACGAACGCGGCTCGATTTCTGGGATTAAATCTGCGATTTGGGTTTGGGAGAGTGAGAACTTTTTTCTTTAGGAATGAAAGAACGTGAAGAAGAAAACAGGTAAAAGATGTAATAAAGTTGTTTTAGCAGGGGTAAATCCGTCAGTTAGGTACCTATCAGTAAAATAAAATTCAACTAGGTACCTAGATTAAAAATGGATCTGACAAGGGACTGATCTGTCTTATTTTTATTGATGTAGGTATTTAAGTGTTGAATCCCCTAAAAACAAAATTCGAAAAATTCGAATAAATTATTTTAAATTCGAGTAAAAAAAAAACTCGAAAAATAAATAATTTATTCGATTTTCATTTTCGATTTTCTTTTCCACTCGAATATAGTATTTTTCTACCAGAATTTTATTCGAGTATCGAATAAAAACTCGAATAAAAACTCGAATAAACCAATTTCTGTTCGAAAACGTCGATTTCAGGCTTAGAAACACCAAAATTCACACAGATTTGGGGTTAATATGTTTAATAATCACTAATCCATCGATTAACATCTCATTTCGACATGAAATTTCAGTCGAGCGGATCAAAATCATAATCAAACACTTCAATTTTTTTTTTAAACACCCAATCCTTCTAAATTAAAAACCCTACACTCCCTTTTTTTAATTTCACACAAAAGTAATCTTAAATGACAAAAAAAAACCCCAAAATGTACGGGTTCTCTGTTGTACTGAACCAATATATACACTACACCTTGGAAACGTCGACAAGTAACGACGATGTACATACTGGTTAATGGGCTGTAATTGGGCCGGCATGTTTTTCATAATGGGCTACGTAATTTTCTACTAAATGGGCCACTTGTTATTTAAAGGGAAGAGAAGAACCTCCTCTCTCTACGAGGGAGGATATGCTTTTATAAGAACATGATACATATACTTCGGATTACTGTTTGAAGCTTCTTCATCAATAATCCATTACAATACTACAAGCGACTGTCTTCTTAACTTGCTGTCGCATTCATGGTAGCGAAAGAAATCAAAGGTCTAATTTACGAACCTACATTTCTTTCTTATCTCTCCTTTGTCTCCCGTTAAAACTCCTATGTTGCCCATCTTGGCCATGGAGACAGCAAAGTCCTTGGCAAACAAGAAAGGAACCTTGCTATAAGACATCACCATTGAAGCCGTCTTGTTATCGTTCATGAGAGCTTGATCAGACCGCAACAGCCCAGAACTGCTGGCAAGATTCTTGTAATAGCCGTTGTCGAACTTGTTCGACGTGGAAGTATCCAACGCAGCCAAGTTGCTGTTAGAATCTTCGCTGTTTGGACAGATGCTTCGCAGGTTCCCAAGGAACGAAGCTTCGAGGGTAGGATCGGGATCTCCACTGCCATCGAAGTCGAAGAGCCTTTGCTTGAAAGTGACCACTGAGCAAATCCAATGGTGTGCCCACCTTTTTGCACACAAAATAAGCCAATCAACATCGATATATGTGAGTTATTAGAAGCATTAGTCATCTCTATATACTTTACCAGATAGAACAACCATGTCTTTCAAGTCGAGGCCTTTCGCTGTGAATTTCGAAGTGATGCTTTCTAACGATTCGAAGGGCGATGGAAGGTCTGTGTTTGCAGCGTCTTCGCTCGCCGTTAGGCCGTCCCTACGGCCCAATGGCACGACCCAAAATGGCCCGCCCGACTGTGTATAGAAAACGTTAACGTTTCGAGTAAATTTATAGAAAGTCGAAATAGTCTTATCGATCAATCACGAAAGAGTGATATGAGTTCATTTTCTTACAAGCAAGACAGCATCTCTAGCAGCTAACGTAAGTATGTCTGCGCAAGAAACGGTGGAAGGACAAGCCTTTTCGACGTTCTCCTTTATCGAATCGATCACTTCGAACCCACGAACTGAGTTTCGATTAGGCGGTGCGTTTTTCTCTCCTTTGAATTCGCTGCTGTCGTCTAGTAAGATGGATCCATCGCAACCCTACGAATAAAAAAGCATAATGGATTAAACAAATCAAATGGAAATTTGGAATGAGCGAAGAAAAAAAATGGATCTTTTATCGGTTCGGCAATTACGTTGACGAAACAGTCGTGGAAATGCAGACGTAGGATCGAGGCAGCAATCCTCGTCTCGTTGGAAATTGCAGATAAAACCCCATATCTTACGATACTTGCCAATCTGGGACATGTGGTGTCGTAAAACTTGAAATCGAGTTGTTGGCTAGTTACAAAGGAAGCTAGGAATATCATGCATAGCAGTGCAGAAGTAGAACAAGTGAAGAAGGATTTCTTCATTTTTACTGCAATGGGTGATGAAGAGAAGAGAAAGTGGTAATCTTGCATGAGTTAGCAGTAAGCAGAATGGACTATTTATAGACAGTTCATGCACACTATCGTCACTAAATAATAAAGGCAGAAAAAGAGCACTTACAAGATGTCTCTTTTCGCTTTAGTTTGGCATAACTCCATACGTTATTTTAGTGGCAGAAACCCAAGTTATTGGGTGATGGAATACACAAACTTGTAATAAGACCAAGTGTTCGCTCATTCAATCATTAGAACATTATATTGTAGTGAGCCCTCATGTTAAGATCAAATATGCTCAGTGTAGCACGTCGCTAGCTTATACACATGTACAGGCAAATCGAAAATGAACTTTATCGTTATTGGTTTTTGAAGATAAGCGAAGTTTCTGCAATTATACTGAGTACATGCACGGACCAGTTTATATGATTCATGAGACAATTATACGACGCCATATTATTCACGCCATCGCGTGGGAAAGTGTTATCATAACAGAAAGAGAAAAAAGATAGCATATTTGACCAATAGGAAAGGTTTTTGAAAATTTTTGGTTAAAGTTAGGGAAAGTGGAGAGCTGCTAGAAGCCGAGCAACATACCAACCCACTCAATGCTTTCCAATCGAGCTGAAATTAATGTTTTGTAACATATAATTTCATGGATGCTTTCCATCTTACAAGGATAAGGAACGAAGATGAAACTCAGAATTCTTTCGTTGATAAAACATCCATCAAACCAACAAGACAAGAATTTCGAAAAACAGAAACCCACCCACTATGTGATCAGTTGCTGTAAGGATCAGACAATGGATCCTCTAGGGGCATCACTAGTTTATTTCTACATCTGTTGTCTTAATCTTGCAAACTGGGATAGCTTCGTTCTTACTCAGAAGCTTCATGCTCGGATGGACAGGGACATCATGCATGGAGACTTTATCTCCTACGTCGAGAGAACTAAGGTCCACTTCAATCTTTGGAGGGATATGCTCGGCCGGGCACAAGTATCTCAAACTAGGCCTTATCTTGTTCAAAACACCTCCTGTTTAAACAGACAAAACAACCCTTTTTCACTGCAACGATTCCTCGTGATAGAAAAATGAATAAAACCACATGAAACACTAATGCAAACGCAGAGATAAAGATGAGAAGTATTAGTAGCTGAAACCTTTCTTTAAACCAGGGCTAATGTCTTCTCCTTTATAAACAATAGGGATATCGAGCTTAAGCTCGGCTCTATCATCTGCCCACACGAAAACCAGATTCAAGATGTTCCCATGTTCATCCCTATGTACCTATCACACGGAAAGAAAACGTCAGTTGATAATTGAAGAACACGCAATTCATGTGGAACATCACTCATGGACATTGTAATAGCTCAGAGGACAAAAAAGAAAATAGTGGAGAAAAGAAACAGAAAAGTTGCTTCCTGAAGCAAGTAAAAGTATAATGAGCATACTCATTTCATCTTACAATTGAGCAAGTCTCATTTTTAATAAGATGATGGCTCTTTTCTAGCAGTTTTGCATAGTGAAACATGGATAACATTATGCACCAAATTTGTTAGTCATACGACCTCATACATAACAAATCTAATAAGATTAACAAGAAAACGAAATAGCATAAGGAAGAACTTACCTTGATCGGCAGAACCCGTTTTGTGTCGAGAATAGTCGATGATCCCGACCCAGCCCTAATCTGAAGCGGGAAAGTAGTCGAACAAAAAAACGGAAGCTCGACATTACTCAAAATGGCCTTAATCTGCTTCCTCTCCGCAGTTAACAGCAGCTTGCGAGTTACAGAAGCTGATGCAACGATCGAGCTTGGGTCTCCCTCGTCGCTTCGTAGGTAGCTTTGCGAGAAAACTACGACTGGGATTCGTCCCTGAGCTCTCTCACGGGCGGCAATCCTGTGACCGGAGAATTCCCGAGGCACGGCTTGGATCGTGTGGAAATTACGGCAGGATCTGCTGGTCCTCTCGGCTGATCTGAGTGCGCCGGCGGCGGCGCGCCACCACTGAGGCATCTTGTTCTACGATGGTGATCGTTGAGACTTCAGCTAAACGAGGGGTTTAAGGTTATTTCTTTCTCGTGGGGTTTATTTTTGGGCCGATTGGGCCGTTGAGACAGTTTAGCTTTGAGATTAGTGGGCTATATAGATTCACACTGGACCTCAATAGCCCAATATGCTACCTGTGGGCCTAATGAAAGCCCAACTCAGAAACCGTCTCGCCATTAATCATTTTAATCTAATTTACTCATTTATAAAGGCGGAGTTGAAATAGATTCTATATAAATGTTAAAAACTACGCTATTTACGTCTAACTGATTAAATTTAGAATATCAAGAGAATGCACAATTGGAACTCGTAGCTTGTAGCATTCCTTCATCTCTTTTCATTTTTTTTTTATCTGAAGACTAATCGAGGAGGGAAATTGAACAGCGTCGTCTCTTGCATAAAATGCAATGAAAGCTCATATTATCAGCGCCGAATAATGAACCGACAAAGACCCAACCTTGGCATTTAAGTGTTGATGTGATGTAGGAGAATTATTATTTGTTCCCCCACTTGAGATGTCATGTCTCTTCTGACTCTCGGACAAATCTTTAGTTACCATTTCATGTCAAAAGAAACATCCCTTGCTCCCTTTTTTTACGTTTAAACCCAACTAGAAGTAGAACTAACTAGTTCTATATAGAGATAGTAGATAAGTAGATGGTATAAAATAAATAAACATAATGAAATTATTAGGTTAGGATGTCAAATCCATGCATGTGAATTTCTCATGACTCCGCCAATATTCGCCAATCCCCAGGTGACCACGAAAAGTCAAAAATAAGAAAAATAAAAGCTGTACCACAAAATTTCATTTACTTTGTATTTTAGTACTCAAAGTTGTTTGTTCGTTTCTGAGAAAGCATTGAATGAAAGTGTATTTCAACACGCAACAGCCAAGATTCAAAGAAGCCAAGCCAAGCCAAGCCTCTGAGGCGTGGGTTCGATTTGGTTCGATAACCTCCATTTTGTCTCCTCAACTGGGCCCGCAGATGAGTCCCCACCTCATGAACCGTAGCAATCAGATAATGCTCGTATGTGTGCAAGTTTCTGTTTTTGTTTGTATCTATATATATGTATATATTGAATTAAACTGGTTAAAATGGAATGTAAGAACAAGATTGTAGTATATATTAAAGATTGACGTAGACTCCACATTTCGTCCCTTTTACCATATCATTTATGACTCCATCTCACAGCTCACTTATTTCAATGCATGAATGATTTGAAATAAAAAGGAGGTGATGGAATAGTACCACTTTAATATTCTTTTGATTGCATTCTACTCTACATAATATATCATTTAACATTTTGCGTGGATTGGGATTGTGAGCTCGAGAAGGTTCTCTCTCTCTTTCTTTTCTTTTTCTTTTTGGTTTCCTTTATACAAGTACTTCCCTGTTGAGACTGGCTTCGCAGTTTTTGTTCTCATGTTGATTTTATGTAATTTTTTTTTCCAGGTCATTTGAGTTCATACAGGATATGAAGAGATATTAGGGTTTTCAGCAGATTCTCTAATTAAGGTGAGATTTCTTGCAGAAAAAAGACCTTTTTTCCTTTTTCGTGTTTTGTTTCCATTTGCTTGCTTTGAATTGTCATCTGAATAGTTTCGTTACTACCAAAAATCACAACTTTTTTCTCTATGTCATTTCAAACTCATGAATATAGTCGCACTTTCTTTTTATATTTGCATCTTCAATTATCTTTTGCATACTTCTTATTCATAGCTTTCAGACAGACACATATTAAACTGTTTGGGAAATAGATTTGAGTTTGGATCTATTGACTTCTATACAGGCTTCGATATGCTCATCAAGCGTCAATTAATTACCATTCTCAAATGATCTTTTGACAAACAACTAGGTAAAAAAAAAGAAAGAAAAAAGACAAACAACCATATGACTTCGTCATCTTCAAACTCGCCATGCGCAGCCTGCAAGTGCCTGCGAAGAAAATGCACGCCAGAGTGCGTATTCGCGCCTTATTTCCCGCCGGACAACCCTCAAAAGTTCGCCAACGTACACAAAGTATTCGGCGCCAGCAACGTTGCGAAGATCCTCAACGAACTCAACGCTAACCAATGCGAAGATGCAGTCAACTCCTTAGCCTACGAGGCCGAGCATCGAATGAGAGACCCAGTTTATGGGTGCGTGGGCTTGATTTCAATCTTACAGCAGAAGCTCAAGCAAGTCCAGCAAGACTTAGACGCTGCAAGGAAAGAATTAGCTACTTACGTTGGCTCGAATAGTTCGATGTTTAACCACCTAGGTTTAGTGCAGCAGCAAAGCTTATTCGGAGCTTCTAGCTATCATCATCGTACGCTTGACAATAGTGATGTTCATCAGCAGCAGCTGATGATCATGGGCGACGATGCCCCACAAGAACAGATTTTAGAGCAAGAAGTGCTGAGGTTTAACCCTAATAATGTGGTGGCGATGGGCGGACTTATGCCTTCATTGGCTTTGGGGAGTGTTTATCATCATCATCATCATGAGATTAATAGTGGGATTTTTCTAAGAGAAGGGCAGCAAGTTATTGAGGAACAAGATCTTCAGACTCAACTTCAGCAGACTCGATCAGAGCTAATTCTGATTCACCAGCATAATAACGTTGTTGCTTTGAATGATCATAATCATCTTCAACAGCCACGATTGGCTAAGCAGCAGCAGCAGCAGATTGTAGTAAGAGCTAAGAGCGAAGAGGACAGAGGCTTCTTTTGTTAGGTCCGTATTTAGGTTCTTGGAGATCAATGAATGAGTTAAAGTGTAAGACTTTTTACAGTCATATATGGGCGTTTTGTCTTCAAGCATTGCTTTTCTTTTGCTGCTAAATGGATGTTATTAAAACCCCACACTTATTATCATAACAAAGGGTGAACTTGGGGACACATATGACATGAGAAGCCAATCAATAATCATCTAGTTTAATGTATTTAGAGGCCCAAACATATATATATGTATATATATGTTCTCTTTTAAGTCGGAAAATGATAAGTATTAGATGAAGGATTATTGCATTTTGCAAGGTTTGTTCTTAACAAACTTTCTTGTTACGGTGGTTGTTCGAAAGGGAAAACTCGGACGTTTGCATTAAATATATAAAGATTTGGGGATTGCTGATTTTCTTTTAAGGCATGAAAACATGGGAGTAATATTCTTTCCACAAAAAGACATTAATAAAATTTAAGAACTTGATATCCGCGGCAAATTTGCAGAAAAATAGTTTGATTGATTATGAGAATTGATGTCTTTTCACTGCCCAGAGAGATGTCACAATGCAATACTCAGAACAATCATGACGCCTATGAGAAAACCCTATTATCCCTTTTTCAACTTAGGAGACTCGCATTGGTTTCTGCATAAACGCATAGCAGCCCATATTTAGGTTTTAGCCAACATCTTCTTTTAGCCAACATATATCTTCCTCATGCATGAAACCTCCTAGCAAAGTATTAGTTGACATTAAATGCGACAAACCTAATTCCACTTATATTTTCAGTTTTCGACTAGAGCCCAAGTTTAAGAAGAGCTCGTTATGATCGGACCAATTGTACATTTATTTTGTAGAAAAAGACCAACGCAGCAATTTTTTGCTCTCCATCGTGGTGGGGGTCTATGTGGGCTCGGTCCTTGAATATCAAGTCCTATGAGAAATCTTTATATTGATTCAAATTTAATATTAATTTTACCCTCTGGTATCATAATTCATAAACAGTCATAGTATTTATTTGTTCACATAGTGCAGTAAAATGAGGGAATCATGGTCAGTATTATTCATATGCAACACATTCACATAGAACAACCAAATAAAGAAGATACGATAACACGCTAAAAGATTATAAAAGAGCAAACTATATACAATGGCCGCTGTTACTCCAGCTTCTTTTCATGCAGAGCTTGTTGATATTTCCTTGTTGTTATCATCTTATTCTTCATTTGCTGCAATTTCTCCATTAAAGTCGCATGCAGTCTCTGCGACTTGACCTTTATGTTTCGGCCAAGCCCTTTTATCATATTCTCATTCTTCGCATACATTGGAGGAATTATTAGTCCACCCACCAACCCTATGAAAGGTGATATTTGTCAATCAAAGTTCAATATATATATTATATATACTGAGCGAGAGAGAGAGAGAGAGAGAGAGAGAGAGAGAGAGAGAGAGAGAGAGAGAGAGAGTCGTATTATACTTACCTGCGTAGGAAAGTGTAAGAAAATCGACGTATTTTGCCACCACGGAGATGAGATACAAGAAAACCACAACACCAACAGAAACGAACCATTCTCTCTCGACACTCACATGAAACAACAATCGAATCCACTCCTCGATTTTATTTCGAAGTAAATTTGCAGTTTCATTTGTTGTCTCTTCACTAATTTGTAATTCGGACAAGTCAGGTGCTTCTCTGCATGAACATGAAAAACTAAGAGGTTCTATACTTCAAATTTAAATAAAATATGTGTACTATTGTAATACGTTGTAATTAGGTTAGGTTAACCTTTTCAAGAGGCGATGAATACTACCCCAAAAGAACAAGCACGAAACTATGGCCATGACCACCCAAGAAAGAACAGAGATGAAGTTGTACTGATAAATCTCCATAACTGTCCACGTGGCAGTAGCGGCAAGAAGAAGCCCGATATTAAGGTTCTTCCTTCGCCATAACATCAAATCCCTCATCATATCTGCAACATACATTATATGACACGAAAGATATAAAAAAGGAGAGATATTATTAAACACGTAGATGAATTTTACGAGATTAAAGGGAGTCATCCACCTGTCTTTTCTTGGAACTGATCATCAGACTTTGCTGGGTCGTGAGATCCTGGGATTTCCATTGCATCAGACATGTCTGAGAATCACGAAAATCGTTGAACAAAAAAGGAAAGAAAGAGCTAAAATAAAGGCTTGGAACGTGGGAACCGTTCAAAGTTGGATAACAAGCAAGCATTGCATATCAAGATTAGGATATATGTAATTTGTAATATATAGCAGCTGAACTGTTTGGGGTTGTGTTCTTATCTTGTTCTTGAGACATATCATAGGATTCTGAAGTGCCGCGTGGATGCCATGCAATGCTCTTACCAAATGCCTTTATGCAGTCAAGATTGTCCACGTGGCATATGGTGTCCCTATGTAACTATGTGGGCCTAAATTTGATCTGTATGTAATTGGGCTTTAACCAATGTTCACCTGCCCAATATTTTTGTCCGTGATGAATGGGCTTAAATTCAATGTTGGGCCGTCTTCATCACTTCGTTTACTTATTATTTTCTCTTCCCAGGAGTTGCATTACAAATAGTAGTTCATTTACTACAGTACTCACCTGTGAATTGTCTTAGTTTCAGAACAGAAATTTAAATGCTACGAGTTCATGACTATATCGTGTGTATGTACAGTTTCTTGACTGGTGATCCAAAAACGAAAAATCTGATAGAATTGACAAATAAACGATTTTGTTTTTCCTTTAGTTCACAATTAATGAGATGTGGGGCACGCCCTCATTCTTTTCATATGGTTTTTGCGTGATTTCCAGATTAAAAAAATGTTTTGCTGTGTATGATATTTCTATGAATAGTAGTATTGACATACTTATCATCGCATTCTTTGACCAAGAGACCCAACCCAATTATTATCGTAATATTACGAAAATATAAAAAAATAAAGAAATAATGTCCTCGTCTTCCTCCTCCACCGAGGATGAGAAGCAGCAGCATTTCGTCTTTGTCCATGGATTCTGCCACGGAGCATGGTGTTGGTACAAGCTCGTCGCCATGCTCAAATCCGCCGGACACAAAGCCACCGCCTTAGACATGGGCGGGTGTGGGGTCCATCCCGAAAAACTCGCCGAGGTTTCTTCCATGGCCGATTACGTCGAGCCGCTCATCGCTTTCATGGATGCACTGCCCGCCGACGAGAAGGTGGTGCTCGTCGGCCACAGCTATGGCGGAATTCCCACGTCTCTTGCCATGGAAAGATTCTCTGATAAGATTCGTTTTGCAGTCTTTATTACAGCTTACATGCCCAACTGCGTCGATCCTCCTTCTACCCTTGTCCAAGAGGTATGATTATAAGATACACACTAGTATATATATAAATATATATATATATATATATATATATATAAATATAGAGAGAGAGAGAGAGAGAGAGATTTGTTAATATTTTGGAACATAAGTTATTGATTCCTTCGCAGCAGTTCTTGAAGAGGTCGGCGACGAAGTCTTTTGAGGACTGTGAGCTTGATTTCGACCAAACTCGAAAAGATTTATTAATGCCAGTTTCAGCTCTTTTTGGTCCAAAATACATGGCGAAGGACGTATACGATCTCTGCTCTCATGAGGTATTTTATTGGGTATAAAGAAAAATCATGACAATTTAACCCCATATATAAAAACGTGATTTTTATTCTATATTTCTAAGGATTTGGAATTGGCTAAGATGCTGGTTCGGCGAAACAAGTTCTTCTTGGATGAACTGAGCGATAAAACGTTGCTGACGCATGAAAAATACGGAAGAATCAAACGTTGTTATGTGATATGCGAAGACGATAAAGTGATGAGCGAAGATTTCCAAAGATATATCGTTGAGAAGAGCCAACCACATGATGTGTTTTCCATAGGAAGAGCTGGACACATGGTTATGCTATCAAGAACTCAACAACTTTGCTCTTATTTGCAGGGAATTTGCCCCAAACTTGAGGAGATAGTTATTGCAAACCCCCCTAAATCTTTGAGGTTTACCTGCCGTGTATTAATGGAAAGCAATAACTGCTTTTCAGTGCATAAAAGCTGAATAATCCCACCTTGCATGTTCTTGTTTTATCTTTAGGTTGGCACTGAGATAAATGAGGATTTTATGGCATTTCTTTTTCCCATAATAAAGGAGAATGGTGGATCACAATTGACAATTTATTTCAGTACACACACGACATAATGGAGTCAATCAACCGACGTTAACTGGAAATGGAATAGCTTTGAGCGGATCAGCTTTCTGCAGTGTAATCCCAAACTTCTCTTCCATGTCTAACTCGCCTACGTTGTCAAGTTTCCAGTCGAATGAGTTCAACAAAGATCCAAGCATTACGTGCACCGCTCTTACAGCTAAGGGCAATCCAGGGCATATTCTTCGCCCTGCGCCAAAAGGGATGAGCTCGAAATCCCGCCCTCGGACGTCTATGTCTGAATCAAGAAACCGCTCGGGTTTGAACTCTAATGGATCTTTCCATATCCCTGTATCCCTTCCTATGGCCCAACAGTTGACGAATACTTGGGAGTTTTTGGGCACTGTGTAGCCACAGACTAAAACGTCTTGCTCGACTCTCCGAGGGATTAGAAATGGGACGGGCGGGTGGAGTCTGAGGGTTTCTTTCACGATACAGCGAAGGTAAGGAAGGCGAGAGATGTCTGATTCGTCGATGATCTTCCCTTTTCCTATTACTTGTTCGAGTTCGGCTTTTGCTTTTTTCGTGATTTTAGGGTCTCGAAGTGTTTCTGCCATGGCCCATTCGACCGTGCTCGACGTTGTATCAGTTCCTGCGACGAACGAGTCCTGAAAAAAAGATGCGAGTTTTAGAGAGTTTTTTTTTAATCTAAAAGGATGATACATAAGAGGGTAATTACCACAAGGAGGCTCTCAATGTGAGCTCGATCGATCAATTCTGGGCTCTGTTTACTCGTAAATAGCAGCTGATCAAGCACATCACTACGAAATGAGTCTTCTTTTGGTTCTCCTTTCTCCTCCAGTCTTTCATTGATCAAACCACTGAGCAGCTCAACAATCTTCCCAAGATGCACAGTCATTCTTCTCCTGATTCCTTGGGGATCAATCTTTTTTAAAAACGGAAAAAAATCAACCAAATTAGGCTTCCCTGTCTCAACCATAATATTTCCCACGAGCTCCTTCATATCCTTGGCAGAATCGACATAAGGGTCTGTCAAGTCTTTGGAAAAAAACGTATTAGACAAAAGGTTTAAAGAGGTTTGGAACGCCGCGCGCCCCACGTTAACTGCTACACCTGATTGGCTACATTTCTCACAATAGGCAATCAGCTCAAGGATTTTTTTAACCCTCATATGATGGCTGGCGTCGAGCATACTCGTGGAAAATATATTTGATTTCAGAATTTTCCGCAAGTTTCTCCATCTAGATGCAGCGGGAAGCCACACGACGGAAAACCTGTAATGATCATGAGAGCGAAGAACGTCCGGGATATTCCTTGTAGAGAAGGCCATGTCTTGTTTTTGCAGGACTTCTCTAGCCATCTCCGCCGAAGATATTACAACAGTGTTTACAAATCCAAGACGCACTAACATGATCGGTCCGTGGATTCTAGCAAGCTTTGTAAGAGATTTGTGAGGTTGTTCGCCGAGTAAATGGAGAGTTCCAATCAATGGTAGTGGCTTTGGCCCTGGAGGAAGTCTCTTGCCCCTGGTTGAGAAAACATAAAGGATTTGGATTGTCAAATGGGTGAAGAGTAGGAATAGAACTATCAAAGGAAACTCCATTGTTGTTATATGTTGCTATGACTATGAGATGCTGATAATACTCGAGTCATTAGAATTTATAATGAGACGCACTCGCTCGAAGTTATATTTACTAACAAAAGCTAGTCCGATATGTTTTTACATAGTGCTAAAATGATGCTAAGTGCGTGCTTAGTTGTTGTACATAAAGTCAAGAATGAGTGAACGCTGCTGCTAAGAATGATCAATATCTGAGGTGGTTAAGAAAATATCTATCTATATACACTTGCAAGTTTTCTCAGGCCTACCTAATCAATAATATTGCCTATACATACTTGTAAAACATAGATGTAGGAGTAAAGAATGCCATTAATGGTCACTAACAGCTAACCCATTAGCATGATAGGTTTAGAAATTGGTGGAGAGCATGCATATTGCTATATGTATCAATCACATGCTAGATTTCTTTCAAATAAGAAAAAAAAAAAGTCAGAGGACTATAGCTTGCTTCTTTTTCCACCACAGAGCTCATCGCAAAGCTTTAATCATACGATGCTCAACGGGAATGGGGCTCCATTCAGATATCAATAGTTATTGCTTGATGACAGCTCCTCAAATCTAGCCAAACTGAAATAAGAATGCGAAAAGTTCAAAGTATTTATTAGCAGAACTAGCATGAAATACATGGACTAATTTGCATAGACTTTATCAGGAAAACGAAGAGCGTATGTGGGACAAATTTTATCGTAAACCATTCACTAAGAGCAGCAAAGGCTTATAACCTGACGAGAACAGACCGAAATCTGAAAGTGATGGTGCTGAAACGACTTCGTATAAGAAGATAAATGATCAAATAGATTATCAAGGAAGGGGATGTATGACACGAACATCTTCAGGATTTATAAGGTAAAAAAGTAACTCACCGTTGCAGAAGAGCTTTTGGATTATACGGAAATAGATTCTTCAGGTGAAGATTTCCGATAGAATTTTTCAAGGACATTAAACAATCATGAGCAGATAAAAATGGCAGTCTATGGCTTCTGCTTAATATCATTTGCTTTGCTTCATCACCTTTGTCACAGTGTGATGACATTGTACCATCGTTCAGCCGTGCAGAAGATGGCAACTCTTTGAAATCAGAAGAATACGGTACAAATTTTCGCCTCTTCGAACTAGTTTCACCAAGAAAATTTCTTGTGCTCCAGGAAACTCAACGAATAATTCCCAAAAATTGCAAACAGTTCGTAGTGACCTGGAGAAAACACGTGACTCAGCAGAGAAACAAGATAATCTGAGGTAATTAATCTTTGTCATTAGTGTTAAACCTCAGAAGGTATTCAGCACAGCGAGATCCAGTATCTTTCGAGATGAGATAGTCAAGAAGAACTTGATGGTCATACATTAACTGCACAACAAAACATATTTAAATAATCTTCAGTTATTTGTAGTATCACAGAACACAGTCATCATTGAGACATGAAATTCTGATGGATCTGGGAATATATTATTATTACCTCAGAAAGAAATAAATGGAAAAGATGTACAGGATTGAATAAGTCTGAGGTAAGAAAGTTATGATAATGTTCAGCTTCAGCAACAGGCTTCTCGCCCGTAGTCCTACATGTATTTGTGTGCTCATTATTCCTTGAAGATAAAAGTATCAACTGAAAGATGTAACAAACAATCAACTATCATTTACCTACGATCCGCATGAAATGGCAAATGCAACAGTTGCAAAAGTGCATCGAATAGAAGGTCATCCTGAATTGAGGATAAGAAAGTAAGGACGAGAAAGTAATCATAAAGCAAACCCATCCCAAGACATGGTTTGACGCAAAGCTGTCGTAATCATCCATCCATGAAGCAATATATACAGATGATTCTGCCCAAGAGAAGATTGATTAAATTGGATACCCAAAAGAAGAGATTGAATGAAATCAAACCTCATGCATAAATAGGTTGAGAAAGGATGATGTGAATCTCAAGCATCCTTCCAAATAAAAATTATCTTTCGTCAAGTCAGCAGGAACATGAGCTTGAAGCCACTTATTGAGCTCCATGAATCCTTTATTTTTATAACCACACTGAGAATTCATGTTCAGGTCAACTAGTGCACCATGCTGGTCATCAGACTTCCCTTTCATGGTAGCCAAATTTATGCAACACTTTAAGAAGATGGAAACAGTAAGCCTTTGCAAGTGACGAGATGGCATACTTGACATTCCCGAATCGGAAACACTTGTGCAAAAGGGAGATCCCTCTCGAAAGTCATCTTGATAAACTTTTTCTTTATGATTCAAAGGTTGCAATAATAGATCTTCAAAGTACTGCTGGACTAGATGAATCCATGACATCAGGACATTAGAATCAATGCTGATAGAATCACTAAGCTTCATCATCAGCATCTGTTTTTCAAATATCAGAAATAAGATATAGTAATTATGGTTGGGTTCCACTCAAAAGAAACATTAACAACTATAGCTATATCTAAAAGTTAGAAGAAATTATCATACTACGATAAGATTACCAGCACTTTATGTCTGAAGTAACGGGAGACGCAAACATGATATTCAGGCTTTGCATGGCACCAGGCAATGATCTTGGGTGTGAGGTTGATGATTTCCTGAATGAATTGTCGAGAGTGAAGCCCCTCTTCCACGCAATTGCTGAGCTCGATCAAGGAACATAGAAATTGAATCATGTTTGCAAATAACATACTTAGTTCTCTCTGTTGAACAACCTTTCTATGTAATGATACATCCCCATATTTTTTTATTGCACCAGTGTCAGGACCAGCGAAAATCTGGCTCATTGAGTCCCAGGGCATACGTAAGATAAGAGAACTAAAAGAGTCTAGGTATGGTGTCGGAATTTTGCCATCATATTCTTGCTTCAGATGTTTCAATATATTATGCAAAACCCGAAAAATACCAGCGACCACCAAAAAATTCCCGTTTGTAAGCTTTGACCTACTAAAAGTTGGATCTATATCCGAAGCTCTGGTGTTAGGAATAGTCGATACTGATGCTGAAGATAGGCAGATCGAAATCGCTTGTTCCAAGAAAATACACAATAAATCAACGATATCCTCCAGATAATTTTCCTGCAGACAAGAAACAACCAATGTGACATATAAAGCGGGAGAAGCCCAAAAAATAAGAGTATCAAGTGAATATAGTAGCAACATACTGATGCATCCAAAAACTCAGCGATGGCAACAAGAGTATTCCCTGCCAAGTGCTGAATATATTGACTATCACAAGCAACCAAAACAACTGCAATGAATGGAAAGAATGAAACTTTCGTTCATATTCAAAGCCCAAGGGATGAACAATGACTGAATAAACAAAAAGCATACCAAGTCATCAATAATCATAGAAAAACAACGGCGATCATCTGAACATGAGCATGCTGCAGCTGAATGTTCTCGATTAACGAAATCTTTCGACAGGCCCTGCTAGTAAAAAACATTTTTATTCTTCTTCATCAGGCAGAACGATATAAGAAAGCTTACAGATATAAGGAACAATATTTAATGCAAACCTCGAGGGAATCAAACTCAATTGTCCACTGCTTAACTTGTCTGAAAACCTAATCAGTCAAAAACAATCATTTTCACCAAGAACAACAGAATCAACGACATTGATTGCGTAGATAATGGTTCTAACAGAATACAGAACCTGCGAAAGAGCTATCAGAATATCCTTCTCGGTTGCTTCAGCTGAAGAAGCACGCGCGCCAGTATCCTTGTATGTTTCAACGACAAAAGATTAAGGTTTCCATAATAATAACTAAATCAAAGAAGCAATTGTGAAGGTTACCATCTCTTACCAGTAACGGTCTAAGCCATTGGCCAACGAGGCTGCAGAGTTCACCGTGTCCCCTACGTTGAGTCATTATCTTTCCAATAAACTGATTACGATAGTCAATCGAAGGGATTTCTAACTAACATTCTGTCAATGTACGCCCCGACGATCATGAGCTGTTCGACGAAATGCCGCACAAGAATTGCAAGTGGGAAAGAGGTAGTCGTAAGAAAAATACTTTTTTGCCGCCAATGGCTACGAATATATACAAATTGTGTAAATATATGACAAAAATATGAGATTTGGTGCTCCAAAGTCCAAATGTTGGATTTGGAGAACGTACTATTCATATTTTGCATCCTTAGTTTTTTTGCAATCTATCCTTTACTACGAATATATATATATATATGATTCTATAGAGTGTTGTAATATATGTTATGGGCTTTGGCCAGACACGCAAGAAATGAGTTTGTAATTAATTTTCAACCCATTTTCCAGAGCGCAAACGTAGCCTAATGTAAACCAATATAATGTAACAATAATAATGTAACGTTCAAATGCTTGCAAAGTTAAATATTTGATCAAAACGACGAGGAAAAAATAAAAGTACTTGTACTTGTTATCTAACAGTCTTCATTTTACAGATGTCTCATATATCATCATCAAGAAAACGAACGTCAAATTAGTTCTTATGAACTCCGAATCATAACACAGACACGCGCACCGAGACAAAGCAAAACTAAAGATAATAAAACTAACAATTTCTTTTTCATTCTTTACTTCCTCATTTCATGAAGTCAGTAATCGTAGAGGAAATAGTAAGTTCAGGCAACGCAAACGCACTTTCCCCAACCTGCCACGTGTCCAAAGGCCACACGTTGCTCTGAAACCCGAAGCCCACGTCCTCAACCCCGAAGCCTCCGACGCCGGCCAACAGCCCACTTATACCTCCACCGCCGCCGCCGCCGCCATTCAACAACGAAGTAAAGCTTCCACCGCCGCCGCCTCCATCACCGAACACGTGATGATACTGTACTACTTCCCCGGAGTACGGCACCAAAGAACCACAACCGCTAGCCGCCGGAGCGTGCTGGAATGCGCTGGTGGAGGAAGCGGCGGAGGACGTTCGGAATCTCTTGGCGGAGTTCTTCCGCGAGCCGCCGCCGACGGGGATGTCGCGTAGTGTTCCGCCCTGAGTCCAGTACCTGCGGCAGGACTTGCAGAAGTGCCTCGGCTGGGAGAAGTTGTAGTTGTTGTAGTAGCAGAACTTTGTGTTGGTGGAGTCGCAGCGAGGGCAGGGCAGCGGCGGCGCCTCTGGTGGAGGCGGCGGCGCGTGGCATCCCTTCGCGGTGTGCCTTCTCTGAAAGCTAGTGTCTGATGTTGCGGTTGTCACCATATCTATGTTTTTTTCGTGGGAAGTTGTTTTTATCTCTAAGTGATGTATGTGATGAACGAAGAGAAGGGTTCTTGTGGAGGGTGCTTTTATAGGGGGGAGAGAGAGAGAGAGAGAGATTTGAGGAGGAGGCGTGTTCTGAAATATGAGATTGATTAGCAGCCTTTTTCAGAGA
This sequence comes from Craterostigma plantagineum, assembly GCA_027422505.1. Taxonomy (NCBI): domain Eukaryota; kingdom Viridiplantae; phylum Streptophyta; class Magnoliopsida; order Lamiales; family Linderniaceae; genus Craterostigma; species Craterostigma plantagineum. Next base: position 33,460,669 of record JAPQWV010000001.1, read on the forward strand.
GAGTGTTCTGTCAAACTGTGTCTCTGTTAAGGCGAAATGCATGGATTCTCAGTATTTTGTTTCCTCAGAGATTAACATTATATTACATGCGCCTTTTTTTGCATGCATACATGGATAACTCTGACAGAGAGAATGTGAGAGATTAGACTACTGTAAGAAGAACAACCCCCAGTCCCCCTAATAGTGTTCCATGAGTAGGTTCGGTTAGCCTTTTCATAATTTTGATTCGGTGTTTCGTATGCTTAATCCGATAATCATTTTAATTTTGTTTGGTTCGGTTTTTTACGATTCGATTCAATTTTTTTTCAATAATGATTTTTCGGTTAGAAATTTAATATCAATAAAAAAATATTATGAGCTGAAAACATATAAAATAATTTATGATTATTAAGAAACAAAGAAGATTTATGTAATGTGACATGTGGCAAAAACAATTCAGAGGTCCGAAAAAAACAACATGAAAATAAAACAAAAATCAAAATATAAAAACATTCATCTGAAGATGCTACAAATTATTTGGGAGAAAAACCGTATTTGATTGGTGAGGAAAACATTCACCTAAAAATGAAAAAAGTATAAGAACGAAATTTTATTTACTATGTTGTTACGTTACGAGATAAAAACAAATGATTTTTAATATTTTTCTATTTTTAATGTAGTATGATAATTTCGGTTTGGTTTTTCGATTTTCGGTTTTACGTATACTTAATCCGATATTCGAATCATTTTAATTTGGTTCAATTCGGTTTTTTTCGATTCGGTCCTTTTCGATTTTATCCAAAATTTGAACAGCCCTACCCAGTACCCCGTACGATTAATAGCCTAACTTTTATAATGTTTTTTTGTTTAATTTTTTCTTTACAAGGATCATATACATTAGAGCACGGAAGAAGGTGACAAATTGGCGAAGTACAGGGAATAAATATCGAAAGTACAGACACGCCTCTACTGTGAGGAGACTCTTCTCTGGAAAGAGATTTGACCGTTGGGTTATTGCGATGGAAGAGGAGACAAACAATATCATGTCGGAATAGCGTGGAATTGTAATTATTTGATTGTTTCCAATTAAATTCGACCCGTCGTTTTCTTTTCCTTTGTCTTTATTACAAGATTCTTCAGTACGTACTTCGATCAGATATGATTCAGATTTACACTTTGATTTGCCCTGTTCTAATTCAGGTTATTATGTTCTCTTGTACATATGATTTTAATGTTTAGTTCACGCGTGATATATAGTATAGTACGTAGTATATGGAAGCAAGCCTAATATATATTTAAATAATTTGACCATGTTGACCAACGACCACTCATTACGTGCTGTGCGCATGTTATTGGGTTTTTCTTTGTCTTGTTACGTCAATTAGAAAAAATAAATATCGGAATGTCGTTTGTTTTTGTAGGGTAATAATAGTTTCATTTTTGCACTGTATATATTGTCTGATGAGAGTGTTTATCTGTGCATATACAGAGTCCTGTCCAATACTTTTACCAGTAATATGATTTATCTTCTTGTCTTCTTGTCCTAGGAAGAATATATTCTGTTTTATGCAAACATGATTTGATACCTATATATTATTATTATTATTTCATCGTAGTGACAAATATGAGTATCGTGTTGTAATGTGAAGCCATAAAAGATTTTCTTTCTTAGATTAAAGTTTGAATCGAATACGAATCGGATTACTAACTCCTAACTTTTGATTTCAGCGGTATGAATATAATCGTTATATAACCTCGTTCGTCATATTCGCGACACAGAAAATTGTTTGCAGCCATATAAGAGAAGTGCAAAATAAAGGCGGTCAATGTGTAGTTTGCAACTTTCGAGGGCGAATGTGTATTTTACCTCTTGACGATGTATAATATTCTGATGGGCCTATTGTTTCGTCCCATGTATTAGCAGCCCAAACAAGTTTGAATTTGATGTTGGAAATCATCGCTCGAAGCTCTAGCAAGTCATCGTTTTCAGCCCAGTTAGTATATGTCGATGATGGGTTGGGACGAATCCAACGTACGCTTAATATGAATTGTTTTCAAATGATGTTTGTTAATCTAGAACACGATTCACAAACGGAAGTTAATGTACATCGTTGAGGAGGGTGTGCTTTAAATTGGAGAGAGCGAGAGAGAGAGAGAGAGAGAGAGAGAGAGAGAAGAGAGAGAGAGAGACAGAAAGGTGAGGGAGAAGGGTTCTTTATTTGATTAACACAGTCGAATACTTGTGAGGAAAAATCTCATCTACCTACCTACATCTTCAGTGGGAAGAAAAGAAAACTTGTTTAGATTATGCATTATGCCTACTGTTTACTGAAGGATCTGAGTTTCGGCATTCTTGCTCTGTTTTTACTCAAAGTCTTGACTTTTAGGCAGTTCTTTGATATTCTCCACCTGGGTTCTTATCATCATCTGAGTATATGTCCTATAGACTCGTTCAATCTAGGTTCAGCTGATCGGCCCCATTATTTGCTTTTCAGCACATTTAAAATCCCTTCTTTTGGTCGAAGCTTTTCAGTAGCTTTGGATTTTCGATATCCAAAGTTTTATAGTTCTAGAGGAACCTCTTTTGTCTACAATAACTTTCTTTTTTCCTTTGCTGGGAGTTCTTATTTTCATCCGAGCTCCCCTTTTTCTGAAACTTCTGCTGAAAGACAAGAAAGAAGTACATCGCTTGATCTTATTTCTCTTTCGAACTCAGCTTTGTATATTGTTGGTGCGGAAAAAAGGTAGCTTTGATGCATATGTCTTTATGGAAACCATTATATCACTGTGCTTCTCTGATCTTGGACAAGAAGAGCCGAAGAAGGGATTGTTCAGATCATTCCCTCGATGAAATCAAGTCTAATAAACCTTCAGTTCTGAGGAAGTTGCAAGAACACAAGCTTAGACAGGCTCTTGAAGAAGCATCTGAAGATGGCTCTTTGGCGAAAACACAAGATTTTGAAGAATCATTAAACGATCAAGACGAAAGTTTGGGACGATCTCGATCTTTGGCCCGACTTACTGCCCAGAAAGATTTCCTCAGAGCTACTGCTTTAGCAGCCGAGCGAGTATTTGAGTCAGCAGACTCTATCCCGCAGCTTAATGAGGCCTTTTCGAAGTTTCTCACTATGTATCCAAAGTATCAATCATCTGAAAAGATCGATCAGCTGAGGTTAAATGAATATTTTCATCTCTCAACTGCTGATTCGAAGGTATGCCTGGACTATTGTGGCTTTGGATTGTTTTCATTGATGCAAACTGTTCACTATTGGGATTCTTGCACGTTTAGTTTGTCCGAGACTACGGCCAATTTGAGTAATCATGCTTTGTACGGCGGTGCTGAGCAAGGCACGATAGAACACGATATAAAGACTCGTATAATGGATTATCTGAACATCCCTGAGAAAGAATATGGACTTGTTTTTACCGTGAGCCGTGGCTCGGCCTTTAAATTGCTCGCAGAGTATTATCCCTTTCACACTAACAAGAGGTTGCTGACCATGTTTGATCATGAGAGCCAGTCGATGAATTGGATGGCTCAGAGCGCTAGAGAAAAGGGAGCTAAAGTTCAGAATGCATGGTTCAGATGGCCTACGCTAAAGCTGTGCTCCACCGACCTAAAGAAGCAGATTTCTAACAAGAAGAAGAGGAAGAAAGATTCAGCTACGGGCCTATTTGTGTTCCCAGTTCAGTCAAGGGTCAGCGGTGCTAAGTACTCTTATCAATGGATGGCCTTGGCTCAACAGAATAATTGGCACGTCTTGCTCGATGCTGGGGCATTGGGACCAAAAGACATGGATTCACTTGGACTGTCTTTGTTTCGACCAGATTTCATCATTACATCCTTTTACAGGGTTTTCGGGTATGACCCGACTGGTTTTGGTTGTCTGTTGATCAAGAAATCGGTCATGGGTAGCCTTCAGAGCCAATCTGGTCACACGGGCTCGGGGATAGTTAAAATCACGCCCATGTTTCCTATGTACTTAAGCGACTCGATCGATAATTTCCCGGGATTTGCAGAGGATGAAGAAAATGGTGAGAACGGTGAGTCGTCAGATAATCGAAAGGAATCTCAAATGCCTGCCTTCTCTGGTGCATACACTTCTGCACAGGTGAGAGATGTGTTTGAAAGAGAGATGGAACACGATAACTGCTCAGACAGAGATGGGGCTAGTACGATATTAGAGGAGACCGAAAGTATATCAGTTGGAGATGTTATGAAAAGCCCCGTCTTTAGCGAAGATGAGTCATCTGATAATTCATTGTGGATAGATATTGGTCAGAGCCCAGAGCACGACGGTCGCTCGAACAAGCTCAACGCCTCTTCTCCTTTGCCGCCCGCTTGGTTTTCTAGCAGGAAAAATAATAAGTCGTTGGCTTCTCCAAGAACTGAAGAACTGAAGACGAACAGTCAAGTGTTGTCATCATTTGATGCTGCTGTTCGATCGGTGTCTCATGAATCTGACCATTTCAAAGAAACCACAGATGACGAACAATTCAGCCAAAGAGACACTTCAGGTAGAGAAGATTATCGTACTCCCGAAAATCGCACCTTTAATGAGATTGAAGAAGAACCCGAGAATGGCTCCACTTCGAAGGAAAGTCTTGAGAAGGAGAGTGCTATTAGAAGAGAAACAGAAGGCGATTTTCGACTGCTCAAAAGGCGTGAAAGAAGTAGGATTGCAGGTGGAAGGTTTTTTGGGGTTGAAGACACTGACAGCAGAGGAAGAAGAGTATCGTTCAGTACAGAAGATAATCAAAAAGCTCGTCCCAGTCTTAGCCTGGAGCCAGGGGAAACATCGAATGCTGGCGTAGATGATGATGAGTACTTGAGCAACGGTGAGTATGATGATGATGGCCAAGACTCGGATAGAGGCGAACCAGAGATTATCTTGAGGCATATCGATCACATAAACATGTTGGGACTAAACAAGACAACCTCAAGGCTTCGGTTCCTGATCAATTGGCTCGTTACATCTCTGCTTCAGCTGAGATTGCCCGTTTCTGACGGTAATGAAGGTGGGCCCCTCGTTCATATCTATGGTCCAAAGATTAAGTACGAGAGAGGAGCTGCACTTGCATTTAACGTAAGAGATAGGAACCGTGGCTTGATCAGCCCTGAACATATACAAAGACTAGCAGAGTCGAGAGGGATTTCATTGGGCGTTGGAATTCTAAGCCACATTCGTATTATGAACAATCCTAAACAGAAGCACAAGCCTTCAGCTCTGGACGATACAACCCTTTGCAAGCCGATGGAAAATGGAGGGCATAATGGTAAGAGCAGTTTCATTAGAGTTGAGGTTGTCACTGCTTCTCTTGGATTCTTGACGAACTTTGAGGATGTGTACAAGTTATGGGCATTTTTGGCGAGATTTCTTGACCCAGGATTTTTTAAAGAGGGCGCTCTTACGCCCATTGCAGAGGGCGAGTTTGAAGAGTAATGCTGATGGTTCACTACATTGTCCTTAATTTGTGCATTGCTCCTCTGTTTTTATTGCTTTAGAAGTTCTCATTTTATTCTGGCTTAGAACAGCCTTGTACTTCTCTTTAGATGGTAGGAATGTGAACTGAGAAAGATACCGATCTAAACAGAAGATAAAGCCTGTTCTTGCTGAATAAAAGTTCTTTGTCCCCACTCGAGCATTTGCTGCTGCATTTCATGTTGTTACAGAGAATTACTAAATAACGAATGACAAATCGAACTGAAATTCATTATGTAATAATGCTACTGTTGTGCAGGATGAAGCTTCATAGGACCTACTATTGTGGTAATACAATCATCAACATTCCTTTTTCTTTGGCTAGCGATCCATTCTTTTAAGACAAGCACACGAGTCTTTTAGCACCAACTGACTCCACTCAGTCAATAAAGAGCCTCTTTTGAAATTGATCGCCAGTCAGCGAACACAAAGTAGGCTTACCACCCTTTACAATCATCATGAGTCCTCGTCCATCATCATCGCCTTGATGAGAAAAGCAGTCTCTAAAGCTGATTCCTTGCTTTGCAAATATCGGTTGTCCTCGACTATATCAGCCGTTAGATTAAGTAGTATCGGGCGTTTAGGATCGTAGATCGTATACTCCCTTGCTCGTGCAATCCATTTCGCAGCTTCCCATACTCCAAACCTAATTTATCGTAAATGCAGATACCCTTTGCCTCGATCCATATACGTCAAAATGGTATTTTCGGTCAAGTGAAGAGCAAATTACCTCGTATTGAAAGATGATGTAATGAGAACTGAAGGATAAGATGCGCCTTTCTTGATATTATCATACGGTGAGAATTCACGAATAGCTCGAAAATCTTCAATGTCCCCAGGGTATCCAAACTCCTCATAGTCCTCCGCCGTCAATGGTAAGATGGGCAGCAAAAGGGTGTTGGTGGGATCCAAAAATGGAACCTAAGCAAAATGAAAAATTCAAAATAACCTTGAGCATTATTTTGGCGCTCGAAATTAAAGTTCTGGCAAGCATTACCTTCAAAACAGCAGCTCGAAGTAAATCTGGGCAAAAGTTTATAGCTGAAGCAACTACCAAGCCGCCAGCACTGTATCCCCAGCCAGCCAATTTATTCTCTCGCACAATTTCTCTTTCGATCAGAAACTTCCCACAAGACGTATAATCTTTAATCGAATTCATCTTGTTGTTTCTACAGCCATCAAGCTGCCATTTTTTACCATTACCACCTCCACCCCTGAAATTAACGATCGTTGGTCATCACTGTGAATGATTATCTTATTTCGTATGAAACCTATTAGAGATCACAAACCTCACATCGGCGTATGCAATGACCCACCCACGATCAAGAAGGCTTTTGAGCTCATTGCGCCATCTTTTGTCAAGTATTTCGCCGTAAGCTCCATGACCGTGAAGCAAGCCTGGACTTTCGCCATTTTTCTTCTTGTGGTGGCGTGAGTATAATACAGTGAGAGGTACTGAGACCCCATCAGTGGAAGGGACATCGTATTCCTCACAGTTGTAATACTCTGAGAGATCATTCCATGCTCTGTCATCATTATTTTCGGTGAAGGACTTTTGAGTGGTTATCACGGTAGATGACGACCCATACAAAACTCGAGTTCTTTCGTGAAGCAAGTTTTGCTGTTGGACAATTGTCCATTTTCCGTCAAGTAAATCATAGTCGACAACTGCATCTGGCATCTTCAATGGAATACAAAAGACATGGTATGTTAGGTAAGTGAAGAAATGGCCGATGAATCAGTAAATTGAAGGTAATGCTATTTGTTTATTTACCAAGGGCGATGCTATGGTAAACCGCATATTTGATGAATAGAAATCATAATTGGGTCCTGGAAATATTTGGGAGACGTAATGTGGAAGGGGCAGATCCTGTGGATTATACTCTCTGAGATTTGCTCCAACCTGTCAAATTACTTCAGTACCAGATAAGCATAAGACATAACCGTTCTCTGTTTTGAATGTTGACCTAACTATTACAGTATACCTTGTCGATAGTTGGAGGTAGAGAAATAGAACATAGCCCGTACTTTCGTCCATCCTTTATAGTAAGTACTAGGTGTGAGTGGCAGAAATCAACATCCTCAATGACCAACTGTTGATCATCGGCAAATACACTCTGCAAGATATTGACCAAGAAGACTGCTATAATCATGAGAAAGACTCTACATACTCCATTTTTCGAATCTTCAAATTAAAACAGAGTATCTGATCACTTAATGCAAGAATGCTAACCTCCCAATTCCTTGGGCTAGACGATGAATTAACGGGACAGCGTAAAACGTAATGGTGATCGACAGGTTCACCATTCCTACAAGCATCTGTAAAGAGGTAAAGATATCCCCGATGATGCTCAACAACACAGTGAGAGTTCGCCTCGCATTCCCAGACAAGAGTCATTCCCGATAAAGGATTAGCTGCGTCAATTAGAAGGACCTAATATTGGATCAGGACAAAGACAAGCAACTCATACAAAAATGAGCTATGACCGTGAGTATACCTTAGATGACTGGTGCGAAAACATATTTACAGTTAAATATTGGAAGTCTTTAGTGTGCCTAACACTCAGATGAACATTCTCTTGAGATTCCTCCAAAAGCAATACGTCTTTGTCAGTTGAAGCAAGCATGCTACAGTACAGTCTGATAAGGCACAGATGCGGCGTTTCATGTATCTACTAAAATGAAACGCGTTAATCAACTATTAACATAAATTTAATAAACCAAACCTGAAAGGCCTTTTTTTATCATCCGTGACGACATAGAGCAAAGATTGGCCATCTTTGGCCCAAGCAATACTGGAAACTCGGTTAGCTTGAGGCTTGTTGCACAGCGAGCCAAAGTTCAAGTCTTTAACAGATAACCTGAAGTAATCATTATCCTTGTCAAACATAGTGTATGCAATATAACGGTGGTCGGGCGATACTTCCGATAATTCTTCATAGGCATAGCCTGAACATTCACGCGAAAAAGAAACCATCAATCTTCGTAGAAAAAGGGTATTCAGAGTCAAATTAAGTCTCTATGCAATTACCTCCAAATCTTTCAGCTTCTTCATTATAGTCAATCAGCTTTTGCTCAATTTTCTTGCCAGAAGTAAAATCAAAACCAGCCGAAGGAGATCTATTGGAGATAAACTCTTCATGCAAGCTAGCTAATCTCCTACACAAAACAGGGTATTGCTTCCCTTCTTCAACTCGCTTGTAATACAACCTACAGCGACCAGACAACGCAGAGCAAGTTCAAACGGTAATTCACAATATCATGGTAATGAAACACCACCAGCACCCAAGAATTCGAATTCAACGTAAAAGGAAATAGTGGGCTGATCAAAATTACCAAGGACCCAATCTTAAAGGAGGCGTGGACAGCTCAGCAGCCATACGAGAAGCCATTTCCGACTGTAACTTGGACTGCAAACGCTCAGTATCCGCCATGACTGCTTCGGTGTACTTCTCTTCTTGTTCCATGTATACGTCCATGTGACGCATCGCGACTTTATCGTTCAGCTGAGACATCCATGTGTACTGATCCTCCCAGGTCTCGCCGTGGAGGACGAAGCTCTCAGGTTTCTTCGGCGGTTTCGGCGGAGACGGCGGGGATGGTGGCGGTTGCACCTTCTGGGGTTTGTAGCTTGCAATTTGAATGAGTAGGTGGCGGGGAATTAGAAGGGGGATTCGGCGGCGGACGGTGGCCGCGAGGAGGTGGCGCATGGTTGAGTGAGGAGGGTTTCGACCAACCGTGGATAATTACAAAAACCACCCCGATACTACTTATTTATACATTCGACGTAAATGAGATTTATATTGCAACAATAAATTGTTCACATTTTTCTTTTTACGATATGAACACTTTTAAATTTAATTTTCAAGTACATATAGGAATTAATCAAATTTGTAACACAATCCCAAATCGATTTAAGACCAAGAGATGAAAATCGCAATACTACAATACAATAATATAGAGGACGAATTTGAGATTTAAGTCAATTCCAGGACATGATACTGTTACTGTAGCTTTCTTTTACAAGGTTCACAACAGCTGAGCTGAGACATGTACAATACAAGACAATACAAACAGAAGATGAAATGTTTAACTAAACAGAAATTAGAACAGAAACAGAAACAGCTAACTTGTTATCAAGAATCCAACATACGTACAAAGAAAAATACAATTTAGAGACTCACTGAGAGAAGGAACTCGCTTCGGTGCTATAATTCGAGTACTCCGATATGCTAAAATTCGGTTTCTCTTCATCCCAGTTTACAATCTCCCTCGCGTACTTAAGCGCCCCATCGACGCTCGAAGGCTCCAAACCGTTCACCATCGATACGTATAGCTTACGACCAGTCAATGCTGAGTAAAGCCTTTTGAACTTGACAGCAATGTAATGAAATCCCAACTGTCCTAATGTAGGATTGTTCATGTTCGATCGATTGCTGCTAATCACTGGGCTGAAATCCTCGAACCATTCGCAGACGCTCAGAGGAACTTGTTCTATCTTGTCTTCGAAAAGGTCGTACTTATTCAGTAGAAGGAGAAAGTCCATTTGGTCAAAGGTTGGATGAGTCACCATTGTCTCGAAAAACTTACGACTGGACATCATCTTATTATTGGATGTGTTTCCTTCGGTGTATTGATCGTAATCTGTTAAGGAAACGCAGAAGATGACGATGCGTACGTCTTCGAACATTTGCAGCCATTTGCAGTTTTCGCCGAAGCCTTTCGCCTGTAATCTGATCAGCTGATATCTGCAGTAGTTTTCGTAGGTGCATATGTTGTAAGAAAACTCTCACCAACAATGTGAGAGATTTCACAGCAAACTATATAGTGCATCTTTTCTTGGAATTTTATTTTAGGAATCCACACCCATATTCGATTACCTACCTGAGGAGGGATTCATGAAGGCAACCACTCTCACCATCTTCATCGCATGACAATCCTGGAAATGTGAAGTCAACGCACGATAGTCCATTGGAAGAAGTAACACCTTCAGCGTAAAGGATATCCACATCAGAAGGCATATAGTCTGGTTTCAATATGTCTACAGCCTGCAAAACGTTATAAATATATAGAGAGGCTATCTTTAATTGAGCATGAATGCTTCCATAGAATTGAAATGGACAAAAAATAAGAGTATCAATCATGTTATAATCTTACTCGCTCTAGAAAGTAACTTGCGATATTTGGCAGTGCTGCTATTTCATCTCTTCGCTTGTAAGTTGCCTGGAAAGCTGCGTTGCTCCATAGTTCCTCAACGATGGGTGCGTACTCTCGACTAGCAGCGGGAAAGAACCTCTCTAAAGTACCCGTTGCCATGATTTTTAGGAGCCAATCTGAAAACTCCTTCAGTCTTGGACTAAGTGAGTAAAGAGTCTCTTCAATGTTTCCCTCGATTTGATCTATGATAACCAACAAAATGAATGCAAGTAGAAAGTTAGGCCGAGAAATGGCTGCAGTGGTCGACGAAATTGGGAATCTTGCAATTAATAGCGAGAGTTTTTTCTTTAAAAGGCGCACCTGCATCAATGGAGCCATCAGAAGCTTTACTTTGCCGCAAGCGACTCAAACTTTCTTCTTCGAAACGCTCACGACCTTCAAGAAGTACCGCGATGTAACGATAAACATGGGTTTGGACCACTGATTTGATGTGTTCACGCTCGTCGGCAGTGAAAGGTACGTCTTTGTAGAGAATTTTAGCCTGACACAGTAAGATCAGACAAAGATGCCAAAGGTTGACACAATGATTCTCCATTAAATGACAGCATAAATACAACAAAAGATGGACCCATTGAAGACAAACAACAACATAATTAAATGAATTTTTTCTCTTCGAGAAACCTACCTGTTTGAACATGGTACTAGTCCCAGATCCATTATATCCAATCAACAGAAGCTTCTGGATTGTTCTCTGCTCGAGGTAATCAGGTACATTCCAATTAACCATGTTAGTACCTTGCTCGCCGTATGTCTGAGAAGACTTAGAAGGAACTGGGAGAGAAAGTACGGCACATAGGAATTTTGTTCCAGGCTGCAAATGAAAATATATAAATTATAGTAAAAAAGATAGAATTACCGACATACGAAGAATGTCAAATAAAAGCTTAAAAAGGAAAACATATGCACAAGATTTCAAACCTTTCCCCAGATATAACCCTTTTTGTTTTTCTGTCCCTCCTCTTGATATGATCCGTCCTCGTTTACCCAAAAATGTGGATTTCCAGCACATTGAACTCCAGCCAACTACATATGCGTAGCCATCGAATATCATAAGAAAAAGGTCAAAATAACAGTAATCAAATACGGAAAAGAAAAAGAAAAAAGAAAACCTTTAACATGCGCAGTTCCACTTTTGTGATTTGCCGGCCATTTATAAAGACTTGGGTGTTGCCATTGCTAGCATCTGGTTTAATAGGTCCCCCAACATTGAGATGGGGGCTTATGATTTGCGAAGGCTTTTGCCCGTCCTTCAAAGAGAATCACATCTTAGAATTTTAGAAAAGTTTCACAAACAGAAAACTAATACGCAAAACAAAAGATTAAGGCTTGTCGCGAAAAATCACCTTCCCCCAAAGACCCGATACTTTGTCGTACCAATAGTTTCCGGGATTAAGCTTCTTGGGAGGATTAGGACAACTCTGAAGTGCAACCAACTCATCGTGATAAAGAGGCCTACCGTTCACGCATATATACTCGGGAGGCAATTGATTTACTTCGCACAACGTTTCAGCATTCATGATTTGCCTGATCTCAAGATCGTTGAGTAACCTCTTTAACATCCTCGAGCACTTGCCCAAAGAACTGCGCTTGGCTTCATCTATTGGATATCCAATGCAGCCCACACATTTTCTACCCTCGGGCATGGAACCCATTGCTTTAAGCACGCAATTACTGCAATACTTTGCATCGCAAACCATGCAAACCTCCTTTTCGGTAAATCTGTTCCTTTTTAAGCAACGATGGCACGAGCCTTTCTTTACCTTTACGGCTGGATCTTTCTTAGGTCTCATAACCTCAGGCTTTTGAGAGTAACTAAACTCTTCGTTCGTATTACCATCGTCAGACTTAATATCACAGAACGTTACCATAGGCGCTCGTCTTGTTTCGTTCATAGATTCGCCATTTCTGTCTCCAAACTGACGAGATGAAACCCGAGAGGAGAGGAAATCCATGCTCAGAATCGACTCGTTCGACGCCCAATCCGTTCTGTTAGACTCGTTGAAATTCGAACTTTCTTTGAATCCACTTGAGAGCCTCAACTTGCCTGAATTTCCAGAGAGCTCCCCCGATGGATTCAAAGAACCCAAATTCTCTGCAAATTCGCAAGACTCGCCATCATCGCCAACCGAGCAACACTTAACCTCGTCTGACCGATCATAGCACTTCAAATCACCGCTGGAAACATCAGTTACAGTGCAGTTTTCAGCCCTCGTTTCCTCAAACATGTTGTTAATCGAACTAGGAGATACTGTGGTCTCAGTCCCTAATCCTAATTCTTTACTGAAAGAACCCTCACTCGCCTCGTTATTCCCAGACTCAAAAGCGATCACCGAGGTAGGTGAGACATTCAGTAACTCACCAGATAAAGAGCTCAGTTTCAAATCTTTGGACATAATCAGCTCGGCGTTCGGTATAGGTTGAACTACTGGCAAAGACAACTTATTATCAGGAAAACCTAGGAGTGAGACCGCCGATGCTATTGGGATCTGATTCAAGATAATGGGCACAGCCTTCGGCAGCTCACGGTTTATCGGTGGGCCATCGTACTCCACCGCAAAGGAGTATTCCACGGTGTCTTGTGAAACCGTCGCCATTTTCACTGATATGGACGCTTGCTTTCGAATCAGAAGTGAGAACCCTCTTAGTTACACCCTCTTCATGCAAACATTCGGTTATAAATTAAACCATTTCTGAGAAGGTGATAGGCGAAAGAACACAAACCCACTTAACATCATCGCAGGATAGCTTGAAATGTTTCAAATCTGTGGTGAAATGGGAAGGGAATAGCTGAAAGAACACAAACCCACTTCAGCTACGCTGCAGAACAGCTCAACAAGCGAATCTCACGCTAAAATTGCAAGAGAATACTCGATGGAACGAAAACTCCTCTTCTCGAAAGCAGCACTAGTACACAACGAAAGATTAAATCTTGAGGGAAATCACAAGACAATAAGTGGGAAGGTTTGGAGAGCTCTGTAGATCACAACAAACTTTAGCAGCAAGGAAAGGACCTCAGGTAAAAAGAAAGACAAACTTCCAATTGTGAGCTGGAGTGTAAGGGCAAGGGGAATAGTGTGTAAGAGAATACAAGGCAAGGTGTTGCGGATTGCGAAAATGGGTTGGAGCAAGAAAAGTGTTTTGGGAAAGGGAAAGTGAGGTGGATGGGTGGTAAGCACTGTTTTTGGAGTTTGGCATCTTTTGTTTCTTTGTTCTTTTCTCTTTTTTTAAGTGCCGATATTTCTTCTTCTTTTTTTTCTAAATAAAAAACTCAGAAAAAATCGTTTGCTTTGTTCACAATCTTGTCTATAACACAACACAAATGATTAATTATGTTTATCAAGATCAACCGGCGACGGCGCGGTGGTGACGAGGTGGCGTTCTTAGGGGCAAAATTGTATTTTCACAATCTCTCTCTCTCTCTCTCTCTCTCTCTCTCTCTCTCTCTCTCTTCCAAAACGCCAAATATAGACACGACATTCACAGAGACACAGACATGCATCAACAGATCCTACCTTAAAGATCGGCAGTACTATTGCATTGCAAGTGCATATATTCAATCACTAATGTCAATCTGTGGCCGACGGTATTCAACGATAAAATAGCATCGAAAACAGAACTTCATCCACTTATATAAGGTTTCAACTCAGTCTACTTGCTTGAGTAGGATTTGGTTCAAAACTCAATTTGCAGAGATGGGTCGTATGGATTATCTGGCAATGAAAAGTAGCAGAGATGAAGAAACGATTGAGCTGATGAACTCAGACTGGAACGAGCTGAGAATCGCAGCGGAGAAACTGATCAACCACGCGGCAGAACTGAGCAGCGTTGGCGTCGGCTCTTCTTTCCTCAGATGGGTCGCCTCCTTCGCCGCCATGTAAGCTCTCACTCATATACATACACAGCAATTATTACAGGGAAAAAAATTGTATTAACTGATCGATTCCTCGGATGAAAAACACAGATATCTGCTGATCTTGGACCGAACAAACTGGAGAACAAACATGCTCACCTCACTTCTCATCCCTTACATCTTCATGAGCTTTCCACATTCTCTCTTCCACTTTCTCAGGTAATGAATAGCCCTTACGCAGTTTTCTGCTTCTCATTCTTACGATCCAATCGAACTTCCCTTTGCAGAGGAGAAGTGGGGAAATGGATTGCACTCATCGCAGTCGTACTAAGGCTCTTCTTCCCTCGACATTTTCCAGGTAAATAAATAAATCCACTCCATCGAGAAGCTAAAGCTATCAATTGCCAAGCAAACTACTTTCTGGTTATCTGCAGATGGGCTTGAGATGCCGGGATCATTGATACTTTTGCTTGTGGTTTCGCCCGACTTCTTCGCGCAGACGATAAGAGATCATTGGATAGGTGTGGCGATAAGCCTTGGGATTGGCTGTTACCTTCTCCAAGAACACATAAGAGCTTCGGGCGGTTTTCGTAACTCGCTTACACAGACACACGGGATATCGAACACCCTCGGGATCATACTCTTGTTGGTGTTCCCAATCTGGGCATTGGTCACTCGAGTCGTTTGATCAGATTTCTTTGCATGTTAGAATCTTACAACAAGGCTATGCTAAGTTGATGAACTGAAAACTAGTTAGTCATTTGATCTGTTCGAATGTATACTGAATTGTTTTGGCAGTTTGTAGCCGTAGAAAAAGGTATTTGTTAGCAATTTTAATATTTTAAAGAAATAAAAAAACGGTTGTTTGTTTGTCATGATAGGGTTGGGCTTAATCTTATTACATCCCAAATCTCCTACTTCCTACAAACCACAAATACTGCCACGTGGCAACTGATGAAACCAGTCCACAGCATCTGAGACCAACCAATGAAACAACACCTTATCCTATCTCTTATCTTAACTTCCCACTACTAAACCTACGGCAAAACTAAGCTTCTTTGCAAGACTCTGCTAACTCTTGCTAAGCTAGCGATACTGAAAGAGGAGAGGAAAAAATGGCAACCTCATTACAAGCAGCTGCTACTCTGATGCAGCCAGCCAAGGTTGGCTCCACGGCCAGGACCGGCGTGCAGCTCCGACCGGTTCAGACCCTAAGCAAAGCCTTTGGCTTCGAACCGGCCGGCGGCTCGAGGCTGACGTGCTCTCTTCAGACCACCGATCTTAAAGACATGGCTCAGAGATTCGCCGATGCGGCCAAAATTGCTGGCTTCGCTCTTGCCACCTCTGCACTTGTCGTCACGGTAACTCTTTGGTTTTCACTTTTGTCAATTCAATAGGGTTAAATCTGGCAAAAAGAGTGTATAACGTGTAATAATACTTACAGGGTGCTAACGCCGAGGGTGCCCCAAAACGCTTAACCTTCGATGAAATCCAAAGCAAGACATACATGGAAGTGAAAGGAACAGGGACAGCAAACCAATGCCCCACCATCGAAGGAGGCGTGGAGAGCTTCGCCTTCAAACCAGGCAAGTACAACGCTAAGAAGTTCTGCCTCGAGCCCACCTCCTTCACCGTGAAGGCCGAGGGCGTGAGCAAGAACGCGCCGCCCGAGTTCCAAAAGACGAAGCTCATGACTCGCCTGACCTACACGCTCGACGAGATCGAAGGGCCCTTCGAAGTATCCCAAGACGGAACTCTCAAGTTCGAGGAGAAGGATGGGATCGACTACGCAGCTGTGACCGTGCAGCTCCCGGGCGGTGAGCGCGTGCCCTTCCTCTTCACCATCAAGCAGTTGGTGGCTTCGGGCAAACCCGAGAGCTTCTCAGGCGAATTTTTGGTGCCTTCTTACCGTGGGTCGTCGTTCCTCGACCCGAAGGGACGGGGCGGGTCGACGGGCTATGACAACGCTGTGGCTTTGCCAGCTGGCGGACGGGGAGACGAGGAGGAGCTAGAGAAGGAGAATAACAAGAACACTACGTCTTCGACTGGGAAGATTACGCTGAGCGTTACTCAGAGCAAGCCCGACACTGGTGAGGTGATCGGCACTTTCGAGAGCATTCAGCCCTCGGATACTGATTTGGGATCCAAGGCTCCCAAGGACGTGAAGATCCAGGGCGTATGGTATGCACAGCTTGACTAGAGCTTTCTTTTGCTGATTTCATGGTGTATGAGCCTTATGCTGTAATTGGGAGAAACCTGTCGAAACTTGAAGCTTTGTATTGAGACTTCCCTGAAACTTACTTATTATCATGCTTGTATGATAACCATGGAAAGCAAGTTACGCTCAAATCATCTCGCGCAGCAAAAGGATACTAAAAAGGGTCACGTTTAATCAAATCTTGAACGTTACCAAAAATCTCCGCAAGAACACGATCCATCTTTGAAATGGTGAAACCTGGACGAATCCCTTACAACGATCTGTAACCCGACGAATTTTGCGATGAATTTGATGGTGCTGTGACAGTCGCCGCAAATCCTCAGGTTCTTATAGACCTTCAACGAGGATTCGCCTTTCGAATTTAGTATGCCAAAAGCCACGGCTAACTTCTCGCTGTGACTGCACAAGCTATCTTCCTTTTCCTCTCCATCTACGTCTTGCAAAACATACTCCGTATGAGGATAGAAACCTGCTAGTTTCATCTTTCTCCGAATTTCTTCCAAAAATCCATGTATATCGTCGCTCCGATCGTTACTAGTTCTATCGCCCACAACGAAAGTATGGACTCTATTCTTCACTCTCACCCAACTACAGCCTGGAAGTTTCTTCACTCCCCTGTCTCTCATCAGCTTCCTAATCTCTGAGGCTTCACCCCAGAGTTTGGCAGCTACAAGTATGTTAAACATTAAGACATAGTTTCCAGGATTGTCTGGTTCTATCTCAAACAAGTGATTCGCAGCGATTCGTCCTAGATCGACGTTCTTGTGAACACGACATGCTCCGAGCAATGCTCCCCATGCTGATGGGCGTGGCTTTACAGGCATTTCTTGGATGAAGTTATACGCCTCTGCTAAGCGACCGCCACGACTAAAAACATCAACCATGCAAGAATAGTGTTCAGAGTCGGGTTCAACTCTATGGATCTCACTCATCGAATGGAAAATCGAAAGACCCTCGTCGACCATCTTCGAGTGGCTACAGCCATAAAGCAGGCCAGTAAAAGTGATGGAGTTGGGTTTTACCCCTAAACCCACCATCTTATTGAAGAGTGCTAACGATTCCTCGCCTTCACCATGCATTGCATTCGCTATAATGATTGTGTTCCAAGCAATGGTGTCTTTGAGTGGCATTGCACTGAAAACCCTGTTGGAAATTTCGAGGTCTCCGCTCTTGGCGTATATCAAAATTAGGGCAGTACTAATTGCCAAATCATCGACTAGACTATGTCTGAACCCATAACCATGAATCTGCTTCGCCGTTCTCCAATCCTCACAGAGAGTGCAAGCAGTCAAGGCACTCGTAATGGTTATTTGATTTGGCTTGCATCCTCCTTGCTGCATGCAACCGAGTAATTCTAGCGCCTTTTCTGCTTTTCCTTCATCAACAAACCCCGATATGAGAGTGTTCCAAGAATCAGCGTTCAACTCAACTCCTCGACACCTCATTTCTTCAAACTTATCAAGGGCCTTTCCACACTCATTATTAAGAAAATAGGCAGATATCATCACGTTCCATGACACCACATCGGGTCGAGGCATGCTGTAAAATACGAGTTCGGCGTCCTTTATGCTCGAGCAACTAGCGTACATATCCACAAGAGCGCTACTCACAAATTCATTATCCTCAATCCCATTCTTAATACCAAGGCCGTGAATATCTCTGCCCAGATATAAACACTTCAACTCCGAGCAAGCTGGAATTACGGTGGACAACGTAACTGCATTGGGTCTGATTCCACTAAATCCCATCTCACGGAAAGTTCGAAGCGCCTGCCATGGAAGCCCAGAGTTAAGATAAGATGAACAAAACGAGGTCCACGTAATTACATCCTTCGCTTTCATGCCTCTAAATACTCTCTCTGCACCCTCGACGAACTTGCATTTCCCGTACATGTCGATCAAAGCATTCCCCAAAAGCAAATCGAAAGAAAACCCGTACGTTGACGCATCACTATGGATCTCCTTAGCATTAATCCAGATCCTTAGAAGCCGCGCAAGCCTTCGCAGCTGCTAGTATAGCCAACTTATCGGGAATCACTTTGTTGCCGTTCTTTATCTTACAGTAGAGCTCCACGGCTTCTTTACTCCGGCCATTCTTGGTATAAGCTGAGATCAATACTGTCCACGAATGCAAGTCTGGACTAGATATTTGATCAAACAGCTTACGAGCAAGCCCCAAATCCCCACAGTTTATATATTTTCTAATCAGGTTAACATTCAAATGCGGTGGGGGAGATTCTTGGGTATCTTGGAAAGCATCTTCCTAGAACCATAATTCACGACTTGCGAGTCAGCTGAAGAGGTTTCATTTCATTACGTCGATTCATTCGCACAGATATGTGGAGAGAGAGTCGCCTCAAAAAAATTCTTGGTTGCACGTGCGATACAAACTTTGGGCCAGGCCCAATCTGAGTGGAGCCCAATGAGCCCAAAAAAGAGAAAATCCTATTAAATGTTTTTTATATGTTGCTGACCGACAAAATTTTTACAAGTTTGTTATTTTATTACAGATAATCACGTACGTGTAGCATTAAAAGCTTTTGTCCGAGGCCCGAAAACGTTCGCATTCCATCCACACAAAGCGAAGAAAATGCAAAGCCATCTACAGAATCTATTCACGCCTCTAGTACTACTGTTGATGGTAATCGCAGCCAATCGGGCCCAAACACCTCCGCCGCCGGCGGGTCCAATCCAGTCCGACCCGACCCAAGAGTACCTCGACGCCCACAACCACGCCCGATCCGAAGTGGGCGTGGGTCCGCTCAAGTGGAGCCCGCAGCTCGCCAAGTCGGCCAGCCTCACCGTGCGCCTCCAGCGCGACAAGCACAACTGCAGCTTCGCCGACCTGTCCAAGAGCCAGTACGGCGGCAACCAGCTCTACGCCGGCGGAATGGCGGTGACACCACGCGCAGCCGTGGAGAACTGGGTGGCGGAGAAGAGCTCCTACGATTACGAGCGCAACGCGTGTACGGACGAGGGGAAGAAGTGCGGCGTGTACACGCAGGTGGTGTGGAGGAAGACGGCGGAGGTGGGCTGCGCCGCCGCGGTTTGCAGAACCGAAGGGACGAGCTTGACTGTTTGCTTCTACAATCCTCCTGGGAACGTCGTCGGCGAGAAACCGTACTAGAAAATTCGCATTCGTTTTGTAATAAGCTGAAGATGATAACGTTTGTTGTCCCTTCCTTTCCTCGTATTTTGCTTTGCTTTTCTTGAGATAATGAACTTAAGAATCGACGGAAAAGAGATTACTATATACAGAAACAGTAACATTACAAAGAATTAAAACGTTAAACAACACAAAATACTACAGAAATCTATCATCAATCACTTGGTGGCGACCACCACTTCTTTCGAAATGAGATACCTAAAAGAAAAGTTATGCGAAATCCACTCAATGTTCTTGCGTGATTTTCCCAGTTGGCGTTTCTTGACGCTTTTCCTCAGATTATCGGGCAAAGATTTCTGCACAATCTCCATCAAAACATCATGACAAAGACCCGAGTCTTTAGCAAACAACTCGACTATCTTCGGTACTACGACTTTATGATCTTTCCTTACACCAAAGTTTGCACGTAAGTACTCTTCCTTCGCCAACTCGAGTTCTTGGATAACCCTCTTGGGCGTGTAAATACGAACCTGAGAAAGAAATAGAAAGAACATAAGATTCGTTCGACGAATATTGCTTACTCTTACAGCTCGAAAGATTGAAAAAAAAATTATTACCGCTGGATCAGAATGGCTGCCAGACGAAAGCGCAAAGTAGAGAAGGGGCTCGGGTCGTTCTATTGCATAGGCTTGTCGTTCATCGCCAACTTTAAATTTCGTTTTCGAAGAAAGAAGTAGCCTCAGCCACTACAAACCATACATAGTATGAAGAACTTAATGCAAAGAACTGTGAATGAATTTAGGACAAGAAAGTTAGAACATTTGGCGGGCGGGTCGTTTTCATACCTGTCCTGGACGAGGCATTCGACATCCTAACACCGAACTTTGTATGGCCCCAGCGCTAACGACGTGCCCCCCGATATTATATGCAGCCTAAGTAAACAAAAGTCAGATTATTGTAATGTGAAGACATTCTCAGTGTGTTCATTCAAGCAAGAAAACCTTCAAGAGTAAAAAATGTTCTCTTCATGTTGTTCTGTGGGACGCCATAGGCAAGAATTGCCTGTTTTTTATCAAAGAAAGAAAACAGAGTAAGCTATCTACTAAACAGACTACCGAAAATTTGTCTAGTGAACCAAGTCGAAATTCTTCTTACGTGCATAACCAAAGAATTGTGAACGTTAATCCAAAAAGCGAGCTTCTCTTCACGAGTCAGCTTCCTCGGGTCGATCTCTTCCAGTCGAGATATGAGAGACCTGAAATTTTGCAGCAACTGTTCGACGTCGCCGTTTTTCTGACCTTCCCTGTACAAACGGTTCACTTCGATCATCGTACTGTAAGGGCCGCTGAAATCTTTCATCCCTTCGACGAGGAATGGATTATCCAATCTACTGTCGAAGGAAGACGAATCGTTTCTGAACATTGGGCTCCAAATATCAGACTGATGATCCTTTGGAGAAAATCCGCTCGAGAAAGATGAAGATGGAGACGAGGAGAGGCCATTATTAGCAGCCATCGAGGGGTCGGAGAGTTTGCAGTATATAGTGGACATGCATTTCACCATATCTTCGGACAGCTTATTCGGTGAATCTACTATGTGATCCGATATGCATGTCCCGAGGTGCTCGGCCAAGCTTATTACATGCGAAGAAGAGCTTTGTGCATACTGAAACACGAAAGCCAAACAAACGGTGTTCAACACTTTGTACACAATAGCCGAAAGGTCTAAAAGATGTTGTAATAATTTTTCTAAACCTCCATCACGGATAGTGGCTGAGAATAGCAAGCCCTTAAAGCCTTATCCACCGTGTCTGCTTGAGAACGTTGAGATAGCGAAGAGTGAGAGCGTTGAACTCCAGCTTCTAGAAGCTTCTCTTCAGATGGAAGATCCACTTCTTTCCTTGTGTCAGCCTCTGCTCGAGTTTTGACTTCAGAACTTGAAAAATCAAGGCATTTTCTTGTCCTAGGAGATGTTGCTCTAGGAGTTCTACGAGTGTCTTTCTTCGAAGAAGATAACGAAGAAACTTGCTCATCGAATGCCTTTCGGTACAGAGAAAGGAGGTATTGTTCCAAGTGTCCCACTTCTATTTCTAGAACTGCAATTTCTCTTATGAGTTCAGTTGCCGACTGTAAAGAGAGAAAGGGAAAATGTTCAGTCCAAGACAAGAACCTTATTTCGTAAAAATAGCACTTCTTACATAAAAAAGGCTGAAAAGGAAGAACAAGAATATTATTACCTTTGGGATCGCAGCTTCATCAGTAACATGGATTGAAGAAGTTTTATAACCGAGTGCCTTCTCTAGAGCGCAACGGACTGATACTTGTTCCTTCAATCTCTTTTCAAGAAGCAAAATCTGCACCAAGACAATATTATCGAAAATTAGCTGACTCTGATCAAATAAAGGAGGTGTATTTCTTAGTCTGATAAGTGATACATACATACCTCTCGTCTTAAGGAGTGTTGGATATCAGCATTTGACGGCTGCTTCATTCTTCCATTCACATCAAGTTCCACATCCTAGCATAAAGGGCATTCTCATCACGTGTAAAAATCAAAGCTTTTATTACACGTCGAAAGAGTTAACAATAGACACACTGAGATCTCTTACCAACTTCAGTCTCTGAGCTTCTTCTACAGACTGCATCGACTTACTGTCCTAAGTTTCTTTATTATCAGGAAAACTGCAATTCATTAAGAAGCATTTATATTCCACTTCTACAAACAAGAAGGGACTGTATATGAAGTAA
This sequence comes from Craterostigma plantagineum, assembly GCA_027422505.1. Lineage (NCBI taxonomy): Eukaryota > Viridiplantae > Streptophyta > Magnoliopsida > Lamiales > Linderniaceae > Craterostigma > Craterostigma plantagineum. The sequence goes on from JAPQWV010000001.1 coordinate 33,483,268, forward strand.
AGCCAACAAACTGTAACATCAAAGCTGCGTTATGCAGAAATTCACAGAAGAGATGATACTCGTAAAACGTCATTACCTCTTAGAAAGATTGTCTCTGACCAGCATAGGCCATTTACCACTACTAAAACCTTAAAATCCCATTTCTGCGGAAAGGCTTATCAAGATCAGATTTTTATCGCAGAAAAAAACAGAGGATGAAGTCAAAGCCCACTATTGTCTTCTTGCCTTCTTTTTCTTGTCGCTCTGAAGGCCTGAACACTACAGAGGGTCATGTGACTAAAGCAAAAATAGCTAATGTATAAAGGCAATCCTTTGTAATTGACAATATGGAAAACGTAAATAAAAATCAAGCCTTTTTTGCCATAACGTATCTTGGCAACCTTCAATACTCTGTTCGTGCGACCATGGCTTCCGAGCTCGTTGTCTTAAAAGAAGTTAAAATAGACAAGCTTCGAGCCATTGAAACAGATTTTTTCGTGCAAGTATGCTTTCTTCTTCTCTTTAGTTGAACTGAAGAAAAGAGAATTTAATGCCAATGTCGAAGTCAATAAATCAGTAGATGCTTGGAAAGATTTTGGTAGGTACGAAATGGAGGCACTGGAAAGAAAATGGTGGCTGTGAGGGTAAAACGGTAACTAAAACATGCTATAACATCAATAATATATCGCAAGTAGAGACAATAAATAGCGAGGTAAGAGATGGACAGTCGGCACCCTTGATTTTATTTTTGTTTCGTTGTGTTGTTTGTGAACTGTGAATCTTATGACTTCATATATTAGTAAATTTATTAAACCATCTACAAAAAAATTTTACCGTGCATTTACATTCTTTTGTAGCTTAGACTAGATCCATGTTGCCAAATGTATTAACTTTGGGCATTTAAGAGGAAATCTTTTTTCGCGTATTCTTTTAGATAGGACTCAAATGTCAAATATATTAGATAACATCATAAACTTTGGGACCTTTTACTCTATAAATCCCATTTTTGGATAGTTGGGAAATATAAAAGGTTCCATACCCATTAACTATACTTAACTATAAGGCAGGTTATGACTACAAATAGATCAAAGCTACTAAAAAGAAGCTCGGAAGTTAAAAAGTTCAACAAAAAGTGGAAGGGGGAAAGGTAATATCCGAAGGTACGAGAAAATCGAGGTTAATCTAGATATTGGAAGCCACAAATTAATATATATAGGTATACCAATAATTCAATTTTGTATATTTTAAGAAAATTATTACTATCAGAATGTCTATTTGCAATTTGCAAACGTCTAGTAATGAACAAAAAAATATTATGTATAATGAACCATGTATGAATTATTAATAACACGACAATTCGAGGGTTGAAAAAGGCAAATTCCACCTTAAAAGGAATTAAAGTAGGGGGCTTAAAGAAAAACATTGGATTTTTGAAAATAGTATGACTATTAGTACTAATAATCCTTTTGTCTAATCGAATGTTGTGGAGTAATAAATAAAAATACGTAAGTGGTCGATAGTTGATGATACCATCCATACCCCCTTTGTCCTTAAGCTGATAAGAGACTTGTTTGTCTTAGAATCGGAAAATAAAATATGATTGACCTTTATCAATTGGGCTTATCGTTTCTGTCGTTACACAGACTTCCTTACGATAAAAGCTACTTTATTACAGCTGAGGCGGGGCTTACCATGGTTATTCTTACTAATTAGCTATAGATCTAGCCAATTATAATAATATAATGTTAAGTATGGGCAACAGTATTAATTTTTTTTTCTTAAATGAAATATAAAACACGGAACTGCTGAAGCCAACCATATATATACAATCTATATATTATCATACGAACAACCATCGAAACTTCTATTTTATCATGTTATATGATTAGGTACATTTCACAAGAGACCCAAAAATAAAGTCTTCTTCCCCATGTCAACTCAAATAATAATTAGCTAAATGTTTCTGCTTCAATGATTAGGTAATCGTGGGAGCAAGTGAAATCGTGAATGATTATTATTTTAAAATTTTATATAATACTAACTGACAGACATATGCTGAGCTGTCATCAATGATCGAGCGAACCACGTTAACAGCATCATTATGTAATTAAATCAAGAAATCGCAGCATTAACACAGTGTACTTAGTTCAAGGCTGCTATGAGAAGGCGAGTAAGAAAACCCTATATGATAAATTAGAAGCAAACAAATTATTATTTCTCAGAGAAGAGAAGAGACTGAAGATAACTTGGATAAATATAAAGGCAGAAAGTTCCTTTAACCTCGATATGTTTCTTTCTAGTTCAGTCAGTCTAAAAACACGTCTGACGAATGCAGAAAAAAGACAGTAATAGAATAATTATAACGTAATGAAAGTACAGAACATCCCAAGGAGACGTGGACAAGCAAGTGAATGCCAATGGTAACGCAAAAAATGGTATCTCATTAACCTTTTTTCCCATCATATCAGTAGCCCCACTCACCACCTCCCACAAATGAAAGCATGCAATGACACTTGAAGGGAGGAAAGGAAGTATTTTGTAAATAATGTAGTAGTAATGTACCTTTTGAGACTAAGGGTCAAGCTATAGCATGTTGTAGTTGAATCTTCGTTTTAGTAAGATAGCCCAGATCAGAAATTAGGAAATACGATCCAAATTGATAGATAATAATGAGTCTTTGATCGAACATTCTTCGACCTTCGTGGTCCTTTTACATTGTGACCACAAACACGCCGATTTGCAACCTGTGTCAATGGTAGAAGCAGCTTTGGCCTTATGCACTTTAGTTTTAGTATTGAGACCACCATTGCTTGTAACCTGTCTCACGTATATACGCCCAATCACATACACTATACTAACAAAAAGATATTTATTCAAGAAACCCAAAAAAATTGCTGCAAGAAAAGATTTTCTATCTTGGAATCTTGATTTTTACGTGTTCTCAAGCAAGCAGATGTACAACTTCAATTTAAACAATGCAGTAAGCCATTGGTTAAACGGGTATCCATTACAAGATCAGCAGCTGTAATTTTTCTAACTTAAAACTTCAAACCTAAAATAATTCCACCACTAACTAACTAACACCATGGCTGCTTAGAATAAGTTACCAACTCAACTTACCAAAAATTCTGCTTCTTCTTCTAAAAGAACCACGGCCACCATTAGGTTCTAGGCCTTCCAAGTTAGTAACCCAAGTCTTTTTCTTGTTTAGTTTTGATCTCTTTACGGTTCATTGGAGTTTCTTTTAGGGGACACAACGATGTTCTTGTCGAATTCTTCCTCTTTCTTGAGGAAGGCGTCTTAAATGCAGCACAGCCAGAAACATCATTAGGTCTAGAATCTGATTTTTCATCAGGAGTTTGAAACGCATAATCTTCCCAGTTGTGAGGAAATCCAATCTCGAAATTATCACATAGCTGTCGAAATGAAATTCCCATAGACAAATGGAATGATGTCAATCGCAAATCAGCACAATCAGTTGAGCGAGAAGAGAGCTTTTCATGTAAGATGTTTTTCACGGATGGACACAAACCAATTTAGGTACCATGGAATTGAACCCATTCTCAAGCGTGAGCGAACGGTTCAGAATCCCACAAGCATAACTGTAAAGTCATCAACTGTTTCGAGGGTAACAGTATTATATCTCTTTACAATTGGTGCAGAGACAAAACATCGTACAGCTCTGTTCCTGCATTGTTAAGAACCATAAAACCTTGTAATAAAACCAGCTAAACCTAAACCTTGTAATATGTTCTAATAACTGAGAAAATTTAATCCATCATCAACTAATTTCATTGGAACAGACAAGACATAGGAAGTTAATCATTCATTAACCAATGCAAGACAGATGACATGAAGGATTTGGTGTCGATGTTCAACGGAGAACATATAATAACATCATAAAGAAAAGAGTAAATCACCCTTCTATTGCAGAAGAACATATATCCACATCCATATCATTTGCTATTGCAGGATTAAAACAGAAAAAAGAAGACCGAAAAAACAAAAAAAAAAAGGAAGTGTCCTTACTCGCTAGAAGATATTCCTCCGACGCCAAGCCGCTTGTCGCCGGAATCTGACTGGGCTTTGAGGAGCCACCAATCAAGCAAGAAAACCTATACCACAAACGGCTACAACCAATTACGAGCTGGCACGTGGCAATACAGAAATATAGAAAGGAAAACTAGGGCTTACTTGTTTAGTGGGGGTAAGGGACTTCCCCGATCTATTGCCAGAATAACGAGTTGAAGGGAACCTCCGTAGACTGTCTTGGCGGCGAAACAGCTTGGGAGGTGTCGCTGCGGCCATCGAGGGAAAAAAATAATATTTTATTTTTATTTCATTTGAAGAAGAAAATAGTCCTATTAAATCCAAGACTCCACTTTTCTGTCTGGGCCGAAGAAGTTTCATTTTATATTTTATTTTATAGGCCTTCTTCACTTTTAAGCCGAACTAAATATGATAATTATCTTATTCTCAATCTGATAAAGATTAAGCATGAAGATTATGGCAATTGGACATGAATTTATTCTCAAAATCCTATTGAATCGAAAAAGATTGAGAGTGATAAACATCTGCTTGTATCTTCATCAGATTCAACACTAAATCAGCAGCGCTCAATCTCTTCTCCCATTCTCCTTCCAAGAACGCCATGCTAAGCTCCATCAACCTCGAGGAAAGTTCGGCAAGATAGCCGCGGGACTTCTCAATTCGAAGCCGTGGATCGACGAGCTGCTCAATCTCATCGGCGGCAGCCGCCGACGACATTACGAAATCGGACAGCAACACTTCGCCGCCTCGTCTTGCGAGAAGACAGCATCCCTGCCCGTAATAAGCTCCAGCATTACGACTCCAATGGCATAAACGTCCATCTTCGGCGTTACGACGCCGCTCTGAAGGTACTCGGGCGCCATGTATCCCTTTTCTCCTCTAACCCTAAAAGATCGAGGCGAACCCTTATTTGCCCTCACCATCCCGAAATTTCCGATCTTGCCCCTGAGCTCGCTGGTGAGGAAGATATTTCTTGAAGTGACGTTCTTGTGGACGTAAGGTGGATCGGCGAAGTTGTGAAGGTATTCGAGCCCCTTTGCCACGTCTAAGGCAATGAGGATCCTCGTGTGCCAGCTTCGTATGCCGGGGGAGCTTTCATCCCTAAGCCATTTCCTGAGAGATCCGTCGTGGAGGTATTCATAAACTAGGTACAGATCACTATCATGTTGGCAGACGCCGTAGAGGCTTACTAGGTTCAAGTGGTTGATGCTTGCGAGGATCTTTACCTCGTTCGCCACGTCAGCATTCGTGGTCTTCTTTATTACGGATGGTTTGCCTCGGAGGACGCCTCTGTAGGCCGAGCTGCTCAGCTTCTTGAGTGGGCTGAAGTTTTCCGTAGCCGTTTGCAGTTCTTGGTACTCGTATGTCTTCATGGTTTCTCCCGTCCTTATGACAATGCTCATGAAGTTCTCTGGTAATGGAGTTTGGTCCTTCAAAGACGATGATCTTTGCATTTTCTTGTGGCAAAAGCAATAGACAACCACAAAGCAAAGGGCTGCTAGAACGGAACCGATGGAAAGCCCCACGTAAATTCCTTTAAGGGAGATCGAGCTCTTCTTATCCCTTTTCTGGGGGATTATAGCAGGCGAAGAATCATTCGACGGTTGGTAATAACTTCGCATGTCGGAGCTCGACGGTTTTCTATTCAGTGGAATCAAGATAGTCGTAAATGGTAAAAGTATTGGGTCTTAATCGAAAAATCCATTGGCTGAAGCTGTACTCCTCGAGCTTACATTGAACCTTTCGCCGATCAAAGGGATCGTATCTTTCCATTGAACCAAATACGTAAGCAATTACTTAGTTCCCATTTTCATCTGTTCTTGCGCAGGACAAGCACATCTAAGTGGTACTCGAAGTATGTCCCCAGGTAGAAGGTCAGTTTCGCCATAAGGATTCTCCTTCTTAAGAGCGTCGCAAGTTGTGAGCCCTTGGAACGTCTCGTTGGCAATCGTAAAGTACGTTTCTTGCTGATCTTCGTAGGTGTAAGAAGCGTTGGATTGATAGTACCGACTGGAAGAACAGTAGCAGTTGATGGGGATTACAACATCGGTTTCTGGGAGTAGATTCGAAGAAGTCGAGATGTTGTTGACTTGGGCTAATCTTGAAGGGTCGGCGGACGTCAGGTTTGAAGTCGAAGTGACAGAAAGATAAGGTGCTTTGGTCCGAAACATAAGGTAGGCTGTGCAAGAAGGGTTTTCTCGGTGGCAAGTGTTATCACTGAGATACCAGGGCAAGAAAGATGTGATCTTTTTGAGTTTTATATCACTGAGATAGGAGATTCTTGTAACTCGTTAGAAAACACTGCCGGCCTCGTATGATCTTACCAGTTCAATCCTAAATGAAGTTTCAAGTTTTTGCTGACATAAAGAGTTAGAAAAACCCCTGAAATGGTCTGTTCTATCTAACTCAGACAGTTGGAACTAAACCAGACGAAGATGCTTCACTATATTGCACTGTATCCGTGTAGTGAAATGAAAAAATCTAGACATCTAAAGTCGGCCCCACTGATAAATAATACGCCCATTGAGTTGAGCTGTAGGCGTTATCCACCTCTAAAAATCACTGGAAAAATATGAACCAAACAAATCAAAACACAACAGAGGATCTCAGATAATGGAAGCTTGATTTGAGTTCACCAATGAACATGTTCAAATTCTAACACTACGCTGGTTTCAAATATGGTAACCATACTCACACCGCATTCCTTCAAATTCAAGAACACCCTTCTTCTTCCATCAATTAGTCCCAGACAAAGTCACGGTGTTAAGCCCATATGCTGTTGCAATCTAAGGAAGCAAACCCAGCGATCAGTTCAAGAAACTCATTCTTACAAGAACACAAGTTGGGTCTCAAATGTGCAGCAGGGACTAACGGCACTTGCCATCTCTTTGGCCCTCAATTTTTCGCTCCCTGTTTTGACAGACTGCGCATTAGCCTCAGAATTCAATGTTCTCAACGAGGGCCCGCCGAAAGATTCGTACGTCGTCGATGACGCCGGCGTTCTTAGCAGGGTTACGAGGTCTGACTTGAAGAGGTTGTTGTCTGATTTGGAGTCGAGGAAAGGTTACCACATCAATGTTGTCACCGTGCGGAAACTCACTGTAAGCTCAAACTCTTTCTAGCAGTAGTATCCTTCCTTGAAACTTCCATTGTACATGTAAAGATGTTAACTTTGGCCAACTGTATGAAGTTTGCTCGATGTAAAGATGTTTCCTTTTTTCTTTCCGGGTCGAAAGAGCAAAGCAGATGCATTTGAGTACGCCGACCAAGTTTTGGAGAAATGGTATCCAACTATTGAGGAAGGGAACAACAAAGGCATAGTTGTTCTTATTACCTCTCAGAAAGAAGGCGCAATTACAGGTGGCCCTGAGTTTGTCAAAGCCGTTGGTGATACCATTCTTGATGCCACTGTCTCAGAGAATCTACCAGGTTAATATTATATATGTATGTATGATGTTCAAATTTAAGCAAAACTGTATTGTTTCTAACGATGATGATGGTCTTAAATTAACTGCAGTTCTAGCAACAGAAGAAAAATACAATGAAGCAGTGTTTAGTTCCGCCAAGCGCCTTGTGGATGCTATCGTTGGCCTGCCCGATCCTGGCGGTCCGAAATCTAAAGACTACAAAAGAGAATCTAACTTCAAAACTCGAGAGGAGACCGACGAAAAACGAGGCCAGTTTACTCTTGTAGTTGGAGGTTTGCTAGTGATTGCTTTCGTGGTTCCTATGGCTCAGTATTATGCATATGTCTCCAAGAAATAACCGAATAATTTCATTATATAAGAGGAAAGATGTTCCCCTGACTGATCATATGCATGCAACAGTTTTTCATTATAGAATAAGCAATTAGCAGTGCCATCGTTCTCATTGTCTGTTACTTCACACGACAGGCACTTCAATTCCTGTAACAAATAACCTTTTTTGTGTAGTTTTTGGTGGCAGTGTAAGTTATTCGAGGATTTGGTGTTATAAGAATCAGAATTCGATTTACAGACAAGAATCGCGAGCAAGGGACTCGTTTTTTAAAATCTTAGTTTGAGTAAAAATGGCATCTTGTCTGCAAATGGTGGATCCGAGTATTTTCCTGTAAGAATCTGCATTGCTACGTATTGGTTTGCAGCCTCAGTGTAATGAATCCCGTCCCAGTTCACATACTCCGTAGTATCATTACAACCTTTCGCCGTCACAGAGCTTCCATCGATAACTTTCGTCTGCCCACAGACAATTCTACTGTCGTAATTCAGCGGAGGGCCTCCATATCCACAGCAAGCCATTAATGGCTGCTCAAACCCTATAAGTGAAGTGAGATTAGATCGAACGTTTTAGATTAGATGCTCTGTAAGTAGAAGAATATGCTTCTTACCATAACGCGAATAGTTAGCTATGAGATTCGACTTGATAGCGTAGATGTCGACGTACGTGACATTACCATCTTGAAACTGCCCTTGCAGTTTCTTACACAAGGCATGAAGTTGCAGGTTGAAAAGCTTCGCAGCTTGGTTATGGAGGCTTACGCATCCAAGCTCGTCGAGCTTCGATGGGTCACTACCAAATTTTGCAATATTCTGAGGCAAGCAACCTAAAGGCCCAGTGTTGTGAATCCAGAAATTCCTCGCCCCTTGATCGTATAATTTCTGCACATAGATCAAACGATTGATATATTCGTTGGATATTTATTACACGAGGTATATATTACAGACCTGAATGCCATTTTCGAATTCTGTTAGAACGGTTGGGATTGAAGCGAGGATTTGATCGAATGTCTTGGAGTAGAAAGCGCCGGCGATGTCGTTCTGGCCTATGTCAAACATGTAAAGAGCGCTTTGGAAGTAATCTTGGGCCGGGATAAACCTGTCGTATTTTCTCGCTGATCCTCGCCCAGAAAAAAGATAGCGTGAAAAACGGAGTAGTTTTTGAACTCCATAGCTCTTGTTTTAAGACAACACAGTACTAGGAAAGGAAGATCAAGAAAAGGGAAGGGAGAAAAACACACGTACTTTTCGCCTGGATTTCTTGAACTCTTGCCTTGAACCTCAAAAACTGAGAAACTTGAATCCCAAAGGAAAATGGGCTCACGGACGAAGCAGTGGCTGGTAGGATGGTCGAGCCAGCGGCAGCAAAGTTGCACCCACGTCTGAAAATCGGCGCACCGACCGAGTCCAGGTAAGAGTTCAGAAATGGCAAGTCCATTTCATCCACTGTTTAGTTAGTTACATTACATCAGCCCAAAAAGACAACGCATGGTAATAAAATTCAAGTTCAAGAAAAAAAACGATCTTTTACTTAAAAAATCGTTGATTAGGCGCCCATCGGAGAACCTCCCTGACGGTTTTTGGAAGTAAGTCTGGCCATAAGGTGGCTCGATGGTTTCGAACCCTGCTGCTATACGAGCGCCCGTGTCTGAATTTGAATCCCCGAAGTTGAAAACTGCTGGAAAGTTAAAGTCTATGGATTTGCAGGAGAGTGGAAGAAGGAAGGCGATGAAGAAGAGGAAGAGCTTTGAATCCATGTTCTTCATCTCAATGTGTAGAATTGAGTCTGATATGTGTCTAAACCTATAAGGGATTGCTTGATTAGGTACTATAATACTTGTTATGTGCACTCAAAGTTATCTCCTTACACCTTATCATATCTGCAAGCATAGGCATACTTTTATTCCGTTTGTTGCACTTTTTGTTAGTTGTCAAGTTCTTGTCTGGTTTTCACAATAGTGTCCGAATATTGGGTGGGTCTAATTTAAATTTCCAACGTATTTTACTGGTCTTATTCAACCTTAATGAAAGAATTAACATTCGCTTAAAACTTTGTTATTGCAGCTTTAGTTTCTTCAACTCATTGAACCTCTCCACATCAAAATTCTCCAGCGCCATCAACCTTCTCTGCTTCGCTACGAACCTGCTGTGGTAGAACCCTTCGAAAGATGGCTCCTTTGAAGTTCTCAGAAAGAAGGCATACCCACACAGAAAGTACAGAGACGTTACGTAGAAACAGATGGGCTCCATCACGTCCCAAGAAAGTTCCCAAAACGTTAGCCTTATGAAAGCCGCCGTTTGGAAGAAGAGAGCGGCGAGACCAAACCACAGCTCGCGCCGTACTAGGTTGTCTGCTCTGGCGTCTATAGCCAATTTCGTCTTCTCCATCTCTTCAAACTGTTGGGCGATTCTTGGATCTCTGTTATCGTAGTGTGGCAGCGAAGGTGGTGGGATTAGGCCTTTGATGGCTTTCAAGATCTGAAGGGAGAAAGAAAGGGGACAGTAAACATGTGTGAAAAAAGACTGCAATGGAATCAGTAAGAAAGATGAGAAAAAGGACCAACCTTTGCAGGCTTGAGGTACGCCATGTTCTTGAGAACGATCACCGCCCCAGATTGTTCGAGCATTTCTGCAAACTCCAAACCCTGTTCGAAACTAGCGCAGTCTTCTGCGCAGATCCTTAAGAACTCGTCGTAGCCAACGCAGTCTTTCTCTATTTGATTCAGTTTTTCTTTAATCAGCTCAAGCTGTGAAACCTTCAGTACCTTCACTGCTTCTTTCAAACCCACCATTTCATCGTAGGCCGGATTTGTCAGCCCATTATGGAGTTTCAAGTTATCATCTCGGAGTTTTTCTAGTAGATTCTCAGCACCGATGGTGGTGAGATAAGTGGGCTGAATGTCAGGTGGCTTCTCGCGGCGGAGATGTCGCCGGAATATTCCATCGGCGGCGTCTGGTGGGAGGTGATTGAAGGGTGGTGGAGAAGGTGATTGATGATCGCATGCGGCGGAGAAGCGGCAGTCATAGGCCGTTGATGGCGGCGTGCGGTGGTTGATGATTATTCTTGATTGGACGGCGAAGGGTAGTCGGGCTACTAATGTTTTCTTTAACGCCGCCGCCGCCGCCATGTGATTGTTATTTGATATTTTATTATTTATTTGGGAAGAAAGAAAATATGGATGGAATTATAACGTTAGTCTTGGGTTTGAATGTGGTTGATTTTACAGTATAGATGATAGATGAGAGTTGAATTGAGTCATGAATGGGGAGATGTTCATGGAGAAGAGACGATAATGGGGTTATTAATAGTCCCTCACCAGTCGCCACATCTAACATATATATATATATATATATATATATATACATATTTTAATCATATAGTCTTAAATTTTTTTTGTCATTATCACTATCGTTATTTATGCTCTCGTGATTTAGGGCAGCATAATTTCACGGAGCGTGCTTTACAAGGTGACACTTGGTAGGCCATAAAATCAAGGAAAGAGTTAATCTTCGCTGTCGATACATTATTATAGGCTTCACCGTGTGGAGGCTTTGATGACTTTGACCTTGATTTTTGAATGGTAACGTCGGCGGCTACTATTAATGCGTGTAATGAAGAAAAAACGTCTCGCCGCATAACTTATGAAAGTCTCTTTGAGCAAACAAACCACGTACGAAATACGTCGTAATGAGGTGATGCCATTATTGATTAAAGCTTTGAATTTGATGCCTTATCTTGGAATTGATTTCATTCTTGTAAGCACACTCCTAAAACCATAAGAATAACATTGTTTGGATTGATTTAAAGGAAGTATAAAGCACTAACGTTAGCTGGGGGCTTTTGAAGTGACCAAGAATGCCTCATATTGTCTACCATCCATGGATTCGTCTTGATTCGATTATCTCCTCCACCAAGAGGTGATCGGTGTCTATCTACACATGAGCTAACAACCACATATATATATATATTCGATTATATCTCGAAACATACATACCAAGGTGTCCATTCGAACACTGCCTAGATATTTTTCCTTACTAAGGATGATCAATGTCCTATCCTAGTAATCCTGGTACAATCTAGTTAATCATTTTGTTGAAATATTAATATTAAGAAAACGAATTGACAACGAAGTCGTTGTAGTATAGTGGTAAGTATTCCCGCCTGTCACGCGGGTGACCCGGGTTCGATCCCCGGCAACGGCGTTATCTTTTGCCCTTTTGAAAGTTTAGTGGGCTTGGGCCGAATATAATTAAGTTGGGCCATGTAAAAAAGCTGGCCCAATTTCAATAAAATTTTTATAGGCCTGGGCCGAATACGACATGCTAATTAACGGAACATCTTTACTTTTTGTTTTTTTCTTTTTCAAAAAAAAATAAATCCTATAGAACAAGTTCGTTTGTTTCACAAGCTATCAAATTCAAATTACTTTAAAAGTAGGGGAGATTCGAAATTGACACTGATTGGAGATTTGCATTCATTCTAATTATGAATGGAATGTAGTTTAGCTGTCTTTGCTTGATTAATAATATTGTGAGAGCAAAGCAAGAATATGGCATTCTTCTATTCAAGTCTTTTACCTAATTACCCCTCAACTAGACTGCGCAAGAAAATGTTTGTGACTCAACTCAAAATTCAATCCAAGGGCAAATTCGTCTAAATGAGTTTGCGTACCACGTTCTCCCCAGAAAAGGCGGCCTCATTGAATCCCCGAAACACCCCTGACACGACTTCAAGAAACAAACCTTCGTATAGGATAGAAAGGTAATTACATGCATTAAGCGTAAATAAAAAAGAAAAAAGTGAAAATGAAATGGAACAGAAGTGAGTGATCGTGTGGGTGGCTCTGCCAAAAAAGGCCCAAGTGAGAGAAAAAGTTTCACGTTGCCGGACTTTAAACCATCTATTCACCGGAATTGAGGAACTCAATTCACGTCCGCTTCGTAATTTTTAAGGCTCTCTCGTAAATAATTCACCGCTCCATGTTAGTGGTTTGATCCGTGCAAATGTTTACGCCTCAGAAGATGTGGTCTCGGCCGCCGAAAAGGAAGGATGGGTCGAATTCTGTGCCTGACCCTAGCCCGGTCGGGCCGAGCGACAGGGTTTTGGGAGAAGAATCTTTAGTTGATAGGGTTTCGAAGCTCGAAAACGAGGTGAGTTGATATGTTTAATTTTGGGTTTTTTTTAGCTCGAAGTTTAGGATGTTCTGGGTGTTGTGTGGTGGGATTAGATGGGTGAAGTTTTTCTTTCTATGGTGGTGCGTCGAGTGTGCAATTTTGAGAACTGTACTTTCGAGTTGGCTGATTGGGCATGATAGATCCACTGAGGTGTCGTTGGAATTTTGAGTAAATATGAATTGTGGGACGGTTTGAGTTAGTTAGCTGTTAGGTGGAGTATTGTAATTGTTGAAATATGTTGAAAAAGGATAGGGAAGAAATGAAGAATGTATGTTTTTTTTCTGTGTTTTACAATAACAAAATCATTTTTGGTTAACCAAATGTTATGTATAGGATCATCTTGTATACCTCCTTTTTTCTTAACGCAATTTCCATTTTTGCGCCGCCTTATCTTTTTTCACCTTAACCCAGATAATATATTTTTTAAGGTTTGTTTGACAAGTTTCAAGTGTGTTTGGATTAGTTGCCCTAAATTTACGTCTTATAAAAAATTGGATCGTTCAGAATTTTCAAATTAAGCAGCATAGTGACTGAAATTGGGAGTATATCAGAAGTTTCGTTATCTCAATTTCTGTTGTAAGTAAGGAATATTTGTGGGGAAAGTTATGTGTTTGATTTATGATGTACGTGGATCTTACTAGTGTTAAGGAGTATGGCGGTGTAGAGGACTCATGCTTATATCCCTTTATGAGGCTGCTCTTGCATGAATGAGTAGTATCTACCCTAGCTGTAGTGTTGGAATATTTCTACTGTACGTGTTTGCACAAAATCCGTCTGAAGACATTTTAGGTTTTCTGATTACACATATGTAATGAAGCTTTTGATATTAATAACTGCAGCATTGTTTTGGGTGGCATCTGATTTTTGCTTTCGACAACAGATTTTTGTTAATACAGTTTATTAGCTGTTTAATTGTGACTTTTGCCTTCGTGTATTTTTTATCTGGTGGTGATTCTTTACCTAACCCATCCTTCACGCAGCTCTTTGAGTATCAGTACAATATGGGCCTTCTCCTGATTGAGAAGAAGGACTGGAACTTGAAGTTTGAAGAACTCACACAAGCTTTAGAAGATGCAACATATGCTCTGAAAAGTGAACAAGCAGATCATGCAAGTGCTATTTCTGAAGTGGAGAAGCGTGAAGAAAGTTTAAGGAAGGCACTGGGTGTTGAAAGACAGTGCGTGGTTGATGTAAGATAAGATCTGTACTTTGGTATTTTATGAATTTTCTTGGATTTTTCGTTCCATTGATTATGGATGGTTTCGTTCGTTGCACGACATACGATATAATTTTAACTTTTTCATGGAGAGTAGAATGAATCTTGTTCCATATGTTCGTGATATAATCTCATGAAGCAACTTACAGCTGTAAGCCTCATGCTATTTTTAGCGCGTAGATCTAGTAGCTTGCGAGCTAATAAGTTGATTGAACATCATATACATTAGTCACTTGTCCAAAATTTCTAACCACAAAATAGATTCTCCTGATGTTTCTAATTGATAAGACTGTGTATTCACTTAAAGCTTTCCTTGTGTGAAGGTTGAAAAGTTACTAGGATGATTGGCTTTATTTTTTTTTTTTCTACTCCCTGTGGTGGAAAGTTATTGACTTCCTTGGTTTACACAGCTTGAGAAAGCATTACGTGAGATGCGCTCGGAACAAGCTGAAATCAAGTTTAATGCTGATTCAAAACTGGCAGAGGCCAATGCTTTAGTTACTAGTGTTGAAGAGAAATCTCTTGAGGTCGAATCGAAGTTCCATGCAGCTGATGCCAAACTTGCTGAGGTCAGTAGGAAGAGCTCAGAACTTGAAAGAAAATTTCAAGAGCTCGAGAGCCAAGAGAATGTCCTTCGAAGAGAGCGATCCTTGTTCTCAACTGAGTATGCATAAAGTGTTTTATTTCCCGTAGGCCGTATCTTACTTTGTATTTCGGAAGTTTGATCCCTAAAGTTGAAATCTTTTACCCATTTTTTCGCTATTATTATATTTTGTCAGGCGTGAAGCTCATGACGCCACTCTATCTAAACAGAGGGAGGAGTTACGTGAATGGGAACAGAGATTGAAGGAAGCAGAGGAGAGGTTGGCTGATGGTAGAACATTGTTGAATCAAAGAGAGGAAAGGGCTAATGATAACGATAAGCTTTTGAAGCAAAAGCAGCATGATCTTGTAGAGTTAGAAAAGAAGATCAATATGGCAAATGTTAGCTGTAAGAACAAGGAAGATGATATAAACAGTAGGCTAGCAAATGTCTCTCTAAAGGAGAAGGCAAGTCTTTTTCTTTTTTTTTTTCTACGTTTGCTGGAGATAGGTTTTATTCTGTAACAGATAACATTTTCTAACATCAATTTTTTCGCGGCAGGAAGCGGATAGTTTCCAAAAAAGCTTGGAGGAGAAGCATAAGAAACTATTGGAATGGGAAGAAAAGTTGAACACGAGAGAAAAAGTTAGTCCATTGTTGTTCTGGACTGTTATTTTAAATCTATTACTTGCCATGCATTTCATCTATAGCTTAATTTTCATGTTGGCCAAATTTATCACAATCATCTTCATTATATGCAGTTGGAGATGCAGAAATTGTTGGATGAACATAACGTTGTTCTGGCTGAAAAGCAAGAAGCGTTTGAGAAGGAGATAGATGAGAAGAGAAAGCTTCAAGAGGAAGAGTTGAAAAAAAAGGTGGCTGAGATTGCGAATAAGGAAATTGAAATCACACACGTGGAAGAAAAAGTTGCTCGACGAGAACAGGCTGTTGAAAAGAAACTCGAAAAAACGAGGGAGAAAGAGAAAGAACTCGACCTAAAGTCAAAAGCCTTGAAGGAAAGAGAAAAGTCCTTGAAAGCTGAGGAAAGGAGCTTAGAGAATGATAAAATACAAATTCTTGCCGAGAAGGAGGAGTTACTCAATTTGAAGACCGAACTTGAGAACCTCAAGTCTGATTCTGAAAAACTGCAGATGAAGATAAATGAAGAGAGAGAAAAATTAAAAATTACTGAAGAGGAAAGGATGGAACTAGCACGCCTACAAACAGAGTTGAAACACGAGATCGAGAAATATGGGGTTCAAAGTGAGCTACTTATGAAGGAAGCTGATGATTTGAAACAAGAAAAGGAAAGGTTTGAGAAAGAATGGGAAGAGCTCGATGATAAAAGAGCCGGACTGAAGAAAGAACTAGAAGATATTTTAGAACAGAAAAACCTTGTTGAAAAACAACTGCAGTACGAAGATAAAAGATTACAAAACGAGAAGGAGGAAACGCAGAAATACGTGCAGAGGGAATTAGAAGCTCTTAAATTGGAAAAGGAGACAATTGCAGATAACCTGGAGCATGAAAGGAAAGTAATGGCTGAACAGTTCCAGAGCGAGAAAAGTAAACTGCTTCATGATCTTGACATGCAAAAACAAGAAATAGAGGCAGAAATGCGAAGAAAGCAAGCAGAGACCGAGAGTCGTTTGCGTGAGAGGGAAACCTTGTTTGAAGAAGAAAGAGAGAAGGAACTTAACAATATCAACTTTTTGAGGGATGTGGCCGGGAGGGAGATGGAAGAGATGAAGCTGGAAAGAACTCGAATCGAGAAAGAGAAACTAGAAATCTCATTGAATAAGCAGCATGTGGAGGAACAGCAAAATGAGTTGAAAAAAGACATTGAGGAGCTGGTAAGCTTGAGCCAGAAATTGAAAGATCAAAGGGAACACTTCATCAAGGAAAGAGAAAGATTCATTGCATTTGCCGAAAACCAGAAAAGCTGTACAACTTGTGGGGATTCAATACGTGAGTTTATGCTGTCTGATCTCCATCCTTTAACTGAACTGAAAAGCTTTGAGGCACCTCCTCTGCCAATAGTGGCTGAGAATTATTTGAAGAAAGTTGGAGAAACGTCTGAGAGGGCTCATAATGAAACTTCCCCTGTTGGTACCATTGGAAAATCTCCCGATGGAGGTGGAACTATGTCTTGGCTCCGGAAATGTACCTCAAAGATATTGAAATTCTCACCTGGGAAGAAACTCGAACTTAATGATGCCCCAGATCATCCTACTCGGACGTCAGCAGAAACACTACGTGATCAAAGGGAGCTAGCCCAATCTATACAAGTTGCAAGTTATGCTTTAGGTATCCAAGATGGTTGCATTAGTGAGAATCAAGATGTTATAGCCCTATCAGGTGATCAAGATCAAACTACTGTCGCTGAGGATTCGTCAAATTCTGACTTGGGACCAACCAGAAGGGGCAAGCCTAGGAAAGGTCGAACTAGGCAAGGAAAGGCTGCTGGTTCTGAACAGGAGAATAATATCCAGTACAATAATGGTGATATGGAGAATCATGTCGCTACAAACGAGGAAAGCTTAGCGGAATCTGATATACCCAAAACACGGAAATCTAAGAGAAAGCGGACAAATGCAAATGAATCTATTGCGACTGCTTCTGACAATCTGACTGGAGACAATCAAGATAGCAACATCGAAGTTCATCAACCAAAGAGAAGACAGAAGACTGTTGCAGCCGAACAAACCTTTGTTCAGAAACGATACAACCTCAGGCGCCACATTAAGTAAGGCTATTTTATTGACTGATGTACCTCCAATTTGCTTTTCCTTTTTCTATTTCCATTACATTTTAAATCCTTATGGGTTCATACAATTTTCTTCTCAGACCTGTTGATCCCGTTGCAAATGGAACTAGAGGGAGGAAGGGCAAGGAGAAAGAAGCATCTACACGCTCCAAAAAAAGTAAGGGTGCAGAAGATGAGCCTTTCATAAGGACTGACGAGTTTTCTGCTGACAGTCCTGTGAGTACTCTCTCTCGCCCCTCTCTCTCCCTCTCCCGCCTTCTCTCTCTCTCCCCTCGGACACTAGTATTTCGATATGATGCTGCGCATGAGCAATTTGGCGGTCTATCAGATTTGGGAGAATATTTTTTGTTCCTTGCAAACTTCTTCTCAACGAGTTCAAAATCTATGGCTAACAGACTTGTGTATCTTTTCTTCCATCATTACAGCTAAAAGATTCCACGGGTAATGTGGATTTGAGTGAGGCGGGGAACGGAACACCACAAGATACCAGAGAAGGTGGTGAAGAATTCAACAGTGAGGCCCTTGGTGAAGATGATGTTGAAGAGGAGGAGGTTGAACATCCTGGTGAAGTTTCCATCGGAAAGAAGCTGTGGACCTTTCTGACAACGTGAGAAGAGAGTATCCCCAACTCTGTGTTGAAGCCCCCAATTCTTATGTTCTTTTTTGTTGGTATGGTGATGGACTTTTTGTTTGATCTTGTTTCGATTCGTAGTGTCGTGTGTATCACTAGTTTATAATTTGCAGAAATTACAAACGTTAGACGAAGATTTCTCCAGGTGGGGGAGTTGAATGACAGTCTTCTCTGCCTATTCTGCTGGGTTTGTTGAGTGCTTAGTGTATTTCCACTCTTTGAAGAAACTACTTGTATTTCGATTCCAATTTATATGTTTTATCATTGTATTGCATTATTATTTTCTTACCGGCGTAATCTCAACAATTCCTACAACTTATGCACTGCCCATTTGCCCATAATTAAACACCAGTCGATCCACACATAAACGCAAGAACTTCATGGTCTAACACAATATGTCAAACTATAGAGCATTCAAGCATGCTCACCATAAACAAGAAATGGTTATTACTTTACAGTGAACTTTGATTCATCATAAAATTCCTTACCTCGGAGAAGAATATAGGGCTACATGAATCACCATGTCTTGCGCTCTGACCACGATGATCTGCCATATCTAGGGCTCCGTAATATCGCTGCGCTGTCTCGTCGTGGACTGAAACTTGAGTCAGAAGGCGAATCATCGAGTCGCTGTCTACTCACTGGCCAAGAGCTTCCATAAGTAGGGCTCGAAGAGCTGTAATGTGGACTAAAACCTGAGTCAGTCCCACCGCGATGCCTACGAAAATGATTAGCCAGAGAAGGGCTGGTTCCAGGTTCACAGCCAGGTGGGCCATCGTCATCTTCAGAGTCTATTTCCCATCGTTTTTCGCTCCGATTTCCTCGTTCAGATGAGTTATCGTATCTAATACGATCAGAACCATGTTTCGCATAGTAATCTCTATAGTCTGAGGACCACCTACGATTGTCATATTCCCCTCTGTTATGATTTTCGGATGTGTGGCTAAATCTCCAATCCCTTGATATGTCAAGACTCGAAGGTGGTGGTGCCCATAGTGTTTCATCTGCATTTTTTGGCACTGGAGCGTTTATTCCTGGAAATTCCACCGTCATCTTCCGAGGTGGCTCGATCTCATTGGAATCGAGGATTTCCCCTTCTTCACCATCTATACTGTTTTTCTCCTCCCCAAAAATCGTAATCCCTGAAGGTTGATCCTCTATTCCTGAGGAAATAAAAAGTGAATATACCATGTATTTTAGAGAAGTTTAGTCACAACCAGCTCACATTCGCAAAAAGGGCATATCATAAGTTCAAACTAATATATGCTATCTTATTGGATAACATCAAAACCCCAACGGAGTTGGGATGCTCCCTTAAGTTTAGGTCGCATAACCTCAATACGACAATATCAGAAATTATGTTACCTAAATATCCAGGTGGATATCCTATTTCTCGCATTCTGTTAAGCCATGGAGGTGGGTCGAGCTCCTATAAAGGATGAAGAAAAGAGTGAACAAATTTATTACAGTTCCAAAAGACAATTAGAATGCCAGACCCAAAATTTTTGACAACTTGCAAAACTAGATAGACAATCTAATGGCTGATGGCTATACATTATTGACCAACAAATAAATCTTTCTACGAGAATAGTTTCACTCACTCGAAGGCCCAAAAGTCGTTGCGTTTCAGCTTGAAGGACACCTGGAGCCAAACCATCATATTTTCCCTTGGGAGTACTTTGATAGTACCGAAGGCTATTACGTGAGAGAGCATTTTGGCCTTTTTTAGATTTGTGCTCTTTTCTTGATTTATTTACGGCAACATTGTCACGTGGCTTAGGGCAATCTTTTAGAGCATGACTGTAGGAACCACAGTTGAAACAACGAGAGGCATTTACTTCAGCTCCGCTGCATGTTAAATGAAAAGATATTATATTTACGGGCAGTAGAACATTAGCGAAGGAGTTCTGGTAAATATATCATAAAAAACTGCCTTTTAGATAGCAAGTAACATTGAACATCATACCCGTTTAAATTTCCATCACTGGTCAATGCTAAAGAATAACCACGATCATAATGAGGAATATCAGAGCCATCTAACTCCATATCTGACTGCTTGTTTGCTTGGTTATCGAACCAAAATGTCTGCATATTAAAATCATGATATATATTAAGATACATGCTATACGTTTCTAATCCGGAGAAGCAACTCAATACAAGGAACAAGTAATACAGAACGAGGTATCATACTACTGCAGAGGGTTTATCTAAGCCAACGCTGAGAGCTGGAAAGTATGTCTCTTCCCCTGTGAACTGCTCCACGTCCAAACCCTGGGATGAGTCGAAAGGCGATAAGTTTAATACAAGGAAATGCAACTCTATTAGAAACAAACCGGCAAAGCAATAATGGTGTCTAGAGAGAATCAGCCATACATTCGATGAAGAGCAGTTTTTAGCATGCCACTTCGACCACTGTTGTAATAACTCCTCAAGCTTTTGCTTACTTTCACTGAAAAATGGAACTTAATTATAAATCTATCTGTCACCCCATATTTGACTATTTGAAGAACCATACCTGGTCAAAGAACGATAGACGACATGAACTGAAGGTAGCTGCTCATCAACAGCTACCCGCGATCTCTTCCGTCTAGGGCTCGCTGGAAGATCGTGTTATGGATCATATAACACCAGAAAGTTTGTTGATATGATGAAGAAAAAATGAGATTACTTCTATGGAAACCAATGGAGTGTGCGTTGTCAGGTTTGTGCTAAATCCTGTACAACAGCTTGGAAAGGATACAAGTGGCATGTGTACCCTCTTCGCTAACAAGGGTTTTGTCTGGTTCATGGTCACTGATATTGCCCTCATTTTGATCAGCTAAAAACCCAGTTTCAGCATCTTCCGCGCTGACAGAATTTAAACTTTTTACTACAGAAACAGACTCTGATAGTTCAAATCCAACTGGCGCGGAAGACTTGGGTTCACCATTTTGTTTGGCATCCATAAACTTTGATTTCACGATAGTTTCAAGATCTTCGTTATCAGTCTTCACAGTGATTTCGTCCTTTACCTCTAAGTTCAGAAAGAAAGTCTCAGCGACATTGGCTTCACGTCCTGGTTCACACACATCATCATCAGCACTATCTTGTTCTGAATTACTCAAAGCTGATAGTTTAATGATATCCTCAGCTTCCATATTTGAGAGTGTCCGTTCCGATCACACAACAACCTACACCGACACAATTGCCCACCATAAAAAACAGCATCCCTATATTTACTTAACCACAAATAACAAACTTGATGCATAAAGCTCCAGAAATACATCAGCACTACGTAGGATCCCCAAATTGATCAGACTCCAGCAAATTTGAGCCAAAAATATTGACTTGCAATAAGATATGTTTTCCACCCCGAAGAAAGTTACCTAGAAACAGGTAACACTGCCACCAGGAAATGGATGAATAACAACTACTTAGACGCACAAAACCGTAAAAGGACCCGCAACTCAATCAACTCCTAATGGAATAAAAAGAGATACTTCCCAGCAAATTCGACATCAAATTACAAAATAACTAATTTGGAAAAGAAGAAAAACAATAATTAGGGCTCTTAATATCTGTACCTAAAACCCAGGTTCCGTTTAGCCCACCGAATTGACAAATCTGAAACCTGCCGCAGCTAGCAAGCAGCTGAAAGAAGAAGCCCGCGGTAGCAAAAACTTTATCCAGCGCCGAGAGGGAGCAATCTTAGATAAAGCAGCGTCTGCGGTCGGCGATCTCCCTACACCGATTTTGCCTTTTCTTTTTCCTTTTTTCTATGGGATATTTTGGCTGGTCAACTCGCCAACACCACCGACGATTTTTGAATTATTTCCAATTTTAGGAATTGATTATCTTCTGAGGAATATCAACGTATGTAATAAACAAATCGGGCGAATGCGAACCACTTCGATTGACGAAGATTCTAATTTAAAAAGATAGTGTTTCCGTGAATATAAACAATTTAATACAACGATCATCATCTTCATCGCTTATATATACTTATTCTCTCTCCTCAGCAGTTCTTGCAACATATCATTCCAAGCATCAATCGGACCAGGCAAGCACCAATGAACGCAGTCATTGGGCATGACCCGACTATCCTCGGGCCAATGCCCGAACCGACTCGGATGCCCATCGGGTCGCATCGCCATAGCCTTAGTCGCATCAAAAAGCTTCACCTTCTTCTTCTTCCCCCCAACAACAACTCCCTCCCTCGCAATCCTCAGCTCCTCCAACTGTATCGTGTACATATCCGTGAGCACGCCGGCGGACTCTCCCCTCTTCAGCGGCGCCGTCCTCCTGCAGTCGCCGCCGCTGTCCCAGCCGCCGCCCTCGAAGTGCGACGGCGCGAAGGTCCTCAGAAAGGCGGCGCCTTTGAAGCCTTGGGCTTCGTTTATTGCAGCCAAGGCCGTCCTAAATGCTCGGCGGTAGCTGAAGGAAGGAGGCAAGTGCGTTATGTTCTGTTCGGGGCAGTAGAGGCAGCCCACGAGGGTTTCGTTAAGGAAGAAGTAAGTGGGTCGGGAAAACCAGTGACCCGCCGAGATTAGGACGTAGTCGGAGCTTTGGATCTGGGTCGTCCAGTTCGGGTCGGGTCGGTCCAGGTATAGGCTGAATGGGACTGTGTTGAGGGAGTGGTGGAGCTGACCCGATTTGACTAGGTACGGCGACCAGAATATGGAGATGTTGAAGTTGAAGTCTTTGTAGGTATACTGCTTGCTGTCGGCTTGCGGGTCGGATAGATCCACGGGTTGGGCCACCTGTAATATAAGAAATTTTGACTCATTGAATGTCAACTAATTAGTTACAATTGTAGTTAGTTCCACCGCATTTAACATGCAAACAATGACGAATGTAGAGTTTTGTGCGGCCGATATTAAATAATAATAATAAACCACTCCATTTCTCGAAGCGGACCACTACTATGACATAAAATCCCATGTGATACCGAAGAAAAAATAAAAATGACGAACCGACAATACGGCCTAATTAATTAATCGTAATTACTCATAATACTGCGGATTAAGTCCTCTTAAACTCTACGTACATGTCTGAAAATCATGCAATCTAACTCCTAACCTAACGAAACGTTCTTACATTATGGAAGCCCATCACTTTCCCACAACGCATACACACAGAAACGTCCAATAACGAGCAAAAAAGCAAATCAATTAGCACCACCAATTAGTGATTAACGAAGTATGCTTACCCTAGATAAGAGGCACATCAGAGATTGCATGTGGTTTCGAGCCACAGAATCGCCCACGAAGGCCAGAGATTTCCCCTTCATCATCACCAGGAACTCGTAAGCATCGAGCAAAGGCAGCTCGCAATCGTCGGGCTTCCACCTCCATTTTGTTAGAAAGACGTTGATTTGAAGGCCGGATATTCTCTAGAATCGCGTTTGGAGTTCACTTTCCAAAGACAATATTTCGTCCCGGGATAAGACTAGAGAAAACTTTGTTATATCGCTCGTAAAAATCAATGTCATTGTGTCGATGTCTCTGCGTTTATTTATAGCCCAAGTTTCGACCGGTTATGTCTGTTCATAAGAGACATAATCCTTTCAAGGATGGTGTCTGTTTGAGAACAGATATTTCCTTTGAAGCCAAGTACCTATTCGGGTATACACCCCTTGACCCCACCCGCTGATCGGCCAGCGGGACCGCCACTAGGGGCGCTGCCCCTAGACCCCGCTAGGGGCGCTGCCCCTAATACCCTGCAAGGGGGCGCAGCCCCCTTGACCCCTGCTTCGCTTTGGGTTCCGACATAAAACGTTCTCCGAGCGTGCACTCCGCACCTCCTAACCCGGATACATTTTATGTCCCAATTACACTAAAATATATAACACATTTCAAGTAATCGGAGTCGGGCCGCCCGAATCTCATGCAATTTTGGTGCTCTTGAATCCAAAAACACGTTTCGTTGGTGTAGTAAGGCCCGTCTAAGTCTCGAACCCATTCTCCTGTGAATAAGTCGCACTCTTCTTCTTCTTCTGACGACTCCTCCGACAAGGTACTGAGGTTAGCAGATCCGCCGTGGGATGATGTAATAATAGATCCCAGTAATGACGACGACGATTCTTCGTTCTTGTTCTTCGACGGAGGTGGCGGCGAGGGGTCTCTGAAGAAAGGGTAGTTGTTGTACAATGGAATTAGTGTAATGAGCACGGTTAGGGCTATTATGAGAGGTAGAAGTACTTTTGAGGTCTTCTTTCGTGGGATCTGAGGTCTCACTAAGGGAAGCTGTTCGGAGGATTGAGGATTCATAGTTAGGTTTGCTGTGTTGATTGAGGAAGATGATGGTGTGAAATGATGGAGGGAGGAAAAAAGGGTTAATGCTGGTGGGAGTTTTATTGTAATGAAGAAAAATGTATGGTTAGTATTGGGTTCATGTATGTGTCTGTGGCCAGCTGGTATTTTCTCTTTATCATTCGGATGTTAAAATAATTTTACGTAATTAAACTAATTTTGACAAAGCAAAGTGGGAAAAGAGCGGGTGATATTTGTGCTAAATTCGCGGGATAAATTTAACGCTGATGGTGAAAGAAGCTATCACTTGAGGGTCAAAATTGTAATTAGGCCCAGCCCAGTTGTGCTCTTTCACCTTTCGTTTGAAATTGGGTAGTTATAACAGGCTGGGCCCAAGTTTTCTTATATGCCCAAATGTTTTTTAGGCCCAATTTGTCGTCTAAGTTAGTGAAAAGGCCCAAGCCCAACTTAAAAGTCCATTACATCGGAGTTATATCTGAGGGTTTTTGTGCAATAATTGGTCTCGAAAGTTGTAGTATATGATTTATTAAAAAGTCAATTATATTACAAAATATATTATTTTTGATAGAGGCCAAAATATAATTTTAGGTCACTAAGTTCACATGTTTTTGTTTTTTGGGTCACTATGTTAGATAATTGCAAAAATAGGTCACTAACTATATATGTTAAAAGCAATTCGGGTCACCCTAGCATTTTTGGGTCACTAAGTATACGTGTTTTCAATTTGGGTCACTAAGTATACGTGTTTTAAGTTTTTGGGTTGCTATATTAAATCCATTTCGTATTCATAAAAACATAGTGACCCAAAATCCAAAACATGTATACTTAGTGACCCAAATTTGTTTTGACATTATAGTTAGTGACCTACTTTTGCAATTATCAAACATAGTGACCCAAAAACAAAAACATGTATATTAGTGACCTAAAATAATAATTTGTCCTTTTGATAGATTACCGTCGTCGTGTTCATGACTCAGATGAAAAGAATGAACATGGAAGCCAGCTCACAATTGTTTCATTGCATGAAATTCTTATCTTCCACGATTGTAAGTAATACAATTTATATTTTCCACGGCAAGGCTGCTTTAAGTTTGCTTCCTAAGTCCTTTTCAATTTATTTATTTTTATTTTCCTAAACGCACTTGGACTCATTTTCCACGCCCTTAATTATATGACATAACGGACTACTTAAGTTTGGATGATATGCTCTTCCTCACGTTATTATTGCATTAAACTAGTATAAATTAGATTTCATAATTTTATTTTAAAATTAGAAGAAAAATAAGTTCACATGCTCTCATATCACCACACGACATCTATGAATCCCAAAAAACATGGATTCTGGTAGAAGCAAGACATGCATGAAAATAATCAATTAAGCAATCATATTTATTTTAGTTTTCTTGGATACTCCTTCGCCGTGGCGTGGCCACACGTTGCTCGGACAATAATTTCAAAAGAATATAAATATATATTCAAGAAATATATGTGTATCTTTTTCTAAAAAACCAGGAAATACACTAATATTCCCAGCCACACGACGCGATTTGGTTGAGATTTGAGAATAGCTTAATTGCCAAAATTGAGATAAAGATTTTCTATGGGACCGTTTGCCAATAATAAAGTAGAAGGCAGTACAATTTATTAATGTATAGGGGGACCAGTGGCTCGTACATTTAGAGCAGCAGCCATGTGCAAAAGCCAGGCCCAAAGAGACAAAAAATTACAGCTGCATCACACCTTCGTTTTATTTAATATTAACTCGTAAAGTATTATATTCCTTTTCCACTTATATAATTACGTATAAAATATTGCCAAATCAAAATCAATAAGTATTGGATTCCAGAGAAGAATCGAACTGTCGGCCACAAGCAACGTGTCCATATCCGCTCAATCATAGGATTTAAATTTTTTCTTTTTTTAGTTATTTGGTCGCATGTATCATGTGGAATGATCATCCATATAAAGTCAGTAATAATTAGAAAAATCACGCTAATGATATTCGAGTCTATTATCAGCCACTAAAAAAAAAGGGAACTAGTGTTGAGCGGCCTAGAATGGCCGAGGGCAAATGAGTCATTTGCAGAAAACACGTACCTCGGAGCGCTTCCTCACAATCCTCCCCTATTTAAAGGGGCCCGAAGTCTGCGTTCCAACCACACCACACATCGATATCAAAGAAAGCATCGTCCTTTCCTCTATATATTTGCGTTTGATACACCTTTTCTTTCTATCGAGATTTCTCATAAATTTATTTCAGGCCTTTTCTCTTGCTTCCTTTTCGATCCAATCCTATTATATTCATATTCGATCTGTAAGTATTGATTCGGAATTGTTGATATCGTAATTTTTGCGTTGCGGTGATTTCTCATTTGGTTTTCGATTCGGAATTGCTGATATCGTGTTTTGCGTTGCGGGAATCTCTTTTTTGGTTTTGATTTGCAGGCGTTTGTTGCTGAGCCTTGTAGACAATTTCTTTTATCGTCGATCGTTGTAGACCATCGCTGATCATTATAAAGGTAACGAGATATAGTTATCTTACGTATGTTGTTCTTGTTCTAAATCTATCGATGCTGGTGTTATTGTTTTTGTGCGTTGATATGAAGTCGAATGCATTTCTGTAAATATGTTGTTATTGGAGGCTGTTGTGGACAAGTTTCTGGTGTTTCGTTTTTTGATAATTTCCCCAAGTTACTACTTACTTGTACCATACTTTCTCTGTTACTCGTTTCATTTTTTGTGCCATTAAACTTAACCTAACTGCTGCTGTCTGATTCTAACCATGACATCTGCTCTTGTTTCAGATTAAGTTGAATGATCTAATGGAGTCAAAAGGCGGTAAAAAGAAGTCTAGCAGTAGTAAATCCTTAGCATACGAAGCTCCCCTCGGATACAGCATTGAAGACGTACGACCACACGGAGGAATCAAGAAATTCAGATCTGCTGCTTACTCCAACGTATTGCTTTGTTATTCTAAATCAGTCTTTTACCTAGTCCATTTTCTAATTCATTTTACCTTTTGATGCTAACCTTGACGTTGTTGCTTGATGCAGTGCGTTCGAAAGCCATCCTGAGTACCGCCAAGCTTTTTAGATAATAGAAGACCCCAGTCAATCAGTAGAATAGTTCTCATATTTCCGATTCTTATTTTCATACCTCTTTCATCTTCCTCATCCCTGATTTCTTGCTTCAAAATTAAGCTCACTGTATTCCCAAAGTCGAAATGGCCTTACCAACCTCAGCCATTGGATTCGAAGGCTACGAAAAGAGGCTCGAGATTTCCTTTTTCGATCTCAGAGGGCTTGGCCTCCGTGCTCTGTCCAAGGCCCAGCTGGATGAAATACTAGAACCAGCCCAATGCACAATCGTCTCCTCTCTGAAGAACGACGACGTCGACTCTTATGTCCTGTCAGAGTCGAGCCTCTTTGTCTACCCATACAAGATAATCATAAAGACGTGCGGGACTACCAAACTGCTGCTTTCTATCCCCCCTGTCCTTCAGTTGGCTGGCATGCTCGGTCTGAGCGTTTCCTCCGTTCGATACACCCGTGGAAGCTTCATATTTCCCGGCGCTCAGCCATTCCCACACCGAAGCTTCTCTGAAGAAGTAGCTGTCCTAGACGATCACTTCCACAAGCTTGGTCTGAGCAGCAAGGCCTACGTACTGGGCAGTGACAGTGAGTACGAGAAATGGCACGTTTACTCTGCTTGTGCCCAACCATCTAGTGACTCCAGCCCTAATACTACTGCTACTGCATCTTATACCCTGGAGATGTGCATGACCAACTTGGACCAGAGAAAAGCCTCTGTATTCTTCAAGAACCAATCCGAGTCAGCTGCTGTAATGACCGAAGTTTCTGGCATCAGAAAAATTCTCCCCGGGTCTGAGATCTGCGACTTCGACTTTGACCCTTGCGGCTACTCCATGAATGCCATTGAGGGCAATGCAATCTCCACCATTCACATTACCCCTGAGGATGGGTTCAGCTACGCCAGCTTCGAAGCGGTGGGTTATGACTTTAAAGAGGTGAACTTGACTCTTCTCCTTGAGAGGGTATTGGCTTGCTTTAAGCCCGCAAAGTTCTCTGTGGCTTTGCATGCTGTTGGTCTGAATGAGTTGGGCTCGGAGGAGGCTGCGCTTGATGTGAAGGGCTATGCATGTGTTGAGAGGAGCTTTGAAGAGCTTGGGAATGATGGATCGATCGTGTACAAGAGCTTTGTTAGCGCTGGTGGCTGTGGATCTCCCATGTCTATCCTCAGCTGTTGTTGGAGTGAGAACGAGGATGAGGAAGTTAAGTAAATGACCATATATTAATATCTTCTTCGCGGCAGCTTTGATTTATTATGGCTTTCTGTTTGTGTTTTGTTTGTTGGATTAGTACCATTGAATAAAAATTGTTCTCTATTGTGCTTTCAAGGTTTGGTTGGGGTTCTTGCGAGTTCGTTGTTGGCAACATGGAATAAAATAAATGCTTTTTCGTGCTATTCTTTTCTGTTATTGCATTGCACTGCTGCATTACATGGGATTGTTAGTTATGATTCATGATCCTCAAATTTGAGCCGTCAGCAAAACTCTGCGCATCTCTTATCAAGCACAGAAATCTCAATAGCAACTGAATGATCGCAACTCAACTCAATGTATAAGATAAAATGATGACAAGCTGAAAAGATTACCAGAGAAGCTCCATAGACTCTCTCTACTCTAGTTTAAGCTATATACGAAAGACCGTCAATATTTTTTTGGCGCAATTTTCGTTCAACCGCATGTCAGGCCTGAATTGGGCCTGAATTTAGAATTCAGACCAGTCAGAAAAAAAATTAGTTTTAACGACCCGATTTGTTCAGCTTCATCTGTTCTGCTGAAACACTTCATTGAATAACACTTCATTATTCTGAAATAACACAAAACGATAAAATAACAGTTTGGGTCTTTATCTCTATTTTGGGTCCTTTAAACTAATATATTTTCGAAAATGGTTTTAATCCCATTTTAAAATATTTTTGAGAACTTAATATACTCTATTTTGGTTATTCACTACTATTCCATCCCGAGGGCAGTTTAGGTATTCCGAATTCCTTGACTAAACCCTAATGAAATCGCCAAATCCCCAAGCTTTTGTCTTCCCCAATCTCCGCCATCACTGAAAGAGAAGCAGATCGACTCGAAGAATCCCCTAATCAAGAATATGAGAAATCAGTTGCTGCGGTTGATTCTTATCGGGCAAACTGTCAATCCCAATCGTCCATTGTCCTGACGACGAAGCAACGGTAATTTCACTCAGTCACTTTCGGTCGTGCACTTCGCGTGACACCGCGACCATTCTTTTGCGTTCGTCTTTTCAATTCGTCCACTGAGGGCAATGCAATCTCCACCATTCACATTACCCCTGAGGATGGGTTCAGCTACGCCAGCTTCGAAGCGGTGGGTTATGACTTTAAAGAAGTGGACTTGACTCTTCTCCTTGAGAGAGTAGTATTGGCTTGCTTTAAGCCCGCAAAGTTCTCTGTTGCTTTGCATGCTGTTTGTGTGAATGATTTGGGCTCGGAGGAGGCTGCGCTTAATGTGAAGGGCTATGCATGCGTTGAGAGGTGCTTTGAAGAGCTTGGGATTGATGGATCGATTGTGTACAAGAGCTTTGTTAGCGCTGGTGGCTGTGAATCTCCCAAGTCTATCCTCAGCTGTTGTTGGAGTGAGAACGAGGATGAGGAAGTTAAGTAAATTACCATATATTTGGGGTTGAATTACTATACGAATGGTGAGTATCATGAGGTTATAAATAGAAGTTTTTTTTTATCGAATTATGGCACAAAGTATTGGCCTTCAACTGTGGCCCAACTAAGTATTTGAATTTAGATATTCAAACGACCGTCATTAACTGCCACAATAAACAGAGATGCAGTCTAGAAAATTTGCTATATTGCATGAATTATAGTCTAGTATAGTTGGTATGTAGCCTGTAGGGGCCTTAAGAGTCGAATTAAAAGGGGTACGTACACTAGTCATACACGAAGCCATCATTGCTTGTAATGTAAAAAGCCTCCTATTTATTGTTTCTCAATTATCAAATAAATAATTACCAGGCTGCAATATCAACTGCCTTTATTCAAGTCAAAAAAAGGTGAAAGAGATCATCTCAATAATTTTTCGTTCACGTCATATCAGTCTTTTTCCTTCTCAATCAACATGGCAGCCTGGTTACGCAAAAGACTTGGTCGTCATTCTTCTTAAAAAACTGGGCAGTATTTACGGCAGTCTCTGGACGATAACGTTGTTGATGTTTTCCGCAAGTCGAAGAAACTTGGGATTTGATTTGGATAAAGGGTGCTGTAATTTCTTGCTCGAGTGCTTGGCAGGAAACAACAAATGAGAGGCCCTTTTGGCTGCTGTGTTTGATGAACTGAACAGGTCCCGCCTTTCTGACGAGTACACCTACGCGATCCTCATCAAATTTTACTGCAGAGTGGGTCGGTCCGAAGAAGCACTGCGACTACTACTTATGATGATGATGAGGACATCTCCTCATCTTCCTCCTCCAAACGTGGCTACTTTTGGCTTAGTAATCAGCAGCCTGTGTAAAGAACGTAGGAGCGAAAGGGCGCTGGAGGTCATCCCTTGGATGATGAAGCGCGCCGGCATTTCCCCAGATGTTTCATGTACAGCTGCCTCGTCGACGGTTTTTCCAAGCAGGGCGATCTGAGGAAAGCCCTCCAACTGTTCAGAAAGATGAGAAAGTCGGGAGTTGGTCCCGACGCAGTTGCTTTCGGGACTCTGATCGACGTCCTATGCAGAGGAGGAATGGTGGAAGAGGCATGCCTCGTGTTCCAAATTATGCCTCCCCTCTTCAAGGACGAACGTGCTTACGATTCGATCATAGCTGGATTACGCCGAGAGGAGAAGATGGAGTTGGCTTGGGAGGTATTTTCTTCGGAACGCGACGTTGCGCCTTCCGTCACTACGTACAACTGCCTCATCAGAGGTTCTTTCGAGGTTGGTCGACTGGACGCCGTCATGGACTTGCTCAACGACATGCGCTTCGCAAGGATGATCCCTCCCGATGCCTTTACCTACCGTATTATCCTTCGCGGACTTCAAACCCTTGGATGTCATGATGTTTCGCAAATATTACAAGAACTAGAAGGAGAAGGAGAAGAAGAAGAAAAAAGCTAGTTGCTTGTTGTTAGTTTCCAATCTTTTCTAATTCTAGCTAAATCACACACATTGTGATTTCGCCATACTAAATGGCTGTGATGATACTCCTCTTTCTCCTACGCAAGCCTCAAAATGAGATTAATAAACGTCCGTAGCACCGCCTAACGAGGTGGGGGAATAGTCTCTTCTTCTACTG
The DNA here is from genome assembly GCA_027422505.1 of Craterostigma plantagineum. Classification (NCBI taxonomy): domain Eukaryota; kingdom Viridiplantae; phylum Streptophyta; class Magnoliopsida; order Lamiales; family Linderniaceae; genus Craterostigma; species Craterostigma plantagineum. Next base: position 33,515,024 of record JAPQWV010000001.1, read on the forward strand.
CACAGCCAAAGGCAGAAGAACTATTGCAGCAGTTATGGCAGCATGCATTCTACTAACACATTCATCGGGTGAAACAAAGCATAAAGTTATGACTGACCTTTGTAGAGCCTCTGTAGCCCTAGAAACTGCCAAGAGTGCAAGTTGGTTTATGCGGTCAAAATTCTGATCGGCCATTGCTTGCTTGTCGAATATGGCATCTGAGAGAACAACTCCTGAGGCTGATACTCCTTGAGAAAGGTATTGACCTACTGAGTCTGAGCAGAGAAAATAAACATATTTTCTTGAGCAGACAATCCTAAGCAACGGGCAAAAAAAAAAGAAGAGAAGAAAAAAACAAAATGTGCAAGTAATCCTTCAGAAATCCGACCAAATGTTATGCCTCGTGATGCAACCATTGGGATGTGAGGAAAAGGCTTCCTTATTGCAGACATGTATTGGATTCCACCTAATGCAGAGACAGGGTATACCTTGACTATCTTTGCTCCACCTTTGGATGCACATAGTATCTGCATCATCATAATCATTAAGGATTCATTCAGTCAAGTCAATCGATTGAAAGATGCAAAGAAAGATCCCAATAAAAGATCCAAGACCCCTTCGAGTGATTCAACCATATGAATGTTTAGTCAATGCAAAATGACAATTTTACATAATGTTTCAGTAGGTACCTCTGTTGGGGTCATGACTCCAGGTATATATAGAGCATGTCCTTCTGAAACATCCTCAAGAATTTCCTGAGACCATGAAAAAATAAGCAGTTGAAACGAAGATAAGGCAAATATGTTTGATCTTCCCATGCAGACAATACCTTCACCATTGCTGGGCTCATTATAAACTTAGCTCCGTATCTTATAGCATCATAGGCGTCCCTTCTGTCTAAAACAGTACCAACCTGGAAGTGTAACGCCATCAGATATGGAAACATGCTAAAGCGTGGAAGGAAATGCTTCCAAGTTTTCTTACTCCTATCGATGTCGAAGGGTACTCTTGGACCAAAGCTCGTAGAACCTATGTGTAAACTAGCAGAGAAATGTTACAATATATTGCAGGCAAGGCATGCGCACAAGTCCAAGCAAAAAATTTAAACCTTTAACCTTATATTTACCTCAAACACACCTGGGGTGGACATTACAACTTCCAGCTTCAATTTGAAAAAAAAAAGATAAAAACATCGAGTCTGTTAAGACATACATACAATTTTTCACATCCTTTTCCGAGATAAAGCCTGCAACAATTTAGCAGAAAAATCGAAGTACATGGTACTCGAACTTACTACTACAATTCCAGCTCTAAGTGCCGCGCGTGCAGCTTCAAACGCAACTTCTGCACTGAACAGAACAATCAAAAATTAAATTTAAAATAAAACCCATCATCTTCTTCGTTCGTCTAACAACTAACGCGAAGGTTGGGTGTACGTTAAATATCTGACTTTTGGGCTCGTAAGCAAGCAATGATATATCCATCAAGACTCTGTCAGCAACACAATCAGTGTGTTCTACGGAGCAATTCCCACGAGAATTATTCAAGAGTGTACGCAGAGAAAAGCAAGTGACGCCGGGCTTGATTTTACAAGGAAGGCTTATCTTTGATGAAGGAGAGAGGTGACGATTGAGACTAGTTTTGTATGCAGCAGTGAGGCCCATAATGGCCATGGTCGTTATCCTCGTATCAAAAAGTAAATCCTTTGATAACGTTGTCGTCTGTTTATCCAATAAAAGAAAGAAAATTGTTAATAGGATTCATTATTACAAAAAAAAATAATAATAATAACCACGTTCAAATATTACCATCGCTGCTTTAGGAGGAACAACAGTTTCATCACAAATCTTGATAGAATCTTGATAACATATACATTTTGACTCGGCTATTGCAAATAAATGAGAGCAATCAAACACCAAAAATCGAATATTTCAAACATGAAAAGTTTCTGCAGTTGAGAAATAGAAACTAGCCCGTTGAAACATTCGCAGTAAGGAAAAAGGAAGGAAAAGGTACCAATCCAATTTCATGAACATGTCTATTTCTTTCTACCAAGAAAGAGGCTTGCATGCTACCTTCAATATATTACCATATCATCGTACAAAGATTGTGTATCAGCAACTACTAGAATACTATTACTACTCACTAGCTGGTTCAGCCTCCGAGTTTGCTTCTTCTTCATTTGTGTTTGTTTCATTGCCTTCTTTCTGATCTTCTGACGGATTTTCGGTTTCTGGTTTGTCTGGTCCAGGACCAGCAGATACTTTCACCATCGACGGTCGCAAATGTCTCTCGCCGAGTATAAATCCCTTTCTGTATTCTTCTATGATCACACCATCTTCATATTCTGTTGAATCTTCGCGCACTATGGCTTCATGCATCTTTTTGGCAAGAAAATGGGAAAGGAAAATCTCAGAAATAGTCATGCAAAATTGCGAAAACGAACTGAATGAACCATGTTAAGATACATATTGTCGAAAAAAGAAGGAAAGGATTCACATATACATAGGCTTAAAATCATTCTGTACTAAATCTCGACTTTTTGAATAGATTTGCCGCCGAGTTGGCTCGGTGGGTCAATTGAATTCAGGTTCAGGGCTTGAAGCGTGCCCAGGTCTTCGTAAAACCTGAACAAGCTTCATACATCTTCCCAAACATCTGTTTTATTACACGACTGACTTCTGAGCCAACTCGGGGGGAGTTATTACCTGCATTATGTCAATTAATTACCAGACAACAACTGTAGTAACCCACAATAAGAAAAATCGATCAAGAAAAGGCTTAAAACCTATCAAAGATTAGACTTTTTCCATGATTCACTCGGTTAACTAGTAATCAGCAAGTTCTAGTCTTACAAAGCACAAAACTGAGTCTAAGAAAGAATAGGAATCTTACCATGGGATCAAAAGGTTTGCCCACAGTCTCCACAGGAACTACGCCTAGCGATCCCAGGATCTCCACAAACTGCTTGTATATGCTCTGATAACTGTTGTTTACCTTCTCCTCTCCTTCCATATCAACTTTGATTTGAGCTTTTGCTCTCTCGAAATTATCCAAAACAGGCAATAAACGCTCCACGAGTTCTCCTTGCGCATTTGTTACCAAAGAAAGTCGATCCCTCTCAGTTCTCTTGCGGAAATTGTCGAAATCAGCACTGATTCTAAGAACACGATCCCTCTCATACGACAGTTCTTCGGTCACGGTGGCCAGTTTTCTTTCAAGATAGGCGACTTCATCTTCAACGGTCTGAAAATACGATTCTATTTCTGCAATTTTCCCTTCATCATTGTTTGCTAAGGCCTCTTTGTAAGAAGTCAGTGAAGCTAAAATTAAAGAACTATTTGTATCCTCTGCAACTGCGCCATCGCTATCACTGTCAATGGAAGCATCAATGGCAACATCGTCGCTTTCTTTGTCCTGTTCATCAATATGAATACGTTAGACCAAAAAAAAATATGAATACGTTGGTTCAAATCTCGAAAATCCCACTTACAAGTACTTTACACACTTTCCCCACAACATTATCAGTAAATTATCCCCTATCAAAGCAAACAAGTAGTCATTAACGTGAATCAAAGCAGGCGAATATAGCTAAACCACATTTTGAAACTAGAGTACAATCTTAAATAGCTCCCAATTAAAAGAACGATGCACACACAAATGCATAATCTGATTATAGCAAAACAAAACCTTGAAAGAATAAACTCAAAATCAGCTCATCATTTAACAACACTGCACACAAAACAATGAAAGAGAAAGGAAAGTACCTCAGCTTCGGGTTCGGACTCTTGAATTGGCTCTTTCTCCTGGGTCTCTGTCTGTGCATCAACGCTATCTCCATCTGTTGCAAAAGTCAAGAATTTCCAAAAAGAGCTTCGGCCCAGTTTAGTAGCTTCGGCGACGGAGTAATCGCAGCCTCGGCGGCTAATCCGACGCCTTACGGCTCCAAACTTGCTGTGCGCAAGGCACACGTGGGTGAGAGGGGGTGACGATGCGCTTCTAGCGTTCGCCGAATTTGCCCAGAAGGTTGGCGGAGCCTTCAACACGGTGGTCGCCATTTGAGGAGAAGGAAAGAATGGAACGGATAGAACAAAGAAGTGTCGCGGTACAAGATGAATGCTGTGGTTTTTGGTTTATAGGTGGGTGAACAACTGTTTTTATGTTCTGTGCAGATAAAAAGAAAATGTTAGTTTTGTTGCAGAGTCGCCAGTAGCTCTGGCATTTTAAAGAGAGAAAACGTAAATGCAGCTGCTATTGGGTAAACGAAATATTCATGAAAACAACTGTCTCATTTCGAACTATGCACAACATTGACCTGTAATTCATCGAAGCAATCACAAAACCTCAGACAAAGACATTAAATATGTTCATAGCCGTCCCCATTGATGCACGCCAAGAAAGAATGGTTACAATTTGGTCCAAGAACGAACTATTACAACCATTAAAGCTTGCAAATTGCACCAAAAAGTTTATCAGTGACATGTCTTTGAGGTCAGAAATTATACTATCGAGCCTAAAAATCAACCAAAAATTCATTTTTTTACCATATGATCTTCACTACTAGTCAGTTTTTTCTTTTCATAATCCAATCCATGCTTACAGATTCCTATTCTTTTTTCTCAGTGATCCATCGTTTTATGTCTTTACTGAATTCCTTGATCGAATCATCCACAAGTTCTTGAATTGGCGTTAAATCTAGTGAAGTTATTATCTTTACAAACAAAGCTTGTTTTCCATATGGTGGGTACTATACTAGTTAGCAGCCATTACTGTGTAATATTGCATTACCTGTCAATTGTAATTATATAACTAAGAAGAAAACGTCTTTGACCGGCAAATAAATAAATAAGCAATAATATTATTGGTTTGCCCTACGCTACGCTACAAATACCAAAAAATCCCATTTGTTTTGCCCATCGGTCAAATCGAACCTTCACATACATCTCCTCCCCCCACACAGCTGACAACCCACACAACAGGCAGTAAGGAAAAATGGCGGATCAGTTGACCGATGATCAGATCTCCGAGTTCAAGGAGGCTTTCAGCCTTTTTGACAAGGACGGAGATGGTATGTGCTATTACGTTGTTGTCTCAATGTATATATTGTAGGTCAGATCTGATTTCTGGGTGATTGTCTTTTTTTTTTTCAACTTTTGATTCGTTCGTGTGTTAGAGTTGAGTTTGATGATTGATTAGGTGGATCAACGCTGTAAATGCATGTGTATGTCGTTTTTCTTACTCAGATGTGAGTATTAACATTGCATCCATTGAGGTTCATATAGCTGTCTGTCATGATTTGGGTTACGCTGATTTTAGGTAAATCGAGTTTGTCGTTGATAAAAGGCCACTTCTAAGGTGTAAAGGTGATATCTTTTTTCAGAATCTTGAAATTTTGACATGGCAAGGTTGTCCAATATCACTACCTGGAGATGAGATATAAGCCAAGCCAAGGTCTATGTATGATGTGCTTAGACAATATATGGTTTGAAGTTTCCAACTTGTGTATATTATGTATGCAGGTTGCATTACCACCAAGGAGCTTGGTACTGTAATGAGATCCCTTGGCCAAAATGTAACGACCCGTCCAATACCGGGTGTCACTGTAGCATCCGTCCCTACCGGGACCTGTGGGGTTGGGCCCACCACACTCCGAGTGATAGTCTGGCCCCACTGTACCATCATTTAACCTTTCAGCGTGCTTCGTCCTCGCTCACACGCACCCTGGGCAAACTTCCCAGGGGGTCACCCATCCTAAGATTGCTTCAAGTCAGGCACGCTTAACTTCGAAGTTCTTTCGGATGGACTCCCGAAAAGGTAGGTCGACCTTGGTGATATGAGTAGTACTATCAATTCTTTTATACGATTCTTAGCCTGACACGCCCATACATTGTCAGTCTCAGGATCCCCTCTCATTCGGGTGTCGGATCGGTTCGTTCATGTACCCCTTCGCCTAGAAGCCTTGCCAGGAGCCGCTCCTTGTCCGTGCACCCTGGCACCGGCGATCACTCCCCGCCCTCTTCGGCCCCGGGCGTCACATGCCCACCAGCTTCCGCCTGGTTCGTCCCCGAACCAGCACCGTACTGCGAGAGGTTGTGCTCTGATACCACCTGTAACGACCCGTCCAATACCGGGTGTCACTGTAGCATCCGTCCCTACCGGGACCTGTGGGGTTGGGCCCACCACACTCCGAGTGATAGTCTGGCCCCACTGTACCATCATTTAACCTTTCAGCGTGCTTCGTCCTCGCTCACACGCACCCTGGGCAAACTTCCCAGGGGGTCACCCATCCTAAGATTGCTTCAAGTCAGGCACGCTTAACTTCGGAGTTTCTATAGATGGACTCCCGAAAAGGTAGGTCGACCTTGGTGATATGAGTAATACTATCAATCCTTTTATACGATTCTTAGCGTGACACGCCCATACATTGTCAGTCTCAGGATCCCCTCTCATTCTGGTGTTGGATCGGTTCGTTAATGTACCCCTTCGCCTAGAAGCCTGCCAGGAGCCGCTCATTGTCCGTGCACCCTGGCACCAGCGATCACTCCCCGCCCTCTTCGGCCCCGGGCGTCACACAAAATCCCACCGAAGCTGAGCTTCAAGACATGATCAACGAGGTCGATGCTGATGGTAATGGAACCATTGACTTCCCTGAGTTTCTGAACCTCATGGCAAGGAAGATGAAGGACACCGATTCCGAGGAGGAACTGAAGGAGGCTCTCCGCGTCTTCGACAAGGATCAAAACGGCTTCATCTCTGCTGCTGAGCTTCGTCATGTGATGACCAACCTTGGAGAGAAGCTCACTGATGAGGAAGTAGACGAGATGATTAGGGAAGCTGACGTCGATGGTGATGGACAGATCAACTACGACGAGTTTGTTAAGGTCATGATGGCCAAGTAAGGATTATGTTCGTTAAGAGTCTTCGTTTTTGTTTTCAAGTGCTTGACGATTTGATTCTGTGTGTCGTATCCGTGTTGGATGGATGTCTTCGTTATCGTTGCCTTTTGTGTATTTTATGACACCATGGATTCTTTCTTTTTATTTCATCCAGCAAATTTACCAGCAGTAAGGCACCGTAAACCGAATTAAAGAACCAGACAGAGATTTTATTTATATCATCACAAGACGAACAAAGCAGCTATTCTCATCCACGAAAACAGTTCCTTTCATGTCCTCAACTTTATTAATCGAAATAAGAAAAATGAGAGAAACAAACACATCATCCCATAATGATTAGTGGAAAAGCAGAGGAAGGGGGCTGGCTTGCTTGATCAGCGCATTCATAATCTCTTGAGGCTTTTCTTTCTAGCATCTACCTTCTTCTTATCTGCTGCAATGACTTTATTCGAACCAACAACATCTTTCTTCACCATGGTTGAAGCTGTTTTTAGCCCACTGATGCCTGTCTCAGCTGATGAAACCATCATTGTCTGATCTTTGACCATTCTCTGGTTTTGGAGCCAATGGAGAAGGCAATGCCGTGTTCTTCTGCTCCATAGGCTTCGCAGATGATGTGTTCGACTGGTCAACGTTCAGTGGATTCAGACATAGCTCCAGTTTTGAGTTTGGGCATATATAATTTAGGAAAGCTAATAAATAAGATATTATCGGAGAAGCTTCATAGCTACATAAAGTTTAAGCTAGCAAAGACCGTCGATTGTTTTTTTTCTAATCCACTTCTATTCCACCCGATGGCAGTTTAGGTATTTCAGAATTATTGACTAAACCCTAATGATCGCCAAGTTTTTTTGTTGTGTCTACTGACTCCAATCTCCGCCATCACCTGAAAGAAACAGATCGACTCGAATAATCCCCCAACCAAAAAGAATATGAGAAATCAGTTGCTGCGGTTGATTCTTATCAGGCGAAACTGTCAATCCCAATCGTCCATTGTCCTGACGACGAAGCAACGGTACTCTCGCTCAGTCACTTCCGGTCGTGCACTTCGCGTGACACCGCGACCATTCTTATGTGTTCGTCTTTTCAATTCGTCCACTGAGCTGCCCAAGCCTAAAAATGGCTCCTTCGGTGGACATTCTCCACTTATCAACATTTTTTCTGATCTCGGGAAGCCAGATGATCAAATCAAGCTTGAGTTGGAATCGAATGGCGTGGTTATTGCGGAAGATTGGGTTTTGAATGTGTTGAAAGATCGAGGTATTGCCCCTGATGTGGCTAGGAGGGTTTTCGATTGGGTATCGAAGAATGAGAGCGAGAAATTGAGCTCAAGGTCGTATAATTGGATGCTCGGGGTTTTGGGTGGCAATGGGTTTGTGAGTGAGTTTTGGGATATGGTTGAGACTATGAACGAGAAAGGCTACCGCGTTTCTAACAGTACCTGTAACAGGGTTTTTGAGAGATTCGAGAAAGATGGTTTAGTCGCTGATGTGGAGAGATTAAAGGTTTTTAGGCTTGGTTCCGTCAATGGACTTGCTCCCCTGATTAACATATTTTCTGATTCCGGGAAGTCAGACGAGGAAATCAAGCTCGATTTAGAATCTAATGAAGTGGTCATTACCCATGATTTACTTTTGAATGTGTTGGAAAATCGACAAATTGCCCCAGGTGTGGTCAGGAGGATTTTCAACTGGGTATCGGTGAATCAGAGTGAGAAGTTGAACTCAAATTCTTATAATTGGATGCTCAGGAGTTTGGGTGGCAATGGTTTTGTGAGTGAGTTTTGGGATATGGTTGAGATTATGAGAAAGAAAGGCTTCAGCATTTCAAAGGTTGCCTATAATAGGGCTTCTGAGAGATTCAAGAAGGATGGTTTGGGTGCTGATGTGGAAAGACTGAAGGGTTTGTATGATATCGTATCAACCGAACACAAGAATAATGATGAGAGTGATGTTGACAAGGTTTGTAATGAGAGTGATGTTGAGAAGGTTTGTAATGTTGTCAAGGGAGAAGTATGGGGAGCTGATGTGGAGAAACAGTTGCTAGAGTTAAATGTCGATTTTTCAAGTGATGTAGTTGAAGATGTGCTTAGTAGACTTGCAATGGAGCCAAACAAAGCATTAATTCTCTTTCGGTGGGTTGAGGAGAGTGATCTGTTCAAGCATGATGCGAAATCGTTCAGTGCGTTGGCTAGAGTTCTGAGTAAGGAGGATCACAGCGAAAAGTTTTGGAGGGTTGTCCGTGAGATGAGAAATAGAGAGTTTGAGTTGGAGAAGGATGCGTATATCGATATATTGCAGAGGTTTGTAAAGAGGGGGATGATTATGGATGCTGTGGAGTTGTATGAATTTGCTATGGCTGGGCAAAATAAGCCTTCAATGAGAGACTGCGTCTTCCTTCTAAAGAAAATAGTAACTAGTAAGGAGGAAATAGATGCGATTTTGTTCACGAAAGTTGTGGAGGCATTTACGCAGAGTGGGAATGATTTGACAGATGCCCACTTGGATTCAGTTCTCAAGTCTTTGATCAGCGTTGGAAGAATCGCCGAGTGCAACAGAATTTTGGAGTTGATGAAGAGTGCTGGCTATGTTCCGAGCACCTCTGCGCTGTCTAAGGTTGCATATAAGCTTGCCAGCGGCGGGAAAAGCGCTGAAGCTGAAGAATTTTTCGACAAAATGGAGGCATCTGCGACGAATTCGAATAGTAATGCATGGATTTCACTAGTTAGAGGGTATATCGAATCTGGCAATCTTGTAGAAGCAACGAACAGTCTCCGAGAAATGATTGACAAGAACGGGACAAATCACGCTGGATATGCTCTGAACATGCTAGTCGAAACTTATTGCCGTAAGCGCACCCCTATTCATGCATATGATGTTGTTGCTGAGATGGTCAATGAGAAAGCAGTCAGCCCTTGGAATTCCACCTTCAGAACTCTCACGAAGAAGCTTTTGGAGAGAAATCGTTTTGAGGAAGCCGTCGATGTTATGAGTATGATGAAGAATCAAGGTCTCCCGCCCGAGTTGGATTCCTTCATCAATTATCTCTCCAAGAAAGGCAGTGCAGAAGAAACCTTCGTGTTTTTAGATTCGATGACTTCGAAGATATTCCCACCAACGTCCGTATTTCTTCGTTTGTTCGAAGCGTACTTGAACGTTGGAAGGAAGAACGAAGCTCAGGATTTCCTTTCCAAGTGCCCCAAATACATAAAGAACAACGCAGATGTTTTGGATCTATTTCTTTCTGGAGAATCTTGCAAGGATGTTTCTCACACTGAAGCTGTCCCAGTCTAGTTGGATGGAGATGCTTGATTCGTCCTTTTTTATCCAAGGATCTTTTTTACGCTGTTTTTTTCCGTCCTGGAGCATGCTCGAGTTCTGAGAAGTCGGTTGAATTCTTGTCTTGAAATATTTTAAAAATATACAAACTCATGAAGCACTTCAACATGCAAGCGTATGATATTTCAACACGTGTTGACCCGTCTTGTTTTCGGTTTACTCAGATCAAACTCTTTACTTTCAGTGGCATGTTTGCGTCCAAGCTTTTACATAGTATAGCTAGAAAATAATAGCGGGAAGAACAACTCATAAATATACCTAAGTTATCACCACCTTAATTTCGCAAAAGACTAACGTTTCCACGAATAAGTAACCAACTGTCTCGGCTTCACTTCATTTCAATCCACGCCGCACGTAACAGACGTGGCCGGGGCCCTTACATGCCGAAGTTACACATCTGCAAAAATTCCATGTCACTGTCGACGTATTTGGTCCATAAATGCTTGTAGTGGTTCATGGCTATATCCAGCCAAGGCTTCATATCTCCGTTGAAATGGATCACTGCAGCCTTTTCGATTTCCTCCATGCTTATACTTGGATTGATCCCAAGCCCAAGAACGTGCCATGACTTGTCCAGCGATTTCGTCGTCGAGTAAAATGTGACGAGCCCTGCAGGTAATGTTCCCTGTTTCCATAGCATACGGTCTTCATTCTGACCATTCATTAAAATTTGAATTCGAGTCAATATTTCTTGAGTTAAAAGTAATGCATTGTAACGGTAGGTGTTGAGTAATAGATGGGCTCACCAAATTCTGCCAGTAGTGGTATTCTTCGGTAGATTTTTCTCGACGCCAAGCGTCGAGGTCGAAAACATTCATACCAAATGCCCAAGCGCAAGCCCTAGGATTGAATTTCTCCTTTATAAGAGGGTGGGAAAAGTTCAAGTATTCAGAAAGTCGTCGGAAGGAACCGAAGCAAGTGTCGACGGCAGCGTTTACTTTGTCGTCCATATCGATTTTCCACAAAGGGGTCAAATCCTTCTGCACAACAACGTCGTCATCCAGAAAGAGAATCTTGCGCAGCTTAGGGAACATTTCGGGCAAGTAGAATCTCAGGTGATTGATCATCGATAGGTATTTGGGGTTTCTGTATTTCATGTTGTTCACGTCAAGGGTGGCGTTCTCTCCTCTGGTATCAAAGTAAAACTTCCGTAGATTCGAAGACTGAAGTTGTCTGAGCACAGGTACATATGAGGGCTTTAAAAAGTCGAAATCATCCATGGGTTTGATCTCAATATGTGCTCCCCCTTGTATTGGCCTCATCTTAAACCAAACCTTTGTTGCAGCAAAATTCATCCTGTCTGTCACAACATGAAAAACATGTTTCCACGGCTCCTCAGCGTTCTTTACAACTGAGTTTACGACCACCGAGATTGCGATCACGTTGTCTGAAAGAATAGCATAATGATGAAGACTCGGGTCCTCGAACTCGGGCTTGGCCTCATCGTTCTCGTACTTCTCAGGATATGCAATTCTCTCCTCCAAAAGCCGCATGGCAAGACAGTGCAAGCTCTTGGGCGTTGACTTTGCCGCAATAGAGCTGGCAAAAGCCCCATTCTTTTTTGCCTTGGTAAGCAACTCGTTGACAGCAAAGATGGTATCTTTCAGCTTTTGAATCTTCAATTGGTTATCGTATGACTCCTTCGAATCAGCGATCATCAACCTCACAACCTTAACTTTATCCTTAACCTCCTTCTCAAACTGCCTCAGCACATCCTCATCCACCGGCCCATCGGATTCAAACAATGCAGCGCGATATGTCTGTTTCAATTGGATATCTGAGAAATTCTTGGCTAAATCGTCAAACAATTTGAGCTGCTTGGATATGTCAAGCTTTAGTTTTCTTGCATAAGCTGCGTAAGCATTCACCAAGGCGATATGGTTATTTGCCTGATTATTTATCAGATCTAACCTTGTCTTCAACGGATCCGACTGCAAAGCCAAAAAAGTTCTCTGCACATAGGCATTTCCAGTGGTTTCCATCACCTGTTTCATAAAATTATCCTCTTTTAACTGAAAGAATATTACTAATAATGGATCCAGCAAAACAGTGCTTATTGAACCAGTATATGTACTTGCAGCGATGGTTATGCTAAGTTTCTGTAAGAACAATTTGCCCGGTGTTTCAGAACAAAATGTGACACTGAATTCCAAACCAATCACTACCATTCTATTTTTTCTTTTTCTTTTGCCAAATATTTACGACGGCATTCACTTGCGATCTGGTACGTAGAGCTAGAAATAACTTAATCAAATAACAGAAGAGATTGCACAATAATCCTTAACAACCATTCATTGATTTCATCCATGCCATTAATTTTCATTGACAAGACGTTCATCTTCAAGAGCTATCAACGCCCTCGCACTATACAGTGTCGGATTCAAAACCTCGACCATTCGAAAATACTGATTATAAAAAAAATGTAATGATAGGTAAACAACAACGAACGCTCACAGAGTCGTCATCCGATGGATGAGACGAGTAGAGTACGGATAGAGTAGCGAGAAACAACAGCGTAAACATTGCGGAGACGAAGATCCGGTAGCTGAAGAATCTCCGGAATGAGGATCCTCCGCCCGATCCGAACCGGCCGCCGCGGACTGCCATGGCCGATCGCCCACCAAGGATGTCAGAATCTATATATTCACTCGATCAAATCAATACCAGGTGAATGCTCGTGAAAGGCAACAGCGAACTATGATCTTTGAACGATCTCTCAGATAATCACACGGTTGCATTTGCAGTGTGGTTTTTTGTTCTTTGCTGAGTTTAGCTTACCATTAATGATATTATGAATGCTTATGAGATGAGATCTGAGTGGGGAAGGGGAAGCTAAAGACGGACTGTAAGATCCGACCCGTTTTTGTCGTCGGTGTATTATTACAATTTGGTGCTGTTCTCCAATTTCGGCAATTTTAATTACTAAAATATCTAAATATTATTTTTGTTTTTCCAAACAAACGGAGAAGCCCAACAGTTATTAGGAGAGTAAGCCCAAATTCGTTGAACTTGGCGGAATCTGCACGTGGCTTTTGTACTTTGACCGTCATCATCGGTCGTGAGAAGTAATGTACGCGGCGACGAAAGAGGCGATTCCATTCAAGAGCACGTAGTAGAATGCCGATGGACGAGATTCTCAGTTTAACTAATTAGATTCAGCTGACTATCGAAAGAGGCTTCATGGTTAGTAGCAAATTTTTGCTGCATTATTGCGTATTTCGAGGTTTGGCAGGTTGAGTCAAGAAGAATAAGAGCAGTAGGCGACGCCGATTTGAGGTAGATTTGATTACGTGATATCAGCTTCCGCAGTATAGTGGAAATTTGAGTCTTTAATCGCTTTCCATTGCTTGCGTTCTTGTATCACCTGCCTCCGATTTTCCTATACTTGATGGAAGACGAGAGACAGTCTTAATGGAAACAGTTGAGTTCATTTCCTAGCCATGTGCTCCCTGTTCAATGCTAAGTGGCTGTGCTTTCTTTCATCAATTCAGAAAGCATTTATAGCTCTAATAGGTTAACGCGCTCACAAAAAAAATTTCTAAGTCAGTCCAGGACATTTGAATTTTTTTCTTTTTTTTTTCCTTTTGTCGTTATAACCTCTGTGGAAGCCGATCTTTTACCCCATGATTATCCTGGAAGATAAAAAATGATGTTTTCTAGTTTTGGATAGGTGTTGTGATACGGAGCTGTAGTAGACACTGCTTTTTTCCATCCGTTTGTAGTGTTTGTTCTCTGTACTTCTGTGCATGCTTTTCAACTGCTCAAGTCTTTGACATATATTCAACAGGCACTAGTTCTTGTTCAATGTGTGCCATCATCAGTATATGGGACTACAGTACTACGGAAGAACAAAGCTTATGGAGTTTCATTTAATTTTAATGGTGCGATGAGATTTTATTATATTACTACTTTTTTCTCTCATGGATAACAACAGTAAACCTTTTCTCATTGGACCTGACTCGATAATGACTAAACAGATGAAGAGGACAGAATCAAAGCTCTCCGTCTCCACATGAGGAAAATCAAAGGGCTCAGATACATGGATTATTAGTTCATTCTAAGCCAGATCATTGCAGGGGTCGCCGTCAAACTCTCTCAAGCTAGGAAAAGGGCTGTTGAGCTGCATATCGGTAACTATTTGACGAAGCTCTAAAGCTTCTTCTTTGAGCTGAGCGTTCTCTTGAAGAACTTGCTCATGGCGCTCCGAAACGTCGTTAAGTTTGTCCATGAGTTGATGGTTCTCGTTCCTGAGCCACACGACCTGCGACCAAAGCTCGTCCAGGTGCTTTTGTTTGCGCATTCGCGACCTTCTTGCGGATTCCCGGTTAGAAATCATTCTTCTCTGCTTTCTCTCATTTATTATGCTTAACTGCTGCTCATCTGCCTCATCAGATGTTGAATTACTGCTGAAACATGTTGGATTGGGGTTAAATTCTTGTACCTGGGGAATGATGTGTAAAGGGTAAGAAGGGTTGCAAAAGTGGTTAAATTGGTATGTTGGTGAAAGGTTGTCGTTTAAGGCGAAGTGGACGGGGAATTGCATAGTGTTTGAAGAAGGGAATAGGTAATCTGTAGCTTCACTAGGTTGCATGGTTTGATTACTTTTGGGTAGAATTTTGATTGTGGCTCTTAGTTTTTTACAGGAGAGGTTTGAGGGAAATCGATTAATGGTTTGAAGGCTAAGGGAACTAATGGGATGGCTTGAATTTATAGACGCAGAAAGTTGCCGTGGCCCCATATTATAAAATCAGAGTAAACAGAGTTCCTAAAGGAAAAAAAAAAAAAAAAGATAAGGCGACGACGACAGCACTGTTGTGTATGTGCATGCATACTTTACATGGTTCTTAGGAAGTATGTGCATTAGAAAAAACAACGTAGGCAGAGATCTGACTGAGTACATGAATAGAATGTTTTTGCATGTCACATAATTACAATATAAGAGAATCTATAGGGATCAATAAGTTATTTCTTGGTTCGAATAATCTTCTATGAAAAGAAAACGCTTACATCAGTGGGAGGAGAGAGGGTCTTAATGGGGATATAATTACTTATTAGAGGAATTCTAAGAAGGAAAATCAAGGAGTCAATCTAATTAAATGGTCTTAGTCTTCAGCCAAAGTAAGATGGTTTACGCTATTTTTGGCCAACGATGTTAAACAACGTAAAGGAACAGGGGAAACCACGTAGGAGGATGGGGCATGGCTGCCACCTTTTTCATTAAAGTGGAATGAATACTTGCACTAAACAAATTGGTCTCTTGGTAACTTTACTTTTTTTTTAGATTACACATGATTTATTTCGTTTTGATCTTATTTAAAATTTTTAATGTCGTCTCTGTCCAACTAACTATTAGGTATTAGTAAAATTTTGGCAGATACAGATGCTTAGACGTAACTTTTATCGCTTTACTGTCCCGGTGGTATTGCAACTTGCATTTCCTATTATATAAGCGGTGACTTGTGACTTGTGAGACTGTTAAATATAGGAGTTGACTTTACAACGATGAAATTAATAAAAAGATTTAACGGCCATTTGTAATGCGACAACTATAACGAAGATGAAGTTTGTTACTCGCGTCGATTGTGCTTGAGGATATTATACAAAGACAGGCTAACATGCAGTTCTAATGATCAACCTAATTGCAGCAGATGATTTGCTTTAGTGTGTAAATTGATATAGTGATCTCTGAAAAGGAAAGTTTATGCCTGTGTCACATTTTTTGGTTATTATGATGATATTTCATTTTAACCACACAATGTATCGATTATTTTAACGCAGTTTGAGAAATCATGTACGGTTGGTGGTGGGGACGAACAAGTGATGAAATATATGGATGTACTTACAAAGCATTCGTCCACTACAAAAAGGAAGTAGTACTCGCTCATGGAGGGAGGTAAATGGTAATTGCTTTTCTACATGTTTTCAGTGCCATGAATGTAATTAGTTCAATTAACAATACAATTAAACAAATTTTGACTCAAATCTTTTCTTGTCTCAACCAACTTTTTTTTTTGTATCTTTCGTTGATTTTGCTATATGTATATCTCGTCTATAGCCTTTTCCTTAGCATACCCCTATTGGTGTATGTGAGGCCCAGTATGATTGATATGGTTGAATACATACAAAAACACGCCTCTTTTGTCCACCTTGTTTGAATAAAAGAAAAATCAGTATCTTCCATTTCTCTTCAAAGCAAATATGAAATGTTTCGTTAGATTAGATTTACTGATTTGGTGGCACATTTGCATCGACTGCTTCAGAGATTTATCATTCATATAATATTTTCTTTCATTTGGACGTGTCTTGGGCAATTTGATTTCTTACATGTGGACATTCTTTACTAAGTTTCGTTGCTTTCATAAATTCACCTACAAATGTAAAGCACACACAAATCTCATCACCCTTTTGCTAAAGGTTCAATTTTTTTATTTTTTGTTTGACCAGGTGACGAAATCTATTTCTTGATAGACTATCCATCCTTCAATGTGAGGACGTCATTTCATTCCTTTTTCCTCGCTATTTTTTTCTAGCTAAAACATCATCTTGAATAGCAATAAGCATACCACTGAATAATCTATTATTGCCTGCCGAGCATTTCTTTCAATAATTAGGACCTCTTTTTTCTTGTATGACCCAGCAGCACTAAGTATAATATATTGTGGCTGATTAATATAATGAGGAGATTTGGAGACGTAAGATTACTTTCTCTCATTCCTATCGCCTCAACTCAACTTAATGACAAAAAATTAAAAGGTTCTTGAAAAAGAAAAAGATTATCGAGTTGTATGGAAAAAAAATGACCTATTGATGTGAAAGAAATTATTAAATACGTACGCAAACACCCCCTTGAGCATTGAGGGCGCATATTCACGATCTTATCTTTGCCATGCTCGTATTGCATTATATATTTCGTCGCCTCATAAAAATTCAATAAAGAATAACTGAAATAGCTTTACGGTATCCAATAAATTAGGGACAGTGTCCCTGAACTAACGGTCAGGGTTCTGCAGTGGTGTCGATAATTTAGCATTTGCTTTTCTTTCTTCCCCCCTCTTTATAGGATGATAGTAACCAAAAATAAAATAAAATAAAACTATACTCTCTCTCTCTATATATATATATATATATATATATATCTCCCTCACATATTCTCATGTTAATCAAGAATTTTAAGATATAGATAATAGTGGGCATGCACGATAGATCTCCTCCATATCGTGCCGAGGCTAACAAACCCCGTGAGTGACGGCTCACCAACTCGTTCGTGTTGGCTATACGTCACTTCACAACACACATGTGTCGACCACACGTGCCAACTACGAGTCCTATGTGCCATGACATGATGTCCTGGAAAAAAAAATGACGACATGCACATTTCGATCTAGCTATTATAATATAACTATTACTATTGATTGCTTCATGGGATGTTTTCTAAGAATTATTGAGTTCAAGGATCTAATCTTTAAGTGCATGCGATTCTTGGTTTTTCTTTAACTAGTTTAGTATTTAATAGTTGAAAAAGGGTTTTTAAGATGTAGTAAAAGTACGATGTAGAGAAATTTTGTGGTATAGTTGTCATTTGTTACCACCATTCGTGCACCCCACTACTACTCATGTTCAGCCTTGTCGATGAAAGATGATTCTTTCTTCTCACAACAATCATGTGTTGATGAGCCAAATCAAGCTTTTGTCCCAACTTTTCAGTTTGAGGTGGTTGATGGGTTTTGGACTCTTTATTCCATTTCACCTTTCACTTTTATATGTTTTATTTCGTCCAACGTTTTACATATTCAACAATTGACAGACAATCTTTGATTTCTTAATAGTCAATTTCGTGAAGGATGTACTCTTTCGTATGGTTAGCATTATTATGATCCTTTTCATATTGTCGATACGTGGCAAAGTAATTGAAATGAGCTTACGGGTTTTTGTTAAGACAAGATAAGTTCGACTAATTCTACTTAACCTTCTGAATCATCTCCTATTTCGTCCCCACTTATTCACTATATTAAAATTGGCATTAAAGTGGCAATCTACCTATCAATCTACACACACATACACATATTTTATTCGTAAATAATGCAAAAGGCAGTATTATTTTCAAAAGCATTTCCATATTGGTGCAATAATGAATATTGTATTAATACCATGCATTAATATTTTGTTGCTACGTACATGTCATTACTACTACCTACGACTACATTTCGGACACTTGTTTATAAATTATGGAAGCGTGTGCTACGTAGTCGTTTGCAAGCAAATCTGTCTTGGCTACTACAAATGTGCGGATTGGGAAAGAGAGTTGTTTAGCTACTTGAAGAAAATGCGTAGCTGCCCTTATTCGCTTCATTTGGTGCTTGCAAAAACTCATTTTGGTGATACAATTTGATGTTTGCTTTTCTTTATCCTCTTATTAGAAATTATTCAACTGTTGATTCTCAATGCGTGTCGATATGTGAAGGGATGAACCTTAAAACATGTCCTTCTCTCTCTCTCTCTCTCTCTCTCTCTCTCTCTCTCTCTCTCGTTAAAGAGAAAGTTGAAAGATTTAACTATACCGTTACTAATCGTTTTGCATTCTGCACAACACAAACAAAGAAAGAACTACATACGAATTACGATATTGAGTGGCACCACATCAGAAAAACTAATATATTAAAGTCCACTAACATTTTAATTTGCAGATTCCAAATAAACTTTTAATTAATTAATTTTGATCTCTAGTCAAAACAGTCCAAGATTTGATGAATATAAAGATGTGTAAATCATGGCTTACGTTATATGGTACGATGGAGGGGAAAGGAAAAGACAAGCAAAGATCGAGAATAAAGGTCTATAGATACTAAATTTCTTAGGCTACAGAAGCAAAGTTGATGTACCCTTTATAGTAGACATCGGTCATATGGTGGTGCCTTGTCTTGTTTTATTTTACCTGCACATTATTATTTGATCACGCGACGAATGCTCAATGCGTCCTATTATATTGCTTTGAAAAGAAAATAAATTAGAGGGGAAGGATATTCAATACCTCTATAATTGGGGCAATAATGTCGAGTCCCCATGGCAATATGGCATGGACCCAACCTCGCTATTTAATAAAAATATCTTAGTTAAGGGCTTGTAACAAAAGTATTGTATATGTATTATATTACAGATGTAACAGCCACTCGTAAAAGTGTCTTTAAGGCCGTATACAATTAATTACCAAGATTATTATCATGAGGATGTGATTGGGCACTCAATTAATTAACATTGATCATCTTTTAAACAAATGTTCTCTTTAGAATAAAGATCGTTGTATCGCGGCCTGAAATTCTGGTCCTAACCGTTTTGTCTGTTACAGATCCGTGAATAGAGAGAGAGGAATAAAAGAAAGTAAACTCCTTAGCAATCGTTCATTGGTTATGTCATCAGCCTGATAGAGAAAGACGTGAAGTTATTATAGTTAAATGCATATAAGAAATATTTGCTCTCCATTACAACATCGCCAAGAGAACACAAACGACTTGAGTAGAGACGCATGTACAGCACAAAAAAAGGAAGGGAAACCACAGTTCTTTTTAGCAACCTAATTCAGAATCACAGAAAGCAGTTTCGTCTCGTCTTCTCCACGATCCTCTTTCTTTGTAGTTAGACGCAAGAACCCACCAAAGAGTATAAGCAGCGTTGCAGCAATAGAACTTATTAGTTGAAGTTGAAGGATGAAGTTATTGTGTTGTTACCAATGGAAATCTCCTTCAGCTACGAAACATAACGGCTGCAAATGCGGTAATAGACAATATGACAAGTACCAGAAATGCATGTTTCAACTTGAGTTGATCGGCATCTATGTTCCTCACCATGCTAGAATCGGGCATGGAGTTCTCATGTTCCATATCTGTAACAGTTTGGGATGAGTCCTCGCTCGCATTTTCAACCTGAAAGGAAGTGTGTTAGTTGATGAACGTAGAACGAGACAATTGTCAATTAGGAATAGAGAAAACTAACAACCTTGCTGCTTGTGGTTGACGAGGCCAAAATCTCCTCACCGTTTTCTTTTTGATTGTCAGAGAGGGCATGTTCTTTTGCTTGAGCATCATGATTTGCATTCTTTGGAGCATGCTTCGTCCCAGCTTTCTTCTCCTTCATTAATGAAGACATCTGGCAAAAATATTAAGAACGAAGGTCGATAAGAAACTCCTCTATGGGCATAAAGAATGCAAAGTATCAATAAATGCCTAACCTGCTTATGAAGCTGTTCTCTCTCGAGAGTCAACTGCATTACTAGATCTGCAATGAATTTAGATCGAACTCTAATGTCTTTAGCAGTTTCCTTCTTTGCTTCGTTGGCTTGAAGTAAGGACTTCTCCAGATGTTCCACTTTACCCCTTAGAAAATATATCTCCTCGTTGAGTTCTGCATTGGCTTCAGACAATACAATGCACTTCTCTTCAGCACTATCTATCTGATTTTCAAAATTAGCAAGTTTTGCTTTCAGATCTTTTATTAAGTTTTCCATGTCATTGACCATGCAACGCAACATGTCTTCCCTCTCTCGACCAGCGTCAACAGAGGCTTCGGCCTGAAACCTCTTACTTTCGGATTCCTCCAGCTGCTTCTCCAGTTTTTCGACCCTCTCGGTTGCATCAGCAAGATGACTCTTCGATTGGCTCAAATCATTGTTAAAGTTTTCATTAGACTCTCTAAGTCGTTCACACTCAGTCTCGGCATTCATAGCCCTTTCTTCAGTTTCAGCAACTTTTGTCTTCAATTCCTCGTTTTTCTCCACTGATTGACTTAGAGACTCAAAGTCTCTGAGTTTCTGCTCAAGCGAACAAACCTTCTTTTCGAGTTCAGCCTGGGAACTTTCTGAATATTGCACAGCAGCTTCTTTTCCTTTCAACTGCTCTCTAAGATCTTGCATTTTAGAGTTTAATTCTGCTTCTCTCTGTTCCGATCCTTTCAAATGAAACTGCGCCACTTGAAGCTGCTGGTACAGTTCTCGTGAAAGGCTCAACAGTATCTCTGAACTATTTTCTGCCTCAAGCAGTCTTCCCCACATATGTTCTGCTTCTTCTTCCATAAAGAAGACTTCTCGTTGCACCTGAAGCTTTAAGTCTTCTTCGGTTTGCCTCGACTCGTTAAGTCTCTTCTCAAGATCCAATTCGCGAGCCAAAGACTTCTCCAGCATTCTCAAGATGCCCCTCTGTTGTTCTGCGGTCTGCATCTTGATTTTTGCATTCATACCTGAAAGTTGACCATCCTCGAGTCCAGCAAGCTCTTTGTCATTTTTCCCTGTTAGTTTCACAGTTATTATTTAATAAAATTTGAACCATGTATATGCAAGTTTCGTGAGAGAGATAGAGGGGGAGGGAGAAAGAGAGAGAATCGTAACCCACAATTTTCATCTCCAGATGAAGCCAGAAGGATCCTATGGAAGATGATAGATTGTGCCCTAATGTCTGATAACTGGTCGAACAACTGCTTCAAAGTTTTATCACAATCTTGCAACTTGTCCACTTCCTTCGGAGCATCACCTTCCTGATTGGACGAAGATAGAACACCCCTCGAGTTACCAATCTCACACTGAAGAACAGACAGAAAAACCTCAACTTCTTTGACCTCACAATCCAGAAACCCATATAGGAGATCAAATTCTAATGCTTTCTCAACAACATCAAACGAAGGCTCTTCAGCTAAAGAAAAAGCCTCAAAATCCCCTTCCCTTGAAGCTACGTGCATTACCAGTATGTCCAAGTTCACCAATTTCTCAGATAAACATGCCAAGTCCAGTTCGAGTCTTGTTAATACTTCAGCTGCACTTCGCAGGTCGCGAGTAGCAATCGAATCCGATGATTGGACTTCAAGCGAGTCAACATCATTAAATTCTCCCCCCACTCCAACAGAGCTCGCATTTCCAATGGAATCGGGCCCACCTTGGAAATTGTCAGATCCCATATTGCAAGCTCTCCAGTGAGCTAAAATTTATATCTGAAGAAACAGAGTTTTCCTATGATTAATTTGCCTCCATACCCTCCCAACAAAGAACAAGCAGATAGCAGCAGCTCTACCTAGTTCTCATATATTGAAGAAAAAAATGAAGATGATTTGTCAATATAAAAATTTCCTCACTCATCAGAACAACTTCGTGAAACAATATAGCAGGCTTTGCCTTGAGTATTTGAATTAAAATGAAGTTGTAAACATGAGAAGTTGACAAAAATAAATTCAAAATGAACAAATCATTATCACGGAGCCGATTTTCCTATTTACTGGAAGCACATATGAATCTCAACATGAACAATACCTTCATATCTGAGAACAGGCAGCTGAATAATCGATATTACAAGCAACAAGATGGCATTATTTCGTAAGTGAAGCTAACAATTGACGAGAGAGCCCAGGTTCCAGAATACAATACACATACATATGCTAAATATCTATCTATCGGATTGTTTCACATCGGAGAAACATTAATGGAGAACGTACCTTGCTGGTGGCGTCGATGAACGGTTGCTAGATCATTGAAACTGTCCTTTTCATTTTACATCGACTAATATCAGGAAAGAAAAAGAAAAAAGAAATCCCAAAAGATGAGTCGATCGATTAAAGCGAGTACGCGTGTAACCCACGTGCTTCTGCACATTGATCAATCATGATGTTAACTTGGACTAAGATCCGCTTTCTTTCTAATGAAGGGCCCAAAATGAAGGCCCAATATGAGGCCCAAACTAGACAATTCTAAAGCTGAACAGAAACGACACCGTACACTATTACCCAGCAATTTGCTGTTCTGTCAGCATTACAGTACCCTCCGTCTCCCATCACCCAACCAAAACCTGCAAATACCTAATTTGATTCAAATATGTGTTTCTGCGTTCTAACCCATTATACGTTTTCAAGCACAAAATAAGCTCGTGTGGATGCATACGGCACCTAGAGTTGGGGGTACTGCTGAAGCGCAAATGGCGCGAACTGCGAACCACGTGGAGAATGAAGAGAATTTCGATAGCTCTTCACCTGGAGGTTTTATTTATGATCGACGTATTTTGTATTTTTAGCGGGCGTAGTTTAATAGTTTCGTGCGAGCTTGTGTATCTTGTTTTGTTGGTTTCCTTTTCTTTTTGTTTTTTGGGTTTAAAGAAGCGTTGTGTGTGTCTGAACTCTGAGCAGAGAGTAAAAGAGCTCCGCGGTCGAAGCATTCGGAAACTGAGCAACGTAGAAGAAGTAAGATCAACGAGAGGTTGGTGTTGATTTCATTGTTATCCTTAGTTTTATGCTTCTCTCTTTTCGAGCTTACTTGTGTTCTTGTATACTGTTACGTGTGAGTTCGTTTCGTGTCTGTTGTTGGTTCTCGACTTCTCGTTAAACTTCGACGTCACTAGTTACTTTTTAGGTTCAGGGCAGCGACGCAGCTGATATGTGATTGGAGGGTTGTGTTTTCTTTTTTTTTTTTGTGCCGACAAACTATAGAAATGTTTTATTTTGGACAAACCAATTTTATGTTTTTGAATGTGAGGTTATAATGAATGTGCACTGGTGTTGATGTGGTGGATCGGACTGTAAAAGTTCTGTTTTACAGGTTTCAGATTTTAAGGGATCTCATACCAGAAAATGATCAGAAACGTGATAAAGCTTCATTTCTGTTAGAGGTATACTATTTCTTTCAGGGATCCATAATCTTTTATATTTTGCATAATGCAGTTGTCATGAAAACAGCCAATTATAAATTGGTTATGATGCAGGTTATTCAGTATATCCAGTATCTACAGGAGAAATTGCAGATGTACGAAGGGCTAGGTCAGGGTTGGAGTGGCGAGCCCACAAAGTCGATTCCATGGGTATGCTGTAAATATACCTTTCCTTTTCCTTTTTCTTCCCTCTCTTTCTTTTTCTCTTTTTTGGATTTTTTATCCTGAATCATGTGTTAGTTGTCAGCTGACTATAGATCTCTGTTAGACAGCTGTCTTATATATTCCACCTCAAGCAATGATGTAAGGTTCTTACTCAGTTAGAAGCCAAAAATTTAGTTTTTTGTTTTTCCTTATTGTTCCGAAATTCTTGTAATACGTCGAGATATGTTTCATGTGGGATTGGTCTTAGGACGAATGCCTGTGTTTTGTGCAATGAGCTGACTTCTCCTTGTTGTTGACAGCGCAATAATTCCGGACTGACTGAAAGTTTTGGAGATCGATTGCATCTTGAAAGGTTAATATCTGCTTCAGAAAATGAAATCGTTCCCAACCCATCATTGCCATGTAATGCTCAGGAATCTATGGACTTGACTGCTGTTGCCTTATGTAAGAGCATGGACACCACATCCATGTTGACCAGTCAAGGCGTCCCTACAAGCATGCTGCTCGAACCACCCATGTTTGATGGTTTGATCAGCCAACACTCTCACGGATCCCTACATGATGCTGAACAATTTGCAGAACAGTCGCAATCGCAGTTTTGGCAGGGCAGATCATGTGCAAGCAATGGTTCTATTCCTAATTACACTACAGAGGACGAAAAATTGAGGGATGAAGGAGATCAGCCCAGCATTTCAAGAATCTACTCACATGGGTAGGTGGTTGACTTTGTCAACAATGATAATTCTAGGCCAACGCTAACCATGCAATTCTATGTCAGCAGGATGAAATTGTAACTTAGGGTCTGGTTTCAAAATGGGTATTCATTAATAATTTATCTGAAAATCACGCATCTTAAGAATTTTCAGTCGTTTGAGACTGCCATTGATTGCATTTCTAATTGCAATGTTTTAAATAATTTTTAAACTCTGTTGCTTTGAGCAGGCTGCTGAAGAATCTAACGAATGCACTGCAATCATCTGGCGTGGATATGTCACAGACCAACATCTCAATGCAACTTGATGTCAGGAAACGAACAAACGTAAGAACCACGTAAATTGTGTTCAATGTGCCTTCTAGTCCCGCCGTAACAAAATTGGTAGCTTAGCCATTTTACCCCAACTATCGGGAATATATATGTCCATGTTATAGAGTTGCAAACGCATGGTGTCTTTTCTTGAGTTTCATAGTTATTGTGATCATCAAACTTTCAGGACGGCAATAATACCTCTGGTTTCAACCCTCTGGCTAACGCTGCTGACATGATGGAGAATTATGAGCATCCGCAGAAAAGATTCAGAATCTGATCACTGTCGTACATCTCTCTTGTTTCCTACACCTTTTTAGTGTTCTATTACAACTGTACAACTTCCTTTGTTCTGTTTCGGAATCTTAAGTTGAAGGAAATCACGGGCAAGAATTACATGTCAAAACGAAAACCCATGCAAAGAAGCAAACGTTTCTTCCATTAATAAGTTCAGGTGTAAAAGTAAAAGACACTCCCACAAAGCGTTGTACTTAACAACATGTGGTAGCTATGAAGGATCTCGTGAACGCAGTTGTGGACGCATCACCTCACAACAGCCAACTTTCAACCAACAAAATTGCTAATCAAGAATTCTAAAACTAACTACAACCCAAAAGAAGTTTTTACATCCATGCAAGAGAATATAACTGCTTGCACTTCACTTGCTTGCGCATGACGGACATTAAAGAGAGCAGAGCACAGCTCTTCCCTTTCTATATAAAGAGATTTATTATAACACAACCAAACACATACAGAATAGTAATCTCTCTTGAAAAGAATGTCTTGGTTTTGGCAATTGCTAATCTTCCTCTTCTTCACATTTAGTAGTAACTATGGTAACTTATCAGAAGCTAAGAAGCAGCAGCTTTCACCTGCTGCTGTGGTGGGAGCTGTGTATTGTGACAGTTGTTTCTTCAGGCAAGATCTTCCCAAGGCTAGCAGACACATCATACCAGGTTCTTCACATCATCTTCTTCAGCATCGTTTAATAGTCACATAACACTTATTTGCTAATCGCTTTTCTCAGGGGCGACAGTCGAGTTGGTTTGTAAAGACGACACCGAGGGCTCAACCCGAAGTTTCCGTCAGCAAGTAAAAACAGACAACATCGGACGATTCAAAGCCAACCTTCCCTTCTCCGTCAGCAAACATGTCAGAAAAATCAACAACTGCTCCGTCAAACTCGTCAAAAGCAACCAAAAAATCTGTTCGATAGCTTATTCGTCAGCCCAATCCTCGGTGCTTCTTCACCTGAAATCAAGCAAAAGAGGAGTCCATATTTTCTCCGCTGGTCTTTTCTCCTTCAGACCCTCGAACTTACCCCAAGACCTATGCAATCGAAAACAGAGCCCAAAGAAGGAATCGCCTAACTTCCTCTTCGAAAAAGAGTCGTCGCCAATCAATAATCCAAACGATCCCACTTTCTCTCCGCCGATCAGAGATCCACCTTCTGACTATAACGACTTGCCTGCCTTAGGACGTTACTTGCCTCCATTGCCAAAACTCCCAAGGCTACCTTTGCTCCCAAATATTCCACTTTTTCCGCCGAAGGCCGACCCACAAAATACGCCACGGACAAAGGACGAAAAGGTCATTTCCAACCGACCCATTTCTTTCCCTTTCCCGCCTAATCCATTTCAACCATCGCCGCCTTCGATAATCCCACCGATATTTCCTTCGCCTCCACCTTCGATTATTCCGCCGATAATACCATTGCCGCCAGTTCCTGGACTGCTTCCACCGCCACCGCCTCCGCCGCCGCCGCCGGCCTTTCCAATCCCCTTACCACCGCTGCCCTTCGTTCCATTGCCAGGTTTTCCACCTGCCAGAGAAAAATCGGCAGAAAGAATAAACAAAAGTGTCGCTCCTTGATTTTGCAATTTACGGATATACTTGGATTATGCTTGCAGTAAGGTTACTTTACCTCGTGGCTTGTTTATGTGTTAGATTAGCTCATACAGATCGCGATTTTCGACCGTCGTCGCTTACTGATGTGTAGTTTCCTGAATAAAGTGGGTGGGTTCTGATAAAGGCGCAACCTTTGGTATTGTCAGTGAATTAGAAACCAGAGAATGATCTGGGCATTATGATCTTATATAAAAATCACATTTTTATATATTAATTTTTTCATTCGTGATGAGCTGCGTTGGATCCTCACGCATGCAGATTCTTGACTATCTATGAGTTGAAGAAGAGTGTAGTTGCTGGACCCATGCAGATTATTGACAATTTATAAACATACAAAGATCCGATTAATGTCGTTTCACTGGTCCGTTAAGCTCGTAATTAATCATGATCAATAGTGTCGATATACTCGCTCAAATTTTGTCCTCGTCACTCAAATTGATTACAAGTTGATTACAACGCGTCAAATTAGCCTAAAATTTTTGAAGGGGGAGTTGGGTTGGCTATGATTATACTACGTTAATCTGCTCTGCTCTACTCTTCTCTTCTCCTATGTACATTTCTCTTCTTCTATTAATGTGTTGAGACCCTAATTCGAAGCCCATTGGGTGCTTCAACTCTCGGAAACTTTATCAGCTTGTTGCCTTCAACTTCTTCCCATTTGTAACTCGTCACAAAATAGTGAAGAAACAAAGAAATTTCAGCTAAGCCCAGTTCCTTTCCTGGGCATTGCCTCGTTCCTCCGCCGAAGATCAAGAACTGGTTTTGGTTCTCCAGGCCTTTTCCCTGCAAATCAATTCAACAGGTTAGTGAGTGAAATACAGGCATAAGTGTAAGTGTAACTGTGTATTGTGAAGTGTAATAAATCTTGGGTTCTAGCGATGACTAACCATCCATCTCCACGGGTTGAAGGTTAACGGGTCGGGGTAAAGCTTCGGGTCGTAATTGACCTCCCTCGTGTAAACGTATATTCTCCAACCCCTTGGAATAACATACCCTGAAAAGAAGCATTTGCATGAGGTAAGCAATTTTACTACTGCAAGTCGCAACCTTTTTGCTTAGTAAGAGCTTTAGTCCTGCATTAAGGATATCATCTATGAAAATCTTGATTATATTACAACGTGTGTTGGTTAGTTTTGAATCTCTCTTATCTGAAACCGCAGACATAATTATTTATCAGGACAAGGGAGATGGGTCATCACTAGAATAGAATGTCGTGGGTTGGAATAGTAGGTTCTCCATGTGGATCTCTTGATAGGGTAGGGTCCATGTATAGAGATGATGATGATCTCTTGTTATGTCACTCATTGATATGCATATTGATTCCTGATTTTTTACATTTTATTCTGCGAGACAATGAGTTTTCCTACCCTCTCTGTAGTAATCAAAGAGTTTAGCAGCTCACCGTTTATTTCCATATCTCTAGTTGTTTTCCTCAGGACTCCATTCACTATCGTAGCCAATCTTGATGTCTCGTAGATGACCTGTCATAATCATTCTCATTAGCTTTCTTCATTGAGCTTTGTACTAACTATGTTCGAAAGATAATTACAACCCTTTTGACTTACCGCACGGGTGAAGCTCATTGATTTGTAGTCATTATAATCAATAGGATCCTCTGCTCCTTTCCTCTCTCTTATTGCCATATGTTCTTTCTGCGCAGAAGTTAGCAACTTTGTTATTAGATGTGTTTCTCAGTTAAACTGGGCATAACCATCCATGCAATAACAGATTTTCTTCCCCTTTTTAAGGAAATAAACGCTCACCCTTAATTCTTCAAGAACTTTAGGATGATCATGAAGATACTTAACAGCCATCATCGAGGTTGTCGACACGGTTTCATATCCAGAATACAAGATCGTGATGATAAGGTCGATCATCTCCTCGTCATTCAGTTTGTATTTGTTCTCTTCACTTAGTAGGTGACCAAGCATGTCTCTGTGACCTTTCCCTTTAGAAGAACTCCTCCTCTCTTCAACCAACTTGCTCAACATGCCCGTAATGTTCTGCCTCGCCTGTACAAGATTCAGTTCGTTAGCTAGTTCATCCTCAGATTATCACACTTTGGGCTCACTTTCGTACCAAAAATCCTTACCTGAAATCCCCTGCGATAGTTTGTGTGTGGCAGGTTGATAGGAAGCGAAAGAGTTCCCAGCACTAGCTTGAAGAATTCAGGCATGAAACCCTGAGATATCGAGGCAGCTTCACTGCTTGCTATTTGTCTCAAAGACGACAAAAACGCCATCTGTGTAGTAAAGAAAAAGCAGAGTCTCTTGCATGTCAGAAACAGGGGAACATCATCAAGTAAATGCCATCTTTACACACACACGCGCACCTCTTTTGTTTTCTCTTGAATGTCTATGATCTGATCGTCCCAATTCCTCAGGTGGGATCTCATGAAATCATCGATCTTGGGCAGAAGCTGATCTTTAATCATGGCAGGGCTGATGAGGCCAAGCAATGCACCTCTCATGTGCTTATGTGCTTGGCCGTGCACGGCTGCGATGTTGCATCTTCCCAAGATGTCTATCATGGACTGAGGATAACCTGGGACGAGGCCTTTTGATTCATTGACTAGGATGTATCTGTTGAGCTCTGTATCCAGCGAGACTATGGTAGGACAACCTAGTATGTGGGATTTGAAGAAACTCCCATACCTGCAAATTTTTAGCCGTACAGTACAAATTTTCAGATGAAGATTTTTACATACACATATATATGTGTGCATAATAATTAATACCTTGATCTCTTGTTTTTCATAAAGGATGGACCTAGTTTGAGAAACTCAGGGGTCTCTCCAAAGACAGGCCAGCCCATGGTGCCAGGTGGAAGTCTTTTCTTCATGTACCTCACCTCATTCCATCGTAGTAGAGCAGTGAAGAAGATGCACAGAAACAAGAATATGCAAGAAAGTACAGTTAAGGCAGACATTTTCTTTCTTTTCTTTTGTGTTTGTTGGTTTTTCTTTCACTAGAACTGACTCAAGAATCAAGATAGAGAGGGAATAAAAGAGAGGAAGATGAGGAAGGAGTTTGCGAGAGGGATGGGAACTGATCTCTTAGTCTTCAACTGCCTGGTAATAATATGTTCGTGGGGGTGTTTATATAGAAGATAGATCGACCCATTGGAATAATCAATAACTATTTTCCACCAAAAAAAAATAATCAATAACTATTTACTTATATATATATATATATATATATATAACGACAGAGAGAGAGAGAGAGAGAGAGAGAGAGAGAGAGAGAGAGATGTTGCAAGCCTAATGCGCGCCAAAACCTTGCACACTTGCTAGGGCAGATATGATGGAGATAGTCCTGAAAATGAATGAAAAAATTGAAAAATAAAAGCCTCAGTTGCAAAATCTTGATCTATCTGTCAAACTTAATCATTCTTTAATTATTAATCCTTTTACGTGGAAAAGAAAATGTTATTATATCATTCATCATTGTTATTAGGAATAAGGAAGGCAATAGATGACAACATATTTTGAGCACATGCACACCACCAACATTCGAAGCAAACCCAAGCACCCACTTAGTTGTTCACACCTTCACATGTGCAACTATGATCAACACAAAGAGACTTGAAGACCTACGCAAAAGTCAACAATGTGTCATAAAATTGAAGTGCCTGCCCTCTGATTCCACCTTAAATTATAGACTGTATCCTATAATATGTATATAAATACTAGCTTGAACCTCGAAGACACAGCATAGGTTGAATCGTAGCTCCTCTCCTATTAACACTTTCTCGTGAAGTTTGACTTCTTTCGACTGTTATTACACTTTAACCTTTTCCATCTTATTAATTATAAAAAGTGAAAACTGTTGTTCAAATCTCATCACATTAACCCTTTTTGGAGCCTTGTGCGCAGTAACAGCTATAGCGTAGCCTATACCGAAAAAACAAGAGAAATCAATGAGCACTTTTAATGGCAATCCACAGAATGTTTGGATTATTCTAGTGAATAATATATATCTATTGTTTGTCTTTAATATTGTGATATGATGTTCTCCATTGACTCAATAGACATTCTCATTCGACTTCTTACGCGCCACGTGATGAAGAGACTGATTGCAGACGTTTCCTTCGTTCACTAATTTTCATGTCTGTGTTTCCTGGCAATTTGCGGTAACTGATATTTTCTTGCGTTATAAATACTTCCGTTGACTGATTTGACTGACTACTATACATAATAAACGCAACATTCATGCATGCGCTACGATTCATTTCATATGTAAACAATTTTGGTTTGTGGATTTGAAATATAACACGCCCTCTGTGTTGAATAATAGGTGTTATTCTTCCTCTTTGTAGATTGACTTTGGAGCTTAATTTAGACAGTGATGGGGTATCCGTATAGGGGTGTGTAAACGGGTTCGGGTAACGGGTATCCGACCCGACCCGATCGGGTATTTACCCGATCTTTTAAAAAAAATCGGATTTTTCGGGTATCGGGTTTAAACCCGATACCCGATTGATAATATCGGATCGGGTTTCGGGTAGCTTTGAGCTACCCGAAATACCCGATCGGGTACCCGAAATATCCGGCCCAGCAATATATCATATGTACTAACTATTCCTTCCAGCCCATACTTATCATTATTGTTGGCCTAACATAATAAATATGGCCCAAAGAAAACCAGCCCACAATCACATTAGACCAAACAAAATAAATAAAAAAAAAGAACTTACCTCCCTCACCCCAACTCAACACACGACACACACACACACATGAACTAGCAGAAGCAGACCCTCACGATTCACGAAAGCAGAAGACCCTCACGGCTCACCACCCACAGGCCGGCGACTCGCAGCTCACGACCTCACCACGCACTGGCCGCCGTATCCGACCTCAGCATCATCGGCCACCCACATGAACTTATTTATTTTTTATGGTGTTGAAATTATTTATTTTTATGGTGTTGAATTTATTTTATTGTTAATTGTGTTGAAATATTAATTTTTAATGGTTGATTATATTTTATTGTTGATTTGTGTTGAAATTATTTGTTTAATGATGTTGAATTTATTTGTTGATTTTGTTTAATTTATTTGGTGTTGGTATGAACTTTATTTTTCAAATTGAAGGAATTAAAATTAATGTAAGCATACTAATTTGTAAAAAAAAAAAAAAAAACCCGAACCCGACCCGATCCGTTCCGACGGGTATCGGGTACCCGATTGCCGGGTACCCGAACCTTAATCGGATCGGGTTCGGGTTTGATTTTCACTACCCGATTTTTTCGGGTACCCGACCCGAAATACCCGAAACCCGATTTATCCGATCCGATCCCACCCCTATATCCGTATGTCATAATGTGGCGTAAAGGGTTAGGCTTAGAAAATGACTTGTAAGGAAAGTGAGGATCCTTGTGGAGATCCTTCGAAAGGGATTTGACACGCTTGTCTAATTTTGTTTATATTAATCCCATAATAACCCAGTGTTTTGAAAAAATCGAATGAGTGGACTTATATTGATAGCTAAGATAGGAAATAATCCCAATTTTGCACTTGTCTTATATTGAATAACAATGACAGCATTAATCAAACACGAGCAACCTATGAAGCCATCAATCATAAAATTAAATCATGTTTAGGGCTGCTTGGATGTTAGATTATTGATGACCGCTGTCTAATTAATATTGGACTAATTGGCTGCCGACAAGAGCTCAATATTTGGGATTATTTGTAATATATTTTATAATTTGGGACAAAAAAATTAATAAGTTTTAATGTAATTTTAATTTTCAAACTTCTAAGTTTTGAACGAAATCTTATATAAGTATGGAAATATAGGTGTTCTCATAAGTTGACACATGTCCCAAATTAATTGTAATAATTTAAGACAAAATATAACACAAACATAAAAAAAAACTAGCCACTCTCACACTAATCGCTATAAATAATTATTTATTAATATAAACGAATCATTTAATTATATACTTGTGTGCCCCACTACCCACCCACACGAACACATTATCAAAACGGATGTGTGATAATAAATTCGAAAGTACAGAGTTGCACGAGGGTCTCCATTTTGTTTTCTTCTTCTTTTCCGGAAAAAAAATAAGAAAAACAAAAGATGGTACCCATTCCCATCCCACCACACCATTATTTCGCCATCTGAATTATTGCACTGGTTATATATTATTTGATCCTACTTTTATTACTAAAACACGGCTTGACAGTGAGTAAAAGATTGATTCTTTGCATACCTCCAGAAACTAAGTGAATTAAGATAGATATGGCATGAAAGCAAATTGGATTTAAACACATTAAATTCAACCTTGAATGTCGTGTAAGGTAAAATGACGTTCTCAATCTTTTGGATTTATTTTGGCTCTCTTCAATTAATGTTAAAGAGCCGACGACTGCTGCCTTCTTGGTGGGTCATGTATAAACAGTATAATATATATATACATATGTATGCATGTATAGCTTTTATTACCGAAAAAAAAAACAATTTAAGTGATGGGTAAGATGGTAACGTACGTGTGGTTTCTGAAGGGGACATGCACTCTTACTGTGTGTATTGTATGTGTGTGTATATATATGTGGGCCTCCGATGATTGACCACACGTGTGGGGTGAGAATTGAATTGAATGGTATATGATAGAGACATCGATATTAATATGTGTGTGTCCTCGTGCACTCGTTGGTATTCAATCGATGATGGGGCCATTATATATAACACTTATTATTGGAATATATATATATATATATATTTTGGTATAATGAAAATTCATTTACCACCTCCCCAAACCAATTATTGGAATATATTTACAAATGGAATATATTTACAAATTCATGGGCAAGTTGAAATTAAAATTAAAGGCCCAATGCAGTAGATTGAAATAAGCAGCAGACTGTCTTATTCGTGTCCATGGTCCCTTTGATTAATTCAATTTACTACAACCGTTGTAGATATATATCTGCTATTTTCATTTAATAATCACTCCAACGTCTTAAATACTTGTCGTCTGTTCTTTTTACTACTGTCATTAAAGTTCTCAGTAATGTTGATAACGATAAGGTTTATCAGAAGTGTGTTCCAAGATAAACCAGCAGAGCTATCATTTAAGACATTAAATGCCCCACGAAAGAAATTAAAAGCAGTACATTATAGATATATACATTATCTTATCTAACAATAATAAGAACAATGGATAATAAGTAGTAAGATGAGCTTTATGTCTCATTTCGCCATACTTCAATTTAATATTAGGAACGGAACATCGAGGCGCATCTGCAACCTGTCACGCTTACCAAAAAAACAACTAATGAAATACGAAAAAAAAAAGACGGAATTGAATATTGAGTTTGAAGGAGTTATGCTTGCATAAGAATAAAGGGGTTGTTTTGTTTTTATAATTAACTCTTGTTGGTTGATTAATTATATATGGCATATATTGCACCAGAAAAAGGAGGATTGCAACGTGTTTTCCGGTAGGTACACGGAAATTGTACACGGTGTACTTCATTTTGTATATGCTCGAAATTGTGTAAATTATATTAGTTCATAATAATCACCACCCCACCCATATATATATATATATATATATTATATATAACGTACGTGTGTGTGTGTGCGTGCGTGGAGTAATGATCTGTAAGATAATTGTCGTATTATATATTTATTCAACATTGTGAATATACAATGAGATATTTGTATTGTCACGGTTGCCTGTCTAAAGGGTTTCTAATCAATCACATTAACATAAAAACCTTCATTTGAGAACACATTCAAATGCATGATGGCTACTGAAATAAAAAAAAAAAAGCAAATATATAACAGAAACAAAAGGAATATGGGCTATAGTAACATTCATCAACGTGATATTACAAAAAGAATCTAATAGCTTTTTCAAGTTGGTTCCATTATAGTCACCCCATGTGTTTTTAAGGTCCCCTCGTTTGGTTTATTGTCTTCTTCTCAATCGGACTCTTGCCATTGTTTTATATTTACACGATTCATCTTTATTAAAATTATTGTTTTATATATAAATACGTAAAGATTATATACTATATCCACATATATAGAGGCAAGCTCACCAAGACTTTGAAAGTTGAGTATTAGACGGTAGTGTAGCATCTATACATAGATATATAGAAGTCGCATGCATGAAAACACCATACAAATTACAAGTCTTATCTCTTAAACCACTCTGACAAATCTACAAAATTTCGTGGAGTCCGATAAAGTAGGGGACCTTAATATCTTTAATTGTATTCGCACACACACACATATCTATATCTATATATATAT
Source organism: Craterostigma plantagineum (assembly GCA_027422505.1). NCBI lineage: Eukaryota > Viridiplantae > Streptophyta > Magnoliopsida > Lamiales > Linderniaceae > Craterostigma > Craterostigma plantagineum. The sequence continues at coordinate 33,550,273 of JAPQWV010000001.1, forward strand.
ATATGAATTTAGCTTCATATCATACATATGTGTATGCGCCTCCATTTATGGATGAGTGTTTCGTAGTGTTGATTATATATTTTGTTGTGAATTATCGATCACTCGAAAGGCCATTCATGAGATTTTCAAGAGTTGATTTTCATTTTATTTCATTGAAGAACTAAAGAACAAAATCGTGTGGTGTGTGTGAATTAGTGCTTATTTTGCCCTAATCCCACATGTTTACCAATAACATGTACCTCATGGACTTTAACATTCGGATCGAAAACGTTGTAATAACTTAATTAATTTGCCATAACATGCCGCCGTTGTACTAACATATAATAAAATAACATGTTAACAAAAGAAAATATCTGATTTTGTTGTTTTATTTCAACGTATGAATATGATGGGGGATGGTACTAATTATTTCTTAATCTTTTTTAACATATCATAGAGTCGGTAGCATGTGTATTAGATGCCACAGAATCCACCAAATCACATGCTTTCCACCTATAATTAGATATATGATATAATGACAATATTAATTAACATTTTCCTCATAATCTTTTTGGAAGTTTTTCAACCACTCTTGATAGATCTCATGGACTTTTAGGCGATAAAAGAATATAAAAAGAAGTACATAAACCAACCACATACAAATAAGTATGATTATTTAAACTTTACTGTTTGATTGACGGATCGGAATCTTTCTGAGTTAAATCGAATTAATTATAATAATCCTCGAATGATTGGGCTCGAGAAAACCTATAGGGCCGGCTAAGTCAAGAATTTAATTTTATATATAGATAGTGAGATAGGTGTCAATAAGTTGAATGATATTGAATAAAATATAATAAATGGTTGGTATGTACATTATTTGTTAGTTGTCATTGGATCCTCTCATCATCTTCTTCGCAGCTATTCGTTAACACCTTTTTTTTAAAAAAAAAAAAAAATAGTTCATGGAATCGTTATCCGTACAAATGGCGGGACTCCACAAGTCAGTGTCACAATATATACATTTACGATTTTTAGTTAAAAACATTATGTCTCATTTATTTTCAATCAGATACGATATGGATAGTTATAGAAATAAAAATCAAAAAAATTTTGTTACACCTCATAATTAATAAATTATAGATAATTGTAAGTCAACATGTGAATTCCAACATTATCCACGGCCCACAATATATCTTATCAGAAGAAGCCTATCTTCATCACCTTCTTCTACTACAGGTCGAACCAACCTACAATTTAATCAATTAAACTATAATTACAATTGGGCTTTACTGTGGCAAAAGCCCAACTTTCGTCGCCTACGGCCCAAGCCCAATCATAGTATGAAAGTGCTAGAAAATCCTTTACATGAATAGAAAAATGAACTTACAATACATGAATGTACGTCGTTGCATCCACACAATAGCTCCCCATTTAACTCGTCAGTTGCTTGAAATGTGCCTCCTCCCTCGCTTCTCTACAAAAATAAAATTCCAATAAAACAAATCTTCAAATTAAATGATGAGCCCAAAAGAAAAAAAACTTTTAAAATAATTAACCAAATAATTATACCTTGTAGAAGTCAACAGCAACGTAGTTAGCCCATCTATTACCAGCGGCTTGGTAGCATGTCTGAATCATGCTTAGAAGATCGCCAGAGTTTTGAAGGCAAGCCAATTCTCTAATAGGAATCGACCTAAAATAATTAACCAAAACCAATGATTTGCTCTTATCGTTGAGAGGCGACGACTCGGCCCTGTTGACACAGTTCCCAGCCTTCATACCATCATCACCATCTAATAAAAAATATAATTTCTATATGTTACTACCATGATGATAAGGTTGATAATAGGCAGATGGATGAGGCGTTACATTGATTTTCGACCATGTAATTCCATTGATAAGCAATCCCTTCGCTGCTTTCCTTTGACTTCTTGGAAGTGAAAACCAAAAGCCTTTGATTGTTAGAGATCATGTCTCTAACGAGGGGCCATTCTTGGCCATCTTTAGGCATTTTTGTAAGAGGAAACCAATACTTGGTCAAACCCGAGGTTTCGAAAACCCTACTCAATCCATTCGGTGTTTCTACGTAGTCTTCCAATATTATCGTCACAATCTCCCTTGGATTTGATGATAGGAAAGATTCCACTTGTCTCAATGCGTCGACGGCTAATTCCTAGGTTGTTTTTAAATAGATTTTGAAATGAGCTGAAGTATACTATATATTCTATGCTTTTGCATGTGATGATATACATACTATATGTTTATATCTACTTACGAATTTGGTGAAGTCGTAGCATTGGCCTCCGTAGGAATGGCATAGCCAAATGTCTCCTTGGAAGTCGTATGTGTCCAGCATTAGGGCACGAACTCCATTCTATTAATATGCATACGCATAATAAAAAGTTGAGAAAGAGAAAGTGATATGTAGCGAAAGCTAGAGTACTACAAATAAATAACCGAGAAAACAATTAATTTATGTACTAACGTCGAGTTGTTGGGCGATGTTGTCTTCTTGATTTGGCAAGGTTAGCCTCGGGCGGCCGTCGTCAATTGCAAAGGCATTGTGGGCCGTCAAGAATGCGTATTTGTTGAACGGCAGAGAATCATTCTGAGACAAACAAAACAATTACTATTAAATTTGAGGAGAGAGAGACAGAGAGAGAGAGAGAGAGAGAGAGAGAGAGAGAGAGAGAGAGATGATACGACTAAGGTGAACTGGTTTGTGGCTGTTGACCGAACACACTTTGAGCCTTCAAGCGCAGCTATGCAAGAAGAACAGTACTGTCCCGCCCCACAATCTGAATCCTTCGAACACTCATCTCCTACCTATGCAATCATCGATGGAAGAAATCATTACACAGGACTATAAATAATATGAAAGGAAGAAGCACAGTAAAGGGTACCGCGCAGGCGCCAAAGCTTGAAAGAAGAAGAAGCGTCATCACACCAAGAAACACTTTCTTCACTACAGCCATCGCCATTTCTTGAAAAGATTTTAGCGATGATGCGTAGTGTCTAAATATGAGTGGTGTGAAGGAAGTTCACAATGGTCTGCTAAATTTAAAAGGGGATTCATTTAGGACAGTTCTCTTCTGAGGAACCGAGGGGATGATGTGATGTAGAGGCAATCTAGGTGAAACACAAAATAATGGTCTTTTTTTGAAAAGATAAAACTAGTTGAAAGCAAGTAATCTTATTCTGTTTTTTCGTAATATTAAGTTTTATTTGTGAAAAGAGCATTGTAAATATGGTATTATAGGAACCATAATTAATGTGATGTATACTTTCCAAATATTCATAATCCGAATTATAAATGATTGAAATTGACCAATATATTGCCCTTTTTGTGGAGCTGTTACGCAACCGCTCTTAACTGAATTGTATTGGTCAACAAATATTGTATGCAATATGTTAAAAGAGATCATCTTACTATATCTTGGAAATAAAAATTTCGTTACAATCATCATGGTTGATTTGATACTATAATTATATTCGAGTACTAAGGTAAGGATCTTTGTCCTCATTCATGAGCCCAAGCCCGAAAGATACCCACGTTTGGGCCCAAAAAGATTATTCATCCCACTGCTTCTAAGCCCAATAGTTAGGCCCAGATTATACATGTATATAAGAAATCCTCGTCTAGGGTTAGTATCAGTTTGACATCGGCTTCTTCGCCTCTACATCATCAGCTAGGGAAACAGCAGCCATGGTGAGTTTACTTTTCTCTCTGTATTTTGAGAATCTGTTTGAAATCTGCCCTCTGAATCTTCTTCTTATGTGTTTCTATTACCAGCCGTCGCACAAGACATTTATGATCAAGAAGAAGCTCGCGAAGAAGCAGAGGCAGAACAGGCCCATACCTTATTGGATTCGCATGCGTACGGACAACACCATTCGCTACAACGCCAAGCGTCGTCACTGGCGTCGCACCAAGCTCGGATTTTGATGAATTTGAGCGTTTTCTGCAATTTTCATTTGTCTTTGTTCCATCCTTTTTCATTTACTGCAGTGGCGCCTTTGTAAGGAGATCTTATTCTGATGTAAGACTGTTATTGGTAATTTTCGACTTAATGAAAAAGTTTGAATTCATATGCAATTATTCGATGATCGATCTCCCTTATTGTTGATGGAATTAACGAAAGGTGAGACTGAGAGCTTCTGTAGAATATTTAAGTTCTCGAGTTTTGTTAGACTAAAAGAACTTGTATCAAAACAAGTCAATAAATTATCGGATACATTTCATTATGATGATCACAGATACATAGGATTTCTTTAGGCTCCGTTTGATTTACGGATTTCGACGTGGAAAAGAAAAAAAAAAGTGGAATGGTACGTCACATGAAGCGTAATGTACAATGATTTATTGCGTATGAACACGCTTTTCTTTTCTTTTCCGCATCGAATTCTGCGGACCAAACACACCCTTAAGCTTAACCGGAAATTTCAAGACAAGGGGGGCCTTAAAGGTTCAATCCAAAAACTACATTACATATCCTCGAACAAGTAGATTACATCTGTTTTTCACAGTTGCCAAAATATAACAGTGAGATCGCACACTTCAAACAGCCCAAAAAGGTTTTGGTTTAGCAGCAAGACTCGAATGGTTTCTCGTTAACACGTTGACAGTTCTCTGGGATGGTTCATCATCTTCGTCGTCTTCATCATCTCCATATTCCATTAGCTTAGTCAAGGTATCTAGCGAAGAAGTATTTAGGACACAGAAGTTAAACACGAAGAAAATGAAAAAGGTAGGAGTTACTGAACAATTGAGACAGTCAAGAACAGACAAGTTAGTTACCAGGGACATGTTCAGCTTTTGGTTTCTATATCACATTGTCCTCTACATGCAGCTTTGGCGTTGGGATCAGCTTCGGCGGAGGGGAGGGTGGCGACAAACGCCGAGGTGGTGGTGGGGGCATTACCTCACGTGGTGGCTTAAATGTAGGCTTCTCTGAATCCTGAACAACATCTGAAACATCTTTTGCACCTACATTTGACGTTAGTTTGACTGGCATTGAAAATTCCGATCCCTGTAAATTCTAAGAACATCCTTCAAATTAGAAGAGACATGGTGCTATAGCTCATAATATTACAAAATCTTCTGAGAGATAATGTGTTATTAATATAGTGTGTATGGATATTCGACGACAATGAATGCTATTTGATAACAGGCAAATTGCGAGAGAAAAAGATTAGCATGAGAAAAAAGTTAGTATTGTTGCAGACAAGCTATAGCTTGCCACCTGCATATCACCGAACACGGTAAACATATTACAAATATAGACATCCAACAGAGAGGTCCAGTATCAGCCTGTAAGCTTCATAGAAGGTCAGTGAAAATACCTGGACAAAGTAACAAGCATCAGGACAGATATATATGGATACAAACATATGTGCAGTAAAAATTAGAAAAACAAATTAAAGGTTATAACACCATCTATAGTTCCACAAGGACAGTACATCATTCCACAGTGCTAAATTTAGTGCACACCTGATTTCTGTTTTCGGGCCTGTTTGCACCAGCAGGCAATTCTTGAAATTTCCGTTTTTGTGGACGCTTATCCTTTGATGATGGGGCATTCTCTTTCAGTGGTGGATTCAAGCTAGTCGATGCGATAGTTGAGTCAACTGCAGAGGTGACTGGAGATGCAGACTGCCTAAGGACTTGTGCTACTTGTTGCAAAGGTGTGGCTTGTGGATATATTCCACCATAACCAATGTAACTCGTCCCACTTGTCAAAGTAGGAGAATAGAAAGCAGTGGTCGGCGGTTGTGGTATGGGGTTAGTGAATCCGATAGATTGTGCGATTGGAACTGGGATAGTAACATGTTTGCTTGTCTCAGTAGGAACAATTGTCCCATCAACTGTTGGTGGAGGTGGAACAGCACCATATACCCTATTGGACGATAACCTGTGGAAATTAAACATGCCCAAACATATTAATCAAATCTCCGGGAAGTAAATTGAAAATGAATGATGGCTATAACATTCCATCTTGGATGAAAAAATAGTCAAAAGTCAACTACCTAGAAGCACCACACTCAGCACTAATAGTGTCCAAAAGATTTTCTCCCAAGAGCTTTGCTTTTTTCAAGGCCCTTTGCATCATTGCACGACAACAACAGATGAAATGGCTGTTGTGCTTCTGTAAGCCATGGAAGAGATAAAAGAAGATTATCAATCATAACGGGTATATGATGATATAGCAGCTAACATTCATATACCAAGAACACAAACCTTCGATCTCTCCGTTTTCTAAATGACCAGACCCGCGTCCTCTAAGTAACACATTAGCACCTGTTTCTTTCATAATGTGGTTTATAAATTGGTCCTGCATTCATAAAACCCAACCAGAGAAACAAAGAAGAATCTCCCCAGATTGCATGGAGATGTCAGAAGCTTTAGATATTAGAATCTTTCAGGATTTATCAGAGGAATACTTAATATAACATAAATCATACAGGAAAAATGACCGAAGGAAATGAAAAAAATGTGAATTGCAAATTGCAATGTAATCAGCAAATTTTATATGGTTTTCCATAGATCCAACGGAACGAAGAAAATGTTTATTGAATAATAGCAAATATTAATTGGTTTCCAATAAGTCCAAAGGCAGACATAGTAGCATACTGCAGCAAATTAAGAATTCACTTCCATGTCTCACGGCAACTCTAATGCATTAGGACGTGCACACACACACTCACTAACAGAAATGATGACGAAATAATGACCTATTGATAAACGTATTTTCTTACGTTTATATTTGTTATATTTAAGTCGTTTACATGACAAGTTAAGTCGTTTTGATTATTTGTGCACTATAATATGGTTTCACAACACAATCAAACGTTTTACGGCAGTTTTGCGACAGTTAAGTTTATCTCAATGATCACAGGGTAAACGATGTCCGATGGACCTGAAATTTTAACCATAGATAGAGGACTCGTAAATCTTGATTCTGTCCAAAGGGATTTTAAATCCGATGTGTAGATCGAAAGATATGAATTTTTGAACTTGCTGTTGTTTTGCAGAAAAAGAGTCACGGCCGTGACTGTTATGCAGGAGGCCGTGAATGCTACCAGAATGCCATTTTCTTGCTCGATGATGTCACGGCCGTGAACCTGAACCAACCAAGCCGTGAAGGACCAGTCATGGCCGTGAAAGGAGGTGCTAGAGGCCGTGAATGTGGGCAGAAAGTCGATTTTTAAGCCCGAACTTGTCACGGCCGTGAACGTGAAGCCTCCAAGCCGTGAACATGGGCAGAGACGTGTTTTTCTTCAGGTTTAACATTGTCACGGCCGTGAGGATGCATACACTAGGCCGTGAACGTCCATGTGGCCATGTTAAAAGTCAAGCACATACAAGAAAATGATCCTTAACTTATCTTATCTTCTTGGAAACGAAACTAGGGACAAGAAATCCGACTTTGGAGGCTAGAAATCTGAATTTTGGGCTACAATTACGACTTTGGAGGATACTTTTAAGCATGGGAGACAAGAAATCTGATTTTGGCAACTCCTTGGAACTTACGTTGAAGAAAAGAGCAAAAAACAGTGATGGAGATGAACGTCTATATAAAGGGCCATTGTAAAGAGAAGAGAGGGAGAAGAGGAACGTGAGGTAAAAAGGTACACAACTAAGCTCATATATGTACAAACACGTTGCCTCATTAAAACCCAAGAACACCTCCCATACACATATTTAGTTCGCTCACCACGTGCTCGATAGAAATACTCAGTGAAGGACGGGATTAACTTCGAAGCCGAATTCAGGGAAGCATTTATGATATCTTCGATGTTAATTACGTGTTTTGCTGTGATCACTATGAGTAGCTAAATATTGTGTATTTGAGATGAGATGAACCCTAGTGCCATCGATCGTATGTTTACATGTATTTGATGTTTTGTTATTATTATGACTCGTTTATGAAGTATATGATTTTGATTATGTCTATGTGATTGAAATTGTCTAGTTAACTCGATCATGTCTATGTGATTAAGTTAACGTAGTTGGGAAATCGTACGCTACGCTCGAGAGAGGGGCGAACGATTAGACCACTCGTAAACGAGCGGAATAAACTCATCGCTAGAGATAGGTTGAACTACCCCGCCGGATTAGAGTCAAATCTAATAGCGGGATTCATCGTGATTTTAATGCGATCCTCGGTTAGGTAGTTAGGGAAGCTTGCCCGGCTACGTAATGCGTTGATTAGTTGTTTGCGAGTCTCGTATGATAAGGCGCAGTTTCGTCAGTCGTATGAATCCGTACGCATGTTGTAGGAATCTCCACGGTCTAATAATAGCGTTGCTTACGTCTACTTGATATATGTTTTGGTCGAGCTAGGGGGATTCGAAGCTCAAATATGTTTGTTTCCATCAGGGTTTTCTTCTCCATACCATTTTACTCAATTGTATTTTCAATTATTGTTATTTACCGTCTCAACAACCCAAAAATATTTACTAGGATATTTAAACGACGGTTTTCTGAAGTATATAGTTCCTTTGGGTTCGATACTCGAATACTTGCCATTTCTATGCTATTTTCGATAGGTACACTTGCCTGTTGAGCGTAGGATAGTTGTCGATATTCGTTTTATTTTATTACTCGATCCGCTCGATCAAGTTTTTGGCGCCGTTGCCGGGGAACTATTGATATTTAGGAAACTTTAGTTTATTATTCTAGCTATATTATTATTATTGTTGTTATTATTATTGTGTGTGATTATTATTATTTTTAGTATTATTTATGAGTATTTTTTTTTTCCTCTTATTCTAGGTAAATCGGAGGCAAAGTAATTGCCAGAAATGTATGACGTCACCGACACAACCGCGTTCAATGCTAAGTTCGACGTCCTACAACAACAAATTACAGCAAACGGCCTTCAAATGCAGACCTTAATGAATGCAGCCTTACTGCATCTTACAACGCAGTCAGTCGTCAACACTGTACAGTTGCAGCATGCCCCGATGATCCCCACAGCTTTCATGCCTCCTCGTCCATACCCTACATATATCCCTCTATGCACTATTTGCGGGGGAAGCCATGACGCAACTCAATGTCCGTCCACTATTTCGATGGAGCAGGTGGATTATGTAGGATACTACCAAGGTCTGAGAAATTTTGTCCCCCAAGTTCATCCAAACATGGCCTTCGAAAATTTTCAACGAGCACATTGGTTCCAAGGTGGAAATTATGAGAATGCTCCTGAGTGCCGGATGGATAAGCTTGCAGACAAGGTTGCCAAGTTGATGGATAAGCTCGATTATCGCTTGGATAGTCAAGAAGCCCGACTACAAAATACCGAGTCCTCATTGAGAGCATTAGAGAAACAAGTCGGGCAGATAGCTGAGACTCTTCAACAACGCCCTCCCAGATCATTAGAACGCAATATGGAGAAAAATCCAAAGGAGAATTGCCGTACCATTTCAAGCGACGAGGAGATCTCTCAACCCTTCGTGAGGCCATACCAACCAAAATTCCCTTCCCGGCAGCTTTAACACGGGGAATACCAAAAGATCCATTCGGAGAATACATGTCCAAGCTAAGCGCCATGAAGAAAGCTGCAAAGAGGAATGCCACCAAGGACCTAAAAGAGATTCACGAAGAAGAGCAAGTAAAGGAAGTGGTAGAGAAGGTCGAAATGGATGAAGTTTATGTAGAGGATGAGCAACTCAGCGAGCAACAAGAAATTGCGAGTAAGCTTCCTGTCAAGGCGTGTGAACCGGAGATTCCATACCCAACTGGCCGAACAAAGGACATGGTTGGCGGCAAGTTCTGTACGTTGCAAGTCACTAAGAAGAATGACATGGCTGTTAAGGGAAGTAAGGAGCATGATAAAGAGAGGCGCTCATTCGAGGGACCGCCATGTTTGGAGCTTAAGTAGCCCGGTGGTCATAACATCAATAGACGATGTCTAGCTAAAAGACATTAAAGAAAGCGCTATTTGGGAGGCACCCCAAGTCTATCTTATGCTTTTCCTTTATTTTCCTATACGCATTTTTTTTAGTTTTTATGTTTCTGTATTTCGATGATCGCAGGGAATTCTAAATCTCAAGTGTGGGGAGGAGCCATACAAAGCATGCACGTCGAACTATTCAGGGAAGTTCGCTTATCTATTTATTTCCGCTTCCATGTGTTACATGATTGTTACGTTGAGGACAACGTAAATCTTAAGTGTGGGGAGGGGGCTGTGAAATTTAGGCGAACATGTTATATGCGTGCATGTCGTAATTTTTGGTAGAAATTTTTTCGAAAATTTGGCATTAATTTTTTTCGAAAATCATGTTTCGTATCATGAAGGAACAACTTTATGTTTGGAATTTTGTGAGTAATTAGGATACATATGCGTAGTCTATTTCTCTCTTACATGATGAACTTGGCGATACTTGAGAGATTCGTACACAACCCGATTTTTGTGAGATTTTTTAGCCTACGAGCTTTTTGCTCATTTCTTTGGTTGTGTGAATCATGCTTAGTTTATTTCTCTTCAGAACTTGCTTGTGTGTTACGTTTTGAAACTACTTAAAGTGTGATTGTGTGAAAATGAGGAAGGCATTAAGAATTCAGTCCATAGCCAAAGTATCCAACCACGACTGACCCCGTAGTTAGCCACTTTGTGCCTGAACTATAAATCGTTGACCTGAGAAGCTTTCAGATACATCTTACCCGATTAATAGAGAAAGTGAAGGTTGAGTGCCAATGTCGAAAAGCGTAGCCCGGCCGTTGTTAAAAAAAAAAAAAAATCTCCTTTAAATAATCTGTCGTTAAGAACTCCTCCATCGATAATCTTTCACCCGCAAAGGGACTGAGAGAAGAGGAGCTTAATGACACGAGAAAAGGAGCTTAGATACGTGGAAAAGATGTTAAGAACCCTTCCTTTGATAATCTCTCGTGCTAAAAAAAAATGAGAGAAGAGGGGCTTAGCCAAGGTTAAAAAAAAAAAAATCCAAGTCGGCAAGAGCTATTCACGATGCACCCTGTGCGCTATCGAACAATGGCACGACACCGACATGACCACTTTGATATTTTCGATGGAAATTTTTCTCCAATATAGTCAGTTGAGCCCTTTTATAACCCGGTAAAGACCTTCCGATTCACGCTTGAACTTTGAAAGTGGTAGATTTACGAATTCCTTGCAAGCTTATGGTAGGGATTAGATTAGTGCATGACCCGAGAGATATCACCGACATCTTAACCCATACACTTAGTGATTTGAGTGAATCTCTGTGAGGTGCGGATCTTGATAGGTATTCCTAAGGAAGTTGTGTGGTTAGTCATTGATTTCGAATATGCTTTCCGACTTTACTTGCATTATCTCCTACGTGATTTTGTTCTTGATTGATACGTTGCATGATTCTATCCTTTTACATGCCATTTGCATTGCTTGAGGACAAGCAAACGCTTAAGTGTGGGGATATTTGATAAACGTATTTTCTTACGTTTATATTTGTTATATTTAAGTCGTTTACATGACAAGTTAAGTCGTTTTGATTATTTGTGCACTATAATATGGTTTCACAACACAATCAAACGTTTTACGGCAGTTTTGCGACAGTTAAGTTTATCTCAATGATCACAGGGTAAACGATGTCCGATGGACCTGAAATTTTAACCATAGATAGAGGACTCGTAAATCTTGATTCTGTCCAAAGGGATTTTAAATCCGATGTGTAGATCGAAAGATATGAATTTTTGAACTTGCTGTTGTTTTGCAGAAAAAGAGTCACGGCCGTGACTGTTATGCAGGAGGCCGTGAATGCTACCAGAATGCCATTTTCTTGCTCGATGATGTCACGGCCGTGAACCTGAACCAACCAAGCCGTGAAGGACCAGTCATGGCCGTGAAAGGAGGTGCTAGAGGCCGTGAATGTGGGCAGAAAGTCGATTTTTAAGCCCGAACTTGTCACGGCCGTGAACGTGAAGCCTCCAAGCCGTGAACATGGGCAGAGACGTGTTTTTCTTCAGGTTTAACATTGTCACGGCCGTGAGGATGCATACACTAGGCCGTGAACGTCCATGTGGCCATGTTAAAAGTCAAGCACATACAAGAAAATGATCCTTAACTTATCTTATCTTCTTGGAAACGAAACTAGGGACAAGAAATCCGACTTTGGAGGCTAGAAATCTGAATTTTGGGCTACAATTACGACTTTGGAGGATACTTTTAAGCATGGGAGACAAGAAATCTGATTTTGGCAACTCCTTGGAACTTACGTTGAAGAAAAGAGCAAAAAACAGTGATGGAGATGAACGTCTATATAAAGGGCCATTGTAAAGAGAAGAGAGGGAGAAGAGGAACGTGAGGTAAAAAGGTACACAACTAAGCTCATATATGTACAAACATGTTGCCTCATTAAAACCCAAGAACACCTCCCATACACATATTTAGTTCGCTCACCACGTGCTCGATAGAAATACTCAGTGAAGGACGGGATTAACTTCGAAGCCGAATTCAGGGAAGCATTTATGATATCTTCGATGTTAATTACGTGTTTTGCTGTGATCACTATGAGTAGCTAAATATTGTGTATTTGAGATGAGATGAACCCTAGTGCCATCGATCGTATGTTTACATGTATTTGATGTTTTGTTATTATTATGACTCGTTTATGAAGTATATGATTTTGATTATGTCTATGTGATTGAAATTGTCTAGTTAACTCGATCATGTCTATGTGATTAAGTTAACGTAGTTGGGAAATCGTACGCTACGCTCGAGAGAGGGGCGAACGATTAGACCACTCGTAAACGAGCGGAATAAACTCATCGCTAGAGATAGGTTGAACTACCCCGCCGGATTAGAGTCAAATCTAATAGCGGGATTCATCGTGATTTTAATGCGATCCTCGGTTAGGTAGTTAGGGAAGCTTGCCCGGCTACGTAATGCGTTGATTAGTTGTTTGCGAGTCTCGTATGATAAGGCGCAGTTTCGTCAGTCGTATGAATCCGTACGCATGTTGTAGGAATCTCCACGGTCTAATAATAGCGTTGCTTACGTGTACTTGATATATGTTTTGGTCGAGCTAGGGGGATTCGAAGCTCAAATATGTTTGTTTCCATCAGGGTTTTCTTCTCCATACCATTTTACTCAATTGTATTTTCAATTATTGTTATTTACCGTCTCAACAACCCAAAAATATTTACTAGGATATTTAAACGACGGTTTTCTGAAGTATATAGTTCCTTTGGGTTCGATACTCGAATACTTGCCATTTCTATGCTATTTTCGATAGGTACACTTGCCTGTTGAGCGTAGGATAGTTGTCGATATTCGTTTTATTTTATTACTCGATCCGCTCGATCACCTATAACTAACAAAACTGAAATGGCAAGAAAGAGATTATCAAATTATCTCACATTTGGTCCACGGACACGAGAAGCAATGTTCAAAGATGGGTCTGCTTCGAATCCCAAAAAGATGCAAGTACTCAGTAAGTGATCAGCCTGAGAGAAGAATAGTTCTGTCAGAAAAGTTTAACTAATGTGCAGCCTTTTATTACGTATGCCAGGAAATGACCTTCGTTCCACTGCCCACTGGTCCTTGTTTCAGCATTTCTTCCACCATAGCTGCCGCAAGATCAACTGCTTTAATTCGCTCAGCTATTGTTTCCAGCTGAAAGCAAGAAAATTTAGTAACAGTAAGAATGCATGTTGATAACTGATCCATAATCGAGTGAGAGAATATAAGAAACTCTGCAGCATTATAAACAGTAGGAAAAAAAATTGCAAACTATAAATCTAATACGGCCAAGTGACACGCAAATAAGAATCACAACTAACATGTGCTGCAGCAGATATATGAAGATATAATGGACGTTCACCATCATGAGATGCATTAGGAGGCCGGTATTTGCCCCTGCAAGTTCCAAACCAAATAATGAATGGAAAGCAAATCAAATTTGATGGCAATGATACCAAATGAATCCTTAATTACCTGGTGATTACCACAGCTCCTGTGTTGCTCTGTATCTGCACGATGTAGAAGACCATATCAATCTTTTATAACTAGCACAGAGATATGCTAAACACCTACACTGAATTAGCATCAACCTTATGGTAGCTTGGGTCACGTGAACCCAAAAACAATAATTTTACCTCTTCTTGTGTTTGACGCTTAGTGAGCTTATAGCGAACAGCAGAGTCTGCGTCATTTATGACAATCTCTCTAGCTATTATTAATTCATCTTGGATTTTCGGCTGTAATAAACAAGATATAAAAACAGATTGAAACAAAGCCAACACAACATTACTAAGGATTTAAAGTTACTTAATACACAAACTCAAACATAGAGCCTTACCTGAACTAGCTTTTGGACAACAGCTGCAGCATGTTGCTGTAAATGCACTGGTACAACTATCTGGGGTGCAACGTTGGCAATAGAAAGAGGAACCATATGATGAGGAACACCAGCGATTGAAGAGATTGTAGGCAAACGTACTGCTGTCAAGGGCCCCATGTTTACCAGTGGAATGATCCCTGGTACAGCAGAAACCAACGCCTCGTCTGGCTGATCCCACTTTCTCTTTTTCCTACAAAAATTCCTCCTCAATTGTAAATCTAACTAGCTGTTTTCCACACTGTGAACGGCCAATATATGTAGATGGTACTCATAAAAAGATATATTAAAGCAAAGCAGAACTATTAATCAATAAACAAACTTCAACTGCGAGCTCATTATCATAATTTGTCTTCCTCTACACTAATAATATCCCATCACGAAGGCTTAACAGCTGAAAAGGACCCCTTGTGCCTCCTAAATCCAAAAACGACTCGAAGACAGCAGCAAAAAACTAGGGACAATTTAACATAAGGGATTAGTTTTTTAAAGAATTAAAAAAAAGAGATTTTGACTTTTTCAATTAAATAAAAGGGAGTGAGATTGATTATATAAGTAATTAGTTAATCTTCACTTAATTAATAAATATTTTAATTATCTATTTTCATAAAAAAGAAAAAATTACTGTTCATCTTCTCTGTCGTCGTTCTTCTGTCGTTTTTTCTTCTGCAAATGGCTCCAAGAAAAGAAAAAAAAACCCAGCGAAAATCCAACACTCATTAATACATTTTTCATCGTGTCGTCTCACTCTCAGAGATACAGTCGATAATTTCGTTTTTCAGTCGACGATTTCGTCTTTCGAATTATTTTTGAGTAATCTGTTTAAGATATTTGCGACCATAACTTTCGATTCAGAGAACCAATTACCCTGATTCAGCTTTGTTGGACATAAACCTTGATTATCCAAAACTTTTATGTTTTACACTTTTTCTAGTTCGAATTTTATCGACTTCAAAATGTGTTTTTCAGATAGATAAGTAATTAGCATAAATAAAATTTGAATATATTCGTACCTTATCGAATCATTCGAATATATAATAATTCGAATTATATTCGAGTAATTCGAATTAAATTCGAATTATATTCGAATAATTCGAATTAAATTCGAATTAACGTCGAATTATCGCAATTAAGACGTTTTCGACCATAACTTTTGATTCAGAAAACCAATTACCCTGATTCAAACTTTGTTGGACACCTAACTTGATTATACAAAACTTTTATGTTTTACACTTTTTCTAATTCAAACTTTATCGACTTCAAAATTGTGTTTTTCGGAGACATAATTTAACAAGGTATCAGTATTCAATGAAAGAGGTTTAATATGTGGTATCAATGTCTAACGAAGATGGTAATGAGTTGTACAATGCGATTAATTTAGTTGCAAAATTAATGAAGACATAAAATCATAAAACTCTAATAATTATAATCACATTACACATGTTTGAATCACAACAATTTCAACACAAATCGCATATGGCACATATATATGAATCATAAGTCGTATAATGTAATTTCAACACATTCGACGTGATATCTATTTAAGTATGTCATCACGAAAAAATGAGTTTTTGACAACAAAGTTAACTATCAGAAACTTTTATTCTTTACGTTTTCTCGCATTCGAAGTCCATCGACAACAAAAATGAGTTTTTGATAACTTTTCGAATGCTTTTCGAATGTGCTTTCCAGAAATGGCTGTTAAGACTTTTTTTTCATAACTTTCTATAGAGACCATCAATTGTCCTGATTCAAACTTCAATGGACACCTAATTTGATTATCAAAAACTTTTATGTTTTACACGTTTTCTAATTCGAAGATTATCAGCTCGGAAAATGAGTGTTTTTGGCTAGCGTTTCGAATGCTTTTAGATTTTGCAGTCCAAAAATAATAGTTATCACATTTTCGATCATAAGTTCCGTTTCAGAGCATCAATTACCCCGACTCAAATGGTTTTGGATAGCTAACTTGATTATACAAAACTTTTATGTTTTACACTTCTATGAATTCGGAACGTATTTGATTGGAAAATGAGTATTCCGTAAGTTGTCGAATTTGTTTTTAAAAAATGGCAGTTAACACATTTTCGATCATAACTTTTGATCCAAGACACGAATTACACTGATTCAAGTTTTGTTAAACAGCTAACTTAATTATTTAAAACTTTTATGTTTTATACCTTTTCAAATTTAAAGTCCATCGACGTCAAATATGGATTTGTTTGGATACATAATTTGAATAAGAAATTCCAAAAATTCCCATAAAATAATTCGAATTTATTTGAATAATTCGAATAAATTCGAAAAAATTCCCAAAAAATTAACATATTCCAGTAAAAATAAATCGGATTTTATTCGAATTATTCTAATAAAATTCGAATGTTATTCGAATTATTCTAATAATATTCGAATTATTTGATAAAATTCTATTTTTTATCGAATTTTATTTGAATAATTCGAATAAAATTCTAAAAAATACAAAACTAATTCGAACATCTTCTAATAGAAATAATTCGAATTTGTTCAAAATATTCTAACATAATTCGAATTTATTCGAATTATTCTAATAATATTCAAATTATCAGATAAAATCTATTTTTTTTAGAATTTTATTTGAATAATCCGAATAAAATTTGAAAAAATTCAAAACTAATTTGAACATATTCCATGAAAAATAATTCGAATTTTATTCAAAATATTCTAATATAAACGAATTTTATTCGAATTATTCTAATAATATTCGGATTATCTGATAAAATTCTAATATTCGTAGTAATGTTATGAATTTTATTTGAATAATTCGAATAAAATTTGAAAAAATTCAAAACTAATTTGAACATATTCCATTAATAATATTAGAATTTTATTCGAGTTATTCTAATAAAATTTGAATTTTATTCGAATTATTCTAATAATATTCTAGTTATCCAAAAAATTCTAATATTAATATTAGTTTTTTGAATTTTATTCATAAAAAAAATCAAAACAATTTTGAACATATTCCAGTAAAAATAATTCGAAATTTATTATAATTATTCTAATAAAATTCTAATTATATCGTATTGATTTTTTGAATTTCATTCGATTAATATTCGAAAAATTAAAAAAAAATTGAAAAATGTAAAATTAAAAAAAATTGATTAGAATTCGAATAATGTTCAGATAAGAAATTCGAATAAATAATTGAAGAATAGATAGTATTAGGTACGTAATTTGAATAACTAATTTATTAAGAAATTCCAATAGTTATTTGAATAAATTAATTCGAATGAAGTTTTCGAATAGAAAATTCGATAATGTTCTGATATGTCTTCGAATAACGGTGTCCGAATAATGTTCAAATAAAAGTCGAATAAACAGTCGTGTAAGTAATTACGATTAGCTATCTTTAATCTTTTTTGAGTAAGGATATTTTGGTCATTTTGAACTCAATCCCTTTTAGTTAACAACGTATGATGCGAGTCCCTTTTCTCAAAATTCTCCCAAAAGGCTAAAATTTCCACACAATTACTAAAGAAGACACCAACAACGAAGATAAAGATAATACCTTTGTTTGGTCGTAAATGAATCGGATTCGGATGAAGAAACCCTATTGCAACTGTCATCGGTCATCGACACTTGCTGATTGCTTCCTAAAAGAAATTCGCGATTATCGGCCAACTTGATCTTTCCTATGCTTCCTTTTACTATTTTGTCTCTCGTTCTATTTCAATTGTTCCAAGTCATAAACGGAGATTTGCGATGATGGAAAACCAGGAAAAGGAAAATTGAAGAGAAGAAAACCGATATTATATTGTCCCGAAAATACAACTTATTTCTCGTCTCGTACCGTGAGTGGGCCAGCCAATTAATATGGACTTTGATTGGGCCAAAAGTAATAAGCTGAGGGCCCAAAAATAATTTTAGCGCGTGGGCTCTGATCGATCCTACTGCACAGCGAGGCGCGTTGAAATAACATTCAGTCTTCTTCTGACTCTTCTCCATGCGTCCGATGCATTCAGAACCTCAACCGTAGGCTGAGGCTCGATTCCGAACCTGAAAAAGCAATTTCTGAATTATTTTTCTTTAGTTATTTTATTTGACTTCATATTATTATCTCGTCTCTTTGTCAATCACGCTTAGACATGCTCAAAATCAACCGTAACCGGCGGTTGAACCGCCGAACCACTGGTTACGAAACCGCCGGTTACAGTTACAAACCGTAACCGGCAGCAACCGTAACCGGCAACCGCACAAGGCCGGTTACGGGGCGGTTGGTCGATTTGACCAACCGCAAACCGCCGGTTAGGAACCGCCGGTTAGGCGGTTCAACCGGCGGTTAGTTAATTCAAAAAAAAAAAAATTAAAATTTAAAATTTTGAATTCACCGCCCAAATTCAAATTTTAAAAAAATAAAAAAAAAATAAAAAAATAATAATAATTATCCGTTGTAACCGGCGGTTGAGCCGGTTAACCGGACAAACCGCCGGTTACAACGGTAAGAAATACCATCTTTAAATAAATGGTATCTGTCTCTCTCCCTCTCACTCTGTCTCTCTCGTTCTCTCTCTGTCTCTCACTGTCTCTCTCACTCTCTCGCTCACTCACTGTCTCTCTCCTCTCTCTCTCGATATCATCTCTCTCTCTCTCGCCTCTCTTCCACGCGGCCACGCCCCACCAGCCAGCACCACCTCCCGCCGCCGCCGACCACCTCCCGCCGCCGCCGACCACCTCCCGCCGCCGCCGACCACGCCAACCCCACCTCGCCCGCCACCACCTTCCACCGACCACACCACCGCCCACCACCGCCGCCGCACCACCGTCCACCACCGCCGCACAACCGCCGCACCACCACCACCGCCCGCCACCTCGCCAGCCCCCACCACGCCAGCCCCACCGCCCGCCACCTCGCCCGCCACCTCGCCCGCCACCACGCGCCGCCACGCGCCGTCGCTCACCACCACCCCGCCGCAACGCGCCGTCGCTCAGCCCCCACCACGCCAGCCCCCACCACGCCGCACGCCGCAGCCGCCGCAGCCCCGCCAGCCGCCGCAGCCGCCGCAGCCCCGCCAGCCGCCGCAGCCCCGCCGCAGCCCCGCTCCACCGCACGACCGCACCGCCACGTTTCGCCTCGGCCGGGCCCCCTTGGTAATGCCGTTTTAATTTTTTATCTAACCATATTTTTCGTAGTCCGTGTGTAGATTATTTGTAGATGGATCGTGGTGGTGGCCGACGTGGTTCTCGTGCATCGAGGGCCAGCAAAGGGAAGTAAGTCGTTGGTAGTTCATCGCAAGATGACTACCAACAATACGATCCGAACGAGTTCTTGGATATCGCCGACGTGCTCGGCGGTGACTTGAACGAGGAGCCGGCCGGTTTCGAACCATCGCCGGGAGCAAGCTCGCATGCCGCGCAACATACGGAGGTGGAGGAGGATCCGGAGAGCGAAGCGCCTACGCAAACCGCCGCCGCCCGGCGGCTACAGTCGGACATCTTCGCGGTACACTTCAAGAAGGTACCTACTAGTAGTCGATCTTCACGATTAGCTGACTACTACGACATCCTCAACGCAAACAAGCGTCCAAGGTCCTCCCAAAACCCCTACATAGAAGTCGATAACTTTATGTCGACGACTTTCGAGTTCGAGGACGAAGATGAGTTCAACGTCCTTAGATGGTGGTCGAGGGTGTCGCCAACGTATCCAACGTTGGCGAGAATCGCTCGGGAGATCCTTGTCGTCCCGGTCTCGACCGTCGCGGTGGAGCATGCTTTAGCATGGGCGGTTTGACCTTGAGCGAGAAGCGTTCGAACTTGAGTGTCGACAACCTCGAGTACCAATGTCTTCTCGACGATTGGACTCGAGCCGAGTATCGCACCCAAGATGAGCGTGCCAGCGACTCGCCCGACGACCTTTTCGAGGACACCACCGGCACGGAGACAAGCGGAGGCAACGGCGGCGACGGCGGCGAGGATTATTAGAGGCATTCGGCGAGGCCGGGACTCCACATCAACAAACAAGTCCGAAAAAAGATAAGTATCCAACTCTTATATTTTTTTGCATACAAATATTTTTATGTTTATAGTGCTAACTAATGAATTGTTATTTTCAGGTACTAATTTATTTGAACAAACCTAACGACGAAGCCCGAAAAAAGATAAGTAAATATTTGTATAATTACTTCTTGTTCTTTTTTTTAAAAATTAAACTTATAATGTAAATCATGTTTATGCATTTTTTTATAGGGAACAAGATTACGAAGAAGAGGGGTTTCGGTAAGTGCAAGTAAGTTAGCAACGTGTGGTCTCCGGATGCCTTGACGGATCATAATTGATAGTTGATTCGTCAAGGCTCCTGAGATCATACGCTGCTTTCTCGCCTAAACTTGCGGAAGCCCGATCGAAAAGTCGAAGAATCGTGGCTTCGCCCGTGATGGGCTTCAACAGGTGCAGGCGTCGGGACGGCCCGCCCGACGCCTGCACCTGTTGAAGCCTTTCTCGGACGAAGTCCGGAAAGAAGACTGATTTAATTTTTTTGTGGCTTAGCCCGTGATGGGCTTCAGCAAGTTCAACCGCCTAGCTAGGCGATTGAACTTGCTGAAGCCTTTCTCGGACAAAGCCCCTATATAAAAGACTTCAAATTTGCCTAGATGGATGCGGACCGGACCGTACGGAGACGGAGGCTAAATTAATTTATATTTATGTATTGTATTCTAAATTTGTAATTAGTTAATTAAACTTTTGTCTACATATTGTGTTGTACTTGTACAAGTTCGTTGTAAAATGTTGTAGATTTTTTTAATTGTCTTACAAATTATATAGTGAATTTCGATACATAATTCGATCAAATAATATACTAAACCTAACTTTATTAAAACATTAATTAAAAAAATTAAAAAAATAATTAAAAAATCGGCGGTTGGAACCGCCGGTTAACCTTAACCGGCGGTTAGCCAACCGCCGGTTACTCTAACCGTCAACCGGGGGCGGCTAACCGGCAACCGCCCCCGGCCGGTTAGACGGCGGTGGACTAACCGCCAACCGCCGGTTACCAACCGCCGGTTACGGTTAACCGGCGGTTGGGCAAGTCTAATCACGCTCTTTATAGAGAGAGGAAGTAAGCACGATTTAATATGTTTAACTAATGATGTTTAGTATTAAGCTCTCGTTTTAGATTGAAAGGACCCTCTCAAAGGGTATTTAATTTTTTTTCTCCGAAATGTACGAGTTGTTCCCATATTGTTTTTGTGGGCCCCAAAATACTTGGAGAAAAAGGTGACCCTCCCTCCAATCTCCATGTATGTAAATTTATGTCTTAGAGTGTAGACAATAAGATGATGAAAATACCAAAAAAAAAAAACAAAAACGAAACATGAAAGGAAATTGGGCTGATGGCCCATAGAAAACCCATTCAATTTGTTAGTGTTTTTCTTTTTCGGTTTTCTTTTTTTATGATTAGAGCTTTTTATCTTTTGAAATGATTGAATATTAGATCACTTGGAAGTTGGAAACTTACAACTTTATTTTTTTTACTGAAACTACCGTTCAGCGGCAACATAACTCGGCTTGATTGAACTCAACTAAAATTTGCATACGCATTATATCCTTTAAAGGCGATTTTTTTTTTCTTTTTAATACTCATCCACATATACATAACTTTAGTTAAAGATTAGAATATCCAACAATATTACTTCATGTTCTGATAAGATAATTCCATTTTCCCAAATATACGGCATACGCAGTGTAATGTGATAAATGGACATTTTTTGCAAAAAGGTATAAACTAAAAAGGCTATTTCCAAATCACATTGATATCTATCGTACGTGAAACGGAAAACATTATAACGTGAACACATTAATTTTATCCGCCCTACCACCTCGAATGTCACAAACATATGCCAAAATTTCGAAATGTTTGAGCTGGAAAATCTTAGGGTGGTCACGCATATGTTTTAGACCTTAGTGTATATTTTTAACATATTGATTTTTTGTGGTCACCCTCATTGTTACATAGCTCTCCATTTTCTCCCATTATAACGCTAGAGGGGTGGTACGTTACAAACCATATATATGCTATGAGCTTTAATTCCCATGTGACCGACACATTTATTAATTTTCGAATTCGACCAGTTATTTTAATAGCATTATTGAAATAAAATATCCGTGAGGTACGTATTATATATCATATCAAAATATGCATGGCTATTTTCTATTATTACAAAATCTTACAAGATAGTTGTAGCAATATAAAGTAACAAGACCGAGTCCCAAGAAAGAAGAGAGGAAAGAATTTACTAGTTTTGTCGTGTAGTTTAATTTTCTTTATTTTTGTCAATAATTTAAATGTTAAAAGAAGTAGCAAAAAAATGCAACTAGTTGTTGCTGGCATGCGATAACATTGGCATGTGAACGCCATTATATGTTACACGCGGGGACAGATATGTCTGTTTCATTCAGATATCATGTGAAAGAAAACTACAACAGCTTAATCCACACACTCACTCAATAATGCATTTATAAATAATATCGATGTTAATTCCTTTGAATTTTGGTACGTAAGTTAATTTATAATATTGATGGTGGCGTTGAAATAATAACAGTTAACTCTCTTGTCGTGGCAGATGCATGCATATAAATTATGCCCTCAGAACTGAGAAAGAAAGTGATTGTTATTGCCATCACAAACGGGGACAATAGTCCCAAAAGCCCTTCATGTGCTCATTCACTGAACCATAAAAGAACCAGTGTTCGAAACGATGAGATTATGAGATGTTTAATATCTTCTACATGGGAGGCAATAAAAAAAATAGTGTATTTATTATATTATGATATATAGTTTATTATACAAAATTCATATGATTATCACATCATGGATAGAACAAAAAGAGGTTAACACAAGTAAAAAAACTGCAGAAAAACAAGAAAAAGAAAGATTACACTTTGCCCTTGAAACAATAATGAAATCAAAACTATACTTACAAACCTAAAAAAGAAAAAGATCAACAAAATAAAAAAAAAAAAGAAAGAAACAACACCAAAAGTTGGTCGGATTCTCGCCTTTGAAAGCCCACAATCGCTCGACAAGCGTTTCATCACTGTACATCAGCATCTGAACCAATTTCTTGATTAACATTCTGATCATGATTATGGGACGAAGAAGAAGAAGAAGACGACGATGATGATCCATAATACTCAATCAGCTTCTGCAAAACAATAACTTGCGCCTTCAAAAGCGCTATGTACTCAGCCGTATCCTCAAAGAGCTTGTCTGGCTTTATCTCCTCCGAGTCCTCCTGCGCCGAAGGTATGAGGTTTTTAAGCGCCTCCATCTTCTCATAAACCGACGCGCCGCCGTCGAAACGAGTGGGCCTGCGGCGATTGCATGGCTTCGACCGTTTCTCCGATGACCTTCTTCCGGCGGAGGGCAGTACGGAAGTTCTTGCCTTTGAACCCATTGTAATTTGTAACGGCGGTGTTCGATAATAAAGGAATAAATAATGGCGTTATTGGATTGTGCAACAAAACAATGGCGTTTAAATAAGGGAAGCGAAGCGACACTAACGTTGACCAATAATTAATGCCATTGACCCAACCCAATAAATAATGGGCTCTTTACAGCTTATTTAATTGGGCTCTTTGTTTTCGATGGAAGGAACATTGTTGATATGAACAAAAGCAGCCTATTTAATTGGGCTCTTAACCTTCGCAAACTAACTCTGCCTTCATTTTGAAATTTTTTTTGCAGCGATAGTGTGGTTAGGCTGAGGAGGCACATGTGGTGTCGGTGGGTGGCTGTAAAAATCAACAATCAATATTGTCATTTGTCAACAATATTTTTAATAAATATAATACATGGGTTATTATTAATAAATTGATAGGCAAAGGTGACTAGACTATGACTACTATTTCTTGATCACTTTTTTCTCCATGCAAGTTGGATTCTGATTATGATATTTCAATAAGATATTGTCTTATTCCTTGCATTATTACATTTTCTATATAGCTTTCTTTGACTTTTATTACGTGAAGGAATTAGAATTGAGACCGAGAGTGAGACAGGTGTAGACAAGGCACCAATAAATTCTCCCCGTCTATTACCATTGCCTACTTATCAGTTATCACGTTATGACGGATCATACGAAAGATTAAACTCTAATTATTTAAATAGGCTTTTACAATTCAGGCCCTTCATAATTTTCATTTAGGTTTCAGGTCCCTGTCAGAAAAATCCATAGTTTAAGGACCCGATTTCTGCAGAACAATTCATTTCTACAGTATCACTTCATTGTTTTGCAGTACCACTTCATTGTTTTTCAGTACCACTTCTTGTTCTGAAATAACACAAAACGATCATCCAATACAAGTTCATATACACTTTATGACACTTGCGTAATTTAAGTCATTATCTCTAAATTTTATAAAAATTGGGTCCTTTAAACGACAATTTTCTTGATAGGATCCGAAACCTATTTTAGGGGCCTAAAACGTAATTTGCACTTATTTAATTTGTTTCGGTGAATTAGCAACTTCTTATTCAAATACTATTATTAAGTATTCATTCATCAATACGTTCGTCAGTGGCTGAATCAAGAATGGGAAATTATGCAGTTAATTTAATATATTCATATAAATAATTTTCACACGCTGGCATAGAATAGATAGAACAAGTACAACGCGGTTTCCCTTCTTTTATTGTAGCACTGCTATTAATCATAGGAAAAAGATATACCGACAAAATACTAGTAATCTATTATCGTTCGTTTCCTTTTATTCGCATTTCGATATCTGTCGTCTCCGATCGAGGGGGAGATAAGATTCAGTTCAATCGCCGGCGATTGCTTTATGAATACAGCTGTAAAAATCTCGTCGGAAGGGTAGCATATTGTCGTTTTCTCATTGATTAATCGACCGACTCGTTCCTTCTTTAATTGATTGGTCAGCTGATCACCGATTTGCTGGCAAAAGACATTGGATAAATCTGAGAAAAAGTTAGCGGGAAAAAAAACTAGTTTTTTCTTTTCCTCCGATATGGCGGCATTCATCACAGGCCTGAAATTCCAACTGTTGAGTTCCGTTGATCGGATCTGATGGTTAAAATTTCGTTCTGGGAATATAGATACCGTTTTTGTGTTGGCATTTGTCGCCATAACATTGTCGGCAGCTATACCAGCGGTGGCGGTAGGGTGCGTGGTCCTTTACTGGATTATAGAGGGCAAGAAGTGGTAAGATGCAGCTGCACTTCTCACCTAGCATGAGAAGTATAACGGTATCGTCAAGTGGTGGAAATGTTAATGGAGGAGGCAACTGTAATGGAGATTTAATGAAGATCAAAGTTGCGGCTCGGGACATTTCGTATCGCACATTGTTTCACACGATTTTGATTCTTGCGTTTTTGTTGCCTTTCGCGTTCATTCTCACAGCCATCGTCACATTGGAAGGTGTCAATAAGTGCTCGTCAATAGGTAGGCTCTTCTTGGTGATGTTAGTTTGGATCGATTTGATTACTCATCTAGAATAGATTGCGTTCTTCATTATGGTTCTTGTGGTGTTGATGTCTGATGTGCGAATGTTTTTATGGAAACTTGCTGCCGAAGGAAGGTCAAATTACTGAACGATTTGCATTGCATGCTTCTCATGTGCTGGCCGATCATATATCTGTTTCTTATACTTCTAGTCCTGCTTATAGGTTTAGGGATTTTCTCTCTTGAGATGTTTTTGATGAGTTTAACACATGAGAAGTTGCTTTGTGTATGAATTTCCTGCTGAAGCTTATTGGCAAGGAACTCAACTTATAGTGGGACCTGCGACTCGTTATTGGCTAATGCACTGAGCAAGCTTATTTACTTGCAATTGTCTGCTGAGTGGTTTGAGTTTTTGTCGTGTTGTTTTCTGCAATATACCATTATATGTTACGTTGTATCCGGTTTTCGCGCTATATATTGGATTATGTTGTAATAAATCTGCTGCATGGTTTTTCAGATTGTTTAGGACGACGTTTGGGGCCAAAGTTTCTTGGTAGAACTGATGATTCCGGGGTAAAGTATGCCACTTTATCAATTTGTAGCAATGTTGTTACGATAACTTTTTTTCAGTTCACTGTGAATTCTAATGAAGCAACAATAATGAAATTTGTTTCGTTGTTGCTATTATGACAGAGGATGGTCAAGGAATTTGTTAAAGTCCTTAATCAAGTTAACTCAGAGAAAGTCCCTGTTGGTTTAAAGCTACCAGAATCTTTTAGTCAACTTGTTTCCGAGCTTAAAAACAGCAAATACAGTTCGAAAGAGTTTGCTTTGATTTTGAGAGGAATGGTATGTTTCCAGGAATGGCATATCTGCTAGTTGTGGAAATTAATATCAAAAGCCCATATCAGTTAATGTTAGATTATTAAGTGTGTCATTTTTCCTTACAGATGGAGAAATCTGAAAGGGAGATTAAGGAGTCCAAGTTTGCAGAGTTACTGAACAAACACTTTGCCGCCAGTGCCGTCCCCAAAAGCATTCACTGCCTTGCATTGAGGCTGACTGATGAATATTCTTCTAATGCTCATGCACGCAGACAGTTACCTTCTCCAGAGTTGCTACCTTTGCTTTCTGACAACTCTTATTGTCATTTCGTGTTATCAACAGACAACATTCTAGCTGCTTCTGTTGTTGTCACATCTGCTGTTCAGTCATCTCGAGATCCCGGACAGATTGTCTTCCATGTCATAACTGACAAGAAAACGTACCCAGGCATGCATTCATGGTTTGCCCTAAACTCCATGGCTCCTGCTATTATTGAAGTGAAAGGCGTCCATCAATTTGAATGGTTGACAAGAGATAATGTCCCAGTTCTCGAAGCTATAGAGAGTCACTATGGAATTCGTAATTATTATCATGGTAGCCATATCACAGGAGCTAATCTTAGTGATACAACTCCACGATCATTTGCCTCTAAGCTACAGGCCAGAAGTCCAAAATATATTTCATTGCTAAACCATCTTCGTATATATCTCCCAGAGGTAATCAGCTGAAATTGAAAATGGCTTGAAAATTCATGATTGTTTTGTCTGTCATCAAAGCTTTTCCCTTTCTGGATTTCCTTCAGAGGCTGAAAATGAATTTTTTTTACTATTGCAGTTATTTCCAAACCTCGACAAAGTAGTCTTCCTAGATGACGACGTCGTAATTCAGCGTGATTTATCCCCTCTCTGGAACATTGACCTGGACGGTAAAGTTAATGGAGCTGTTGAAACTTGTAAAGGTGACGATGAGTGGGTTATGTCGAAACGGTTCAGGAACTACTTCAACTTTTCACATCCTCTTATAGCGAAGAATCTGAATCCCGATGAATGTGCATGGGCGTATGGGATGAATATTTTTGACTTAAGTGCTTGGCGAAAGACAAATATCAGAGACACGTACCATGCGTGGATTAAGGAGGTACTTTATTTATGTCCAGTTCAGTTAACAATTTGGATTATGTTCCTCTCCAACATTATAAATTCAGCAGAATTTAATCTTATGCCATGCCTCAAAACCTCGAATGATTTTTCACTGAATTTGTTTTTGCAGAATCTTCGATCAAACCTGACGTTATGGAAACTCGGTACTCTCCCGCCTGCTCTTATTGCATTTAAGGGACACATCCACCCGATCGAACCTTCCTGGCACATGCTTGGGTTAGGCTACCAGAATAAGACCAACGTTGAAAACGTTAAAAAAGCTGCAGTTATACACTACAACGGACAGTCAAAACCTTGGTTGGAGATTGGATTTGAGCATCTCCGTCCATTTTGGACCAAATATGTTAACTACTCCAATGATTTTGTAAGGAATTGCCATATCTTGGAATAGAGTAGACTAATCAACATATTTGAACCAACATATTAATCCAACAAGCAACTGAGAAAAAGAGAGAATCTCAGAACTTGGTTCGCGGTGTTTGGACATGAAATCAATACTAGTTTCTGCTGCCTCCTGAAGCGTATGGATTACTTTCTACAGATATAAAGTAGCATTTTGTTCTATTTTTCGTGTCTGATGGAAATGTATATTTATTGGCTTGCAATATCACATCTATAATGGTGATCAAAGGACAAAGCTAGGCTACCACTTTCTGGCCCAAGAGATTATACTGTATTTCCAAATTTATGTTAGATTTCCCTACTTCTTTTCCCTTTTGCAAATTATTATTCTTCCAGTCTGTGGGCTGTGGAGATCCCCATAATAGGGAACAGATACAATTTATGTATACATTCTCATTACCTTTTATATGATTTGTATAAAAATGTGAAGATTATTTATGTGATGTATCAACTATTCTGGTGTAGATGATCAATTATCAAGCGAATATATACTTTGTTTTACAAGGAACACATACAGCATCTTGGAAACAAGTTTCGAAAGCAGAGCACTCTAGCAACGTAGTTCTGTGCTTAATTTCTACTTACTACGAAAGGCTTTGAACCAACCGAACCCTCATCAACAAGATCATTTTGGCAAGTTTTGCAACATCAAAGATCGGGTTTTTCCGTCTGGTTTCAGCCCAATCTCTCGCATTTTCTTGTAGAGTTTTCTAGCCAAGTCAGCCTCGTTCCTTAAACACATACCTTGAATAGCCGTATTATACAGAGATCCATTTGGTGATATCTGCACCATCACAACGTCACGATAGTTAGTTAAGCAATAAAGAAAAGCGAAGAGAAGACACAAGATAAGTAACGACGAACTACGTTTTTCGAAAACTCACGCTTAAAATCTCCTCAACTTCATTCCAAAGCGAACCCCATACGCAACACCTCGTCAGCGTCAGAAGGGTGAACACATCTGCAGAACATTTCATCTCAACCATGTGTTTGTAAACTTGCCACGCAACTTTAGGTTTTCTAGCAGCCTCACAAGCCCCAATCACAAGGTTGTAAGAGGTAACCGAAACAGAAATTCCAGAACCTTCCATCTCATGTAACATCTGCACTGCTCTGTCCCATAATGCGAGTTTCTGACAAGACATCAAACAAGTATTGTAGACATGGAGATTAAAGTGGGCCCCGTGATCTCCTCTCACACTCTCAAAGAGTCGAAGGGCATCAGCGTGTCGATTTGCCCTGTTCAGTGCGACGAGCAACGAATTCCAAGTGTAAGAATCGGGTTCGTGGCCTAAAGACTTCATGAGATCGTAGACCTTAAACGCAAGCCTAACCTTGGATGCTTTCGCAAGCGAGTTGATTAAAGCATTGCACGCTACGAGGCTCGGTCTCACATCACCGTCCAACATACTTTGCAGGACGTTTAAGGCCAGTTCCCATTTACCTTCTTTCGAGCATGCACCGATGATGGCTTCCATAGCATCATTGCCAGGACTTATCCCATTTTCAACCATCTCACGGTAAGCGTCGAGAGCTAGCTCGTTCTGACCACACCGAACGAAAATGCAGATTAAAAGGCGATATGTAATGACTGTCCCTCTATGACCATTGGCTTGCATACTCCTCCATAGTCTCTCGGCCTGAGCCCAGTTGTCCACTTTCCCAAATATGGCTATCATAGTGTTGTAAACGATTGCATCCATGTGTTCATTGCATTCATCTTCTTTCTCAGCTTCCTTAAACATTGTCAATGCTGCATCACGACTTCGAAACTTGGCTACTGCTTTTAGAATCAAGCTGTAGGTGTGCCCTGTAATGTTTTCACTCAATCGCATGGAGTTGAATATAGTTAAGGCATCGTCAACTCGACCATTCCGCAACATACATGAAAGAAGTGAATTACAAGCATGTGCATTGGGTACTAAGCTGGAAAGATTCATCGATCTGTACAACGACAAAGCGCTTCTGACTTTATTCGATCTGCTGAGCTTCAACAACCTATTTGACAATGCTTCTACATTATTTTCTTCCAAATAGTATACCTCATGCTCGTTCGCATCAGTATTTTTCTCGGATACAATTAAACCATCAGATGGAGGACTTTGAGTTTCTGAATCTTGATCTGACAAACTACCCCAAGGTGGTAAGAACTTCTTCCCCTCATAATCATCTTCAACCGAATCAAGTTGTGCTTTTTCTTCTTCACAAGGTGATTGAATCTCAAGTCTCCTACTAACCTTCGTAAGCTTATTGAAACTGCCAAAACTGTGTAGAATCCTCTTTCGCCTTCTCCCTAGCCAAGAACTCGGCTTTTCGGAGCAGGTTATGCTCAATCTCAGTCTCAAGTCGATATATGATGAACAACAATTAAGACATCGAAAGTGGACTCTACAATAATGCACTCTAGAAAGGGGACAGAAATGGCTATTCCTACACAAGGAAACAGAGCATGCTTGTGTACCATTCAGCACCTCCATCATGATCGTAGCAGTGTAAGAAACACTATTTTATTGGGCTTCAAGCAGCATAAGTATTACACAAGCACGCTATCAAACTACACTCATGGTTTCGGAAGCAATTGAATTTGTTAGAACCCAATACCTCAGGTGAAAACCCAACTCCGTAAACAGATGGAATCCGACTAAAATATAAAGACTGAAATGGGGTTCTTGAATTGATTCAAATGTTCCAACAACGAAGAGCTTTATCCCTGAGAGACAGACAGACATCGATATTCGAAGATAATATTTTTTTTTTCTCAATTTTTCCAGAAAAATCAGCTGACATCGTCGTCCTTACCGACGGATTGTAACTGCAGTTAAGAGACTGTAACGACGTCGTTAGGGAATATGAAAAGAAATTCTACTATTTTCCGAACTAAACCCTAGTTAAATTGGGTCGTCTTCAACAAAAAGCTGGAAAGTGGAACAAATTGAAGAGAATTCCAACATGGGTGAGTGATTTCGCATCACAATATTACGAAACTTTTCGTGAGCTCGAGAAGGGCGCTATTGATTTTTTGGATCAACGAAACTTGCCAATGTATTTTTTATCACGTAACGGTGATTAGCTATGCTATGTTTCAGGTGAAGAAAAAACACGAAAAGTGATGGAGGGTGTTGCATCAATAGTCCTTTTGCCCAATGGTTCTATTTCAGGCCATTTCATTCATCTTCCACAATCCATTTGCTACGGACTCCATGGCACTGGTACTGTTTTTTTTTTTTACACAGATTAATTGTTGTGTCCCATGTTCTTTCTCGGGCTCTCTATGCTTTTTCTGAGTTGTCTAAAAACAGCCAGTTAGTGCTTTTGTGCGTGTGTGCTGATTCTAGTATCTGTGTTTCATCTTTCACGAGGTATTATCTACCTACCTTTAACATTTTCATTGGCTTCCCATTCTTCTCATGGTTTGAAGAACTGGATTGTGAAAGGGAGTGCAGCCGAGGTGAGGATCATCGCTTGATCAAGCTCACCATAACAGATTTCAATGTCAGTGTTCACTTCTTTTAGCACTAAGCAGTTCGATCAAATCTTCCAACATTTATTTATACGATCAGAGTAAGCGAGATAGGAACGTAATCGTGGAGTGTCGAGGACACGATGCTGCCAAGATATCTGATGCCGATCATGCTCATGGGTAAAATAAAAAAGCCCGTCTATACTCTATATGCATAAGAATTGCTTCGTATATCTATCACATCATGATGATATCAGAACTAGGTTGCTTGCTCTTATCTTTTTTTTTTTCTTGTTCCCTTAAGCCAAATCATTCTTGTAACAGTTGGCAAGAGGATATCGTGGAAATGCTTCAGGACAAACAGGGGAAACAAAAGGTATCGGTTTCTTTCACATGCGAGACGCTGAAATCTGAGAAAGCCGCCGAGGATCATCTCACAAGGTTCATGCCTAAGCTACTTGGGATGGATGCTGTTGGTAAATCGATTTCTTTCCCCCACGTTGTGGTGTGGGGCTTTTAACATTGTTTTAAGCTCCTCATCCAATGGTTGCTTATAGTTCATCCTTTCGGTGTTTGCAGTTAATATAGGCCCGATGAGTATTGCGGGATTGGATTTCGATGAAGATGATGATAATGAACAACACAGTTGCACTGAACAGCAGACTATATGATTGCTGTAACATTTCCTACAAGGAATTTTGTAGACATCTATCTATCAGCTGTTTCGATTCTTATAGCATTTCAAATGGATACTTCATTTTTATGTAAGACACAAAAAAGAGTACGTTTTTACTCCAATGGACTATATTTAACACAAATATGGTGTTGATGAGTAAAGATATTCTAGATTTAGAGTACACACAATTTTCAACACGAAAAATAGAGCTGCAGTTTCTAAATATTTATGTTCTAGCTAATAAATAATATTTTAATAATATTTAAAATATTTTATATTTTTATAATAGAAGTAAAAATAATATTTTTTCGTTTATTTATTGATATTTTTCTTTTAATTTAATAAAGTTATAATTAATTAATATGATAATTTATTTAATTTTAAATATTAATAAGTACTACCTCCGTCCCAACAGTAACTTTTGTACATTTTACTAAATCGGAAGCCCACTATCTTTTGTACAATTCCTTATTTAATAAAAACCACCCCAAACAATCGATACAATAATATTAAATATTCTTAAAAGACCGTGTCAAAATATACACTTTTTTACCTTTTAATTGTACTATATTATTAAAATATAATCAATTTCTTAAAAATCGCGCCACATTTCAAATGTCCATAAATTACTGGGACATAGGTAGTATAATACTGTATATTGATACCTAATGTAAATTTAATAAGTCAATTATGATAGTAATAAATACGAATTTGATTTTTTGTGTAAAAATTAAAGTTAATGGGTTAGAGTAAAAATTGGTATAGAAAATGAGTTTATCGGTAAGCATGGTATGTAAAAATTGATTGTGTTTTATGTTATGGATTGGAGATCTTATAGTTTGGTCTGGTTAGTTAGTAGATCGAATTAGTAGTTGTTTGTTGGTTGGCTGCATGGACGACACGTGGCATTAATTTTCTTGACCCTCTTTGGCCTTCAATTCAATCAAACAAACCTACCTCCAAAACAAGACAAACGAAGCATTTAATTCCTAGAAAGTGGTAATATATAGCAGCAATAGCTTCAACTGAGAAATTCCTAGCAAGCATAGTAACTACTAACAATGGCCGACGCCGACGAAGCAGCACCTCACATAGCTCTGTTTCCCTGTTCAGGCATGGGACATCTGATCCCATTCCTCCGCCTTGCTTCCATGTTAGAATCACGCCGATGCACCGTCACCGTCATCGCCGTTCATCCCACCGTCAGCTCGTCGGAATCAGACCAACTGTCGACCTTCTTCTCAGCTCATCCAAGCATCAAACGCCTCGAATTTCGACTACTCCCTCAAAATAAGGAGGAAGCAAACAACCTGAAGAACGACGATCCATTCTTTAAGCAGATGGAAGCAATCAACAGCTCCGTTCACCTCTTGCAGCCCCTCTTGTCTTCCTCTTCTCCTCCCCTTTCTGCCATTTTTGCCGATTTTCCCATCACTCTTACCGCCGCCGACCTCGCCTTAAAGCTGTCCGTCGATGCCTACGTAGTCGTTACGACTTCTGCTAGATTTCTTTCTCTAATGTCTTGTCTTCCTCAGCTACTAGCAGTGATTGGTGTTGCTGGTAATAAAACAGAGGGTGGTTGCATCGAAATTCCAGGTTTAGGAACAATGCCCATTTCTAGCATTCCTCCAATAATGCTCGATTCTGATACCTTCTTTGCCGCCAACATACGCTCGAGCGTTTCGTCGCTCGTTAGAGCAAAAGGGGTTCTAATCAACACCTTCAATTGGTTCGAATCTGAAGCAATTGGTACCTTAAGAAGCAGCGAAGAAGCCATTGGGCCAATTTTCCCCATTGGACCCTTCGAATCATTCGAGACTAAACCTGGCACTATTCATCCATGGCTTGACGAACAAGAAGCAGAATCAGTTCTGTTCGTCAGCTTTGGAAGCAGAACGGCGCTGTCCATGGATCAGATCAGAGAATTAGGGCTCGGATTAGAGCTAAGCGGCTGCAAATTCTTGTGGGTTCTGAAGACTAGCAAAGTGGACAGGGAAGACAAAGCAGGGCTAGAAGACATACTGGGCGAACCATTTCTTGCGAGAACGAAAGAGCAAGGCACAGTAGTGAAGGGATGGGTGAATCAAGAACAGATCTTGGCACATCCATGCATCGGAGGATTCATAAGCCATTGCGGATGGAACTCTGTAATGGAAGCTGCTATGTTTGGGGTACCTATATTAGCTTGGCCTCAACACGGCGATCAAAGGGTTAACGCCGAGGTTGTCCGAAAGGCGGGATTGGGACTGTGGGTTAAGGAGTGGGGTTGGTCCGGCGAGGAGAAGAAACTCGTGCTTAAGGAAGAGATAGCACAGACGATTAAAGAACTGATGATCGGCAAAAACTTGAGACAGCGAGCTAAGGAGGTGAGAAACGAAGCCCGGCGGGCAAGAGAGAGTAATGGAACTTCAGAATCGTCGCTTCGAGGCCTAATCGATTCGTTGAAGAGAAGCTAAGATAGTAAGAACGCTGAGTTCAGATTACCTTTCTGTGGTTTTGTATGTATAACTGTCTTCTGTATCAGTTTGGAACCTACCTGCATATGCAGTAATGGAATGAGTAACAAGTAAACAACACTCAAGATTGTCTTTCTTGAAACAGTTGAATCACAAGCATGAACTCTGTAGATATCTCTGTTTACAAAGAGAAGAGAAAAGGGAAATTCTGAAATCTGCTCAGCATTTCACGGCTTGCGAAAGAATCCCAGCGAAGCATCTCCGCCTAGGCAGACGTCGAGTCCTCTTTCCCCAGCTGGTCAAACCCTTTCCCTGCTGCTGACCATCTTCGAATCCATCGCCGTTAAACCTCTGTGTCTGAACGGAGCTAACCGCTTTCCTTACCTTACCGTTCCTAGCACAGTTCGTCTTCCTCCAAGACCTTTCAGATTTATTCAACTCTTCGAACGCCTGAAGATCTTCCGTCACTTGGAGACGAGACAGAGTGACTAAACTGGGAAGCAAGTCCCTTTGGAAATCTCTTCTCTGCGGCCTACTTCCTCTTCTTCGAGACCTTTTCGTGGCTGATGTAATATAGTTTTCATCTATTTCGTCATCGTTCGCCTTCTTCCGTAATGTCAGTGGTGATAGAGTTGGATTGTATAGATAGTTCTTGTCCTTTGCGTCTTCCAAGTTCAGCGTCGTGTACTCAAAGTAGTCCATACCTTTGGGAATGGACTCTTCTTTTTCGTCGCCGTAATAAGTAGAGAAGACATCTGCGAGCCATTTGAGGCAAGATTCTAAAGGCTCGCCAGCATCGTCATCCTTTACGACGGGTTTTGAATTTTTTACCGTAACCGATGAGATGGCAATTAAGGCATCAACAGCGATTTTATCGGTTTCTTCATCTTTGGATTTCTCTTCCTTAGAAGATGCATTAGCACCAAAACTATCAGTAATTGCAGAAGCCTCAATAGCTGTAGGGAGATGAGGTGGCCATAGATCACTTTGCTCGTCCAAGGACAAGTTCAAGTCGATGTATTGCCTCGAGTCAGACTCCCCATCTTTCGCCTTGCCAACATTATCGATTTGGATTCTCTGCTTTGAGTTATGAATGCCATCAGAAACTTCAGCTTTCTTGAAGAAGTTTGGAGAGC
This sequence comes from Craterostigma plantagineum, assembly GCA_027422505.1. Classification (NCBI taxonomy): domain Eukaryota; kingdom Viridiplantae; phylum Streptophyta; class Magnoliopsida; order Lamiales; family Linderniaceae; genus Craterostigma; species Craterostigma plantagineum. The sequence goes on from JAPQWV010000001.1 coordinate 33,586,145, forward strand.
TATATTGCAGAGAGTCGAGGTTCATAAAATAAGAATTTGTCTTCGCGCTCGGCTCGTTTTTGCGCTGCTGTGAATCCCTGAGAAACCATGGCAAACCTCCTCCTTCTGCGCGTTTTTGCGCAGAAGAAGTATCGCTCCTTTCATTACATTGCCCGAGATTGTGATCTAACAAACTTGTAGTGTTAGAAGAAGGCATTTCGCCATTTCCTTCGAAAATTTCAACCCCGAACAGTTTCCTTTTTCTCTGAGACGATGATCCAGCCTCGAATATAGGGCTCTTGAGTAGTTCCATTCTTGGCACGCGCGAAAATATCGTAGGGTTGTCTGCAAAAGCTTAAGTTAGATTCCTTCAACATTTTTCAGAAACATACAATAAAAAACAATCCAACCGAAAGGCATTTGTAGTAACTCATTACCACCACGATCATCGGATAAATATTCTTTTCCACTGTTAAATCCGCCGAGGGAACTCTGAAACAGATTTCTATTCGCCTGGATTCTATTTACGCCACGATCTTCAGCGCCATTGAATTGTAATAAATTAAGTTCCAAAGCGTTGCCTTTCCTTTGAGATTCCATTGGGACATCAAGATATTTACCCTTTGCAGCTGCAATTTCCAGGTCAATGTTTCCCTTTATTGGTAAGTTGACGTTGGAAGAACGATGTTCGACGTTCGAACTCGGAGGGGCAAAACTGGAAAGCCACGATATGTTTCCCTCTCTGGGAGGGTTGAGCACGAAGCTTGACTGACCAATTCTGTCAGTTTCTTTCCTCTGTTTCATCTCGATCATCAGTTCACGCTGTCTTCGATAAAGATAGTGCAGTTCTCCGAGCTAAACAAATCAGCCACGAAAAAACGCATTTTAAGTTTATGTGAGAACGTCGAAGCCAAGTGTGGTTGATGATTGAATTCAAGAAAGAACCTTCTTACCTGATGCCTGAACATCGACTCTTGTTCGAGGATAGTATTCCTCATTTTGTCCATGTTATCTCCATTTTTATGCATCGGTGATAGAAAGAAGGCGGGATTATGACCATTTCCGTTTTCCCGATATATCGGCCTCCCGCGATTTTCATTCGTGCTTCCCTCAATATATATGCTCTGTATTTTAGTTCCCATTCTGAAAAGGGAGACACACGAAGCTGCTGATGAACATTTCGTCGAATACATTACGTATATTAACAGACAAAAGAGCAGTGAGAAATCTATGAAAGGTCGAGAAGGAATGAGGTCGAGCATCAATATCAGTTTCGCAGATTCCTTACATATGTGTAAGATAACGAAGTTTAAAGATGAAAGAAACCCAGTCAAGAAAATCTGAAAAAGAGAATATATCTTGAGACAATCACCTTGAAGACAGCTTAATTCACTGCGTCTCTCCCACGAGCAAATTCCCTGGTCCAAATTATCCTCAGCAAATAGCAAGAGAGGTGAAACTCGTAAATGAAAATTCACTTTAAGGACCTTGGAAAGAAAGCTGCAATCTTTGTACTAACATCGAAGAATTTATAAAAAAAAAGGACCAAACAAAAAAAGAAGAGAGATATAGCAACAACCCCACAACCCAAAAGAGAAAAGACAAAAACGAAAATAAAAAGCTTGGGATTCTTGATCGAGATTCAGTTCATACACTAAAGAGATAGAGATCCAAGCGAAGATCTCTCTATCTCTGTAACTATTACACCCATCTCCTCACAAGCACATACAGACATGAACAAGGAGTTTATACGCAAGGTACAATGACTTTATTTATCATGTGGTCTCACCTTATTCTATTCAGGTCTTTACTTTCTCCTCTGTCTGTCTCTGGAATCAAAACAATCGCTCCTTTTTCTGAACAGAGAGTTTGGTAATGGTACAGTTGGACAAGAAAAACACACAAACACATATATCTATGAACGAGAATATTTATTATATATTCACAGAGAGATTTTCTTGGTTTTTAGGAAGTGAAAAAGGCAGGCATATCACTTATCAGCTGCTCATTTATTACACTATTATTTATTTATTTTATTTTGTCCAGATTCTCTCTCTCCCTCTCTCTCTCACCTTCCATGATTTTTGGGTACACATAATTTATGTGTTCCTTTAAAGTCATTGATGGAAAATCAAGAATTATTAGAGATTGAGATCTTGGCACACGAAGCCTAAATAGATTTGAAAAAATAAAACGTAGGTGATACCTAAAGCAACCTTTAAAGAGAATAAAACGGAAGGTCCTTTATTTAGTTCTGTCATAATTACTACATGCCAAATATAGAGATACCTAATAAGAAAATAATCTCTGTATTTATTGTTGTGTCCCATTGATTTTTCATATAGTATTGCATTGTGTTGTTTTATTCTTATATAGATTCTCTTTTTCTTTCTCATCTCCATTTGGTTTTTCTATTGGAACAAATCTTGAGATATTATTATAGTAATTCTTAGTGGAAATGGACAGATGATTTAACTTGTAACAACAATGCAACTCTCATCAAGTTTCCTAAAAGCTGACCTCATCTACCTGCGATGTATACCCCACGCGCACGGGTGGCGTCTGCATCAAACTATATGCAGCGGATTGGTAGTAGTTAGTACTAGCGAGTGATACCACGCGCTCCACTTTCGCGTGTGGTGGGGATGTTTTTTAGATTGACCTGCAGAATTACAGCGAACCTAAGTGAGTCTGTGTGACATGGGATTTTATTATATTTTATTAATGTAGATAAGGACCTCAATATCTTGTTGTATTTTAAATTGTGAAAAAAAAAACGAAAATAAAAATAAATCTAGATAAATATAATGAAAATAAATACAATCCTATGCCTATGGTTAGATGAGAATCATAAGTAGTTGTAAATTGTTGGTTGTCACTTGTTATGTCATCTTTGTCTTTTTCTCAATGTGTTTATGGTTCCAGTGGACTTAAAAAAAAAAAGAAAATTAAGTCGGAAATCAAAACATCATACGAAGATTTGATATCTCCTTTTATAATGCCTTTCTTTTCATTCTTTACTCAGTTTAGAAGTATCTTTATTTGATGAATGCTTTATCCCTCATTACACGCTTAATCATCTTGTAATATAATTTCCTTATATAGATTCAATAATTCACTCGAGCAATGATTATAAACTGTTCAGAAATTTTGTTTGAGTTTGCTTACAATGTATATACAAATAAATACAGGTAAGAAAACAATGGCATAGGATTTTTCGTCATATAGTACAAGAATTAATTCTTGCATTTAAGTCTATATATATTTGTTCGGCACTCCTATTCACGAGTCATAGCTGTAACTCCGTTGGTTCCATTACATTATTTATTCTATAGTTTAATTTTGTTTATATTATTTATATAAAAAAAGTAAATGCTTTTAACAACCACGTGACCTCACTTTATATCCATCAAAACATAAACTTTCTTTCACTAATCAAACCGAGGATTACTCACAACTCAATAAATAATTACGTTTTACATCAAGATAAACGATCAACGCCAGCCCACAAAAGCTAAAACGGTCTACCACATTATTGGGCCCAAAAGCCCAATACTCTTCCAATAGCCCAATTATCTCCACTTACAAGCCCAACAACCTAGTCCAATACCCAGCCATCACTCATCTTTCATCTTAGGTTGTCTCTATGTGAGCCTGGACTTTGTCATCTTACCCTAAAAATTCTATTTATAAAGTTTTTTTTTTTAAGAAAAAAACAATTAAATAAATTATTCAACATAGTCTTGGATTTTGGAGTTGGATAGATTTGCTTCTACTTTGCCTTGGTAGTCAACCCATTGATGAAATTTAAATCATAAAAAAGAGAAGTCAAGATATACTTTTCAAATTCAGGTAACCAAACATTTAATGCCACCCATTTAAATATCTATCCATCATCTAACCTCATTAAATACGTTTTATGTCTGAAAAGGATGGACAAAGAATTGAGTTTGCCATTTGCTCCATGTTTGTTAAGCTTAAGATAACAACACACAAAATGTGTAATTTAATTATATAATATGTTATATACATCTTCAACTTGGCCTTTGGCATTTATTAATATTTTCTGAAGGATTATTGAAAATTTGAAAAATAGTCGCACCACTTGTAAGTTGTAAGTTGTATCTCGATGGGGGCCCATTTGCAATTTGGAAAACAAACTGCAATAAATAAACGAGATTACAGCAGCAAGTTGGATAGTTTTAACGTCGGCCATTGATGCACATAGTTTTTCGCCTTTTATTAAGGAAAAAAACGTGGAATATTTTGCTTGATTAGGTTGTATGTATTTTGTTTCTATTTACCTCTCTTTATTTTTCAGTTTTATGTTTGATTTTTATTAAATATATAAATTATGCTATGATAATTAGGAGGATTCTTTGGTCAATTGCGTCTATAACTTTGTTAAGTTTCGTTCGAATGTGATGGACGAGATGTGATTGTTGTCTAGTATTCGGAATCGTTACGCCAAAGGTTTAATTTTTCAATTAAAAACAATTAAAATAAAATAAACTGTTATTTGATAAGCTTATCAAACAATTGGCATTATTAACAGCTAAAACACCGCCCGTACGCAGATAACATTCACCTCTTCAAATCACATAGAAGAAACTCTCTGTACGTACAAAAAAGTAGAAAAAATAGTCTGAAAACCCATTACTCCTAACACACGCACATACACACACACAAGCAATCACATCTTCATTGGGAAAAGGAAAACATGGGTGAGACTAATGTGGAAAGCCCAGCTTCATCAGCATCAGTGAAGAACAAGCCATCGACAATCTTTATACCGCCACGTGGGCCCATGGATTCTCTGTTCACAAACGGGTTGAACAGTGTTGGTTTTAGCCCTGGTCCGATGACGCTTGTCTCGAGCTACTTCGCCGAGCAAAGTCCCTTCTCCTTCTCTCAGCTGTTGGCCATGGCATCACCCAAGCCGAGTGGGTTTCTATTGGAAGCTAATGATAGTCATAATGATAGTAGTAGTAATAATAATATAGATGATAAGAGTGATTTGGGTGTGAAGAGAGAGGGTGATGGTGAGGAGAAAAGTGAAGGGTACAAGAGGAATAGGCCTGTGAATCTGTTGGTCAATCAATCTCCACAGATGCAAATGGAAGGTTTGAGTCAGCTCTTTATGGTTCCACCTGGGCTGAGTCCTGGTGGGTTCTTGAATTCACCTGGGTTCTTGTCTCCTCTTCAGGCGAGCTTGTTTTCTTTATTTTTCTCCATTTACGGTTAAAGATTGGATTTTATCGATGATTTGATTTTAGTAGTTGGTTTAGATTGGGGGGTTTTAGAGATCGATGATTGATTGTGACTGGTTTGAGGAACTTTTGAGCTCTAAAAGTTGCGATCTTTATTTAGTTTCGAATCCGACTTACCATTTCTGGTTTGGTATATAGTTAGATTGCATCCAAGCTTTTCCATTTAGGGGATATCTTTTATGCAAAATATGGTACGTTCTTTACCAGAGGAAAATTTCCTTACTCGTCCTTCATAGTTACATGAAGGCAATTTATGTGGCTTTTTTAGCATATGATTGTTTGGCTTCAGTAAGTAACTATGGTTTCTTGATGCTAATCATATTATTACATGATGCTGAATATGATGATGTTACTTTGGTCTGTAGAGCCCCTTTGGAATGTCACACCAGCAAGCCTTAGCCCACGTTACAGCTCAAGCAGCTTTCTCTCAATCTTACATGCAAATGCAAGCAGAATTTCAGCGTTCAACCACATCACATGCCGAAACTTCAGTACATTCAGCAGATCCCACACCCTCAGAACCTGAGAGTTCGAAGATTGAATCGCCCGAGTTTTCAGAATCTGATAAGAAGGTCACCGCCGTCGTGTCGGGCGATAAACCAGCCAACGATGGTTATAACTGGAGAAAGTATGGACAAAAGCATGTCAAGGCTAGTGAGTGCCCTCGAAGCTACTATAAATGTACTTACATCAACTGTCCAGTGAAGAAAAAGGTTGAAAGATCTGCTGATGGTCGAATATCTGAGATTATATATAAAGGGCATCACAATCACGACCCTCCTCAGCCTAGCAAACGTGGAAAAGACAGTGGAGCTTTGGACAAAATGGGTGATTCTCTGATTAAGCATGGTACTGTTTCACAGGGTCAGACTGAAACTAGCATTAATAGTTTGACTCAACTGTCTTTTGAACATCATTTGACTTCTGGTAATGATCGGGAAAAGGAACATAGCGCAATTTTGTTGGATGATGGGGATGATGATGAACCGATTGCTAAAAGAAGGTACAAAAAAGTCGTCATGTTTTTGCTGTTAGTTATCTCCCGTGCTGTGTGTATGTATATATCTAAAAATACAATCTTTTACGATTTGCAGAAATGTAGATATGGGTCCAACCGTGCCCGTTTCGTCGCATCAAACTGTTACTGAATCGAAGATTGTCGTCCAGACAAGAAGCGAAGTTGATCTCCTCGATGATGGGTTCAAATGGAGAAAATATGGGCAGAAAGTGGTTAAAGGGAATCCTAATCCAAGGTATCAATTCTGTACCTTTAAGCCCGTGCCGTCCTATGTAAGAATTCACCAAGAATATCATGCTAAGCAAAGCAGAGTTGATTAATCATGAGTTCATGACTTATGTGTGTGTAATTTGTTTCTTTTTACAGGAGTTATTACAGATGCACATATGGTGGTTGTAACGTGAGGAAACACGTTGAGAGATCTGCAGCAGATCCCAAAGCTGTTGTTACGACATACGAAGGCAAGCATAGTCATGACATCCCTATGGGAAAATACGATGGCAATGCCATTACACAGAAGCAGCAGTTAAAATCTCACAAGAGCATAACCGAGAAACCTTCTTCACAAAGTGTAAGAGAAACATATTTCGAGAGCAATGATCAGATACCCATGACACTACAGCTCAAACAAGAACATCTCGCTGCTTAAAGTCAGTCTTAAGGTATGTAACCCACATTCTACAGTAAAAGGATTAAGTTTCATGTGTTAATATGCGTAAAAAATCTTCAAGCATTTTGTACAAGAACGCAAGTAAATGATCGTATATGCATTGTGTAAGTGTTGTAAATTTCTTGTAATGTAAGTTTGTAGTTTTTGGCCGCTTTCATATTGTTTATTGTTTTTTCCTGATAAAAGCATTACATTGTTCATAAAAGTCAAAAAAAAAGTTGAAAAGTTGGTGTCTATCAACGTATGATTCATGACCAAACCACTCACGATGAAGAAAAGTTGCTCCTTTTTGTTTCTTTGTTCATCCAATCAACTGTGAGTGTGAGTATATAACGACATCCATGTCCCCCCATGAAATGCTGGAAGAAAAAGATCTTCTCTTTCATATATTACTGAACACAAGCTTTTACATAGCTTTTTCTGGTGAAAACATGACGTGTATGGTATCTACCAGCATCAGGAGAATCAATGAAAGAAAATATACAATCTAAATGTTGGCTTATAGAAGGCTTTAGTCATCGTCGAGCCTGACAATCTTTGGTATCTGTCCGCGATTCACAAAGTCAATCTTGTTCAACCTCACACAGCAGAGAACTTTCTCTGGTAATTCTTCAGGTTTTTGTGCCTGTTAGTAGATTGAGAGGAGGAAACAAAAAGAAGTGTCAATCAATTGGTTAATGCGGAGAGATTAAAATGAACTTGTAATACGTTTTGAACCTGAATTGTCAATCCTAAATTGAGTATCCCAGCAGCCAAACAGTCGTGAAATGCTTCGAGTCCCTTCCTCGCTATGTAGCTGAAGCGGTGAACATCGAGATCGATTTCAAAGTAGTTTGATCCCTGTCAAAGAAAGAAGCAAGCATTTTCTGTAAGAAAGAAGAACAACGAATCGCTGTAATTACAGGCTTTGACATTTCTGACCTGATAAAACTCGTGTTGAGGACGAGATAGAACTGGTTTTTCGTTGTAGGCATTCAAAAGTCTCCTTTCTGTGGAACCTGAGACAAGATCGTCGGGATTAACCACCCCGACTATGATCTTTAGCCTTTCTCTGAAAGGAACGTGCGAATCCTTTGCAAACCCTTTAACCTTTTCGACATCATCCTCGACCATTCGCTGCAGAACAATAGTAACATTATTGCAATAAAATGGTTTTCTTCGTAATAGGATTTGCCTTACTATTACTACCTTGATGCTGTCCTGAAACTGTTGAGATACTTCTTTCTCAAAATCATCGGCAAGTTTGAAATACAGCACTAGGCTTAAGCCCTCCCCATCACCATCGCCAAGAAACATCGGAGCTTGATATGTCGGAAGCTAATACGTCCATAGATATTAAATTCTTACACGAACACAATTAGAATCCTAAGCAAACTAGAAACTTACCTGAATGTTGACGATTAGCATTGGTGGCAGCTTCGTATCGACCTTGACAGGTGGCAGATCGAGGTGCTGCGCAATGTGGTTGATCTTTCTAGAAGAAGCAAACAAATCTACGCCGAATGGGATATAAGGAGAGAAATCTGATGCTGGGATTTTCTTCTTATCCCTGTTGATAGATCACCATAACTGTTAGGAAATTAGAAGGCAGTATATCTGCATTTTTCGCACACAGAGGAAAGATAAACGTACTTGAAATAATTCTCGCTGCGGAGCTTAAAGGTCGACGGCGCAATCTCTGACCAACTTCCGCAAGTTGGCTTGTCACCGTTACAGCACCGTGGAATGACGAGCCCACATTTTGGGCGATATAGGTATTTTGCCGATGCGCCTGAAAAGAAGAACTTTTTTAACGTGACACTGATTGTCTCAAGTAAATTCGCTTAAAAAGAAACTCTCAAAAATTCACCTGATTCTTCGTCGACAGATTTTTTCCTCTTGAAAGATAACCGTTTAACAGCTGATTTCCTCTTCTGAGTTTGTTGGCTGGGAATTAGCGCGCCGTCTTTTAGTCCATTGAAGCTCACATGGGATCCTAGATTTTTCTTCTTTTGGGTATCAGATTCTTCGTTCTTCGACGCCCCTGTTAGTTCATTCCCTTGGTTGTTAATGTGTTTTTCGTGGACAATCGATGAAGCCTCGTAATGAAGCACTTGTGCGGTTCGGTTATTCGACCCAGAATCTACTCAAAGAATCGTCACGACAATACAATGTTATATCGAAAATCATTAGACGGAAAAGATAGATGGCACTTTCTACTCTTCTTACCTCCATGGGCATGGAAACTAGTAAAGTCATCATCAGAATCAGACTCGAAATTGCTGACAGCATCGAACCATGCTTCTTCCTCTTGGCAAATCCCTGCAAGTCGAATCACTTACATAAGATTTAATAGTTCAGACACATCATCATCATCATCATCATCATCATCATAATACTAGGTTTGCTAATGTCTACCATTATCACAGCTTTGGCTATGGTGGTGCCACTGAGATTGAGTGAGGCGAATGGTGGAATTTGAAACAACCTCGGATCCTACGCGGGTCTTAGTATTCGTCGTCTGAACGAATTCAGTGAAGGAAAAATCTGAAACCCGAGAACCTGCGTCACTTATTCCTTTACAGTTTCCACGAATAATCGAAGTCAACCGATATTTCTTGAAGCACACTTGCTGTATCTTCCTCCTTCTACTGAGCTTCGATGGTTTATTACCAGAATCCGGCGTCGATACGCAGCCACCCATTTGGATAGCCCGAAATCTTCAGCTAACTGCGTGATATCAAATTATATATCTTGACATTCAAACTAAAAACGCAACTTATACCTAAAAAATCAAGCATACGTTGCATAAGAAGAAATTCCAGCAGTAATCTTTGAGCTAGTAGCTTGAATCCTTGAAAGGCCAGAGATTATAGCTTCTTCGTGAGACCTATGGAGCAGTCATGTCAGAAGAAGAAGAGTTTAATCAACGATAGAGAGGCCAATAACTCAAAAGACAGAAACTGTTAGAAGAAGATGACATCGAATTGAACGATGATCGATTGTTTAAAGCGGCGGTGTAAGAAAACTATAGGGGATCATTTGATTTGATGAGGGACGGATATCTTACATGCATATAACAAGAAGATCCGAAATGTAAAACTTGAAGAAGCATCAAAAAGAAAGATAAAATCCCCAACGTGTCACCATCAAACAAGCAACAGTACCAGAAACATAAACGACAAAGAAAAAGTCCAAGAAAACAAACAACGGTGTGTTTGTGTTTGTGTGTGTGTGTGTCTGCCTTCAGTCAGGTTCAATGATAGTTACAGACATATTAAGAAAAAGTAATCGATACTATCAAGGATATATTATATTAGTTATCGAGAGAGCTGTATGTTCATCTTACGTCTCCCAAGAAAAAAAAAAGGAAACTCACCATGGACGAAAAAAATCCAGAAAATCAAGAAAAAAAAAACAAGAACTTCTCAGACGAAAGGCTCTGCACTGGAAAAATAGAATAGTGGGTCTAACGTTGTCGGATGATGCAAGCCTTGCTGCTCGAGACCTTTTCTAGCTCATTACAATCTATTGACCTTTTAAGCCGAACACTGAAGTCTTTATATAGTTAATAAATTTTCCAAAAACTCAAACTTATGGAATATCTAGGAATTTTCACAGGTCATGTGATGAGGTCTATATCAATAATATTTGCTTCCATGAATGAGAAAAACCCAATCCCGATATATATTTTAAGCATAGTTATAATAAAAGTAGTATTTTTGGAAATTCGATTTCATCACGTGCATGACGAATCCAAGATTTATTTGTTACGCGCGTTTTCACATATTAGATTATGGTTGGGGGTAAAAAGTCTCGGTCAAGGATGATCGAAAACCTTGGAGTTGACTTTTTTTTAGTTCTGACTTGACTGCTATTTTTATTCATTGCATTCCCAAATTTAATATAATATACATACGGTACTACTCTTTTTACATAAAATCAAGTTCAAGGATAAGAAATTTGTTAAAATTAGCGTTGCATTATCTAGAATTATAAATAATTGTTTCTACCATGTTTTAGATGGCTAATACAAGCCCAAAGTAGTGCGGCCCGTTAACAGTGTGTCAATATCTCAAATGACACTTTTGCCTGATTTACGAGCCTTCATTCAGGGGTATGTAAGTAATTTAATTGTTATCTATTTGCTATGCTAGGTGCGTTCTATTTTTTGCCCAAAATCTATTTCTATTCTACCGAGTTCCTTTCCTACGCCCAACCCAACAATTCCTTCCAGGTACTATTTTGCTTTTTCTTCTTTGATTGATTTTCGGTATTTGTCCGATGTAAATTTTTTGTATTCCAGCTGATGATTCTATTGGTAAACGAGTGCAGGTCAATTTCCTCTCATCCAAATCGTGTCTGAAGAAAGGGAAAGATGAGCGAGACATTCGAAAGGTTCGAGCGTCAATATTGCGAGCTCTCTGCGGATCTGTCGAAGAAGACATCGTCAGTTGGATTTCTGGATGGAGGTTATCTCAAGCCGTGATTTAATTTTGGAATACCCACTAAATCCCCTTTTTGTTAATTCCATATCCTTTATGCTTTTTTGATGGTTTCATGTTGATTTTTCATGGAAAGTCGTACGAGGTTTGCTAATATAATATTATTAAGTTCTTGTAAATGCATTTTTGTGGAATAAGTGAAGGAAATTCTGGGGGAAGGTGATATTTGAGGATATGATCAATAATTGTTGATTGTTTCATTTATCAGAATTCGTGAAGTTGCTGCCTTCAATTCTGTAGACGATAAACTCGTAAACGATCGAAGAATACATAGTTATGTCTCTTAGCTGATGCAATCCAACCTACTCGAATAATAGTCAAATTGATAACCCTCATCATTGTCAGTTCAACAATATCTTCAGATTAATGCTTGCTCTTTGTTCAGCTTTAGGAAAGGTTACTAACGGGTCATATGTTTCCCTGCCCTGACAGAGGAAAAGAAGCAAAAGATATCCGAAATTAAAGCTGGACTGGACGAGGCAGATGCATTGGTATGTATGCCGGCTTAGTTTTTTGATTTCCTTCTCAATCTTTAAGGCGCTCAGAGTTCTTTTCTGGTCCTGAGATTTTGCTGATAACCTTGCAGTTAAGGAAAATGGATCTTGAAGCCCGTGCACTGCAGCCCAGTGCTAAGGCTTCGCTCCTGGCAAAGTTAAGAGGATACAAATCTGATGTGAACAATTTGAAAAACGAAGTGAAGAGAATTGCATCGGCAAACCTAAACCAGGCTGACCGAGATGATCTGCTAGAGGCAGGAACCTTAAATGTATGATTTACCCTCAACCAAAACTCTTCCTTTTTATCTTGTTATTGCACTGCACATTGGTTTCATAAGTACATCTAATGGTGATCGTCCAGGAATCTGCTGACCAAAAGGAAAGGCTTTTGGCATCGACAAGAAGATTAGACAATTCCAGCAACAGAATCAGAGAAAGCAGAAAGGTCATGCTCGAGACCGAAGATCTTGGGGTGTCCCTTCTTCAAGATCTCCATCAGCAGAGACAATCCCTCATGAATGCTAATAACACGGTATCACTTACAATTTGCAAAATCCTCATTCATTACTTACAATTGATTTTTATTTTTCATCATTCTTATTTTTTTTCCTGTTCCCAGCTGTATGGGGTGGATGAGAACGTAAGCAGGAGCAAGAAAATCATGACCAACATGTCGAGGAGGATGAATCGAAACAAGTGGATGATTGGCACCATAGTCACTGTGTTGGTCATTGCTATCGGTGTCATATTGTACTTCAAACTTTCCAAGTGATCTGTGTGTGCCATGTGTATTCCAAACTGTGTGTCTCGTAGATTCATAATCTATGAATGTTGTCAGTTCTATTCTATCTTGTTAATTCCGAGTGCTGTAAGAAGAAACTTGCATTTGATACAATGATACTGCATTATATTACGTCTTAACAGCTTTATATTCTCCGAGGACGACGGTGTATTTTGGTAGAGTTAGCCAAAGATTTACCAACAGATTTCAAGGGCTCAACCTTTCCACCGTCAAAGTTTTAGGTCGCTGCCTCTTGAATTGACTGTAATCCGCCACTAAGCTGTTGTTAACTTTGTTTTTCATGTTCTCCACCAATCTCTTGAGAACCTTACTTATATGCAAAGAAAAGAAGAACAAGAGTGATAGAAGAAGCAATAGACAAACAATGTAAGATGTAATAATGTATAGTAGGACAATAGTCAACAGAGAATCAAGAATCTAACCGACTCTGCAACTTGTCTTCGAATATCTTCAGGAACTAACGAAAGCATAGGAGGAAGATCAAAGCTTATGGTCATCTGAAGTTGACCCTTGAGCCTACTTCTTGGTCCACGCCTATCTGGGTACAGAGCTCCCTTTACGCCGAGACTAAACTGAGATGGCTTTAGCACCTCGTCCAATCCCTGAAGATCCCACCTAATCTGTTCTCAGCATTCACGACAACAAATGTTGATGTAACTGAAGGAGAATAAATTCGATTGATGAAGAAATGGACTGGCTTCTCTTACAATATCGAGCTCGAGGACCTTCGAAATGTATCGAGGAACACCTGGTGGATATTCGATTGCGCTAGATTTACATCTTAATCTCATATCTACAACTGGGAACACTTTGATGAACAGAAACTCTATCGGTAACATGTGAACTCTCCATTCCTCCTGAAGGTGAAGCGTGGATATGGAAAAAGGCAAGTAATTTATAAACAAATGCGCAATTTCCAAGAAATGTAATTGATCAGACGGCGTTCAAAGGGTAGTAAACGGTGATGAAACCAAAAAGTTGAAAGAACTCAAAAGTTAACCTCATTGAGTTGTTGGCTCCTCCTTTTGTCAGGAAAGATAGCTTTGAAAACCCTGGGCTTATCTTCTAGGTACTGATCAAATGAAGCCTGCCCAGATTTCGACAGCACAATATAGCATTACGGAAAACCAGACAATTTCTCAAATCCTGCCCGAAAAAGAAAAAAGAAATAATTTACTACCCCAGGGACTTCATATAAAGGAATGTCGGTGGAGATTCTTGAAGAGTAAGTAGAAGGGTTCGCCATACGAGCTTCAGTTTTTGTGATCATTCTCGGTTCAATAATAGCTCTTCCCACTCTTAGAATACCGAGAGTCGATCTGGGCAATGCCGATTTAAAGTGTATTTTCTTCAAGTGGGTTACTCCGCCAGATAACAGGCCGTTCCGACACGGCGGCGCAACCGCTACGTCGATCATTTTCATCTCACAATAGAACCACGGTGCTGTTGCTGGCTTTAAAAGAAGGGAGAGATAATCCCTTATCCAAGTTCGGCGAGCTCACTTTGCGTGACGTGGACTGTTATTAGTGGTTGACGTGTAATGCTGTCATGTGCCACGTGGAGAATCGAACTCTCTGTCTCTTCTTTTTTATGTAAACGAAACGACGATCCCCTGTTTTTAGTTATTTAAAAGGATAAATTCCCTTTCAGTACCTTTCAAATTTTGAACTTCCTTATCAGTACCTCTGACAAAAATTATTCCTTATCAGTACCATCTGCGAAAAAGTTGTGTGTTTAATACCCAAACAGTAAACGGACGAAAATACCATTTTTTGAAATTAAATTGGATAACATACCAACTATTTTGATTATTATTATTTTGATTATTATACCAACTGTTATTATAATTATACCAACTGTTATCATTATTATACCAACTGGTATATTGTATAAATCTGTTGATTACCACAACAGTTGGTGTAATTTCTATAGTTTCTGGTATAATTTGAAAATCAGATGGTATAACTTCCAATTTCACTGTATAAAATTGGAATAACGTTATTTACGGGTATAATAACCAAAACATGTGGTACAATTTCTATAATTTCTGGTATAATATCAAAATAAGTTGGTATAACGTCCAATTTCGCTGTAAATTATAATAACGCTATTTAAATTGGACATCATACCAACTGTTTTGATTATTATACCAGCTGTTATCATTATTATACCAACTGGCATAGTGTACAAATCTGTTGGTATAATTACGACAAGTTGGTATAATTTCTACATTTTCTGGTATAATTTCAAAATCAATTAGTATAACGTCCAATTTAAAATTTGACTAACGTTATTTACTGGTTAACCAAAACAGATGGTATAATTTTACCATTTTCTGGTACAATGTCCAATTTTATTGGTATAATAACAATTTTTTTTGTATAACGCATGTGAAAATAATTATTCAGTTTTTTGATATGTGAGACAGGGGTATTTTCGTCCATTAATACCTGAAAAGAGCTTTTGAGGTTCTGAATAGGAATAAATTTTCAAATGGGTAGTTATAAGGAAGAAACAATTCGAGGGGTATTTAAAAGGAAGTTGAAATGTTGAAATGGACTGATAAGGAATTCACCCTATTAAAAAGATAATTGGGTATCCTATCCAAGCGTAGCGTAGGTTCATACATGGGCCGCAGCGTAAAACGAACAAGAAATTTATTTAGGTATAACTATGTGTCAGACCCAAAATATGTTTTAGGTTAGGTTTCAAGATCCTATCCGAAAATTTTTTGAGTTAAGGACTCGATTTGTATGAAATTTAGAGATAGGACCCAGTGTTATACAGTGTATATGAACTAATATCGAACGATGATTTTCAGAGCACGGAAGTAGTGCTGCATAACAATGAAGTGTTAATGCAAAGTAAATAAAGTGGTACAGCAAACCATGAATTGGTACTGCAGAACCATGAAGTGGTACTGCAGGTCCACGAAGTGTTACTACATGTCTATGAAGTGGTACTGAAAAATACTTAAGTGTTTCGGGTCCTTAAGGCTAAAAATTCTCTGACAGATCCTTAAATCAAAATAAAACTTAACTGGGGTCCTGAACTTTAAAAGCCCCATTTATTTATTACGAAACAGTCCTTGATAAGCAGATTATTACACACAGACACAGATGTTTCATAGAACTATAGAAGACAGTACGTATGTAGTGTAGTATATGAGCAAGCAAACCATCAAGAAGAAAATCAAGAGTTAGTATCAAGGAGAACCCATGATGATATCTCCTTCATCGTCGTCATCGCTGTCCGAGTTGGCCGGAGAATTTTCGACAGTTACAGAACCCATACTTTCGTTATCCATCGTCATCCCCCCAAAGACATAAGACATAGACAGAGGATTATAGGTCGAGCTCGTTTGTTTCAGATTCTGCATAGCATTTATTGCTCCAACCGTACCCCAATGTATCTCCATGTATCTATCTCCAAGCAACAACGCCAGCGCTTCATCGCAATATGGTTTTGGCCCGCCCGTCATTTCTTGGCCCGATTGGACAACCTCTGCTTCTGATGATGGGAAGAGGACTTCGAGGCTTTCCTCGCACTCACGAACTAGTTGAGAGATGGGCTCGGTTGCAAAGAAAGGTTGGCTGTATGCGAGTTGGGCGAAAGGTAGCGTCAGAGATAAACCTGTTCGCTTATCGTACTTCTTCATAATCTTGACCACGCCTAAATGAAACGAAACAGAGTATTTTAAGACAACATCTAACTTGGGAACTCTGTTTTTTTTAAGACAGAGTGGTGTGTCAAGAGTGAGTATGTTTTCTTCTTTACCTGCAAAGTTGAGACGACTGTAGCTTTCGAGGAGCACCATTTCCCCATGAATGGCAACAAGGTCCTTGTGTATCTCCATCTTCTTCTGCCTAAATTCGGCGCTAGATGGGAAGATTCCATTGGCTTTCACAAGATCGATTTTCTCCTTGATGACCTATTATTAGTTAAACAGTAACTCTTTTTATGCCTAAGCAATGATTGGACACGAACTCGAAGAGAAAAAAAGGTCATTGTCATCGAAATTTCGAGAAAGTATATAAAAAATATGAAGATATATATGGAATATGCCACAGATATTCCCCATAGACCTCATTTTTTCTACTAAATATGTTCTTATCTAAAAGCGAGCAGTTTCTTCTCAGTTGATCTTAAGTTGTTGAACAGCTAGCTATGCAAGAGAAGATTGTGTCATCTTTCTCGGTGCAGCTTCAGAGTTAAACTAAATCATTGCGTTCATAGAGACCAAAACATCCATTAAATTCAGACAAGCTTTGCAGTTAAGCAAGTTCCACTCAGTTTCAATAAACTAATACCATGGCATAAGAATATCCTTTGGATATGCTTTTTGAACCATATATCCCCATGGAGTGTCCACTTTACTTGGTATAAAAATACACAATTCAGGTTTTCCACACCACATCGTCCACATTCATTTTTCAATGAACTACAACAAAAACATCTCATTCTTCACTTCACCCACCATATCTCTCGAATTCAGTTTTGGGCATGCGAAAATTTCGACGGTTTCTACGTCGGAGAAAAGGAGTAATGATCACTGCTATACGCTTACAAGGTTTAGTAAAGTTAAAGTCTTTCACCATTTATGTTTCTTTCCACCATTTGAAAACAACCAGGAAAGCTTCATCAGCCAGTCAGGCTATTATTTACTTAATTTTATCAAAAGAAGGCTCTTCTTTCAGACAATTAGCCAACTTGGGCCTTTGACTTCACTCACAAATATTCGTCATGCATCCAACTAAGTAATCATCGACTACGGAAATTGAATAAAGACATCAAGAAACTTTTACGTCACATAAAACAAAATAAATAAATTAGAACCTGTGATTGGATAATGAGATCCTCCTCCGTTTCGACGTAGAAATCGTTGAACTTTTCAAGCTCCTGGAAAAGAAGACCCACGAACCTTTCGTGGAACCACGGCGATGGAACATTCTCTCTCGTCAATGGGATATCCTTTAGTGTCTTCTTCAGCAGCTTGTAGCACAGATGCTTGCTTCTCCACTGAGGTAGGGTTCGTTCAAGATGCCTTGTAAACAACTTTCCGAACTTCATTTCTCTAATTCAAGTAAAAGAAGAAAAGATATAATCTTTGATCATATTAATCTGTGGGCCTGTACGTATATATATAGTAACGGTAACGAGATTATGGGAGTTAGCTGCATAGGATTTGATGTGGAAGGTTGGGATATTCTTCGATCATGCGATGTCCCTTGGTAGAGACAAAAAGATGGTTCTGAAATAGATTGACTGACTACGCGAGGTAAACAACAAATGGCATAGCAAATGTAAGAGAATATCCTCAAGTGTCAAGAGGGAATATGCGTCAAAGTAAACGTTTAATTGGTCAAAAATATAACATAAATTATGTGTATATACGCTGGCCGGTTATTTATTCTCTTTCTGTCGACAGATACAAGAACCCAACCTTGTGACTTGATTTGCGTGCAAGACTTTGTCGTGCTGTGTAATATATTTCGAACTAAAAGCCCAATATATTTATGGGTCGATTGTATCCACAAAGCCCACTAATGGGGCGATTCGATGATATAAAGAAGGGGGGCAGTGAAAGAACCATTACATTACATTTAGGGCTAAACTCGTTTTCTTCTTTGCCGCACGTTCCACTCCATTGTCGTCTTCATTACTGAACTTGAGTTCTCTCTCGTACAGAAACACACGAACTAAACACAAGTACATGGTTTTGTGAGTGGGAATCGTAGTTACAAACTGCACCGTACTGAGGCTCTGTCGAAATTTGATGAACATTTTACAGAGGCCGACCATTTTTATTTGTGCAGATATTTCAAAAGGGATCCGCTTTGCAGCTTAAAGTTTTACTTAATATTTTTTGCTGCCAGTAACTCCCTGATATTTGTGCATCCAATAGTAAAGAGATTAATAAAGCTCACTCTATTATCTTCTTGGATACTTCAAGACGGTATTCATTTTACAGGCGAAATATGAATTTGCAATTTTTTGTCCCTTTCATCAATTTCTGATCTTTGTTTCTATACAAGTTCAAGGTCTCTCTTTTTTTTTTGAATCTATTAAAAGGAGATTGTCCCCGTAATAAAGATTCAGACTTGGAATATTAAGCCAGCGATATGGGCTTTAGGCCCACGTGATGGGGAACAAACAAAATATGGTGGGCCGGCCCATGTTTCATCCATCTATATTCTATACATTACACCCACTTTGTGAGGCTAAACTTGTTAAATCGTTATTCGTGTCTTTGTTTCCTTCTCTTACGTGGACATTTTAGTTGCTTAACAGCAAGTGCAAGTTTTTGTTTGTTTTTGGACATGGAATTCAAGTTTGTGATCCATGATATGGTAGAAACTCTATAAATTAATACAGTTGGGACCGGCTAAATTTATTAATTAAAAGAGTTATTAATTAATCGATAAATTAATAATAATATCTTATTACTTTATAGTGTATATTACCTTTCAAACTTTCCAAACATCAAATAACCTTCAATCTCCTATGTCCTTAATAAATGTCAAATTAAAGATCAAACATTCAATCTCCCAAGTCTATCATAATTCGTATGGTATTAATGTGCATTTACGTAATATTAATAAATATATCTTCTAAAACAGACCCACAAACAACTCGTACAAACGATATGACATCTCATCTTAAAGGTGTGAAAAAGTAATTAGAGATAATATACAAGGGAAAATTGATTTCAACAAAAAACAAATAACATAGTCATTTTTCAATGTAATATGAGAATGTTTTTATGAAATTATTAATTTATAATTTCTACGGGACCTATAGAAAAGTATCAAAAGTTTATTATCTTATAATTTTAGAGAATTATTAATTTAGTACGTTATCCCCGAGTCGGAACCGGCCGAAAATATTATATTAAAGAGGTTATTAAATTACCGAGTATTAATTTATAGAGTTTCTACTGTAATTGATATTCATGTTATTTTGTTGGAACTAATTCCCTATTTTAAGACATTACAATTTCGACAAGTCTAATTTGTGATACATACATCATGTGGAGACGAATTAAACCACATGATTACTTCCAATAAATATTTATTACAGAATGTAATTACATCAAACAACTCATCCATAACGAACCTTACCTTCGCCATATATAATTCCAAAATAATACAATAATAATGCCTAAAGTACAACTTCAATCAGAAAGCTATACATACTGACCGCCGATAATAGTCTAACATTACAATAATAATAGTTACTCAGTAGTAATTCCATAAGCAATCAAGATTTACTTGTTCATTATTCTCCAACAAAAGCTCCTCAAGTATTATTGACTGATCGTGCGAGACATATGAATCTGCAAACGAAGAATCTGCAGCGAACTTTGGTAGTAGACTGCTATTAGAGGGGAATGGATGAATATTATCGCGACTGAATAATCCTTCTGCCTTCAATCGATTGTCTGTTTCCGATGATATTTCAGTTAACGGCGGCAGTTCCGAGGTTAATCTCGCCTGTTCTCCTCCATTACAGCTTCGTATAAGCCCTGAGATGTGAACTTTCTTATCACCTGAGCTCTTCATAAACACTCTGCATATGACCCATTCTTTCTGCAGAAAGTTCAACGACATCAGAGACAAAAACAGAGTAAAACAGGTGAGATAGCGTTCTTACCTTGCTTGTTTTGAGGCGCTTTTGCTTGTGACTATCGCCTTCTAATCTATATTCGTGCATGACCCAGTTAGCCTTTTCACCTCTAGGAGCTCTTCCGATGTAGAAAACCAATGTTTTCTTCATACCGATAAGCGTCTTCGAGCGAAAAGATATCCTTATCTTTGCCAGTAGCCTTCCAATAACCAGAAACTGTAGCTCTGTTTGTCCTCAGGCCTGTTGGGTATTTCCTGTCTCTCAAGAAGAAGAAATACCATTCCTTTTCTCCAGTTCTCGCTTTCCCTTTTGAAGACCAAGATGTGAGAGTGTATGAGTAAATAAAATTATTTAGGACAATTTAGAAAATGTAAAAACCTTACATGGCAAGTCCCAAGGTTCCACCTTGTTCAAGTCTATATCTCCTATAGCTAAAGTGCTGAAAGTGCCGTCAACTGATTTTGGGAATAGGTAATGAGTTATTAGCTCTTCGTCGGTTGGGTGGAATCTGAATCCCGGCGGCAGATTGAGCAAATAATCGGTTGTGTTCATATTAGATGATATTTTTCCTCTTATATACAGAGAGTTGATGAAGATCAACGAGGAGCAAAGACGAAAGTTTTTTCGATAAAGAAGATTGAGAAAGGGAGGTTTTGTATAAATCCATGAATAGTTGGTTCAACTAAGAGTTATGTAGTGTTATATAAACGCGGGATGCAAGTAAAAAACAAAAGAACTTTTGGCCGTATTTATTTTGGGGTCCCTCACTTCTTTCAACATTTTCTGCTTGTTATCATTTTTATATACTTCCGTATGGTTTGACTTCAACGCCACCTTATCTTTCTCCTATCGATGGAAAATAAATAATAGTGGAAATCTTTCAATAATAACTAACTCGAGCTACGGGCTTTCGGTTAAATTTTGTATAATATGTTGATACATAAATATATAAAGTCATGTTAGTTGTAATTTGTTTAACCAAAATTATCTACTTGCAAAATCTTGCTATTAGTTAGTCAAAATTGTCTTCAATTGGAAGTAATAAATAACAGAGAAAATGAATGAACCCAAGCAATTAAAATAAAATAATACTTGGTATAATAATAAATAATCTTACTGATGCTTTGATCATTACTGTTCGACTTTGATAATGCTAGTCATTAGTCAACTAAATTAAATGGAATTAGTTTCTAATTAAGTTGAAAGAAGCTTACAACTCTCTAAAACGCTAGTTTGTTGTTGAATTTAACAGTCCCTATGCTACAATCGTTTCACACTACATGGAATTTGTTCAACGTATGTACCTCTTCTATTCTCAACTACGTAACTAGGTTATAGCAGTTTATATCATGACACACACTGCCTACAATCTGATTGGTCGATGAAGGATTAAGGTAAAACCGGCCTAATCACTTTTTTTCTTCCAAACAACCGATTAGTCTTTGACTTCGATCAAAAGATTTTTCTTAGTCTTTTAAGGGTTATAATAATCTTTCTTTCGTGTTTCTTGTTTCGGACATGGTGCCACGACAGGGAGCAGACAAGGTGGCTTTATGTTATTGGTTGAGAGAGAACATGCTCGCTCGCGTGCTGAATTACATGGGGTGATTTTTTTTTTTTTTTTGAAAGGAATTACATGGGGTGATTTGATCATATGTTGTTTATGTATTATGTGATGATATAATAATGCGAGGGTGTTGGGCAAGGTTCAATTATTTCTGCATGCTCGCGATTTTTGTAAGATGAGAAAAGTGAGCAAATGTTGTACGATGATACAACGAAGTAGGCTGGTTGCTAAGCAAACAGAAGAACGAAGGATAAGTTTGAATCATGCTCCACCGAACGAGGGTAGGTTTCA
This sequence comes from Craterostigma plantagineum, assembly GCA_027422505.1. NCBI lineage: Eukaryota > Viridiplantae > Streptophyta > Magnoliopsida > Lamiales > Linderniaceae > Craterostigma > Craterostigma plantagineum. The sequence continues at coordinate 33,608,349 of JAPQWV010000001.1, forward strand.
TATTTTATTTATTTGACTATGAAGATACTCCCATTCATTTAATCAAGCATATATATATAGCAAAGTTTGAACAATTAAGTCCACCATACGCCGTGTATGATACGTACAAATATCTATCATATTGGATTCTATGTATATCCATCATTACACGAGGAGACTACTGATCTACAGTTTGGCCCACTTTGAGGACGTTGATTTAAATGGGCAGTCCGCCATTTGGCCCATTAAGGTTATTCGCAATGAAATTGTAGTTAGCTTTGTACTGGGCATGATGAAAAGTTCTGGAATTTTGTCTACTTACGAGACAATATCAGATGAATTCAGCCTTAACACTTCAATAGAACCTCTCAGCTAACATCGTCTTAGAAAAGTAACGATCAAAGGAGACTGGACTTTTTGAAGAATCCAAGAATCATACGGTTTAAACCTTAATGTCGAAATTTCGATCTAGAAACAATTGGAATATTATTTATTTATGTACTCTCGCATCCACTGTCTTATTTATGGACACTAAAAATAATATAGTGCGGATTCCCAACACACAAAAGAACGTAACATCGAAACTTCAAATAAGTGCAACGGCAACAACAACGATATTGCGACACAATATAACTAACTCGACAGTGAAGAAGATGTAATTCATGCATTCAATTAAGACATGGCATGGCATGCAAGATACCAAGGACAAAAGTGGAAGTCGTCACAAAATGATATGGCACCAAGCTTATCACATTTACGCTTAAAAATCCCAGTGCCTAAACTTGATTAAGAGTGTGACTAAACTTTGCATATAGCAAGGGTGGCAGTAATGTAACTAATTATTCAGAATCTGATAACTACTCTGAATCCTACAATGAGCATGTAATGTAGTGAGTGATTTTGTATGTACCTTTTGGAAGCCAATAATTCTCCGAGCCATTTCCCAAGTCGGCAGACATGCAAGTCGGCCAATTAAAGGAAACCTACCACAAGATCCAAGGAGAACAGAGAGGTTTACCTGATACAAAACAACAGCCTCTACTTTATCACAATGATTTCTTGTCCACGAACAGGAAAATTAAATCGATAAATAACTTACACCACCAACAGCAGCTAACCATGTGCCAAAATCTGATCGTTTTAAACAGCCATAGCAGTCCAAAATTTCAACTTCTCACCTTGGCAATTGACAACCTCCAGCAGCTTCATAGGACCATGAGTTGACATTTGATCAAATAAAAACATTATCATGATCATCATTGATTCATAAACTATGACAAATAGTAAGCATGATCGTGCAGCACATCAAGCGTAACTAACTAGCATTCTAAAATAAGGAACGTGTAGGTGTAACCAAAAAACATAAGATATGTCCTTCAAAGGTCCAAGCAGTTGGCAAAGGGCATATTCAAAAGAAATAGGCACACACTCAAGGTTAAATGATTCGATACAAGTTGCACGAACATTGCCAACAAGCAGTAACGATAACGTAGAAATGCATAAACATCACAAAAGTAGAGCTGAAACGAAATATAAGCCAATCTGATACATTTCTTGGATTAATAATTGGACAAAGGTGGATGTTCTTGGAAGGAATAAGCTAGGTATTATTGAGATAAAATAGGCAATGGCATTTTCATTGGGCAGGGTCTTCAGATATACACTCCTAAGGGAAAGCATCAAGGTGGGCCATCGATTTTTTCCAAACCATGTAACAGCTGGACTTCTGGTTTAGGCTGGTGGCTTCATCAAATTAGGCGAGAGGCAGACTTCGAACTTCAGACAATTTAGCTGTTATGTTGGGAAGGGAAAGGAAACAGAGAGGTTAACAGCATCAGTCCTATCTGGAGGTAGGAGTGGTAATCACAGAAACTTGTCCAAAGTCAGTATGGGCCAATATTGAAGGACAGTATATGGATACACAGAACAATATCACGTTTTAAGGTCATGGGATGGTCTACCTGTAATATTGAGAAAATTCTTTAGTAGTCATAGGATCTCCCCCGAGGAACATGGCTACGCCCAGACGCTCTGGTGAAAGAAAAACAAAAATTCAAGAAAATTCCAAATAGGGCAATGGCTGACACCTGTACATCAACTTTCCAGACAGAGTAATTATAAATGGAACTTATTTAGGACATCATAGCTGACAGCCTAAGGGACATCCCAATTAAAAGGTGTGAAAGCATCCACGGATTCAAATGTCTATTGTCCAGCCAGCCTTGAAATATACAAAATATTTTAGCCAATTTTTTCGTATATGACTCCTACAAGACTATAAATATATAGTAAAGGCGAAAGAGATCTTACCCAGAACCTCCTGAACGACCAGAAGAATAATTCCCATATGCACCATAAGGACTGCCACCACTACCACCCTGCTAGTAAGAAATATGATCGAGAGTACAAAAGAGTATTCAATTACACTTCTTCTCAGCAACCAAAGAGTATGACTGAGAGATGAAAACTTTACCTGAGACCCACCATATGCACCGTAAGCATCCCCATGAGACACATCATTTGACCCACCATATGAACTGGAGTAACCATACCCACGCCCACGGCTCTTAGTGTCTCTATTTTCATATTTCAAGTTTTCAGAACCATCTGCTGGCATTGGCACATATGGAATGACAGGCAAAAATGATGACAAAGCACCCTCCTTCTCAAAAAGATTGGCCCTCAAGCGAGAAGTCACTTGTATAAGTGCATCCTTTGCTAAATCCATATCTCCAGAAATCTGGTAACAAGTGAAAGAGAAAAAAAGTTAGACATGTTCTAACTTGAAGCAGAAATAAACAGGCTTTCCTGGCATCCCCACTGGCCACAAGTTCTTGGGTGATAAAAAATTATAATTTCACAAAAATATTCAATTATCTTTCAACCTCTCCCAAACTTATGTAATCAGGGCATTGATCTCTTTAATAGCCTAGATATCCATCTGTTTTTATCTGTCCGAAGAATCCAAATTCCTTATCATATGATCGTATTAATTCACTTAACAGTTCAACTGTTTTTAAAAATAAAATAGATTATATGCTCCAGAACAAAATACCGGAAGAAACATGATTTATGCAGCGACAAGTATGGAAAGTTTCAAACTTCAACTCGACGATTATGATGTATCCACTAACCTGCACCATCTCATCGTCTGCAGAGGCAACTTTTGGAACATTATCTTTGGACAAAATCCGAATATTGGCCTTGGTGGATTTCCTCATTTCAGAGATTATAGACCCACCTTTACCAATCAGACAGCCAATTCTAGATGATGGGACAAGTAATCGCGTGGTATATGAAACAAGACCAGAATCTCTTTCAATTTTCTCACTGCATTTTGGTTGCAAGCGCAGTGCAGCATCTATTGCTGGAGAAAAGGGATCTTCAAAAATCTGATCCATGATTACGTGAAATTCGGAATTAAAATTTCGGAAGTTAAAGCACACTTGAAATACAACACCCTATTATCATGAAAAACCGGGTACCTCTTTTGAAGATATATTTATAACACAATCATCTCCCTCTGCAGCAGAACTATCAACTTTAATAACAGCTCGGGAATCCTGCCTAATTTGGTTAATAACAGAGCCACCCTTTCCAATGACACCACCGATGTTGGCTGTAGGACAGACCAGACGAAGTGAAAATTCTTTCGAAGATGATTCACTTCTCGAAGCTGAATAAACAGACCGATGCCAGTCTGCACCTTCACCTTTGTATCCTCCATACAGTGGAGTTAGCCCCACAAGAGGAGCACTGCCAGTGGCCCCCAAAACTGAACTTCCAGAAGAATAGATGGTCGGAACAGCAGATGAAAGACTATGCTGAGACCGGGATGGATTATCACGAATGCGGGACGCAATTTGATATAGAGCTTTTTTCACTACAGAGGCATCACCTGATATCTGATGCACAGAACAAAGAGGTACGATAAATTTGTACATAAGCATGAACTACGAACACTAAATATTCTAAAAATGAATATGTATGGTCACAGCAACAATAAAGCTCATACGACCGGTCAGATAAAATTTCTGGAACTAAATGCCATCAGAACAGCATCGACTCAGACTCAGAAAAAGCAACTGACCGTGCGACGGATAATCACAAACCGGCCTGAATGCTTCCAATAGAGAAAAAATAAGCTGTGCATGAAAAGTTTGATTTCAAAAGCAAGGGCATGGTGCAGTATATTACCTGCACAAGTTCATCAGAACTCAGTGCACATGTTGGCAAATGGTCACCCTTCATGATGCGGATCTGTGCACGAGTTTCACTACGAATGTTCTGAACAATTTGTCCACCTTTCCCAATTATACAACCAATCTGATCAGATGGCAATAGCAGCCGTACGGTCACTTGAGGGGCTTCATCAGGGTTGTACTCCTCTTTTGCAGCATCTTCCGCAATAATTCTATCATGAACCTTAAAAAGAGCATCCAAAGCAGGGCAAACACGGTCTTCATACCCTTCGAGATCATTAACTTCCTCACTTGTACTGTATATGGTGATGACACGTTCGTCACATCCAGGCACAGACTCGCCAATTCTAATCTTCGAATTAGTATCTGATCTCAGTTGCTTGACAATCTCCCCTCCCTTTCCAATAATGCTCCCAATCTTCCTAGCTGGGCACAAGTATCGGTACACGGTATCGTCCGAACCAATAGAGAATGAATCCCTCTCACTTCCAGAACTCCTCCTTTTATTCGAACCACTTTCACCATAATCACTCTGCGAATGAGGTCGCTTTCCGTAGCTACTCCTCTGACCAGCCATATCAGAAGTTACTGAATCACCCAAAGAACGTTAAAAGGTGAACATTGCAAATTACTATTTTACAGGGCGTCAGATAAAGAATAACTAGCTTCTTAGATCTTTAGAAAAGCAACTTCCCCTCCCAGAATCCATGATGCGTGTTATAATTCCCATCCGTACCAAACATTTAAACAAGCACAAGATGAAATAATACAAGTTCGCAGTTTGAATAACATAATAGAAAACCTCCATGCCCATTAATTCTTGTCAGAAGAATTGGTAAAAGATTCACAACATAAAATTAGATCCAAAAACACGTGGCGAATCATAACCACGGAATACCGAGGAAAAGACAAGTATGTGGTAATTCAAGCAGGTTCGTGCATCGCTGGTAAATTTTACCTCCGAGGGGAACGAATCTCTTCGAATCCTGAGGTATTTCTTCCTTCAAAGTTATCGAGAACGGCGCTCTACTCTACTCCTCCTTAGGGCTTTGACACGATATTTACTTCCCTCGGGCGTTCCTTATTTATCCCTTCTTGTAAAATTAATTAATTTCAATTGTCTCAAGTCTCGTCTTAATTTTCGAGAAATTACTTATTATTTTCGAGAAATTACGTATTATTTATCCGTCATCTTTATTATTCTTTGTTTCCCGGTCAAACTCAAAGGGCTGTTTCGTTCGCATAAAATCATATTTATGTGTAAAGACCCTACTAGAAATAATGCACTCATCTCATCTTATTTGAATATCCGTTATATATTGGTCTAAGAAAATTTAATAAACCATAAGAAAATGGCAATTTTATTCAAAATTAAATTAGTTACCTAGCTGAATTAGGAGAAAATTGAAAGGAAAAGCTAAAATTTGTATGAATCTATCACTCTCCCATAAAAAAATCTTACATATCGGCGCTTTTTCATATGCTTTGTTTACAATAATTAGATCAAAAGGAAAATATTATAAAAGAATGAATGTTTTCCATCGACTACATGGGACTATCTTCCATGAGTTTTACAAATTCATCAATATCTATCCTATCATCTCCATTCTCATCAAACGCCGCGATCATTTTCTTACAGTTCTCCACATCCAATCCTTCGTTGAATCCGAGAGCACAGATAACCATCTGCAGATCTTCTGCATCGATGAATCCATCTCTATTTCGATCGAACACATCGAAAGCTTCCCTAACTTCGTCCAAACTCGGTTTCTTCTCTTCAAACATGTCGTAAATGGCATCTGCAGAATCAAGCTTCCTCGTTATAATAGTCGTAGTCATGTCAGAAATCATTCCCAAGCTTTTCAAGACAACCTCAGCATCTGATCCTTTACTACTACGCAAGCTTTGATGGACAACTATCTTCTCCACGACCCTGCTTGAATTCTTCGAATCTTTAGCATGATTATGATGTCTCGAGCCAGCAGTGAATCTAGACTTACATCTAAGCAAAAAACGTCCGACTCTTTTCCTGTCGAGAAATAATAATATGTTGATCAATAGGAATTTAACCAGTCCCATGATCAATAGGGTTAGTTGTGTGCTGTCCATGTTTATCGATACGTTTTCGAATGGGAACTGATGAATCATGTAGTCGTTGTTATTCGAAGACATGGTTAGTTGAAAAAAGAAGAAGAATGAAGAAGATAATAGTCGTTGAGGTTGATTTGTGAAGTAACAGGTGTAAATAAAAACGAATATTATAAAATGAATCAGTATTGAATTACACAGGTAAATACCACTGGTATTTATAGAAGTAAAAATACTAACGGGCTAACATATGCTCAACCTACACTTAACGGCTATTAATCCACAGATTAAATACTTATACAGTAGAAACAGAACTGCTCCTTTGGTCCTCAATTGCGCATCGATCTTTATCAGTATCTTTCATCATATTCTTGTTTGATCTAATACCCTCCCCACAAACTGGACGGTATAGATTAATAGTGGCCAGTTTGGACAATAAAATCTGCATCCGAGGTCCTGTCAAGGGCTTTGTAAACACATCCGCCAGCTGCAACTCTGATCTGATTGGTAATAGCTTGATCGCACCAGTTTGTATGTGATGTCTGATGAAGTGAGCATCGATCTCGATGTGTTTGGACTTCTCATGGAATTTGGGATTCGAGGCCAGCTGGATTGCTGAATTATTATCACAGAAAATATTAGGCACAGGTAAAGAGGAAAAGCCAAGCTCAAAAAGAAGTTGTTTAAGCCACAAAATCTCAGCAGTTAATGATCCTAAAGCCCTGTATTCCGCTTCAGTTGAAGATCTTGCAACAGTAGATTGCTTCTTTGCCTTCCATGATATCAAGGAATCACCTAAAAACACACAAAAACCAGTGACGGATTTCCTGGAATCTGAGCAAGTAGCCCAATCTGAATCTGAAAAACCTTTAAGATGTGTTTGTGAATTAAAGGGGAATAAAACTCCCTGTCCTGGCGTCCCTTTAAGATAGCGAAGCAAGTGATGAACTGCCTCTAGATGACCGGAACGGGGATCAGAAACAAATTGGCTAAGCTTATTCACTGCAAAACAAATGTCTGGACGAGTAAATGTTAGATATAATAATTTTCCAACTATTCTCCTATACTGAGAAGGATCTATCAGTTTTTCTCCCTCAGCTCCAATCAATTTTTTACTAGGATTTATTGGAGTTGAAAGAGGTTTAGAGGCTAAATAACCTGTATCCTTTAAAAGATTCAAGACGTACTGTCTTTGAGAAATTATTAAGCCAGCAGAAGTGTTCGCAATTTCCAGACCCAAAAAAAACCTTAAAGGACCTAAGTCTCTAAGCTTAAAATTCGTACGCAAGAACTGCTTTGTCTCATTAATATGATCAATTGAAGGTCCTGCAAGAATTATATCGTCAACATATACTAATAACGCAACAAAACCTGAAGAGGAACCTTTAACAAACAAAGTATGATCTGAACTTGTTTGCTTAAAACCAAAGTTCAACAAGGCATCGGCAAACTTCAAGTTCCATTGTCTTGAAGCTTGTTTCAAACCATATATTGACTTATGCAACCGACAAGCTAATGGCAAAGAAGTAGTACACTTTGAAGGTATGTATCCCGGGGGAAGTTCCATATAAACTTCTTCATGTAAATCTCCATTTAGGAAAGCATTATTTATATCTAATTGTATAAGATACCAGTTTTGAGAGGCCGCAAGTGCTAATAGAACTCTGACCGTGGTAGGCTTCGCAACCGGTGAAAATGTATCAATATAATCTACACCTTCTTGCTGATTATAACCCTTTGCGACCAACCTTGCCTTATACCTCTCGATGTCACCGTTTGAATTATACTTGATTTTGTAAACCCATCGACACCCAATAGCAGTTTTTCCTTCAGGCAATGTTTGAACTGACCAAGTTTTGTTTTCCTCCATGGCAGAAAGTTCTTCTTGCATAGCTTGGATCCATTGAGGATTGTCTTTAGCCTGATGATAAAAGCGAGGTTCCTTAGCGAGAGAAATATTAAGAATAATATTCTTATGCTCATCAGAAACAGATTCATATGACAAATAGTCTGAGATGGGATATAAAGATGTATTATGAGAATGTTGACAAATAAAATCTTGTAGATAAGCAGGGGGCCTTGATGTTCTGGCAGATTTTCTAATCATCGGTCCTTGCGTCGTTGAAGGCTCAGAAATCTCATCATCTAATAGTCCACGATCATGTGGGACACCTTCAGATGTATCTTGATTCATAGGCTGGACAGGCGACTGATGAAGCTGCTCAAATGGTTCATGGCTGTTAAAGGAAGATGGTCGATCTGATGATTCCAGATGAACATCACTGAGTGATTTTGGTAGAACTATATCCTGAAAAATATCACTTGAAATATCGTTAGGACTAACATTTCTAAAGGGAAAAACTGATTCCTCAAATCTAACATCTCTTGAAATAAAAAACTTCACGAGTATCAATATCAAGCAGCTTATATCCTTTTACACCTGGTGGATACCCAAGAAAAACACATTTCCTTGCCCTAGCATCAAATTTGTCCCTGTTAACAGAAACTGTAGATGCAAAACATAGAGAACCAAACACCTTAAGGTTGTCATATAACACAGACTTATTAAATAACAGCTCATATGGACATTTATTTTGTAAAGAGGGAGAAGGCAAGCGATTAACAAGAAATGCTGCAGTCAAAATACTTTCAGACCAATATTCTTTTGGCATTGATGACTGAAACATAAGCGCTCGAGCAACATTCAAAAGGTGTTGATGTTTTCTTTCAACCACCGAATTTTGTTGCGGAGTATAGACACAACTATAGTAATGCAATATACCTTTACTTTGCAACAAATTTTTCAACTGAAATTCTTTTGCATTATCAGATCTAATTGCCTTAACTTGAACATTAAACTGAGTTTGTACAACAGAGAAAAAGTAAGGCATAATCTGTGATACTTCTGATTTGTCTTTGAGCAAAAACACCCATGTAAACCTGCTATAGTCGTCAACTAGTGTAAGAAAATATCTATGGTAACTATGCGAGGCTATGTGAAAAGGGCCCCATATATCACAATGCACAAGATCAAAAATATTTGAAGCAAAGTTATTCCTTGAAGGAAACGGCAAACGTTTCTGTTTTGCCTTTTGACAGATATCACATAAGAGATTACTAGGTTGATCACTACAGCAAAGAATTTTTCTAAGAACATTTAAGACTCTATGAGACGGATGTCCTAGTCTTTGGTGCCACAAAGAAACTGACACTTTGTTAATGGATATAATGGAAACAGGAAAATCAGAACAACTATCATGGTTTATTCTCCACACATATAGTCCATTGCGCAAGTCACCCCTGCCAATCAAAGCTTGTCCCTGGTTGTCCTGTACAACAAAACCATGAGCCAAGAAAGTAATACCCATGTTGTTGTCCTTGGTTAGACAACTCACGGACAACAAGTTAAAATGAAAGCTAGGAGAAAACAATACATTCCTTAAGATGATATGCCTGTTAATCTTGATATCTCCAGCCTTGAAGACTGGGATACAAGTGTTATTTGGCAGCGTTATACTTGCATTATTAATATCATGCAGATTATCAAATAAAGATATATCACAACAAATATGTCTTGAAGCACCCGAATCGACCAGCCAAAAGGAATGACGGGCCTTATCAGACATATTGACAGAAAAACAATTAGATTCACCGTTTATCTGGACATGGTTGGACTGTGCTATTTCTGGGAGGGGCTGGTTTAATAACAGCTTTAGTCGTTGAATCTGCTGCTCGCTTAGTTGATGGATGAAATCTGTTCTGCTTGGTGGCGTAGAATCAGTGCCCACCCTTGTTTCTTGAACCAAATCCTCCACTGAAGCGTTATTCACCTTAGACGCATTCTTATATCGTGGATTGAGCTTGAAGCCAGGTGGAAAGCCATGCAACTTGTAACAAGAATCAGTAGTGTGTCCTATCTTGTTACAATGGGTACAGATAGGTCTTTCTCTCTTCAAACCTGGATTATTTGTCGCAGTCCTCTTGCTGTCTTGCGCCAACGTAGTAGATAATCCCTTTCCAGCCATCATAATCATTTGTTGTGTTGAATCCGACGAGGAACAGAAATAGCGCGCTGTCTTTCTTCTTGAACTACCAAAGAAAACACACGATTTATATTTGGCACCGGTTCCATCATGAGAATCTGGCTCTTGATCTGAGTAAAGCTATCATTCAATCCCATAAGAAACGCCATAACATATTCCTGCTCTTGAAATTCCCTTGATCTACATATTGTTGTAGGTTGTTTACATGAGCACTTAACACAGCAGCAAGGTGGCTTGAACGAATTCATTTCCTCCCATAAGGCCTTCAATCTTGTAAAATAAACGCTAACTGATTGCTGATTCTGCCTTAGGTTGATCAATTCATTTCTGATTTGGAAGATTCTTGGCTTATTGGACAGCTGAAAGCGCTCTTTCAAATCATCCCATATTTCCTTGACGGAATCTAGATACATAATGCTAGCCGATATCTCCTTTGAAACCGAGTTTAAGATCCAAGAGATGATAATATCATTATTTCTCTTCCAAGAAAGGTACTTGTTTTGGTCTGCTATTCCCGGATTAACAATTGACCCATCCACAAAGCCAAATTTATTCTTCACAGACAAGGCAATCTTCATCGATCTTTCCCACGAAGCATAATTGTCTCCACTTAATTTTTCATGAACCAGCACCAAACCAGTATTGTCTGAATGATGAAGAAAGTAGGGATTGAATTGATCAATTGGATCGATGGCTGCTTTGGGGATTAGATTCCCTTCGTTTGCGTCTGCCATAGGTTTTTGAGAGTAGCGATTGGGTTTCTTTAGAATTGGAACAAGAAAGGAGTATTCAAGGGATTGACTTGAGTTTTTCTTGATTCTAAAGTAGCGATTGGAAGCTTTTTAGTTTCGCTCTGATACCATAACAGGTGTAAATAAAAACGAATATTATAAAATGAATCAGTATTGAATTACACAGGTAAATACCACTGGTATTTATAGAAGTAAAAATACTAACGGGCTAACATATGCTCAACCTACACTTAACGGCTATTAATCCACAGATTAAATACTTATACAGTAGAAACAGAACTGCTCCTTTGGTCCTCAATTGCGCATCGATCTTTATCAGTATCTTTCATCATATTCTTGTTTGATCTAATATGAAGCTTGGAATGCTGAGGGGTTATATATATATTAGTTATGTGCTTTGGTGAATTTAGGTCTGGCTTTCAATTCAATGGAGAGGAAGCTGCTTGTGAGGTGCGGAGTAGTTTAGTCGTGAAGAGAAGGTGTTTGTTTTGATGGAAAAAGCTAGTGAGAGAAATAACTAAAGTATTAAATAAAGAAAGAAACAAGTGGTCTTTTGCATGGAAGGATACGAGGAAGTTTCTCTGTCTTAATTTTTATTAGCTTTTCTTGGTTGTTATTGGTGCGTGATGTTTAATGTGGGAATAGTTTAATGAGGTCAAAAAATGCAAAGTTGACGTTTTGAATGGAGAACTAACGTTGGAAATTTCCTGGAAATTGAGATGGACTCTTTCTTTAGCAGCCTTTAGTCATATATACCATACCACATACTATGCTTTTCCTCATTTGAATTGTGGGGAACACTTTTTTGCGTATTCTTGACCATGGTTATTGATATTTTTTTGGCCTACTATCTACTTTTGAATATCTCTAGTAGTTAGCCTATGAGCTTACTTACCCACGGAAAATACATGTAATTCTCACGAACATGTAAATAAGTATTGCAGCAGAAAATGACCCCAAATAAGGTTGTATGTCTAGTGTAGCACCGTAAAACACGGGAAAAGAAAACCAAACCACAATATTTTTCCCCCCGCTTATTATATCTAAACCTATGATGGGGGGGGACTATGATTTTGTAACTAGATCAAACTGATCTCTTCTAACAGTCATATATATATATGAGTTAGGAGTCTAAAACTCCAAGAAAAGAACCGTCCATCACTTGATAAAAAAAAAAAGTCTTGCAGAGAAATCACAAGAACACCTGCACTTGCAGTGCCTTCAAACTTGGATGACTTCAGTAACCTACAAATGTATTCCTCCAAAGCTGTCAGAAACAGACCAAAATTCACCATAATATAATCTAATATCAAAATCGACGAACAAACAACTTAAAACTGATCATTACCTCAGTTAGAGCTCTCATGGAAGCTCAGTGACCTGGAAAGTGCAGCTGGATTGGCTTGCAACACAGTTGCATTCTCAGAAACACGAGCCTTCTCTTCCCCCTTTGGCTGCTGGCGTTGCCCTTGAAAGGCTTCGAACATTCGACCCCCACCAACGACAGAATCGCTCGCATCGTTCTTCATTCCCAGCGTCGCCCATATCGAACTCCTAGCAGCTTCCTCGGGGTTGTCAATCCTCAAAGTCTTTGGAATCAGCGGGCCCTTTCCTTCAGAATCACCTTCTTCAGTCGAACTGTCCTCCTTAGAATGTTTCCCAACAGTTGGATAATTTGGAGATGTTTGGCTCAGCGAAGAAGCGGTTGGTGGTATGATCCAAGGAACGTTCCAAGCAGAGGGCACATAACCACCCCAGTAAGGGGGCGTTGGCGTTGCGTAGATTGGGAAGGGAAAAGTCGATGGCCTAAAAGTAGAATTCGAAGGCATTAAAGGGTTCCACGGATTATAAGGCATCGGAGGGTAACTCCATGAAAATGGGTGATGATTCGAGGCCAATCCATTTAAGTCCTCGCTCCTACCGTCCTTACTTAGCCAAGGAGATGAAAATGGAATCCTCAGTTCTTGAGGCATATGATACCCATTTACTAGGACACTGTTTTGGATGATCTTATCTGCAGTGTTCATGGATTCGCAGAGTGGACTGCCATCCGAGCTGAAAGTGAGGACACTGCTGCCATTAAGGTTTAGGGGAGGCGGCGAAGAGCGTTCATGGGCTGTCGAGTGCCTGAAGTGGGGAACAGCGTTGATCTTGGCCTTACGGCGACCCGCGCCCACGGGCACGCTCCTCATGCTGCCCCCCGCCGTCCAATACCTCTGGCAACTCTTGCAGTAGTGCCTGGGCTGGTTCACGTTGTAGTTGTTGAAGTAGCAGAACTTCGTGTCCATGCTATTGCAGCGGGGGCATGAGATTATCTTGTCGGGTTTTCTGAGCGCTGTTCTTCCCTGAGAGCTGCTCGCCTCGCTGTTGCTGTTGCATTCTTCTTTCTCAGAGGTTTTGGATGATGCAGCAGCGTTGTTGTTTCCCTCGGAGATTTGTTCATTAGTAGTAGTGATGGGATCTTTGAGATCTTCCTCTTCTTCAGCAGAAGCGCCTTCCTTGGGAATCTCTGATTGACTCTGAAGTCATAGGGATTTATTTATCCATGAACAAATCTCAGAGGTAAAACGAAAGGTATGTAGCGAATCTTAAGTAGGATTGATACATATGCGCAGAGTCGCCGGAGATATCGAAAATAGGCAAATCATGTTCTAGTTTCGGCAGTTAACGTCAGCGCATGACATAAGAGACGACGTTATGCGCATAAAAGTAACGAAAAACTGCGCCAAAGTACATACTATGAGATGCTATGAGGACTGCCATTACTAAACAGATGGCTCAGTTCAGCCTTGATTCATTTTCCTATCTCATACATGCGTTTAGTTTAACTGCAGATTATTTCACACCATTTCCTAGGTTCTTGTCCTGATAAGCTAGTCATACTCGTTACAGAACATTTCCTATCTATTTCTCCTCAAAACCTTCAAATAAAGAATATACTCCAAGCACAGACGCATCACGCTTAGCATGTAGGATATAACCTTATAGCATACGGCCTTGAGCAATCAAGAAATAAATCAACAGAAACCATCAACACACAGCATGAAGAAACAAACAACGACTCACTCAACAAACCATAAAAGCCAAGGACACAAAGCATAGGATCAGCCAACGTGAACAAATCCCAACAAAAAATCATCGCAAAGTGCCCAAAAAATAGAGCTTTTGTAAAGAAATATTAAAACTAATTACCTCGATTAGTTCAATATCATTATCTGCATTCAGATTGCTATCTATCCTATCTCCAATCACAGGGATGGACAAAGAAGGTGGATCCAACGAGCTGTGTTCCTCTGTTACAGATTCACCACACCTAGCATGAACATGTCCTCGCATCTGTATAGTCTTCCCAAAGAGTTTTAGCTTGGGTTCTTTTACTTCAGACATTTGGCCTCCTCTTAACAAAAGCTGATAAAAGACACGTCCATGAAAGAAAGAAAAAACAATTTGAAAAAAGATAATGGTGAAGAGTTAGAGATCTGAACACACCTGCGTGTGTACCCTTTTTCACCTTTTTCTTGGGCTTCTTCGGGGTCGTGTGTGACTATGGGTTTTTCTTTTTGATTGTTTTGTTTTCCTTATGAATGACGATGAATGCCAGTTTTGAGACAACGTGTGAGAAATAGCCTTAAAGCGAGTTGCCACGTCAGCGGAGAAAGTGAATTCTCAGCCACATGTTCTATGTGGTGTTGAGTTGTAGCCTTTTTGCCTTTCCCTCTTTTAATATTTTAAGATTCTTCTACTGTAAAGTGGGCCATGGTCCTTCCCAACTCAGCAACCTTTTCGACGCCTTTTTCTCTCCTTTCCACTTTTCTAATTCATATTTATTATTACGATTTTCTATAAACTATTTCTTGAATTTTGCTTTTAGGAATGAAAATTAAAAGGTAGTACACTTTCGAATTGAGTGTTTGTGGAATGCGGGACATACATCAGGTCAATACGTGAATGACTTTTTTTTATTACACTATTAATTAACTTTGACTATGCTTGTTTAGATTATATTATGATTAAAATTGATGAAAAGCAAGTATATTTACCATTTCATGATGTTGATGACTTTTCAAGATGGGTCACCATATCCGTGTAATAAAAGAAATTTTCTTGTCTATCATATCCATGTAATATGTTGTTCTATCATTAAACACCACGAAGATTATCATCTCATTACACACTATTCCTAAGTTTATTTATTGGGCTACATCTTTATTCCTCGCCATCAGCCCACGCAATATTAATTCGACGTCCTAAATAGCCCATTGAATCAGGCCATAAAAATCCGAAGACCCAATTCTCAATGGTAAAGTATGATGATTGATAAAAAAAAAGTGTGTGGACATAAATTGATATATTGACTTTCTATTTCTATGAGGTCCCTTGTCTTTCATACAATTACAATCGAAGCCGGCCTAGCTAGCCAAGCAAGATATCCATTTGATTTACATACAACTACAAGCCTTGCGGTTCTTCGTATTTACTACTACTATTATTTATTGCACGGCACAGAAGTCGAAGATCGAGGTGCGGTGATGTCTCAGCATAGCAAAAAATAGGATATGGCTCGTTTTCAGTGGCAGCCGACAGTTCTTGATCTTCTGAAGGTGCTTCGTTAGTTAATCGACGCTGCCGTGTTCTTTGAAGGTGCAAAAGTCAGATGTTGAATTGAATCTACCCCTTTTGATTGTCTGATCTTGATTCCCTTGATTGTGATTTTGACTGGGGACTCGCTCACTGTTGCTTATTACAGTTTGAAGTGTTTCGTGTTCATCTTGCTTGTCCGATTTCGAGGATTGGGATTGGACTCAGTCCTTGATTTTATTCGATTAGAAGAGCCATCCTTGTCAAAACTCCATAAAAACCCTTTCTTCGAAAAGCTTGTGTTTTTTTCTTACATCCCAAATGGTATATTTTGACACCTCGATCTCCGTCGACCATCGCACGGACATGGCCAAATCTCTGAACTCACCTATTCCCTATTCAAAGTGCAAGCAAATCAGTCAGATCCTCACAAACAGGCGAGCTTCAACTTTCCCAAGCCACCTAAACTTCCCAGCCTGCGAGCAATCTCGGTACGCACTGATCGACATAGCTATATTGATCGCAGTGATCGGTGCTTGTGGCTTCCTTCTGTACCCCTGCGTAAGAATCCTAGCCCACAAAGCCCTCGAAATAGCGGAAGAATTCATTGATTTGATGAGGGAAGAAATACAAGATTCTCCCATGTTATTTGGATTCCTGGGACTAGCCACTGCTTTCTCAATCATAACGCTTGTGATAGTTGTCTACACGGATACAACTTGTGGGAAACGAGGTTGTCGTGGACTTCGTAAAGAGGCTGAGTTCGACATTCAAGTGGAGACTGAGGAATGTGTGAGGAAATCGACCTATTCGGCGAAAGGTGCTGTACTGAAAGATGGGTTTTTCGAACTGCCCCGCGATCATTACAGGGAATTAGAGGCCGAGCTCAAGAAACTGGCGCCTGTTAACGGAAGAGCTGTTCTTGCTTTCCGAGCGAAATGCGGATGCTCTGCTGGGATGATGGAGGTTTTGGGGCCGAAAAAACTGCGGAGGGTTAAGAAGTAGTGCCAGTTATGTATGGTGATTCAGTGATTTCTGCTTCTTTCTTTCCCTTTTGTTCTTTGAATGTATAGCAGCATAACAACAGAGTACTAATGTATTGAAGTTGTAACATTGATGATCTGCTTCTGTGTGCTTCTTGTACATACATAGACAAGATTCAAGCACCATGATGTCTCAATGTCACAGCTTCAAAACTTGATCACAATGTAATAATTTGATGATAGTATCAGTTTCTTTCTCATCAATCGTTTGCACTTGAATTTGTCTTGTATCAGTTTCTTTCTCATCAATCCTTGTGTTCAAAGAAAGTAGAAACAGAAACATCAGTATAGCTTTAATTTATTGAAACTATCTTCCTTTCTCTATAGAACTCTGTACATACAGCGAATCTTCAAGATCCAAAGAAAAAGAAAAGAAACGAAAAAGACCCATGTAATCGTTTTCCCCACTGATGAAAACTACTAATCACCGGCCACTGTATCATCGTCAGAACCACCATTTTCGGTGCTCCTCCTTGCTTCATCGGAGCCTCCACCCCTAGCGAAAGACAAGTGAACCCTCCAACCACTCCAATCAGCAACCTTCTTCTCCTCCGCCGGCAAACCTAACCTGCAAATCGGACACGTCCCTCTCAATCCCAACCACTTGTCGATACACTCCGAGTGGAACTGATGCCCACAAGGCATCTCCTTGACCTCCTCCACATCTTCCTCGCCGCCGCAGCCGCCGTCGTGCTCAGCCAGACAGATCGGACACTCAAAGCACTTCTCCGGCGACAGAGTGACGCGCGGCAGAGAGTCAATGGATGACTTTGACGCGGGGAGTGGGCCCTCTTTGGAGGAGTCGATGATATCGTGGGGAAACGAATCCATGTCCGATGAACCTTCCATCACGACCAAGGATCGCGTGGGCTGGTGCACGTACACCACCACCTCGCGACTGGCGCCGCCGAAGGCCGCGGCGGCGGGTTCTTCGGAGATTAGCCTTACGATCCAAGGGAGGAGGATATCGGCGGCGCTTTGGGATGTGAGATCCACCAGGGACGGCGGTGATGGGGCTGTTGAGGGATCGGAGTCCGGCGACGACATATTACAAGACTTCTTCGTACCTTTTCGTTATTATTCTCTATGGATTTGTTGACGATTGAAGAACCGATAACTATTTATAAAGAGTGGAAGGATCTAGAAAGATTTTACTTGATTGATAGATTCATTTTTGTAACAGAGAAAGGCCATTGATAAATACTACTTCCTCCGTCCCAGCTAAATCTTCCCAAAGATTAGCGGGCAGGAGATTAAGAAATCACATTATTTTAATATTATAGTACACCTTTTGAGGTATGGAGAGAGAAAAGTTATTAGTAGACACGCAAATCAAGAAGACCTTTTTTAATATTAATGGTGTAATTAGTTTAATTAGTGGGATAATTTTTTACCAAAAATGGAAATGGGAAGAATTATGTGGGACGCCCGAAATAGAAAGATGGGAAGAAATAAGTGGGACTGAGGTAGTAAAATTTTCCAATTTTTTTTCGAAAAAAAAAAACACAACGATGGCATACGTTCAAACGCGTTACTGACGCGTCGAATATGACGATGATGTGATTCGTAGGTACGACGCAGACACTATTCACCAGCTACAAACAACAGAAAAGAAATATGGTTCCTCAATCTATATATATTCATATGTAACACAAATAAATGCTCAATACCATCAGTTCCAATCAAATTTAACTCGAGAACCTATTAGGCACTTAAAAAAGGTGTTAATGGGCCTAAGGCCTGATAACTTCCCACAACTGTGAACGTGCGCCTTCTTAGTGGGCCCAAGTCATGGACGTAACTAATTAGTTGATTGTGAGTTAATCGCAGAAATCGATGATAAATTGGATCTTAGTTACCAGTTCCGTGATTAGTTATCCTGACATAACACAATTGCCCCATGACGCCAAAAGGCAGCGTTTTAGAGTGCGTTATTATGTACGACAATAACTTTTGTTAGCCAAAATTCGAGGCAAATAAATGCTCTAAACGGTTTTCATTTTCCGTGCAAAAGAACACAAGCTTGCATATTTTAAATAAATTCCTTAATGTGAACGGATAATCATGCATAAATCCGATCAAACACACGTGTTAATCAATAAGCCACTATATTAGGATACGTGGGTGCATTTCGAAGAACGTTTTTTGCCGCCGATTTTCAGAGTACATGTATTAATAATATTCAATAAAATCCAAATTATGTGACGTCCACGATTTTATGAAAATCATGTTTATTTTTCAGCGTAACAATCTTGATTTTATTAAAGCTTAAATCATGTTATAAAATATTACGCACACAGTACTAGCAATAAACAAAGTGGTTTCAGGAAGACAAAACTCTCAACGTCTGAAAATTCTATAGGGATCCCGACAAAAGTAACTCCATTAATTTCTTCATATTATGGGGTTTGATTACCCTCCAACTATTACTCGGTAAATTACAAAATAATCCTCAAAATATTGTCTTGAACTTTATTTAACTCTTGTCTATATTTTATATTACTTCTACCACATTAACGCTTGTATTTATCTCTTTCGAAAGTTAGGTTTATACAAAAACAGGCAGATTATATTTTTAAAGTAGAATATAACCAAAATTATAAATGTATCCTACCAAATTAAGTGTGTCAGAATCAAATATATTTATTTAAGAGTACAACCAAAATATACGTTCTTCTTACTGGAGTTAGGTGGTTTGAAAGCAGACATATATATTAAAATATTTTCTTTTTAAATTAGAGTACGACCAAAAGTTAAAATACTTCTTACCGGAAATTAGGTCCATCGAAAATAGACACAACTACATGTTACCAGAGGTATAGAAGAACGTTTCATTTTTACTATAACGGCAACTATTACTTGAAAATGTCGTAGAAATTAACGACGACTGATTGTTTACTAAAAAAAGAGCAGTTTTTCTTGCAAAACAAAAAACTAATATCAAGAAATAATATCGAATTCAAGTAAATCATTCCATGATTTAGATCATGAATCATTTCATAATTTCGAAAGAAGTTAAAATTAACGTGGCAAATACTGAATTTCTCAAAAAATGGAGTGGCACTTTGGGGTTATGTTGTGATTGGAAAAGAAATGGATAAAAAAAATAACGATTACATCCATCTCCTCTCCTGTTTGAAAGTCAAATTAATTCTTCAATATCATGTAAAAAAAGAGGAATTTAATTTATCCCAATCTCATCGTACTCGCAAATCCACAGATAAAACAATCAAAAAGATATTACACAGAACACCAAGTCAAATCATATGGCGTACAAAATTTATATATAGTATATGTAATTTGTGAATTCTATTACTTTGTAGCTATTTATGATTTCACATGAGAAAGCAGCTGACGATGATGCGAGCGAGTAATCTTGGTCATCAACTCAACTCAACTCAAACCCAATACAGCACTTAACCATAGATTGCCAAACTCTGGTTAATTAGTCAGTCAAGCAGTGATTTTTATCTTCTCATTACAATCTAACTTAACTACAGTGTTCCCAACTCCCAACTCTTTCTCTTTCTTCATCTTTGTGTTCTTGTAGTGGAAAAAGCTTCGTCAAATGGAGCTAAGCACCGCCGCAAACACCGCCGTCGCAACAACAGCAGCCGCCGTCAATACCTCCGAGCCCAAAACCGAAACCCCTACCCACAATCAGCCCACGCCCTTCACCAACGGCGTCTTGAAACGCCACGCGCCGCCGTTCCATCTCCACCACGGCCACCCAGTCGTGGTGACCTACAAGGAATGCTTGAAGAACCACGCAGCTGCGATGGGCGGCCACGCCGTCGACGGATGCGGCGAGTTCATGCCTTCTCCGTCGTCGACGCCCTCCGATCCGACCTCCCTCAAGTGCGCCGCCTGTGGTTGCCATCGGAACTTCCACCGCCGAGACCCCGACATCACAACCGCCGCCTCCGCCCAACTTCAACCACCTTCGGCTCTCGAGTACCAGCCCCACCACCGCCACCTTCCTCCGCCGCCACGCGTCGGTCCCAACGACGATGCCGACGACGACGGCATCCCCACCAGTCCCAACGATTCTGCTTCTCCACCGCCGATCTCATCCACTTACCCACACAATATGCTGCTTGCACTCAGTGGGGGCCAGCAGGGCCACCACCACCACCACCACCACGTGGCTCCGTCGCCCGGCGGCGTAGCGCACTTGCCTCCTGCCGTTCTGTCAAACAGCAGTAGTACGAGGAAGAGGTTTAGGACCAAGTTTACGCAGGATCAGAAGGAAAAGATGCTTGAATTTTCAGAAAAAGTAGGTTGGAAGATCCAAAAGAAAGACGAAGACATCATAAACGAGTTCTTGAATGGGATTGGCGTGGAAAGAGGAGTTTTTAAGGTTTGGATGCACAATAACAAGAACACCTTCGTCAAGAAAGATCATCAACAGCAAATCTCTAGCAGTCCCAATACTACTACTTGTTGACCTTTTTGGTCTATGTATGTTAGAAAGTTTTGATGGACAATGTAATTGTAATGACATTAGGTCTATAAAATAAGCAATTCGATTTGGGACAAATAAAATGACTAAGTTCATGTTAATATTCAACCATGCATTGTTTATGAGCTATAAAATCGATTAAGTGTTGAATATATGAATTGCGTGTGATTCTGTGATGATTTGATGGAACTAGGTGATCGCATGTTATAGACAGTCCATGAGATAGGATATATCATACTGTGCTATATATGGAAATAATGCATGAGATATCCTACTGAGCTATATATGGAAAATATGCTGTTTATATATGGAAAGTGATATATCCGTTGATACTAGTTTATTCCTGGACAGAAATCACTCATGCGATTCTTTGCATGCCTTCCACTGAATTTAATGTGCAATATTAAATTGATATCTTTCCTTATCTTGATTGGAATATTATATTTAGGAAAGATTTGATTTGATTGATTTTCTGGATAAGATGTTATATGCTATTAACGGATGTGATCTCTGAAATAAGGAAAGTTTGGGTCGTGATTGATAAATCGTATTAAGTATTCTCGGATCTGACTTCTGTGCTAAACATGGTAATTATCCTATGAATTATACATAGAAAACGTGCTGATGTGATGCTATCTTATGTGCTACACTTGGAAAGAAAATCTGGATTGACTTAGTCTAGAAACAGATAGCAGAGAATCTCTTGTGGAAGATCCTGATATGGTAATTATATGCGAAATGCGTGAATATGCTTGAGAACGAAATTGACCTTTCTATATGGAATATAATCATGCGTAAATATGCTATATGACCGTTGTGATGATTTATTAAGAGCATGATTTATATGGTATGATTGCATGGAAACTATGCTTGATTAGGTAATTATTATTTGATATGATTTTCCATGAGAAGTGCTATTTGAAAAGTATTATATATGAGCTGCACTTCAGACTAAAAAAAGTACTTAGAATTTGCGGATATAAGCCTACGTAAGATTCCTGAGCAGAAACATACTGAAAGATTCCTGAGTTCCAACTTGAGATAGCTTTCTGCCCACCTGAGCGTTAACCGGCATATCCATCACTGAGCGAGTGATTTACCCTGATATTCCATTATCCCTGCCATATATTCTGTCTACGGACGTGTTGTCTTCGGACGTGAGCAATACCAAGGAGGCAAGGTCAACGTTTACGCACACGTGAAGGGAAGGACAAGTCCGGGGGCCCTTCGGTAGCGAGCTGTGTCTGTCGGGATCAAGGAGATTCCGAGGAACGAAACTCGGCGTGTGGTAACCTAGTTATAGCTAGTGTTTGACTTGCTTCGGTTGTGTATTGGGCTAACCAATCAGTTTTGTATCCAGCTACGGTGCATTATAGTGATTGGTTAAACTCTTGGGAAGCAAATCCCAAGGAGAGGAGTAAACCCCAGTTGGGGATATAACCTCTATAAAAATCCTGTCTCGCATTTACTTTTCAGTTATTTCTTTATCGCTGTGAGACAGACCCGACGCACATCCGACGTTACTAAGATATATCGGGCACTCGTCACAAACATCAGTAGGCATATCTAAGTCACCACACTTAGTATTTGTGAAAAGAAGCAAAAATTTCTATTAGCCTAATTCACCCCCCCCTCTTAGGCACATTTATATCTTCATTTGGTATCAGAGCGGGTTACTCAAACGACGGGCCTAACAAGCCTGAGTTAAAGATCTAATGGCTTCTTCGAGTTTTGATGTTTTTGCAGAGGGACAATCCCATTCCAGGCCACCACTCTTCGACGGAACAAACTATGCCATATGGAAAAATCGCATGAAGGAATTCCTGATCGCTACAGACTACGACCTGTGGGATATCATCGCAACAGGACCTTACATTCCCAAAAACGAAGATGGAACTCCAAAGAAAGGCCCTGATTACAATGTAGCAGACAAGCGAGGAATCTCTCTAAATGCCAAAGCTAAGAACATGATAGCCTGCGCACTCACAAGAGAAGAGTACAATCGTGTGAGCTCATGCGAATCTGCCAAAAATATGTGGGACATGCTTCAAGTCACACATGAAGGAACCACTCGAGTTGTGCAAGAAAGGATAGCCCTCTTGACTCACCAATACGAGCTGTTCAAGATGGAGGACAATGAGACCATAAGCCACATGTATGCCAGATTCATGAACATCATTAATCAAATGTTCTCATTGGGAAAGAAAATAGAAGATGGTGAGAAGGTGCGAAAAATCCTGAGATCTCTTCCTAGAGAATGGAATCCCAAAGTGACCGCCATCTATGAAGCAAAGGACTTGGATGAACTTTCAGTGTCAGAACTGATCGGATCTCTGACCACCTACGAGATGACTCAGATCTCCATCAAAGAAAAACCACCAGTCCGAAATCAACCAAACATTGCCTTTAATACCGAACAAGAACACGACTCTGAAGGCGAAGAAGAATCTGAGGAGGACCTAATGGAGCAGATCGCCATGCTGACCAGAGAGTTTGACAAATTTCGGATGAGAAGAAAGTTCAAGGGAAATTCAAAATTCCAACCTAGGAACAAGGGAATATCATCATCCGGAAACAATGTACAGAAATGCTTCAAGTGCAACAAGCCAGGCCACTTTGCCTCAAGCTGCCCGATGGAAAATGGTGACAAAAAGATAAAGAAACAGAAGGCCATGGTCACAAACTGGGAAGAGGCCGGGAGCGAAGAAGAGGAAGATCTCGCCTACATGGCCGCGGATGATGATCAGGTATCGGACTCATCTACTATTAAGAAAATATTATTTCTGAATGATTTATATGCTAGGCAAGATGAATCTCATGATAACGCTTCCTCAGCCTTTGAAGTAGATGAAAAAGAAGAGATGTTTGAGATAATTCAAAATGCAGAAAGAAGGATTAAGTCACTCAACTCACAAGTGAAGGGTCTAATTAGGCAACGAGATGAAGTAGCTAGAGAGAAGCATCAAACAGATCTAGAAAATGAGCGCCTGAGAGCCGAGCTAGAGACTCTTAAGAAAGAAAAGGCCTTGTGTAATTGCGAGAAACTTAGGAAGGAAAAGAATATATCTAGGGACATGTCTGCTCTTAAGGATTTCTTAGAAGAAAATTCTCGTACTAATGTTAGATTTCTTGGGGACAACAAATCTTGATATGTTACTCAGTATTCCTGCACAAATCGGGAAAACAGGACTAGGATATTCCACAACACATGAACATGCTGCACCTCCACAAAACGTTAGGAAACCTAAATGTTTTTCATGTGGTCGTCTTGGTCATTATGCTAACCACTGTTTCTTGAAGAAAGCTAATAAATCCAGATATGTCTGGAGACCTAAGAAAGTTCCTGAAGTCTCTAACTCTGGCCAGCCTGTGACTGAGAGATCACAGCCTGTGATACATGATATACCACGTGTTAACAGGAATTACTTTGCTGCTAACCATTTAGGACCCAATCAAATTGGGCACCTCAGAAAAGAACTGATTCATGCAGGTACAAAGAAGAAAATCCAGTAGGAAGAACAAGTGGTACCTCGACAGTGGGTGTTCCCACCATATGACAGGTGATATCAGTAAGTTTGTGTCGGTGAAAGCGTATGATGGAGGATATGTCTCCTACGCCGACAACACAAAAGCTAAGGTTATAGGAGTTGGAACTGTCTTTAACACTTTACATACTACTATAGATGACGTATGGTTAGTTAAGAATCTAGAACATAATCTCATTAGTATTAGTCAACTATGTGACAAAGGTCATACGGTCACGTTTGAAAATGATAAGTGCGTTGTTAGAAATGAAAATAAGGTATTGTTTAGTGCATCTAGGGATAGAAATATTTACTGTATTACTCTGGATGATATTACTGACCAGAATGTCAAGTGTTTAGCAGTGACACAGGATAACACCTGGTTATGGCACAGACGCTTAGGACATGCCAATATGGAACTACTGTCTCACCTGACGAGTAATGCACTGGTACGAGGTATTCCCGACATAAAGTTCGTCAAGGACAAAACATGCAAGGCGTGCCAAATGGGCAAGCAGACCAAGACATCGTTCAAAGCAAAGAATGTGATATCTACATCCAGACCTCTGGAACTGCTGCATCTCGACCTTTTTGGTCCGGTTCAGACGATGTCTCTGCGAGGTAAAAGATATGCCTTTGTCATCGTTGATGATTACTCCAGGTATACTTGGGTGATATTCCTTGCACATAAGAGTGAGGCATTAGATAACTTTGCATCGCTAGTAAAGAGACTTGAAAATGAAAAGATACGAACTTATGTAGGATACGAAGTGATAACGGTCTGGAATTTGATAGTAAATCGTTTGCATCATTCTGTGATCAGTATGGATATAGTCATAATTTCTCTGCTCCTATAACCCCCCAACAGAACGGTGTTGTTGAACGTAAAAACAGGGTATTACAGGAAATGGCTAGATCTATGTTACATGAGTATGATATTCCTAAACAGTTCTGGGCGGAAGCCGTTAGTACAGCCTGTTACGTGTCTAACCGTGTCTTCCTTAGGCCGATATTAAAAAAGACCTCTTATGAAATCTGGCATGGTAGAACTCCAAATATAGGTTACTTTCATGTGTTCGGATGTAAATGTTTTATCTTGAACGATAGAGATAAGAGAGGAAAATTTGACTCTAAGGTTGATGAAGGGATATTCCTTGGTTACAGTCTTACGTCTAAGGCATATCGTGTTTATAATAAAAGAAAGCTGACTGTTCAGGAATCCATACATGTTACTTTTGATGAGATGCCTAACACAGATGCTACTGATGAGGAAGGTATAGATTTGCCCTGTGCAGAATTGCAGGATATTAAAGACAGTGAGGAAGATATTCCTAAAGACGAAAATACTGAAGCAGTGGAACCAGAAGCTGGAGAGCTGCAACCTAGAAAATGGAAACATGCGTCCAGTCATCCAACAGATCAAGTGATAGGAAATATCAAATCTGGAATCAAAACTCGAGCAACTGTACGAAATCAAGATACGGAGGAATCTCATGATGTACTGCTTTCAATGATGGAACCAAAGACAGTCCATGAAGCTCTAGATGATATATCTTGGGTCTCAGCCATGGAAGACGAGTTATCTCAGTTCGAAAAGAGCGAAGTATGGACACTCGTAAAAAGACCAGACGATAAATCCATCATAGGAACCAAATGGGTCTTCCGCAACAAACTCGACGAACACGGTAATGTCACAAGAAACAAAGCGAGGTTAGTTGCAAAAGGTTATTCCCAGGAGGAAGGTATTGATTTCGATGAAACCTTTGCACCGGTAGCTAGATTAGAATCTATACGTGTCTTACTTGCGTATGCATGCTTTAAACGTTTTAAACTTTTTCAAATGGACGTAAAAAGTGCATTCTTAAATGGTTTTATTAATGAGGAGGTTTATGTAGAACAACCACCGGGCTTTGCTAGGGAAGATTTTCCAAATCATGTTTTTAAATTAAATAAAGCATTGTATGGTCTAAAGCAGGCTCCTAGGGCATGGTATGAAAGGCTAAGTAAGTTTCTGATTGACATAGGATTCTCGACTGGAACTATTGATAACACGCTGTTTATTAAGTATGAAGGTGATCACATGATACTAGTCCAAATTTACGTTGATGATATCATATTTGGAAGTACTAATATCCTTCTCTGCGAGGAATTTTCTAAGTCTATGCAGAAGGAATTTGAGATGAGCTTAATGGGTGAGCTGAACTACTTCCTCGGGTTGCAAATAAAGCAGCTTGACAATGGAACCTTCATATCCCAGACGAAATACAGCAGGGAATTACTGACTAAATTCGGGATGAGTGATTCCAAAGCGATTTCCACCCCTATGCATCAGACCACCAAAATAGACATTGATGAATCAGGTACACCGGTTGATCAAACACAATATCGAGGTATGATCGGAAGCCTTCTTTACTTAACTGCTAGTCGCCCTGATATCATGTTTGCTGTTGGTATGTGTTCGAGATATCAGTCTGACCCTAGGGAATCTCACTTGACCGCAGTCAAGCGGATTCTTAGATATATCAAGGGTACTGTCAATTTTGGTCTGTGGTACTCCTATACGGATGACTTCCCATTAATGGGATACTCCGACGCCGACTATGCCGGCTGTAGGGAAGATAGGAAAAGTACCAGTGGAACTTGCCAATTACTTGGGAATTCCCTGGTAACTTGGTCTAGTAGAAAGCAAAATGCTGTCGCCCTCTCCACAACCGAAGCTGAATATATGGCCTTAGGAAATTGTTGTCAACAAGTTCTTTGGATGAAACAAACTCTTAGTGACTTTGGATTAGGTTATAACAAGATTCCTATTATGTGTGATAGCACTAGCGCTATTAGTATTACTAAGAATCCCGTGCATCATTCTCGTACTAAGCATATTGAAGTTAAACATCATTTCATACGAGACCATGTTCAGAAAGGGAATATCAGTGTGGAATTCGTAGGAACAAATGATCAGCTCGCTGATATCTTCACTAAACCCCTAATAGAGGCAAGATTCTGCGACATCCGTGATCGATTGGGAATCCTTGAGCTTAATAAGGTTAGTAAATCTGCCTAATTCTATCATTTACACTAGGTTATTCTATTTTAGATAGAAATTCATAGTTATCCCATCTTAAGATATTCAGCCCTTAGAATATTTCCGTGGATCCCATAGATCTTTACCTTAAGTAAAAATCTCCTATTTTAGGAAGAAATTCGTAGTTATCGCCTCCAAGACATTCCTTCAGCCATCTAGTTTATTTTAGGAATATCCGATCTTCTAGATCTGTCCTTAAATGTGATTAGGTTATTTAAGGAAGGAACGCGTGGATATTGTTTCAGCCGTTCAGTTATTTTAGGGAACTCATTTTCTTTTATAATATATTCCTATTCAGTCCTGTCACATCCCTTCCTTAATTATGAAATCCCGTCAAATCAGCCCGATATCTCTGACAGTTTCCACTTCCCAACTTCGAAGTTTCAAATTTCAAATTTCAAATCTCATCCTTATCTCTTCCTAAAATAAACCGACCCTATTCTTTAAATTCAAAACCGTTCCTTATCATCATAATCTCATTCATCATCTTCAAACTTACTTTCAAACCCTAGCTTCTGAAAAAATGGCAAAAACTTCCACAACCAAGGCAGTCACCAAAGAGCCTTCAAGCCGAAAACGCAAAGAGCCCACATCTGATGAATCCCCGCCTGAATCTCCTTCTAAATCACCAGAACAAACCTCAGCCTCATCGCCTTCTGCTCGCAAAACCCGATCCAAAGCCAAATCCTCTGAAAAGATCTCACCCCTTCCAAAACTTCAAAGAAGAAGAAGAAAACCAAGAAATCCAAGACGCCCGAACCAGAAAAGTCTGCCTCAAGCTCAGAAATTCCTGAAGAAGTTCCCAAGGTTACCCAGGAATCGCCGCCGCGATCCCCAACTCCAGTTGAAACCCAGAAATCACCTCCGCCAAAGTCTCCTGAAAAACAGCCCTCACCACTTGAGAAAACCTCTCCACTTCCGCCATCAAGTTCAAAATCCTTTGCCATCCCGCCTGTCGATCTGTCCAAAACCAGTGAGATTCCAGCTGAACACCTTTTTCTGGAAGAAAGTAACCGCACCACCTACAAGAGCTTCCTCAAAAGAGATATCGCTCGTGGTCGCGCTGTTGCCTTTGACAAGCTGCCTGCTGGAACTGTTATAACCTGGCTGAAAGACTACGGATGGGAGCAATTCCTTAGTATCAACACGCCCTTCTATCCTGAGGTCGTCAAGTTGTTCTATGCCAACTTCGACTATGACGAGTTTGAAGAACATATCACCATCCGTTCCTATGTTCTCGGACACAAGATCGAGTGGACCACCAAGCAGATGAATGCTATGCTTGCAGTTCCTGATGAACCCTTCTGCCACTACGACATGAACGACTGGTGCCATGCTGATAGCTTCGACCCCAGTGATGTCCTTCAGAAACTCTGGAATACCCGCATCAAGCCCCGCTTTTCAGATGGAGAAGCTCTCAATCAACTTCCCATAGATTTCTTCTTCCTTCATAAGCTGCTGAACATGACCTTGTGGAGTGCCAAAATCGGAAGTGGCGGCCACTCTACCACTATGAACTTCATGAGCACTTTTGCCGTGTACATGATATCTCAGAACCGAAGTTCAACCTCGGATATACCGTCATGAAGCACATGATTCAGGCCGTTGAGAGCAAGGACAAGGCGCTGCCCTATGGAATGCTGCTCACTCATATGTTTGAGTGCGAGGGCATTATTATGCCACCTGGCTGGGAAGATAAGGCCGTCCACATTGTGGACCTTGTGACCTTGAAGCGGATGGGTATTCACTACACAAAGGGCCAAGGTTGGTTCAAGGCTAAGGAGAGTAGGTCAGTGGATAGCGCCCAGAAACGGTCGGCTGCGAAAGGAAAAGCGAAGGTCAAAAGCGACGAGGACGACGACTACGAAGATGAGCTGAGCATAGGGAAAGAAGGAATCTCCGTGTTGCGCCGCGATATCTCCGATATCAAGGCTGATAATCAGAAGCGCTTCCGCAAGCTCAAAGAGCAGTATACCGAACTTTCATTGAAACTATCCAAGCTCTCGAAGCTCATCAAGAAGTCCTTCTCTAAGCCCGCAGATTCCGAGACCTCTTCAAGCCATAGGCTGCCCCTCTAGTTCCTTTCTGCTCCTAGTTGCCACTAGGATATTCCAGTTCCTTTCAGTTTTTAGTTGATCCTCCCGCCTTTTTTGATGATGAAGGGGAGTAGTAGTAAGGTAAGTTTAGACGGTTGGCGTCCAAGTATGTTAGTGGTAAGTATGTATAGGGAGGCTCGTTGAACCCTAATATAATATTTTGCTGCTATTATGATATATCTCCTGTCCTTAAAATCTTTTGCTCTGATCTTAGGATATATCGTATGTTGATCTCATACTCTGATGCGTAACTGTGCTACTTGACTTGCATAAAATTTTGATAAATGCTAAGTGCCTGCTGAGATGATTACATGACTGCTTGATCTATGCTTGGAAAATGCGCACTTAGGCAGGGGGAGCACACTCACGGGTAATCTCTAAGTTTTTTTTTATATACTCATGATATAACTTAGAAAAGATAGGATATATCCGCACTTAGACAGGGGGAGCAAAATTAGTTCAGGATATATCTTAGCATGTCATAGAGATAACTGCACGTAGGCAGGGGGAGCAAATATGTATCACATGTGATTAGGAAATATCGTATGCTCTGCTTTGTGATTATGGAACACTTAGACATATGCGCTAAGACTTGCATGATCGAATATGCTTATATGCTTCTTTGCTGTGTCAATTACATGTCATCATCAAAAAGGGGGAGAATGTTGACCTTTTTGGTCTATGTATGTTAGAGAGTTTTGATGGACAATGTAATTGTAATGACATTAGGTCTATAAAATAAGCAATTCGATTTGGGACAAATAAAATGACTAAGTTCATGTTAATATTCAACCATGCATTGTTTTATGAGCTATAAAATCGATTAAGTGTTGAATATATGAATTGCGTGTGATTCTGTGATGATTTGATGGAACTAGGTGATCGCATGTTATAGACAGTCCATGAGATAGGATATATCATACTGTGCTATATATGGAAATAATGCATGAGATATCCTACTGAGCTATATATGGAAAATATGCTGTTTATATATGGAAAGTGATATATCCGTTGATACTAGTTTATTCCTGGACAGAAATCACTAATGCGATTCTTTGCATGCCTTCCACTGAATTTAATGTGCAATATTAAATTGATATCTTTCCTTATCTTGATTGGAATATTATATTTAGGAAAGATTTGATTTGATTGATTTTCTGGATAAGATGTTATATGCTATTAACGGATGTGATCTCTGAAATAAGGAAAGTTTGGGTCGTGATTGATAAATCGTATTAAGTATTCTCGGATCTGACTTCTGTGCTAAACATGGTAATTATCCTATGAATTATACATAGAAAACGTGCTGATGTGATGCTATCTTATGTGCTACACTTGGAAAGAAAATCTGGATTGACTTAGTCTAGAAACAGATAGCAGGGAATCTCTTGTGGAAGATCCTGATATGGTAATTATATGCGAAATGCGTGAATATGCTTGAGAACGAAATTGACCTTTCTATATGGAATATAATCATGCGTAAATATGCTATATGACCGTTGTGATGATTATTAAGAGCATGATTTATATGGTATGATTGCATGGAAACTATGCTTGATTAGGTAATTATTATTTGATATGATTTTCCATGAGAAGTGCTATTTGAAAAGTATTATATATGAGCTGCACTTCAGACTAAAAAAAGTACTTAGAATTTGCGGATATAAGCCTACGTAAGATTCCTGAGCAGAAACATACTGAAAGATTCCTGAGTTCCAACTTGAGATAGCTTTCTGCCCACCTGAGCGTTAACCGGCATATCCATCACTGAGCGAGTGATTTACCCTGATATTCCATTATCCCTGCCATATATTCTGTCTACGGACGTGTTGTCTTCGGACGTGAGCAATACCAAGGAGGCAAGGTCAACGTTTACGCACACGTGAAGGGAAGGACAAGTCCGGGGGCCCTTCGGTAGCGAGCTGTGTCTGTCGGGATCAAGGAGATTCCGAGGAACGAAACTCGGCGTGTGGTAACCTAGTTATAGCTAGTGTTTGACTTGCTTCGGTTGTGTATTGGGCTAACCAATCAGTTTTGTATCCAGCTACGGTGCATTATAGTGATTGGTTAAACTCTTGGGAAGCAAATCCCAAGGAGAGGAGTAACCCCAGTTGGGGATATAACCTCTATAAAAATCCTGTCTCGCATTTACTTTTCAGTTATTTCTTTATCGCTGTGAGACAGACCCGACGCACATCCGACGTTACTAAGATATATCGGGCACTCGTCACAAACATCAGTAGGCATATCTAAGTCACCACACTTAGTATTTGTGAAAAGAAGCAAAAATTTCTATTAGCCTAATTCACCCCCCCTCTTAGGCACATTTATATCTTCACTACTACTACTGCTACAACTTCCAATAATAATGCTGCAACTACTACTACTGGTAATAATAATACTATTCTTCCTGGTCTTAACAACGACGACAACCATGGCGGCAACGGTCTGAATCTTTACAGCCAAGAAATGAGGTCTTCGATTCATACTCAGAATCTTTCCCATGAGCAGCAGATGCCTGCAGCAAATGGTCCTGATCAAGACATCAGTACTGGGACAAGTGGTAATGGCTTTCATGGGGTTGGAGCAAATGCTTCTAATTCTTCATCGTCTTAATCTAATTATGATTTGTTCATTTCCTGGAAGAGGATTAGATAGCGAGGACAAAGAAAGGGATGAGCTGCTAATTAAGGTTTGGGCTCTAACCTGCCGCTGGAGTTGTTAGTCTTCTTGAAATTAATCGATTTTCTGGGTAAATCTAGTCGTTTTTTTGGTTTCTTGGGTGTTCTTTAATTAGATGTACTAGCTGTTGAATGACCTTCTTCAGTTATAATTTGCTGAGCTTAGTTTGTGGATTAATGGAGGAAAAACGTTTGAAGCGCAACTATAATTCGTAGTAGTTACTTTATTATGATCTGAAGTAGTTGAAATGACCGTCTTTATGATATGTTTTGATTAGTTAAAGATTCCATTTTTAAATGCAAACTGTTTGCGATGGTGCGTGTGTGTAAGGAAGCAGGGAAAGTGGGTAATTGTCTGATATATTGCAGCAAAAAGATGTCTTGTAAACCTAACAAAGTGCGGTTGGGATTTTTATTAATTAAATCTAATGCCTTTGCTTTATGATCCCAAGCGATTAAATTATTATTATTATTATTATTATTATCATTATTGTATATTATTATTATTATCGTTCTTAAATTTATTGCGTCTTTCACTTTATCATGAACGTGATCGCCTTTATTGATAGATTATCTCTTTAATATTCGCCAAAGTGGAAAGACGATGATAGATATGGCATTTCCTCACTACTTATATTTTAGTTTAACTTAGTAATCGAGTATTATAATCCCTAACTTTACGAGGTAAAAGTCAGATTTGGTACTCATAAACTATTATTGGCTGGCTTAATATAGTACTAATTAAAGAGAGAGATATATACGTTAACCTAGTTTAACGCAGCATATGATTGCTAAGTTGGCTAACAAAGGCCTGTGACGTTTCTATTAAATAATTACTTTCCTTTTAAAGGTATGCGCTTGTAATTATTGGTGGTTGGATCCCAATTATATATTGGGGCAGGACACCTATATTTACATAATTATATAAGATATATATGTATATATACTACGAATTATGTAAAAGGAGTAATGCAAAAGATGCACCCATCATAATGCTTTTCATTAATTTGATAAATATGAAGTCAGTAATCTTGTTTTATTGAGGGATGAGAATGATATGTGTCAGATACTCAACAACCGAAAGCATGGGTCAGTCGTTTCATTAATTCAGAGAATCCGTAGTGGGTACAAAAATTAGCTGTATATTTCATTCATCATTCATTTTATTTACTTATTTATTTATAGTTACTTATTTTGATAATCAGGTCATTGAAGATATTTAAGTTTATCTGTGTAATTCACTAATCATCAATTTTCATGGGCAGGTAATCTTATTAACATGTTAGTGACGAGGATTCCACAATATTAAATGGAATTCAAGATATACACTAATAGTGGATATGTATATATTAAAATATATATGAAGACATTATTTTATTCAAGACATTATTTGAGGGGCAATTCGAGAATCATCAAGACTAAAATCCAACAGGACCACCTAATCTTTCTCACAAGTATATAAATTACGGATACTTCATATTTTATGCAATTCTTTCCTTTTATTTGTGTGGTCCCTTGCAATTTTTAGGCATATATCGTAAGAATATATATAATGCAGTTACTATTATTTTCAGCATCCTTCACCTAACTCAATGTTACGCTGCCTGTGTAATTCTTCGCATAGTATTTAATGTAAGTATAGGTACTCATTTAATTTTTGCTTCATTTGGGTTACTGCTCCATAGTTGTCGGTATAATCCATATTTTACAGAAATAATCAATCGCTATGATGATGCTTCTCTATAATTAATTATGATCAGTGACAACACTTAAGATCAATCTATATCAACTAATTTGAAAGTTATTGAATCTTTAGCTTATTTTTCAATTTGATGCAAAAGACACAGTAAGCTTTAATTCTACCAATATATTACAGCAAATTGGGAGGGGGATTATAAAAGAAAAAAAGTTGACGGTGACGTATCTAAGTAATAATGTCAGATCAAAATCTCTAGATGATTTTGTTATATATAATATAGATCTTGAAATTGAAGTTAGTAAACCGTATCCTTCACCTATCATGATTAGGAGTGTCATTTTCGTGAAACAAATTAAATAATTCGGAAATTTAAATACACAGCTTTAGGAATAATACTAATTTAAAAATCATGCCCATACATTTATGATCACTTGGTACGATTATGACTCGCCAAGTTGTCGTCTATCTCGTCAACTGTATTGTATGTATATAATCCACCTTTTTTTTTCATCATAACCATCAATGATTTAAGTAACAAATACAATTAATTATTTATATTTGATTGTGGCTGTTAATTTATGTAATATCGTGGCATGTCGTGGCGTGATAAGAATTATTGCATCGATCGTAAATACGAAGGAAGTTATCGTACTTCTAACACGAAACGTTATCGTCCGTTTTCCTTAAACGACAATAAAAGGGAATGAACAACAAATTGACGGAGGACCACAAACATAGTTCGTAGTTGAAGACATACATACATAAATTACTTGTGAAATCCATGTTTTAAATCAGAGCCTATCTATCCCATCGTTTTCCATATAACCTTCCACTAATTAAATCATCACTTTCTCCATGCTCTAAAATTCAAATTATATTCCTTACATGTATTGGCCCAATAAGGGGTTAGTATGACCCAATCTAGTTTGGGCCCAATCATCAAGTTTAGGCCATTACCTGATAATATCTTATTAGGCCATAGTCCAGGACCTTGGGCTCGATGAAATTTAATATTGAGGTTCAGTTAATTATGTTTCGTCACATATATATATATATATATATATATATATATATATATATATTGAAGTGCACTTGTCAAATGATAAGATTTTAATATAGAGTGCAATACTATTATTATATTATGCCATGACTTGGAAAAGCACATGGCTCTGTCTTGTTCGATATTGGTCGTGATCCACATTACGGTCTATTTGTTCACTGTTGTCGTAGGGTCTCAAATCATGTGCTCACTTTATTTTAGTAACCTTGTACCTACTTATTATTATTATATTTATTATTTTGATTATTACAGAAGAGAAATTATTTTGTTGCATGCAAATATGCAACTTTCACATTTCGGACAGGCAATAAGATTATAACACTTCACATGCAGCATTTAAGGCAAAATATTTCCAAGACGATTTCTGGCCATATATATACTTATATTTGAATTTGTTGCTTTGTTTATAAATGTGAAAGATTGAAATCTATCATTGTTCTTCATTTTATAAGTCTGTGCCTCAGTGTCTTTGATAGGAACACAAATACTATTTTAAATGTTTAATTTGAAAGAAGTACGTGAACTGGAATCATCAGCTTCGCATTTAATTAGGAATGGTCTTTATCATTAGTTTTTTTTTTTTAATCGAATTCGTCTTTATATTTTTCTTTTACGTGACACTCAATGTGACTTTTGGCTTTGGTATTTATTGCTCGTCACATGCTGCATAACTTTAGGGTTTGGAGTAAATGTGCTGTGCGACTGATCTCTTATGACGAAAAAAAACAATACTTGTAAGTAAATATTTGAAACCTGTACAAACATTGACTGCTAATTAACGAACGATGCTAATTGCTAGATTAATAGAAGCGTACTCTCCTTAACATTTACTAATTTATTTTTTCAGTGGGTTATAAATTGGGTTTTGTTACTCGATCGGCATTAACATCAGAACTCACATAAATATCTTTAAATTCCGAGAAATAACAAAATATACAATAATTCAAAGTTATAGTTAACATAAGACTAGGAGCAGCAATTAATCAAATTTAGCGGCCATAATTAGACAATAAAGAGATCAAAAACATGCTTAGTGTCAGGCCTATAAGAACTGGAAAAAAAAAAGAAAAATCAGTGAAAGAACGAAAGATCAACACTTCAAATATCTCTCGGGCGAAGTCATTAAATGGTAATTAAAACTTTCAGAATAAATTGGGGTCCTCATCATCGAGAGAAAAAGGAGCAAAGTAGTCGTCGTCGTCCTTCCCAAGATCATCTATGAGCCAGCTTTCAAGCATTGAAAGAGGAGCAATTAGTTCATCCCTTGATGATTCCGACCCACCAATTATCTCATCTTTTACTACCTTGGGAGGAGAATAACTTGATGATCTTGAAAGATGATCATCAGAACTCAAAGAATCAAAAGATTTGTTATGAGCAAACAAGGACGGCTCAAAGGCAGCAGCTCCAACGTCGTCCTTGCTCTCAGTAGTAGCTTCTCCACCGTTATAATCCATAGTCGTCGAATCGTTCGAAGAATTCGAGCATTTCGAAGACTCTTCTTTATTGGGAGCAGTTTTCACCCAATTTTTGAGCAGCCTCGCAATGTTCTCTGTGCTCGAGGCGTAAGTAGAAGCAGCTGTGGATATTTTTCCTAACGGTTCATTTTCAGGCAAGTGGCTGAGGATGTTTCGATGGTCGAATGATATGGCATCTTTTAGGGCTTGTTTGGCAGTGCTGATATCATCAGTCTGTAGCCTTTTCTCCCATTGCCCTCTTGAGACTGAGTGTTGTGAATTATTAGTCGAAGAGGTATAAGATCCGATCTCTTCGAGACCCGATAATGGTTGACCCGACCCATTCTCCATCTTCTTGAGCTTCTTCTTGAGATGGGTGTTCCAATAGTTTTTTATGTCATTATCAGTTCTTTCTGGGAGATAAGAAGCTATTGCAGCCCATCTACACAGGCACGCACAAATGAATAATTCCTCATCGCTATACATATTTAATCCTACTATGAACACATTCATTTAATTGCAGATCTAGAACATATACACTGCAATCATTAAAGATACACACACAAAAAGATGCTTACTTGTTGCCTAATAGCGATTGTAGTTGGATAATCATCTTCTCCTCATGATCAGTGAAGGTACCTCTCTTTATCCCAGGCCTGAGATAGTTAGTCCACCTCAGTCTGCAACTCTTACTACATCTTCTCAGCCCTGAAGCAAGTGTTATATCGCAAGACATCTTTATTACATACACATTTCAGCATAAGAACGACTACGTATATATGCAATGTGTATACACCCATTTAAATCACACCTGTATTAGTAGGAACGGCCCTCCAATTTCCTGGGCCATGTTCTTGAACATAAGAAACCAACATTATATCTTCTTCAGGAGTCCATGGACCCTTCTTTACTCCATTTTTGTCACAGCAAGGAGGTCTACCCATGATTTTTTTTCTTCTAAAAAACTAATGCAGTCGACACGCTTAAATTAATCAGATCTATAATGTTTATAAAAGAGAGGTGTTGCTGTTAACTTTATGATGCTAGCTACTACTACTACTACACTTTGATGGAAAACATGTGATGAAAGACAATGGTCATATGGGCTTTGATTAGGCTGTTTCATGTACATATATAGGAAGGAAAAAGAAAGAGAGAAAGACACATATGTTTATCTGTGTAAGTAAACCATACGACGCTGACCTTAAAGAAGGAAATACAAGACACACAGGATTCAACAAGAGTCAAAAAGTTGACAGCAAATTGCATTTACTACACACATGGAGATGGGACTCTCTTAACCCCATAAAAGTCAGCTCTGTTTATTGCCTCTTCTCGTAAATTTTCTTCTGATATCTCACCGAAACCGCGTGGCATTCAATGCGCTTAGCGAGAAAATGAAAAAGAAAAAAGAGAAAGAGAAAACCCTAAATTCATGCGGCAATAATAGAAATAGTGTCATTAATTTGTTTGCCCTAATAATAACAAGAAAGATAATATATACACCCACACATATTATTCATGTCCCTCTTTCTATCTCTCTTAGTCTCTCTCATATTCATGCAAGTCTACTTGCATCAAGTACAAAGTAGTAATTAAGCTTTGCTGATGCTTTATTTACAGCGATATAATATATATAGCTAGCTTGCAATAACTGAGATGCCTCAGACGTGTTATATAATTTACTCTGCACGCAGGAGACTTTCAACTTTCTATTTTCAAAAGGAAAGTTGTTTCCAAGAATCTCAATTTATTTGTTTTTTCTTGAACTCCCCAACACACAAATGCATATATGGATAATTATTTGTGCGATCTTTTCCGTTCGAAGATATGATTAGGGTTTGTAATGCTGGACAAAGGTTGTTCGTTATATGCGCTGGTAATGTCATGACCCGTGAATGGTCAGAGATAACATTTTTTTTTTCTTCTGATATTTCATAATATAAATACTTATTACTTCGTCACATTGAAGTCGTTCACGGCCTAATTTAATGAATTGATTGAAAAAGAATCATTATTCCATGATGAATGGTGCATGTGGGCCAAATAAATGAGATATAATGAGGCTAGCGCAGTTAATATCAATTTCAATTATCGTTACCCAAATAATCGGAAAAATAGTATGTAGTTTTAAAATTTGGAAGACCATATATAAATAATTTCAATGGAAGGGAATGAATCATTATAGCGATACAAGAACAAGACGTATAGTTTCTCTTTCTGAACCGCCTAACGATATGGTTTCAAAATTATTATTTAATAGAATATTGTTATCAAGATATTTGGAACAGAAAAAATCTCAAGGCGTTTTGCGAAGATCTAATTAAGCTTATTGTTTTAAGGAATTATATGAGTAGAATGTATCATTTGATGTCACTCTTTCGTGATATTGATGAGAGTATGCTTTATTGTAGAAAAATAATTAATGTAGAAATATATTCACCAATCGGAGTTAGGTCAAGTGGACGACTTTACTCAATTTTTGCCCTTTAGTTAATGTCATGACATTAAAGTAGTAGTTTAATGTGTTTCTATTATCATTGTACGTTAACAGCGGATACAATAATCCTACTGGCTTTTCGGTTAGTTCTTTCTTTTTTTGTTTCTAATATTTGTTAATTATAAACAGCAAATATAAAACCTAAATTAATACATATAAGGTAAAAGTAGGCTCCATCGTCACATAGTAGTGAATAGTGAAGCACAACTCATAATTTAATTTCAATGTGATTCTGGGCATTTATGATATATGGTCCAAACAATTTGATTTATATCATGTGCATTGTGGTCTCCCTTTGTTTCAATTCAGTTTGGTATTATATTCGTACCCTAGGAACGCACTTCTCTATTGTTTCAAGAGAAAATAAATGGAGCAGGGTAAATGTCGTAATCTGTTAGCTTGTTAGCAATGTTGTTTTATATATATATATGTATATATAAATTTCCATCTTGAATATACATGCCATGTTATAGAAGTCGTGTTTTTTGGAAAAAAAAATATATATATATATATATATATATATATATATATATATACATGCCATGTAAACGGATCGTTTGGTATGGTAGATTAAACTAAGATGAAAACGTTGGCCCATTACCTCAAATTGAAAAAGGTCCAACACTAAATCCAACTACGCACGCGATTTTCGTTACTTCCTCTGGTTTGCTAGTTAAAACATAAAATAAAATTTGAAAAAAAAATAAATTCAGCACTAGCATGGTTTTTCAAATGGCCGAGCAACTTTTAAAAAATAGGCTGAAACCAAAAGTGATATGCACTAACTAATGGTTGGTGGCAGTGCAGTGATGATGATTGATGATGGCGTAAGTATTTCCAGTCTCACAGAGATTAATCTCCTCTCTTGCTTTGCTTCACTGGGCTTTTTCTGCTAATGTCTATAACAATTCCTTGCATCTATCTACTTCTTGAAATTGGGTCTGTACTTATATCTCCACAGCTTCGAAACTGGACGTCTTCGCAGTTTGTATAGCTTAATTTTTTTCCTCTCCATCGATGTAAAATGAATGATCATCCATTGGGAAGATAAGAACTAGTGGCGGCACGTGTATGTATGTAAAAATGATCGAGGGATGTTCAAATTTGCTTTGATTTGCATGTACTAACTACTTCGGTCTGTAATAAATTAACAATCGGTCCACACCATCTACCTAACCACCGAGTTATACGACAGCAAAATCACTCACTTTCTCAGTTTAGGCAAATCCAACCGCTACTGAGAACTGAATCCCATTAACTCTCGCGCTCGTCCTTCCAAACCCAACCCAACCCTCTATATATATACAATAAGGAGAAAGCCTCCTCCATATCTTCACCAACTCTTCCTTCCTATCAATCAGCAACAACATATATACAGAGACGATTATATAATATGGAGATGAACAAAGCGGTGGCAGCTTCTCTCTTGGTGTCCCTTGTCCTCGTGGCGGCGACAACTCAGCAAGGCGAGGCATTCTCGTGCAGCAACCTCCAGAGCCAGCTGCGGCCATGCGTCCCCTACCTCACCGGCGGCGGCGCCGGGGGACCGTCGCAGGCGTGCTGCAGCGGCGTGAGGAGCATGTCCGGCAGCGTTCGGTCAAGGCAGGACAGGCAGGGTGCTTGCAACTGCATAAAGTCCGCCGCCCAAAGCTACGGCGTCAATTGGGGACTCGCCTCGAGCCTTCCCGGCAGATGCGGCGTCTCCGTTGGATATTCCCTCAGTCCTTCCGTCGACTGCAGCAGGTAATAAAATAAAGCCAAGTCCATTCTTCCTTCCTTCCTTCCCAACAGTTAAATTAATCTGTAATTGAATCAGTTTTCTTTCTTGGTGAATAATATTTTTTGGTGCAGGGTTTCTTGATTTTGGACGACGACGATGAATGAGTGAGATTAAATAAAATAATATCACTTTGTTAGTATTAGCATGTTGGCCGAGTGATTGTAATAAATGGAGTTTGTCCTGTTGTACTTACTTGTACAATGAGAAATAAAAAAAAAAAAGTGATATAAAAATATATTGTTGATTTTACTCAAATTATTGTTAATTTTAGGGGCATTTTCATTTCAGACCCCCTATAACTATCATTTAGGATTCAGACCCTCTTGGCAAAAAATTTAGTTTTAAGTACTCATTTTCTGTCAGTACCACTTCATTGCTCTTACATACCAGTATGTTGAAATTCTGTACCACAATACCATAATCCGGTACCAGTTTATGATCATCTGATACCAGTTTATTTTCTGCAGTACCACTTCATTGCTCTGACATACCATACGAGTATGTTGAAGTTTGTAACACAAAACGATCATTCTATACCAGTTCATATATCTTTCATACAACTTTTTTACACCACACAAAATTGGTCCTTTAACCTAAAAAATTATCAAATAGGGTCTGAATTCGAAATCAAATACTTAGGGTGCGTTTGGTCTGCGGAAATCGACGCGAAAAAGAAAAGAAAAGTGTGGTGGTACGCATCGAATCATTGTACATTACGGTTCACGTGTCGTACAATCACGCATTTTCTTTTCTTTTCCACGTCGAAATCCACGAACCAAACTGAGCCTTAAAGGGGCCTGATTTCGAATTGACCGTTAAATTTACTCAGTTTATTGTACCAATCGTTCCCTTCCCTCTTTTGAGAACGTGAATAATTGCGGGTACTTTTTTAAATTTGAAACATAAATTGTTGGGCTTCGACGTGTTTAAGCCCAATTAGAATGAGCTAAAGGTCCATTCAGTAAATGGGCTTCCTGGAAAAATGATGCGACTGATGATGAGCTGTCCCACCACAACTACTACTGATACAATTGCTCCATCTTCTAAACTAGTTGAATGAGACCTTTTTCTTTATGAATGAAAAAGTATAAGGAACAAATCAGTTGATGAAGAAGCGTCAAGAATAAGTCTAATCAAATTGGATTGGACCATCATACATGTTTCGTGTGTCCCACATGTTTTTTTACTACAAAAATATTCTTAATTAATATTTATATAAAAGCATTAGTTAGAGAGAGTTGCATATCAAGTACACTTGAGCAGCCTTAAACTAACGATGTAAAGTTAAGCAGCACATGGCTACATGAGTTATGCTAGATATATTTCTAATGAAACTAGAGAGGGCCTGTAATAATTTATTCGATGATGGACGATCTTATGTCTCCAAAAGCAGTTACAGCACACCCGAAACCACTTCATTTACCTTTCTTTTCAACATGTATAATAATATTATTGTATTAATAATGCTTACATATCAATAGACCCATCTTTCTTAATAATCACCTGCATTATATGTAAGTAGCTAAGGAGTCTTGATTACATTTAAAGACGTTCAACGTTATCTTTTTATGGTATACTAATGTATCGTAATGTAATGCATGCATATGTGTATTGTGGTGAGGCGAGCTTCAAGCCATTGGACAGATAAACTAGTACACAGTTTGAGCTTCAGGTCTCCGTGCCAAGGACATTATATATTAATCCCTTTTATTATTATCGTTAACACATGTTTATTAGTTAATCTGTAACGTCGTGTTAAGGTATTCGCGATCATGGTGGTTCGAAGAAATATAGAATGCGAAATGTTTGATTTATCACCTCACCTAATCCAAAACCATGGTAACATGCAATTTGATTACTTTCTTG
The DNA here is from genome assembly GCA_027422505.1 of Craterostigma plantagineum. NCBI lineage: Eukaryota > Viridiplantae > Streptophyta > Magnoliopsida > Lamiales > Linderniaceae > Craterostigma > Craterostigma plantagineum. The sequence goes on from JAPQWV010000001.1 coordinate 33,651,241, forward strand.
CATGCATGCATATCAACCGCAATATTCCATTGATTACGAAGTTTTTATCGTTTTCTTTAATATATTCGATTCGCCTACTAAAATTTTTTTATTTATTTCTCAATAGATAGACACTGTTGCAAGGAAATTATTGCCGTGTAATAATTTACATCCTCTTATGAAAGATCTTAATCGATGAATACGAAATCACACCACGTCGTCTTTTTGCAATGAAGGGCTTACAACAGGACAGAGACTATTTATTGAACAAGAGATCGTATGCATATATTTCTCAATATATGTGGTATTCATATCCATATGCAGAAAGATATGATATGGCTCAATCATGAGCTTCGCCAACATATATACATATGTAATAAACAATAATGATATAGCTGAGGCATGCATGCAATGATAATCATGACATTCATGCTTAATTCGTAGTGAAAGATTTTAAACCCTTCTATTGGAGATTATTAGATATATGGATATAATACATAAATATATATAATGAAATACATAGTTAAATCACAAAATCTAACTTGAATGTGCAATAACATCAACATGATCCAAATCACCACAAAGCTTTTGCCAGTTCAATAAGGTTGGTTTCTCTTGGCTTTATTGCTGGCCTTTACTATACACTTGCTAAAGAACACACACTCATTTAGACCCACACAAACACACCTTTCTTCAATTTAAAGAATAGGAATATATATTATACAAAGAAAGAACCCTAATGTCCATCTGTGCTGTGCTTCTTATTTCTTTTTCATTACTCTAAAAATGCCCAACACACTGCAACTATTTTCCTCACCAGACCCATAAAGTTGGTTCTTTTTTGAATCTTTACAAGTATTTAATTCTATTACAGGTCTCTATTTTTCTTGCCCAAATAAAATATTTCCACTGTAAGAATTCCTCAGAGGTACGTACACATACATACATAAAAAAACTAATATGTATTCTTCAGACACACATATCGATGCATCAGGAAATGGAGGTAAAAGGTTCGTACAGATTCCCTATGATGTTTTAACCTTGACGAGAATTTCTTTATGAACAACCATGGTTAAAAGACTAGAGGTAAGGAACAGTACAAAAACTCGAAATTCTTTATATGTAAACCAAGCTTCGCACAAATTCCCACACTCACTCCACCATCTTCGACAAGAACTCTCATACAGGCGCATTATTACCCTTTCCACAGACACACTCACCCATACACTGTGTCTTTCTCACCGTTTAGTTTGACCACTTGGTCTCACTCGCGAGATCTTGTATAATGAGCTCACTTAACTGAGTGCCGTGTCTTTTCCCCAGATCATTCGTTTCTTCAAGCTTCTCCGAATCCACAATGAAATGGAAAAGTAACCCACATCAACAGTGAAACCAAACATTTGAACGCTTCATTTGAGGTGGGTTCTTTCAGAGTGATAAAAGTAGATAGGTTCTTTAATCCGTTTCTATCTATCACTTCCGCTTGAAGAAAAATGGCTGAATCAACTGATCCCAAAGCAATGCCCGAGTCGGAGAAGAAGAAAGAGCAGAGCCTACCATTTTATCAGCTGTTCGCGTTTGCAGATAAATATGACTATGTTCTGATGATATTTGGTAGCCTTGGGGCAATTATTCACGGCTCTTCAATGCCTATTTTCTTCTTGCTTTTCGGCGAAATGGTCAATGGTTTTGGGAAAAATCAGATGGATTTGCACAAGATGACGCATGAAGTTGCAAAGGTTGCGCCTTTTTTTTTTCTTTTCATCTTTTACCTGTTTTTCCCTACTGTGTTATTCAGATCTGACCGTTTAATTTTTGTTTGTTCTGATGCAGTATGCTCTGTATTTCGTGTATCTTGGACTGGTAGTGTGCTTCTCATCATACGCAGGTGGGATTATGTTCCTTTCTTCATCTACCATCATTGTTTGGGATCCATTATTTTTTTTCCTGGGCTCAGCTGCAACTTGAGCTGAAATTTTCTATCTTTACGTAATTTCAAGTTTAGTTACGATAAAGCTTTAATCTTTTTTGGCAAGATAAGCCATTATAACTAGTAAATCGGAAACATTCCTTCAAAATACACAGAGATCGCATGTTGGATGTACTCAGGCGAGAGGCAAGCTGGGACGTTGAGAAAAAAGTACTTGGAAGCTGTATTGAAACAAGACGTTGGATTCTTTGACACAGATGCAAGAACTGGTGATATTGTTTTTAGTGTCTCCACCGATACTCTACTTGTCCAAGATGCCATCAGTGAAAAGGTTCCTTATTTTTTTTTCTTTTCTTGGTTCTTCAGTCAAAAAATTCACTTGCCATACCAGTTAGGTCTGTTGTGCACGTGACAGTATGATCTTGATGCGAGCGAGCGAGCTATTTGATTTGACTTGAGAGTCATTTTCAAAATAATGATTCATCTTTATCCTCTCCCACATACAACAAGCACTGTACTTTACTTACCGTGGTGACAATTACTGTGTTTGTGTAACGGTAACGGCGTGAATGTGATCTTAGTATTTGCATTAAATAAGAGATCTGTGATGATACGCTTTGGCGGTTGTTGAAGGTCATTAATGGCGGTCCCCATGAACTTTAATTCCTCACTGCACTGCATCAGGGAAAACGACTCATGTTATGTTATAAGCTTTTCCCTTCCATGCTGTTCTGCTCTGACCGTCAAACACCCATTATGGGCACGTGAAAACAATGGAGTTTAGAATCGTTTCTTCCTATCCTTGGTAATAAACCTCAAGGGAGTTTACTGTTTTGTTTTTGAACGAATTAGGTTGGTAATTTCATACATTACCTGTCTACATTTCTGGCGGGATTGGTGGTTGGTTTCGTGTCAGCGTGGAGGTTAGCGCTGCTTAGCGTTGCTGTGATTCCCGGCATAGCCTTTGCTGGCGGTTTGTATGCGTATACGCTCACTGGGCTCACCTCGAAAAGTCGCGAATCGTACGCGAATGCTAATATCATCGCCGAGCAGGTTTTGTAACGACGAAAAAAAGATGTCTCTTTTATTTCTTTCTTGGTTGATGATAAATTCGCCTGATAACGCAACGCCTCTTGTGTTTCTTGCAGTCTATTACACAAGTTAGGACAGTTTACTCCTACGTTGGAGAAAGCAAAGCCCTCACAGCATACTCGGACTTGATACAGAATACGTTGAAACTTGGTTATAAAGCTGGGATGGCCAAAGGGCTTGGACTGGGTTGTACTTACGGCATCGCATGTATGTCTTGGGCATTAGTTTTTTGGTACGCCGGCGTTTTTATCAGAAATGGACAAACAGATGGTGGCAAGGCGTTTACGGCAATTTTTTCTGCCATCGTAGGCGGCATGTAAGTTGTTTTTACCTTCCTACCTAATTTACGAACAAAAAAAAGTTCTTTTTTCTTAACATTTTTAAAAATTTTGCAGGAGCTTGGGACAGTCGTTCTCGAACCTGGGGGCGTTCAGTAAAGGCAAGACCGCGGGATACAAATTAATGGAGATAATAAAGCAGAAACCGAAGATAGTCCACGATTTCTCGCAGGACGAAGAATGTCCCGCCGATGTAAATGGGAATATCGAGTTCAAGAACGTCACCTTTTCCTATCCTTCTCGGCCCGACGTCGTGATTTTCCGGGATTTTTCCATTTTCTTTCCGGCGGGCAAAACGGTCGCCGTGGTGGGCGGCAGCGGTTCTGGTAAGAGCACCGTCGTGTCCTTAATCGAAAGGTTCTACGATCCCAATCAAGGTATTATATAAACAAAGGAAATATTGCATTGCCACAAAAATCTCTCATTATGGAAGCCAATGTTTAATACTTACGAAAATATGCTAGGAGAGGTTTTGCTAGACAACGTCGACATTAAGACGCTTCCTCTTCGATGGCTGAGGGATCAGATTGGCCTTGTGAATCAAGAACCTGCGCTTTTCGCCACAACGATACTCGACAACATTCTTTACGGCAAACCCGACGCAACCATGGCCGAGGTCGAAGCTGCTGCCTCGGCTGCTAATGCTCACAGCTTCATCACCTTGCTTCCTAATGGATACAATACTCAGGTTTTTCTCGTCTCTTCTTACTTAGTTCTCGCCATTTCATTACGTATAATCGAAAGACATCTTCTATCTATATTACAACAGGTTGGCGAACGAGGGGTTCAACTCTCGGGCGGGCAGAAGCAGAGAATCGCAATCGCACGAGCCATGCTAAAAGATCCTAAAATACTTCTCCTCGACGAAGCGACTAGCGCATTAGACGCCGGCTCAGAAAGCATCGTCCAAGAAGCCCTAGACCGTCTGATGATCGGAAGGACGACGGTCGTGGTGGCTCATCGCTTGTCCACGATAAGAAACGTAGATTCCATCGCGGTCATACAACAGGGGCAAGTCGTGGAAACTGGGACACACGAGGAACTCATAGCCAAGGCGGGCGCGTACGCGAACCTTATCAGATTCCAAGAAATGGTCGGAAATAGGGATTTATCGACCAACGCCTCGACCCGCCGCACGAGGTCTTCGAGGCTGAGCCACTCCTTGTCGACCAAGTCTCTCAGCCTTCGCTCGGGGAGTTTGAGAAACTTGTCGTATTCTTACAGTACGGGCGCGGACGGTCGTATAGAGATGGTGTCGAACGCTGAGACCGACCGGAGAAATCGAGCGCCGGCGAACTATTTCTGCCGCCTGCTTAAACTGAATGCGCCGGAGTGGCCTTATTCTGTCGCGGGAGCCGTGGGGTCGATCCTCTCGGGCTTCATAGGCCCGACTTTTGCGATCGTGATGAGCAATATGATCGATGTTTTCTATTACAGAAACCCTAATGCGATGGAACGCAAGACTAAGGAGTACGTCTTTGTATACATCGGAGCTGGTCTGTACGCCGTCGTTGCGTATCTAATTCAGCACTACTTCTTTAGTATCATGGGAGAGAATCTCACCACTAGAGTTCGGCGCATGATGCTTGCTGGTAATTTTACGTACTTTTCTTTCTATATCCCATCATTATTAAGTCCTTTCGTGTTCAACATGATAAGTTTTTTTGTTTCTTGGTCAGCGATTTTGAGGAACGAAGTTGGATGGTTCGACGAGGAGGAGAACAACTCGAGCCTTCTCGCGGCGCGTTTGGCTACGGACGCGGCGGATGTTAAATCTGCCATAGCCGAGAGAATATCTGTGATTTTACAGAACATGACTTCTCTTCTCACGTCTTTCATAGTGGCATTCATCATCGAATGGAGGGTTTCGCTGCTCATACTCGCTACTTTCCCCCTCATAGTTCTCGCAAACTTTGCTCAGGTAAAAACGAAAAACACCATCTCTTTCGCCTTGTTCTGAACTGATTCTGTTACTTTTGTCTTTAAACAGCAACTGTCGCTGAAAGGATTCGCGGGAGACACTGCGAAAGCCCACGCCAAGACGAGCATGATCGCCGGAGAAGGCGTGAGCAACATAAGAACGGTGGCGGCGTTCAACGCCCAGGAAAAGATCGTCTCTCTGTTCAGGCACGAACTTCGACTCCCCCAAAAGCGCAGCCTTCGCCGTAGCCAACTCTCGGGCCTCCTCTTCGGCCTCTCCCAGCTCGCCCTCTACGCCTCCGAAGCATTAATCCTATGGTACGGCGCAAACCTCGTCCGAAAGGGCGCATCCACATTCTCAAAAGTCATAAAGGTCTTCGTCGTCCTCGTCGTCACCGCCAACTCCGTCGCCGAGACTGTCAGCCTCGCCCCCGAAATCGTCCGCGGAGGCGAGGCCGTCGGCTCCGTCTTCTCCGTCCTCGACCGACCCACGCGGATCGACCCGGACGATCCGGATTCCGAACCCGTCGGGTCGATCCGCGGTGAGATCGAATTCCGCCACGTGGACTTCGCGTACCCTTCCCGCCCCGACGTGATCGTCTTCAAGGACTTCAACCTGCGCATACGGGCGGGTCAGAGCCAGGCGCTAGTCGGGGCGAGCGGGTCGGGGAAGAGCTCCGTGATCGCGCTGATCGAGCGATTCTACGACCCCTCCGCCGGAAAGGTGATGGTCGACGGAAAGGACCTCCGGCGACTGAACCTGAAGTCCCTTCGCCGGAAAATCGGGCTCGTCCAGCAAGAGCCGGCCCTGTTCGCCGCCACCATATTCGAAAACATTGCCTACGGAAAGGAGGAAGACGGCGGGGCGGCGGCCACGGAGGAGGAGGTGGTGGAGGCGGCTCGGGCGGCCAACGCGGACGGGTTCGTCGGAGGGTTGCCGGAGGGTTATAAGACGCCGGTGGGAGAGAGGGGGGTTCAGCTCTCGGGCGGGCAGAAGCAGAGGATTGCGATAGCGAGGGCTATTCTGAAGAATCCGGCGATTTTGTTGCTTGACGAGGCGACAAGCGCATTGGACGCTGAGTCGGAGTGCGTTTTGCAGGAGGGGCTCGAGCGGCTCATGAGGGGTCGGACGACGGTCCTCGTGGCTCATCGGCTGTCCACGATAAGAGGGGTCGACAGCATAGCCGTGGTTCAGGACGGACGAGTCGTGGAGCAGGGCAGCCACGGTGAGCTCATAAGCAGGCACGAGGGGGCTTATTCGAGGCTGTTGCAGCTCCAACGTCATCATCGGATGTGATAAAAAGAAAAAAAGGAAGTTGATAATATGGCATGACGTCATTCTGAGAAATTATTAACATTTCGTTTTTATTTTCCTTCTTTTTTTAGTAACTTTTGGACGATGATGATGATGGTGATGATGGATGGTGTAGATATGTTGATCTCGAGACTTGTGATTTGTAATGGTGGTGGGCTCTATCTATTTCCTTATTCCGAATATTTTCAGGCTTTGCCTGTCGTACTAATAAATAAAAGTGGTGAGCAAGTCACGAGGGCAAACAACAAAGTAAAGGGTCCTTTTTTTTTTTTTTTTTTTGTAACCGGGTAAAGCCGATGGTAAACCCCGGGGCCGACCCACTACCTGCTAAACAGGTCGACCAGGTCAATCGCACATGTCTGGGCCCATGTGGGCAGGCTTAGGGAAATGTCACAGGGATGAGATTCGAACCCAGGACCTCTCCCAACATGACCCTAAGCACCTCCCCCTCAGCCAGTAGGACTGAGGGCTCATTGGCAGTAAAGGGTCCTTTGCAAATAACAAGGAACTAAAAGTGGAGGAGATGTGCCAGAAAAACTGGGAACAGTGAAATGGAATGAATTTTCTGGAAAAGTAGTAAATAAAAGATGACTTCTTTTTTTCACTCTCTGTAGTGAGGACAATGATTAAACTTTCATGCTGGAGATTGGTCCACTTACCTGATACAATAGTGCCCTTTTTTTTTTCTTTTCTGACAAAGGCTCATTACTTGCTTGCATGTGATGAGTTACAGAGATTAGCGCAAGTGCAACCAATGTTTCTTCGTCATCTTTCTTGATTGCAAGAACCGATATGAGCCCACCAAAAACGATTCCTGATTAGGCATTTCATAACCATTGTCTATGAATCAGCAAAGGTACTTTTTTGGTGGCTTAATGCTTTCACACGAGGGACAATTCATTCACATGGGGGCTGTAATAAAGAGTTTTTATTTGGGACCCAAAGACACCTAATAATAAATAAAATGAAAGGTCCTGAAATTGATGCAGTGCAGCAGGTCTCTGTTGTTGTAAGTGATGATGGGGATGGATGCCTGATATATTTGACTATTATGCATGCATGTCAATAATTCAATTCATTCAACTGGCAAGTTTTTTACCTTCCCCTGTTTTCTCCAGTGAAACAGAGCAAGCAAGCATGCCTTTTTTTTTTTGTAGCGAAAGTGAAACAGTAAATATATGATAGCTGGTAATTGTTCAAAGATAAAGAATCTATAGTGACTGACTTCTTGTACTTGAATTGAACGACTCTTTCTGTCGCTCGCATTGAAACTGGGAATGTTGAGCGAGCTTATTACAATCATCATCAGTCTTACATTACATACTCGAAATGGGCTGGCTCATAAAATCCAGGCAAATTGTATATCAACGAATTGCATAACTAAAAGAAGGCCTACCTTAACATTTTCTGTATGGACCAAAACAATCAGATTTCATTCCAACGAAAGTCTGGAATATATATTAGCTCCCAAAACTCGTCTATATACAGTACAACAAACAACTCACAAGCAAGAATGGCCCTTATCAGCAACAAACTGGACACCTTATGAGCCCATTCTCATTACAATCTGGGCATCTTCGAAAACCATATTCATCATCATCTTCTTCTTCTTCTCCTTCCTCGTCGTGATATATCTTACAACTCCCCGAACAAGTCTCGCATGGCACAAACCTAATGTCACCACATGCATCGCAAACGTCGCCTTTCCCACCATTGTTATCATCGATCGGTTCGCAGTTTTCGAACATCTTTTCGAGCTTCCCTTCTTCGTTCAACCTTCTTATTTCCTCAGCCCCGCCAATACACCTACGCCCCATAAACACTTTGGGCAAGAAGCTTCCGCTGAACCCTTTTCCCAACAGTTCCTTGAGCTCTTCCTTAAACCCCAAATGCATAGAGACATCTCTCTCGTCGATCTTAACCTTAAGCCCTTTTAAGATCACTCTTACATGACAGCAATCTTCGTATGTCCTCCTCACGCCTCTCAGGCTCGTGAAGTAAACTATCACCTTGTCCTTTCCACCATCTTTGCTCATCTCATCAGTCTCATCTTCCAAAGGCTTGAGACTGAGATTGAACGGATTAGTCTGAGGAAGCTCCTCCAGTGCTCTCCTAAAAGATGCAATAACCTCGGAATCAAACTCGGATTCTGCCGAGCTGTCGTTTGAAATCGATCCGTTTGAGTCGCCGTCGGCCGAATCTCCTGCTGACCAAACGGTCTTGTGCGGCGTCGGCGGTGCTTCGGCGTTTTCTTTAACCCTTGGGGTGAGCTGATCTTCGATAGATGAGAGGCTGTTATTGCGAGGAACTTGAAAGGAGAAGCTTCGAATGTGATGGACAGGCCCGAGAGGGCTGACGTCATCAAGGCCCTCCATTAACTCCCAGGCGTTGATCGTCTCGGGCTCGCCGGGCGGCGTTATGGTCGGTGTTTTGAGGGATATTTTTGGGATTTTTGAATCGATCATCTCCGACCAAGTCTTGGCCTCTATCATCTGCATCGCGAATTCGTCTTCTTTAACAGAGTTGTATTCGCCGTTTTCCATGGAGGGCCTAACCCAATCGCTGTCTTCGTCGTCGTCATCGAATATATGGGTTTTGAAGGATGATGATGGGTCGAGCCTTAAAGAACCCAGTGTGGATGAAGTTAGTGCAACGACATGGAAGCTGCTGTTTTCCTCTGTCTTGTAAGGTTGGCGGTGGTGTAAATCTGTGGAATAGCTTCGCCTCATTGGAGAACTGCTGTAAGGCGCCTGACAGTTCCGACAAACCTTTTCTTTCGAGGAAGCACAACCCATTGAATGGAAGTTCTCAAAGAGAAAGAAATGCAATAAAAGCTCACAACTTTATGATGCAAAGTAAAGTGTTCAGCTGAGGAGGAACGTTCTTACATGACTGAGCTGGCTGGGTAATGGATTTGTTACAGATCCCAAGATTTTCTCAATACAAGATTGATGTAGAAACTAATAAAATAGTGCAACTAACAAACGCACACCGACGACGATGAATTAATTCATGGAGAGCTACAAAAGAAAAAAATCATAAAGCATAAATCCCAGGATGAAAAACTGAAGCCTCTTCTGTATCAAGAAGACAGAGGAAAGGGAAGAAAGAACCCTCGATCAATTATTCAGATTCGTGCTCAATCTCCTTTTCCTCCCTTTCTCTGAGTTAATGTGAGATAAATACAACAGTAAAGAAATCAGAATGATCATTTGTGGAAAAAGGTATGTTTTAAGCTTTTTAAAAGGGTCTGCAAATATCTGAAATTATTACCATTTATCAGTAAGATGATGCAAAGAGATGACGAAAAAGTAAGTGTGAACGAGCAAGTATAAGGAATAAATCGTGGAATCCGCGTATTATTGCTTGACTGGCTCAAAACTATGCAGAATGAACGCAGTAGTGGACACGCACAAACGCTACGGATCAAAATTTTGAATTTTAATCATATAAAAGTCGATTTGAGATGGGGATATGCCAAGAAATATATTTAAGGACACAAAGTATGAAAAAAGAACCTTCTTTGGTGCAAGAAATGGGTTTTTTTCTAATATTATCTTCCATTGAAATGAACGGAGATATACGTTACTACAAAGTCCAAACACTTACAATCTATATATAAAATGAATAAACAAAAAATTGTATTTAAGCGTCATTGTTGTGTTGGCCACTCAGTGACAAATGCAGGCCCACTAGGAGGATTAGTTCCTTGCAAATTAATTAGAAATGTTGACCTTGCTCTTAATGAGTTTGGTGAGAAGTAGCAGAGAGATCAAAACATATATATATATATATATAGAGAGAGATTTTATGGTGCTAACCTTAGGTGAGCACCTTATATGAGCACGGTGGCATTGCCACATAAGTAACCTTCCTAAAATATTTAATTTATCTAAATCATAATAAACGATATTTTAATTAGCATTAGGGATTAGGGTTAATTATGGAAATTGAGTTATCACAACACACGTCTTCTTCTCCCTCTTTGATCGAAAATTCAATTAGCAAATCACAGTAGTCTTCCTCCTCTTTGATCAGAGCTATCATCCGTTCCAGCCTTCTCTCCAGCGACCTTCGTCATCCTTGTCGGAAACCGCCGTTGATTTCGCCGGAGACCACCGCCCTCTTCGCCGGCCATCGAAGGCCTCTTTGACGGGATCCCTTATACAATCGCTGCCGATCGCTGTAGCCATCGCCGGCGGCCACCGCCCTCTTCGCCGACGAACGCAGCCCTCTTCGTCGACAAACGCCGCCCTCTTCGACGACGTCCCTCAACAATCGCTGCCAATTGCCGCTTAATACGCGTCTGTCATCGTCCATACAGCCCGAGTCGCCATCCTCCTCGCCACCGCTCGCCGGCGTCTTCCGCCGCCGCCGTCGACGGCGGCGGCGGACGACGCCGGCGAGCGGTGGCGAGGAGGATGGCGACTCGGGCTGTTGCTGTGAGTAGATGGACGATCAGAGACTGAGTTTCAATCTCGATGAAGGCAATCAGAGACAGCCGTCCCTGATCAGACCCACAGCGACGGCGGCAGACGGTGGATGACGGCGGTGGCGGCGGCGGACGATGCCGGCGAGCGGTGGCGAGGAGGATGGCGACGCGGGCTGCTGAAGTAGATGGACGATGTCAGACTGAGTTTCAATCTCACTGAAGGCAATCAGAGATAGCCGTCCCTGATCAGACCCACAGCGACGGCGGCGGACGGTGGCTGACGGCGGCGGTGGACAACGCCGGCGAGCGGTGGCGGGGAGGATGGCGACGCGGGCTGTATGGACGATGACAGACGCGTATTGAATTGGAATTGTTTTCTCAATTTAATCCTAATTGTAATTGGCACTTAATTTTATTATTATTTTCCACATTGACGTTTAATTTTGGGGAAGGGTGATGTGGCAATGCCACCTATTGGTGCTCATATATGGTGCTCACCCATAAAATCTCTCTATATATATATATATATGTATGAATATGTGGGTATATCATAGGACAGAGCCAAAGGAAAAGCTATGAAAATCTCAGCTTGTGAATGTTGACCCGACGCAGTCAACAGATTTGTTCAAAAGTTAATCAATCATGTTCAAAACATAAGGGAAAAAAATATATTATGTATGACATTGACATACAAGTAAAGTAAATAATATTGCACGGTGAAATGATGGTTTACCGTAATATACTAATGCTCGTTACGTAAAAATTAATTTGTTATGAATGAATAAATTAATAAACAAAAGACCTTATCGAACACGAAGTTAGTGATAGGAATGAATTGTATGGATGATAACAAACTTATCATCCTTGGATCTGTTATCTTATCAGCATGGGGATTGTTGCCTATCTATCTATATAAATACATCCATGTGATTTCACCTTCCTCTACGCCTTAACATGATTATTGAATCGGATAAAATTTATGATTTTTTTAATTATAGAGTAATAAGCTAAAATATTAACATTTTAATGTTGAGCGACAGTAATTTGATCTTTGTACCTCAATAAAAAAAAAAAAATAGAAAGGTTACACATATGGATGGGCTTTAGTTAGCATAAAAGGCCACGCAGATCATTGGGCGTCATTTAATGTTTCCCATCATACTTTCTTTTAAGGGCCTTAGTCAATTATATTATAGCAGTGGGCTTAATTTTGTCTGTAGGCCCATATACAGTTGAACCTAGCTTTATTATGATTAAGAATTAAGATCATGATAATGATATATATAAACATTGCATTATCACTGTATTTTATATTAGATGTTTCTATGACCGCCACAACTATTCCTTAGGAAAATTATTATTTATGGGAAAAGTAACATGGGCATAGGGAAGCATGTGAGGGCAGAAGACACACAAGTCTTTATTTATGATTTTATTGCATTATTATGGACTTGAGTTTAGAGATTTTATTACGTTTAGATTCCCAATGCCAACATAAAACATTCCAGTCCAGCTAATGAAGGTTGTCCCATGTGCACCATTTCAGCCTTAAAGCACTCCAACTAAAACAAAATACCAAAGTTGCCATGCTATTATAACCAATGTTGCAAAACTCGCTAGGCGCTAGTCGGGCGCCCGAGGGGGGCCTAGCGCCTAGGCGGACTAGGCGGGGCCTAGGCGGATTCTAGGCGGAAATTAGTCGGTTTATATGTCTTTTTTTTCAGTGCAAAAAATACTCTAACATACTTGATCCCCACTACATTTTGTAAGGATTCCACATCATTTCCCACAAAACAAGATCAACATTACCGTGAAATATTCCAAGCATTCCCACAACATCTCGAAACAAGACCAACAAAAGTAACATCGAAATACAGTTTAGTTTGAAAATTTAGCATCCGAAACAAAAGAAAAGAGACCCACTGGACCAACAAACATTAATTGAAAACAAAACAAGTTGGTCCATCATAGAAAAAAGACATCAACATATTGCATCCTCGTGAAATGCCTCCAAGTTATCCTCGTTTACCTCATCCTCAGATTCGAAATCATCATCATACAATTCTCTTATCGGTCGATATTGTGCATGTCTGACCTTATCCGCCTCTTCCTCCTCTTCCTCAATCACATCATCGTCAATAACTTCAATTCCATCAACAATCCATTCTTGTGCGGTAGTAGCATCATATGAACATAAAACATCTACATCGCTTCTATCTTTTTCTCTTTTTTGTCTACTCAATAATCTTGCATTAAATTGGATAAATACAAGATTATTGAGTAGAGTTGCACTAAGCCTATTCCTTTTCTTTGTATGAACCTAAGAAACAAGTTAACAAACTAAATAATATAACATCATTCGTGACAAATATCTTTCTCAAAAAAGAACAATAATAAAAATAATATAACATCATTCGTGACAAATACACTAACCCCTTCAAAGGCGCTCCAATTTCTTTCGCAACCGGATGAACTAGTAGTCAATGAGAGGATTCTCATGGCCAAACTTCGAAGATTTGGAGTTATCGAACCAAAAGTTGACCACCAAGTCACTACATAAACAAAATAAAATAATCACTACAATTAGTTGTAGGAATATAATGTAAAAGAATATACCTGGATCAAAGCTATCGTCCTTCGAGAGGTATCTAGACGCTACATTTGACCTTCCAAAAATTGAGCTTTTCTCTTTGTAGATAGGAAGCTCATCCAACAAGATCGTATTTTGCATTTCGTTTGAGAATTGATGGAACATTGGATGGTTGAGAAATACTTTGAGAAGCTGCGCTTGAGGATGTCATCTTGAAGTCTGAAATCAAATCAAAAACGCGTGTTGTTATCTTGCATAATCCATAAACATCGAAGAAGACAATTACAACTTGGAGCTCAAAACTAGACCAATCGAAAGCATACCTATTTTTATTTCACACCTATTTCATACAAATTACAACAAATCTATTTTATACAATTCATCACAAACACAGCAATTAATCATGATTACAAAACAAATCTGAACAATTATCAGTGCACGATTTGCAGCTCTTAAATAAATTAATAAAATAAAAATATATACCAGACGGGCTGAGGTGGGCTGAGAAGCCGTGGCAATGAGGGAGCTGCGACTGGCAGAGGTGGCTTGAGGCTGGACTGAGCTGCGACGGGCTGTGGCTGGGCTGACCGGAGGCGTGGCCGCTTGAGGCTGAGGTGTGCGTGTGGCCGCGTGAAGAGAGGAGCTTCGACGGGCAGTGGCTTGAGGCTGGACTAAGGCTGCGATGGGTTGTGGCTGGGCTGAGGGCTGAGGCGTTACCGCGATGAGGGGAGGCTGCGACGAAGATCTGATTTTTTCTGTGTTGGCTTGTTGGGTAATGGGTAGTGACGATTGAAGGGTTAGATTTTGGGATTTTCTTTTTATTTTTAATATAAACAACTTTTTAATAATATTTTAATATAACGAGTAATCGCTAATTACTCGTGATACTCGGCGATTACTCGGCTTGGGCGTCGAGTAGTCGGTTCAACCGCCTATATGGCCCGAATAGGCAGAAATCGCCTCGGCAACGGGCGCCTAGCGCCTAGGCGGCGAGTACTCGGCCGCCCAGCCCGAGTTTTGCAACAATGATTATAACTAAACTTTTCTTACAAATAAAATCAAGAAACGCGCATTTTCTTTTTATTGTTTTCCCTTTATTACTTCCCCATTTTCAGTCCACTTGAAAGCCAATACGTGCTTGTAAGAAATACCATGCATGGAGACACTACTCTCATTTACATTTGATTTAATTAATCAAAATCATCCAATAATTACTAGTAATTCGCAAGAAAGAAGCAAAATGGATAGCGAGTAGAGAGAGACGTTTATGGTTACTATTCAGTGAAGTTCAATTTCAATTCCATGTTTGGGTGCGTTAGGCTTCACCCAACTTCCATAGGTTTGCTTTATTCAAGGAATGAATGCATCTTATACTTATTCTCCTTCAATTTAATTTACTATAGGTATTTTTTTTTCCCACTTCTATCCATCTTTGCGCCATATATATAATATGCGTGGAAGAGCCTCGTTTAATGGTTGACTATTTAATCTCTTACTATATAATATTCTCTCGTGGAACGTACTTTTTTTTCGTAGAAATTATTTGATGAAGCTTCGTCGCATGTGGGATTGAAAAGGTTCCAAATTCATAATATAAAATTATAAATGGACAATGATCAAGATTGCAATAGATGCTGCGGAAATGTGCGTTGAAGACGGAATAGCTTAGTTACCTAGCTAGGTAAAAATATAGAGCTTCCCGTATTTACCTGTTCAAGTGATACAAACGGAAATAGATATTTCTTCCAACATGTAAAAGTTGTATATGCAATAAATAAAGGAGTAAGAAAGAGCGTACGTTGTTTCACATTAAGCACGTAAATAAACAATTTGAGCTATAAATATTTATAAAATATAGTTTTGCTTAATTATAAGCAACACCTCTCTATCTTCTCTGAAGAAGAAGAAGAACTATAGCTGGCTTCCAAGATTTGCCAACCCATGTTTCCTCTCCACTCCATATAGTCGATCGACTCATAAACGTTAAAAGTTAATATAAAAGAAACACACACACACAGCAGCAGCATATTGCTATCTGCATGCTTTGAAGTTCGAGCCCTAACGAATTTTTATAGCATCTAAATAAATAATAATAATAATAATTCGAGAAAAATGGCCTTTGTCCCCGAATTCATGCTTCTCAACAACGATGATCATCATCAAGACTACTTCCAAGGTTATCACACGTCGTCGTCATCACATCGCTTGTCTTCATATTCATATTAACCTCACTGATAATATAACTGCATTAAAAATATTACAGGTGTGGAGTTGTTGATGAGAAGATCCATGCCGCCGTCTTCATTCTCAGGAATGGTGGAGCAGAAGGCCGAAGAGGATGACGTCACGTCGGACGATGGGTCGCAGATAATGCTCGGAGAGAAGAAAAGGAGGTTGAACATCGAGCAGGTGAGGGCTTTGGAGAAGAGCTTCGAACTGGGAAATAAATTAGAGCCCGAAAGAAAGATGCAGCTCGCTAGGGCTTTGGGGCTTCAGCCCAGACAAGTTTCCATTTGGTTTCAGAATCGAAGGGCTCGATGGAAAACCAAGCAGCTTGAGAGGGACTACGATGTCTTGAAGAGACAGTTTGAGGCTGTTAAGGCTAATAATGATTCCCTCAAATCCCAGAACAGGAATCTTCAGGCACAGGTGTGTGTGTGTGTGTGTAGTAATATTTGTTCAGTATTACTTATTGTTGTCGATTGTTTTTCTAATTCTTTATCCAATAGTTAATGGCTCTGAAGAATAAAGATTCTTCGACTGGTGGTGGGATCGTTGGATCGTTTAACCTCAACAAAGAGAATAACGAAGGCTATTGGAGCCATAATAATAATGGAGGAAGTGATGATCATCGACAGAATAATAGTTGTGAAGGCGCAGTAAACCTTGTTGAGACAGCATCCATTGAAGACAGCACTTTACTGCTGCTATATCCTACTCATGATCAAAGCAACGACCATATTGGTCAAGATGTTCTCTTTCCTAATACGAGAATCAACGGTCAACAACTACTACTACTCCAAACCCCATCAGCAGTTCAAGATCAAGGACAAGAGCATATGTGTAATAAGAACAAGGCCGTCGATCATCACACCTCGGCTTCGAGCGAGGGGTTCTGCAACGTTTACGGCGGTATTGAAGGGAATCCCGAGTATTGGCCGTGGACCGAGCAGCAAAATTTTAACTTATTTCCCGATGGAAAGGTAAACTGAAGGCGAATTGTTGAAATGAAAGCAAGTATACATGTGAATGTGATCGCGAAGGGCAAACGCGTACTTATTCTTTGGTTTTCCTTTTAGTTTATTTCATGATGGGGAAAAAGCCATCCATATCTTTGGATCTTGTTTTAAGGCACATTCTTGTGGGACTTCATCGTTAAAGATGATTCAATCTGTGATTGTTTTGTTACTGTAATTCACATTGATCCCTTATATTTTATATATGCATCATTCATTTACTGACGACGAAATTGGGCTCGTATGTACAAACTATAAGCTGGCACTGAGATGGGCAGCCTTCTTATACTCTGTGGCTGGCTGGGGCCATAATCTAAATGGAAAAACAAGATTCTCTGACATCTTCAATCAACTTTCATTTGTCTTGTGGCTTTATTACTAAAACTTGGTCTGAATTGCACGAAATAGAATCAATTTACACGAAACCATTCCACACCACATACGATTTGTTACCTTTCGACGATAAACTCTTGTATTGCAATCCCAGTGTGCCGAGAACCGCTCTGTAGTCTCAGCAGAACTTCGTCGCCTATGTTCAGCGAAGTTACGGGAATTGCTTTAATATGTTGATCTCCTGCTGTTGCAGATGAATGAGAACCTCATTGTGAAAAAAAAAAAGAAGAAAAGACGACGGTGCCTTATTCGAAGATAACGTTTCACCTTCAGATGGAGAGATTAGAGCAACCGTTTCAGCATTTTGCAAGAGGATGATGTAAGAAGTATGTTGATCCTCATCTCTCTGTATGCACATACGAAGCTTCGTATTGCTTGAGATTATATAATCGTACGTGGAAAATCAACCATAGAAGAGAGCAGCAACAAATGAACCTTTGCCTCGACAAGGACCAATGGTCTTGTCTCGATCTTGACACGTCCTATAATGGCAGTCCGCTGCTTCCCTTGTTGGTCAACGATGACAACCTCTTTTCCTGCCTTCAGTTCGGAGAGGTAGCTCGTTTTCCCGCCAGGAACAGAAGTGTAACCATGCACAGGGCCCTATATGTCCAACAAGTCCATAGCTATCATTGCACAATATACAGCCAAACTCGACTTGTGTTTAAACTAAGAACTGACCGCATTGACACGGAAAGGTCTGCTTGAAATGTAATTCGACTCGAGGCACTCAGAATGGACGAGAAAGAGACCTCGAGCAAAGGATCCAACCTACGGTATAAAAAAAGAAGATATTTGAAGAAGGTGTAAAATTCGTAAATGACGAAAAAGGTGAATTAAACGGATACCAGGAGGCCTTCGCCGGGCCTCATGATGCTGCAGAGGTCGACGCAGACACGGTCACCCATTCCAACCATTTGAACATTGGTTATTCTAGCTTTTGTCAGTTCCAAAACACTTCCCTCAGCGTTTCTTTTGTCAAGATAATCCTAAGAATCGTATGACATGGGAGTGTATGTGTGTGTGTCAGTGTCATAAACGTCGGGCTTAGATGGAACTTTGAAGGACCAAAATATTACCTTCAGCTCAAAAACAGCTTCCACATCATCAGTTTTTAGAACTATCCCACCCAAACCATGTTCCAAGGCCTACTACAGTGTGAAATATGTATATGGGATGAACACGGATTGGAAAACCCAAGGTGTTCATATGTGTGTTTGACGAGAGAAAGCACCTCGAGGAAAATATGAGCTTCAGATGATGTCCTTGATACAGCAAAGACAGTTTTCTGAGTACCATGGATTGCTGCAACAACGTTTTCTGCGGGTATCACCTGTAATAAATTGGTACAAGCCACTACGTATATCAGGAGATACTAAATAAGCCGATAGACGAAATCCTTCCTTGGAAATATTATAAGTAGTCATTTCGTCGAACAACTTAAGGAATGGAGTAACCTAAATCACCTGCCAATCCAAGAGATCAACGACAATATTTTCTGCTTCTTCCTCGGACAGATGTAACTTGTTCAATTCGTCCGGTGAAGAAATCTCATATAAAGCGGCAATTTTTGTGCAATCACCATCGAACATCCCTCTTTCTTCAATAAAGAGGGGGGACAACATTGCAATAGCTGAAACATAGTACGACAAAGTTTTCGATTTTTAAGTCCTCTCTTTTTTTTGCGAAAAAGGAAAAAGAAAAAAAAAAAAACAGCAGCTCACATGACCACTCAACGGCGAGCTGACGAAGGTCAGAGGGGAAGACGAAAGTGTTCCAACCCCTCTCGACGGCGGCTGTCATGACGTCCTTCTTTTCCGTCCATAGCCACACTTGCTTCTTCTGCAGGGAATTTGAAGTACCACACATCGTCGGCCGCACAATCGCTTTAATCTTGTAACTAGTTAATTTTCCTAGTCAAAGAGAAACAAATGCGATGAATGATTTCTAGAATTGGATTGTGGATTAATGAGCAACGTAGAAAAGCAAACCTGTGATGGGGAGTCTTAGCACAGAAGCTGATATTGCAGCCATTTCAGGGCGATGTTTATGTTTCAAGATTTCACCTTTAAAGGCGCGGTTAGCAATGGAGTAAGCATAAGTAAAGTTGGTGCGTGTGCCCTCACTTTTGCTCAATTCGCTAATTTTGTGTGCAAAAACAAATGCTGGTATGCAATACGATGTTCAGGACTAAGAAGATTGTGTAAATCTTCCAAATCTTTTGGACTAGTACATTCAACGCGGCGTCTTTTTCATTATTTTCCAAATTTCTTCGAGCCTAACAATTTTTCATGAGATCATCTAAGACAAGGACCATGAGTACACACAAGGACCATAATCTCAGGCGAGGGGAGGAGGGCAAAGCTAGTCTGCTGTCCAGCTCTGCTCAACAATCTCACGAACTTTCCTGTTATACTCCCGCTTGTTCTCACTGAACATCCGTGCCGCTTCAGAGTTTGCAGGGGAATTTGGATTTGGGTCACAGAGCAGTGACTGAAATCAAAGAAAAGAACAACCTTCAATATCTTTCATTCGGTAGTTGAATGACCATGACCAAAACAATAGCAGTTGAGTTTTGTGGCTTTTGATATTCAGTTATGTTCTCTAAAGCTACACCCTGATAACTAAAATAATAGATATACATAGCAATGCAAGCCAACGGTACCTGAATCGATGTAAGTATCGCAGCCACATCATATATGGGACTCCACTGATTTTGCAAAATATCCAAGCAAATACTTCCATCTGCATATACTGACAACGGGAAATAGGAAAAGGAGAACATATTATTACCTATCAAAACTGAATAAAATATGTCGCGGAGAGGTATGTTAGTCTGGAGGAGAACATAAAAATGACTATCTTGGTGAAAAGGAGAATGAAATGGCACATGCAAAAGTATGTTGCCGAAGAAAAAGGAGAATTATCAATTTGCAAAGGGGAAGAAAGAGTTAACTTACTGTTTGGATGGAACATTCGAGAGATAAATCGCACTGTTGGGGGTTTGTTTGGATAGTCCTCTGTGAATTGAAGTGTCAACTTAAACGTACCTGGCAGCAAGAAACTTATTCCACCAACGATACACAATGATATATGACATGCAAGCAAAGTAATTTCATATACCTCCCATGATCATATAATACTTAACATACTTAAAACGCACAAATGCAAAAACAACATCCCAAATATTTCAGTAAACCGAACACTCAAAGGATGAAGGTAGTTTATAAAATTCAAGACGAATGAGCCACATCATCAACTAAGAAGTCATATAAGCAAATATGAAGAAAGAACAAACACAAGTCGAGAGCAAGCAAGAAATGAACACGGAATCGTTAATTGAAGGTAAAACTCAGATTCAGATGTACATAAACAACGATCCTCACCTCCATCCCAGGGCGTGTCATCGGGACTGCAATTAAAGAGAGAGATAGGAAGAAAGGGAAGAGAGAAAAAAAAAGAAAATATTAGCAAAACAACATAGGATCAAATCAATATCAGATACCAGAGCAACAAAAAGAAATAAAATTACCCAAAAATAACAGCATTCCACAGCATAATGTTGTTATCGTAAGGTGCTCCGCTGATTCCAGCAGGTGGATCCTGCTGCAACCTCTTGAAATCTCTCATCAATCTCTTCCTTGCCGGTGTGGACATATCTTCACCGCCTACTAGAATCACTTATGTTCCAAATTGACCTTTCAGATGTCAACATCATAGATTTAGGAAATTAAAGCAAAACCCATCACCGCAAAATACGAAACGCATAACCTCCTTACGAAATCGATCGTCAAAGAATACATAAACATAAAACTAACGATAACGCTGCAAAATACCAATTAGAAACCTAACTATGACCATATATTTGCCTTGCCGGTAAAACAACCAATACAATGATAAACCGACGAAATATAAGCCGAGGTGAGAGGACATGAATCAACAAGTCATACGCAATTACAACAGGTCTCAGCTCGTCCGTAGATTAGCAACATACCTGAAAAGCTGAGAGCTGAAAACGTCAAATTTCTGTTTTCTTTCCCCAATTAGTTATTTATTTGGTGGGAAATCTCTTTATATTCTTCATTGATCGGCGCTGTGTTGTTATATTATTTAACGTAATATTATTAATTAATTAGTAGACATAGCGTAATATGTAAGCGTTGTTGTGTTGACTCTCCTGTCTGTCATGCATACCAAATAAAAAGATCATTTTGCGTGGGAATACGTCCGGTGATTGGAAAAAAGTAAATCCATCGATTCCTATTTTATTACATATGTTCATTTCAAGTTTAACAAATAAATTTAGATTAGATGTGCACGTCTCTATAAAATTTCGGCAAAACTATTTTCTTGTCTCTATAATTTTCTTCTTATAGGTCGTACATACATGCATGTAATGTATGTGGAGATTATTAGTGCATATTGGCAATATAGTATCAATGGATGACTTGTGGATGACTTATGATTAATAAGGCGAATCCCATAAATTATGGAGTGATAAGGGGGATTAGGTCAATCCACTAATTATGGAGAAATAAGGCGTCAGAAGATTTAGTCAAAGGTTATGGATGGTATCAAGTGTCCCAAATTGTAATATATTCTCTTACATATGGTAGTCCGATCAATAAAGGAAAAGATATATCTCTATTTAGTGCTCATTATAATGATTGATTGTGATTGATTATGCTACGATGTACTCTATATATGTGTTCATCACTTGTGATAGTTATAATCTATCAGTCAATTCAATATTCATTAATCTATCAGTCAATAAAATATTCATTAATTTTTTTGATCAACTTCAGTTTTTCTCTCTGATGCAAAACATGTCACTCGAGAAGATTACCATTTATGTATATGGTAGTATTAGCGAAATTGGTCAATAAGAAGTGATCACAAGAACCCAAATATTGATCCCAGCACTCTTATAATATATAACAATGCTAAAGAGAGTGCAGCAACCCATACCTGGTGCGTTGTTATTATTGGATTTTCACCACAATGCACTGCACATATAGATAACATTGCTCAAATATTTAAGAAAAATATAAAGTAGAGAGGACGCACGCTCCTCTTTTTATTTCCTGCTGCTCAGTTTATTCTCTCCAAGTCCACCACCTCCATTGTTGTTATTAGCAGCTGCTGCCATTGAAGAAATCGCAGCTTCTACAACTGTTCGAAAACTCGAATCAGAGGCTAAGACCTTTGACAGTGTCTCCGCGATAACCTGCTGTTGAGATGGATGGTGTTGATCATTGAGGTGGTTCTCCAAGGACGACGACCAAACTAATGAGTTCGAACCGAAGCTTAGGTTGTTTGTTGTTGTCGGAATCTTAAAAATGGTTGGTGGTGCAGAGATTGACGGATATAGGTTATTACATGTGGTAGTAGGATTATTATTATTATCCTTGGTCAGGTCTAGTGTGATGGTGGGACATGGAGATAATGAGGCTGAAGATGAAGAATAATTATTCGTATATATTGGTTGTTGAACGTGGCGGAGGTGTGGTGGTGGTGGTGGTGCGGTGGAGGATGAGGAGGAGGAGCCGGCGAGGAGCATGGTGGCGGCGGCAGCGGTGGTGGAGGCCATGGCGGTTGCGTAGGCTGGTAATGGGTGGTCGTGTGTGCCCTCGTAACTTGTGATTAGGATTGACATGTCATCTACGCATCTTTGAACCTATGCCCATATAAAATTGTAGAGTAAATATTTATTATTATTATTATGTCTAGAGTAAATATTTATTATTATTATTATGTCTAAATATAATTTTAGGTCACTAAGTTCACATGTTTTCGTTTTTTGGGTCACTATGTTTGATAATTGCAAAAATAGGTCACTAACTATGTATGTTAAAACAAATTCGGGTCACCCTCTCATTTTTGGATCAGTGTTTCCAATTTTGGGTCACTAAGTATACGTGTTTTAAGTTTTCGGGTCGCTATATTAAATCCATTTTCGCATTCATAAAAACATAGTGACCCAAAATCGAAAACATGTATACTTAGTGACCAAAAAATGAGAGGGTGACCCATTTGTTTTGATATATATATTTAGTGATCGACTTTTGCAATTATTAAACATAGTGACCAAAAAACGAAAACACCTAAAATAATAATTTGGCCTTATTATTATTATCTTGGAAACTGGACTAAGGAGATTAATATTTGTTCATAAATGAAAATGGTCATTAATATACTTATTGAAAAAGTCAGTATAGTTTTTACCTGCTTTCTCACTGGGCATGAAGAAGACATTGTGCAGCGATAATAAGCTCTCGGACATGGATTTCCCTTGGAAACCTTCTGTCCGTATTTTCTCCATTGGCATCCATCATTCATCTGTGTAAAATTAAGATAGCACATAAAATCTCTTCCTTCTCACGTATGAAAATGGAAAAAAGATAAATTATTAATAGTAATTCAAGATTAATAATAACTCACTGTTGGGGTGCCGCATCTTGCTCTTACACAAACCCTAGCTCTCTTCACACCATTATTATTACCCTGAGACAAATAATCTTCATCGTCTTCGCTTCTTTGAGTCTTCAACGTTGATGCACCTTCTCCCTCTTCTTTCTTCTTGCAACTGACCATCTTTTCCGCATTAATCATTCCACGATCTTCATTGGTGGGCATCTGGACTTTGAGATTATTACAATCAAGACTTAATTTAAGCTGCTCATTCTCAAGGTTATTTTCGGAAATCGAAACCTTGCTTGATGAGCCAGTGCTAGTATTTCCAATACCAAAATAACTTATATCATCTGAATTCTTTGGAATATTATTATGTTTGAAAACACTGATTGCTCCAAGTCGAAGCGATACGAGCTCGTCGTGTTCTTGATGATCTTCTTTCGGGCAAAGCTCTTTGATCTTTTCTACATAATCGATCTGGCTAATTTTCTCTTCATCAGATTCTTGACGATGGAGGAGAACATTATCATCCACGAAACGTGTCTGAAGATCTTTGTAGTCTTTCTCGATCTTTTGGAGAAGGGTTTTTAACCTCAAATTCTCTTCTTTCAAACCCGTCATTTCTGACTTCATGGATTTAATAGTAGCATCTTCCTGCCACAAGAAAGACACGACGACCACAAAATAAAAATCATTTAAAAATAAACTATATATAAACTGCAGATTCAATATATAATCAAGGCGCAAATTACCTTATTCATCGTATTTTCATTATCTTCATTTCTTCTTTCTGCTGTCTCCTCCATGTATTGTAAAGTCGTCTCCTACTTACCTTGTACGTTCTTTAGCAGGTGTCGCTAGATTTGCTTCACTTCTTGTACAAGGTTGGTCTCAATAAGGAAAATATAATATTTATAATTAGTATCTCTGAGACTGAGTCTGAACCTCCTCAGTCCACATTATAGCTTTAAATTGAAAATTGATATATAATCACAGACAGGAGACTACAAAATGTCAACTGCCCGCCTAGCATGCAGCTCGTCAGGTTTTAATATAAACACATGGAATTGAAACCGTTGAAATATATATGAGATTAAAGTATGCAAATACAGGCTAGAAAAATATTAGTGACAGATGGATCTTTGTAGACTTTAGTGGGGGTGGAGAACGGATATTACGGTGGTCTAATTTACTTTATTAAGTGATATTACATAGGGATTAAGTTTCCAAAATTTTAATTTCCACTATTTCCATTTATCATATTAAACTTATAGTAACATTTAGAGAGCTTCCTCGAAGGGATTCATATAGAAAAACTTGACGTTTTTTTTTATTGGGATCTAAACCCCCTAATACTTGGTTTATCTTCGTCAACGATTCTCTCGAGTGGAAACTAAAGAAATGAATAAGTGAGTATCTCTTCGACGAGTGCTGCATTTATAATTATTGGTGGTTGATCGAATACTTTAGCAAGAAAATTTATATTCAACGTCTGCTAATATTACGATCGAACCCTAAATCTGAGATAGAGTTGAATATAAGTGGTCCAGGGGGTTATTAATTAACAGCAAGGTTTGACATGAAGACTTTGTGGCCAAGTTGAGAATAATCTATTTTGATTTTTTTTGTCCTTACTCATCCGTCACGATATTGATTATATTGAATACTCAGATTTTCGTATATTCATGTAAGCAACAATTGTTAATAGCTGGAACTGTAAGTAAAATATTTGTTCGGTGCAACGAAATATTGATGACCATTTAAGACTATTGACTAGTATTGTATCATATTATTAACGTGGTGATGCCATCCATTTTAGATCTTTCAACTTAGTGATATCATTTCCTTTTTTTTTTTTAATTTGTTTGTATTCCACAATTAACTTCTACATAATGACGAAGATGAACCAACTCCTTAAATAATTTAATATATGAACTCGACTCGGTAAGTAGAAATAGCATAAAAAATGTGTAAATAAAACTGGCTGACTATTTTGAATCGTGAAGAACACCGTTTGCTTATTATTTTTTTTTCCTAGTTCAGACTTGTGTTATTTGACCTTTGACTAGAAGATCAAGAGTTGGTGATGCATGTCCAACTCCCTGTCCCTGTTTGTAATAAATACGTTAAAACTTCATAAATAAGTTATCTAATTTATTTGGGGATAAATTTACCGAAATCATTATTACATAAAATTAAGAATTGGTGAATCGTGGCCATTTTTTCCTCGCTTTTTAGGTAACAAATGGCGCATACATATAAGTTGCAAATAATATACTCCCTCCAATTTTTAATAGAGGTTGTTTAAGGTAATTGCACATATATTAATAAGTATAAGTAAAATCTCTACTATAAACTTATTTAATTATTCTATTCTATTTAATCTAATTATTTTTATTTAAAAGGAGGGTTAAGCCGGAACTTTTCAAATTATTTGTTCTTGGGAACAGTAAAACTGACTTCAAAAACAAAATTAGAAGTGTAAAACAACGTATTTAAAATGGGGGAGTATTAAAACTGAAAATGGGCCAGCTGCTAGCCCATTAGCCTATACCCAATCGACGTAACAATCTGATTTTGTATTGGACAATTTTGCCCTCAATTTCCTTGGGCATCTCCGTCACGAAGTAGCAGCTTAGCAACATCGTCGTCACTTTCCAGTCAGTCAACGACCCACCGCCATGGCCGCCGCCGCCTCCCTCCTCTTTCTCTTCCTCCTCACGGCCGCCGCCGTTTCCTCAGCTCCGATCCCTGGCCTCGACACGTTCTTGAGCCAACAGTTCCGCCTTGATCCCCTCGCCGCGAACGACACCTACTCCAAACTCCCCAGCTCCGTCAAGACCCATCCCATCCATCCCCCGCCGACCGCCGCCGCCCTCCTCTCCCTCCTCTCTCTCCCCGTCCACGTCACCATCCACCTCGTGGGACCCACGTTCTCGCACGACTCGATTCAACTACTATCTTCCTACGTCTCCTCGCTCGTCTCCTCCGATCTCTTCCACGTCACTCACCCGCACGCTCAATCCTCCCACCACGTGTCGATCTCCCACACGCTCCACGTCACGCCGACCCTCACCCCGCCGTCGCTCCACACCTCAATCCTCGCCTCCCTCCGAACGCATATCCAATCGAATCCGTCCCCAATGCGATCCCACCTCATTTCCGTACCTTACACGGTTACCGATGAGGTAATCCGCCAAGACTTCCTCAACCACAACAATCCCACCTCCAATTCCTACCACATGTACCTCATCCACCTCGATGGCTCGGATTCCAAATCCAATTCCGACCCCAAATTAAAACCTTATGCCTACGCATACTCTGATGGCGACGCATCGCCGGGCTTCACCAAATGTCTCGGGTCTATCTGGACAGCGAAGGACCGTTACATGTGGATCGATTTAACAGCTGGGCCGGTTGATTATGGGCCAGCTTTGTCCGGCGATGGTGTTCTTCCACGCGGCGAGTTCCATCCTCTTGCGGCCGCACACGGTCGACCCAAGTCCCATAAAGCACTTCTTGCGGATTTAGCTTCTCTTGTTTCGAGTGCTTACCAGGTACTTCTCGTTCCTTCTCTGAGGATTCCCGTGAGTTATGAGGATAGTTTGGTTGTTGAATTCGTTCATATACATGGTGTTGATGGGGTGAGCTCGGGGCTGGATTGGTCTGCCATTGAGCGTGCTCTGAGCGACGAGGTTGGAGAAAAAGGGCTGTCTCTGATAGGACAGAGTTTGAAGTTTAAGAAATCTGTGGTGAAAATGGAGGAATGTTCAGTTTGCTCCTACGCAGTAACGAGGGCCACTACCAGTTACACGTCGAGGTACTTGTTCGATAACTATACCTTGATCGTGAGCGAGTACTTGGATTCAAAGCGCCTGCATCAGAGCATTCTTGAGTCCATTAGTGAGTTCAGGCGTGTGGCAAGCATGCATGACGAAGAATTTGGGAGGGTGTTGCCTGTCTATGTGTTTGACCTCGATGTGAATTCAATACTGCTGCTCGACGTTATCACCAGAGTGTTGCTTTTAAGGATATGGTTATTGCAGTGAGGACGAGGAGCACACAAACTGTGAGCGATTATAGTTGCAATGGGCACCACGTGTTTACACAGACAAGAGAATTGGAGAGGCCAATCATCGGTTCGATATTGCAGAGTATGTGGGGTGTTTCTCCAACACACTTAGCATGGAGCCCGAGGCATAACGACACCTTGGTGGATTACACATGGAGTGTTGGGCAAACGCCATTTGGACCCTTCTCAGAGACTTCTTCTCTGTCCTTTGTTCAGAAAGATGCTGCTAAGAGAAACGTTCTTTTGACTTCATTGAATTACAGTGTTACCAGCGGTGTTCACGTGCTACAGTCAGTTGCGGCCCATGGTGGAGATAGGAAGCTTATGAAGCACAAAAGGCATACTGATTTCATGCAAAGGTGGAACCTTTTTAGGTACAAGCTGGAGAAGTCTGTATCTGCAATTTCGCATTTTGATTATGACATGGCTTCGTATTATCTGAGGTCTTCTGATCACGACCTTTACGCTATGCACTCGCTTGTTTACGAAGCATCTCAGGAGTTGGAGGCGTCGCTTGTTTGCTTCAAGGATCCCCCATTCCCATGGACGTCGTTTTTTCTTTCCGTTGGTATTTGCTTTGTTTTGTTCTACGCTTACGCTAAGAAAGATAGACTCTTTCGAAACAAGAGGAAGCAGTTTTGATACAATTTGTAGCGCTTTTATATTTGTTTCCTCCATGCCATTTTTGTAGATAGATAGATATATAGATACATATGAATGTTCGCCGTCGATCTTAGCACGGCTTGCCGACTCTACAGCTGAGCGCGCCAGCAAACTTAGTAATCTCGGCGACTTGATTTGCGGGGAAAGCTTGTATCTTATCGTACTTCTCGGGATGTTTGCTCGTATACTTTGAATCCCCAGACTGCACGAAGAAGGCGCCGTTGACGAACAAATCTCCCTCCGATACCCACGTCCACTGCTTCCACACGGGTTCTGGCGCATAGTCTCTCTTAGTCACTTCCTTGGCGAAGGGATTATTGGGAGGAGCAATGTATCTGTTTCCCTGGCTGATGATCGTAGGGTTTTGGCTTCCGCCAATCGCGTACATTTCCCAGTGAGTATAGTCGTTGTTCACGACGTGTACGAAACCCCACCTGCACCTCGGCATCCTCTGTATCATTCTCTTTCCAAAGTGGTTGAAAGCCACCGTTATCTGCATTTTCTGGTCCGCCGAGTACGAATCGCTCGCCCCGAAAAGCAATGCCTGCGTGCAATTAGAGTTGGTAGAAATCAGCCTAGGCGTGAGGGGGCGCGTCGAAAAAAATTAAATATGATAGCACTCCCCTCAAGCTTAAGCTTTTAAGTGACGTGTTCGTTTTCATTCAGCACGAGATTTTCAAATAATTGCGTATCAATAATACCTCATTGTGATCTGTGAAGTGACTGTTAGAAATGGTGACCGCAGTCGACGCCTGAATGGCGTCGATGAGGCCGTCGTAGCACCTCGACATGGACATGTGATCGATCCAAACGTCCTGAGATCCAAATATGGAAATCCCGTCCCCGTCGCTACCAGTCCTCAACCCAACGTGATCCACGGAGTCTCTGATCAACCCTCCGTTGCCCCTAACTATGTTGTGGATCCTCAAACCGTGGATGATGACGTTCCTCACGAACTGTATGGTGATTCCCGCACCGTGGGCGATGTGCACCTTTGCCCCGCGGCCGTCGATGGTCTTGTCCCCCTGCATGATGAGCTCCTGCTGGAGCCTGATGACCATGTCTCGCTCGAATACGATCCAAAGGGGTTCTTTTTGGATCACTGCGTGGCGAAGGGTGCCGTTCTTGGGTTCTACGACGTTGTCGTCAGAAGAGTCAGTGACTACGTATATCTTTCCGTTTTTGCCCCCCTTTGCCTTATAGCCGAAGCCCAAGCCGCAGTCGGCTAGTCTGAAGCGGTTTTGGGCCCAATTTGGTTGGCACCGCCAGCAACGGTCGATGGGGTTTGTGGCCTTGCATGGACCTGCGTAGCCTTTTCCGGCGAGCTGTCTTCTTATAGTAGTGGCGGTGGAGTTGTTGCCTAATTGGTCGTCATCTTCTTCGGCTATCTCCTTCAAGCTCCTGCGTCACGTATAGGTAATAATAATGTTGGAATGATTATTCTTCCTTACGTTGAAGCCAAAGGGAGCATATTAGCATAACATGCATGAATTTCAGCCGAACAAAGGAAAAAGAAGACATGAATTATAAAGTTGCCGCCACCTTTCGACGTTGAGATTCAAGTGCGTGACTATTTTTTCTGGCTCTGGTTCGTAGGAGTCGAGGGTCCTATTCCAAGCTTCTTCGGCTCGCCTCTGCCAAACGTCATCAAAATCTGCAGCAATGTCCCCGTTGGCTTCTATGGTGATCGGAGCAAACCACGCAGAAGAAGCGAAGAGAAGAACGATCAACAGTGAACGTACTTTTGTAATTTGCATCATTTTTTTTTTTCAAGTTTTTTTTCTTTGTTTGGTTATGTTTAACGTAAAAAAAGAGGTTCTTTGAAGTTGGAGCTGGATAGCTCTTAGGGTTCCAAACACCGGCTAAAAACTGACCGGACCGAACCCAGAAAAATGTTTAAAAAGAGTTGGGTTGAAGTTGGTGGGGTAAGAAACAGAATAAGCTGTTCTTGAAAACCTTAATGTTAAACAAGTTCTCTAAATATAAGAAAGATCCTTTCTTGGCCAGCGAAGATGTCGATCAACCATTTGCTTTCATTGGTTCACATGTCGTATTTGTTGATTGATCAACGTTATGTGCGTCTTTCATGCTATGTTTTTCAATGGTTCGTTCGTGAGACCAATCAAATCATCATCTCCTCTTTTATTTAATATTTTCGGATGAAAAGGTTAAATATTTGAGGTAACTTTCTCTTGCGATCAAAAAATGTACTGAAAGGTGGATATTATAGATATCATATTTCACTAATGTTGAATTATCTATAGAACTAAGAGGTACTTTATCCGTGTCGATTACAAAAATATGCATTGTGTGTATCTTATTACAAAAATATGCATTTTTTTCTTCTTTTTTTTATTAATTTTATTATATGCATGAAGTAATTACAAATAGGCATCTTTTTACTTTATTTTGTGATGAATTAATGTTACAATCGAATTAAAGACGAAATAGAAATTAAACTCACCGAATAAACATAACTTGCAGCAAACTCCATAGATCATCAGAGTTAACAGAAGTTCATGGCAAAACGAATGTACTTGGTGAAAAGCTAAACGTTCAGTCACTTAGCATTATTAGCATTGCCATTCTTGAAGGGCCAAAGGTTAGCCAGTCGTTCCAAAACTGCAGCGCTTTTCGAAAAGTATCCCGAGAAACCCTGAGGAATCGTAGGCGGGGGAAATCCTCGGCTGGCATTGCAAATTTTTGGATCATCTTCTCAAACGTCTCCAATGTCAAGCACGAGCCCACTTCTTGAAGCCTCTCGGGACGCATTATAGGCAGCGTGTGCTCTTGATGCAACGAAGTTGCTTCACTATCCATCCTCTGTAATAAAACAATCAAGATTTTGTTGTAAGGAGGGAAGAGAAGGGAGGAGTTGTACTATTAGACTCATTGAGAAAGCTGTGATTTGAAGGTTATTTACCTGGAGAAGGGATAAATCTGCACCTCGGCTAAAAGTCATTTCCACGCGGAATCGCTTTGGATCTTCAAGTGCAACCTCAGTGTTCTCAAATAACCTCAACACAATGTGGCTCATGTAATCAAGCTCCCTTGTCCGGGACAAACGCTCCAAAGCACTATCGCAAACAAGGCCTTCTTCTCCCTGAAGGGATTCGTCCATGTTGCAGTAACGAAGAACATTCATCAATGAATGTATATGAGATTCCTGTCATTTTGTTATACAATAAAACCACTGTCATTGCGATGGACCAGAAAAAACAATACTTTGTTGATCCAACGATATAAAGCCTAGCACGGAAAGAGTTAGTGAAGCCTCGTAAAATATCTACTTACTGATGTGAAGTACAGCCGTGTTCGAACATGCCGGTCTGGTGTTTTCACATTTGCATATCTGATCAAAATTTTTGATTATGTTAATTCACAGAGACATTAACCGAGATAGGATTTAATGAATGATAAAAGCACTATTTTTTACTTGGGATCCAATCGGTATTTGGTTTCTTTTTCTTCATCGTCGTCTGCGTCTGCTGACTTGTCACTAGAAGCTATTCGTGACCCCTCGAACCTATTTTGAGATTTAGTAAAATGACCTAAATCTTCCTTTCTGGCGGCAGCAGTTTCAGTGTCGATCTCCTGGCTGTTCTTCAGTTCAGCAATGCTAATTGCTTCTCCACGTGTATTTCTCAGATCGATCAGAAGCTTCCCCAACAGACGACGAGCAATCTGAAATCGCATAGCATCAGTTATCATAACCAATCCGAGAAGGTTTGGTTCCATTTAAATTATGAAGGAAAAATAAGCAAGTGGTTTGGTTTGCCTTTGATCCAATCTTAAGTTTTTGCTTTGGGTTGATTCCGTACTCATTGGGAATGAAGCCATCTGCAAGTAGCTGAAAGCAAAAAAATGTCATTGAATTAGAAAAAATAGCGTATGTAGATACTAATTAACCATTTCAAACCTGAGCTACTCGACAGAGTTCGTCCATGCCTTCAAGATTTAAATGTGAATTGTGCAGGAGATCATATCTGTCAGTCAGATATAGATAATAAAAAGGCGATCCATCAAATACAGGAAAAAAAAGTGTCTCATGATAGACAACATTGGACAAGGATTTTAATTTACTTGCAAGAGTCATAGATATCAGGAATCTGTTTGATGTCAAATCTCCTGCAATTTCATAATAATTTCTAAGACAGTTAATTAATCTGACAAGTCCAGTGACAATGAATGACTGGGAAGGACTTACGCTTTACGTTCATTGTACAAGTCTCTCTCAAGTTTTCGCCACCGAGCAAACATAAGAAGAAATCCCTCACTACCACATGGTAACCCTGCCGCGATTCGGTCAATATCTATGGTTGTCTTTCCAAGTGCCTTAGCTTGATCATAAGGAGGGATTACATCATATGTGCACGTCTCGGCAAGCTCCTCGATTTCGTCCTTTGCTAGAAATCTTACTTGCTCAGTTACCTTCCTTGTTAGCTTCAGCTAACATTATTATGTATAGAACAACAATAGATAGCAAAAATCAACCAAAAGCCGAGCATCTAGGACCAGACGAAACGTGAGAAACTAGATAAGAAAAACCTAGAAAAACCACTAATTTTCAAAGCGTAGGTTAGAAGTTTTACCAAGTCATGTAGAAGTTCGGAGGGATTTGGTGGAACACCAGATCCATCAACCATCCAAGGCTTTTCTGGTAAGCAACTTCCAGGAACAGGCTCTCCAGAAGTTATAATCTCGTTTAGCCTAGCCTGGGAAAAAAATGAATTCGAAAGATATAATTTCAAATCTCTCTGAAAATTCCTTTACAATATTAATCAATTGAGTAATAGCCAGAGTAACGTAAACGTGATGCAGAAGTTGTGACAGATCTCCGTCTATTAAGCAATATGATGCAACAATAAGGACAAAAAAATGAGGCAACTCAGAGTAATACCTTAGCTTCTTCTATCTCTGCACTGGCATCTTCGAGTCCATCCAACATGGAGGAATCTTTGCTGACTAGTGAAACCTTATAAAGATAAATATATATATATATATATATATATATATATATATATATATATATGAGCTCATACCACAAATAGCTAGAAAAAGACAAGCAAAGATAACCGACAAAAAGAGAGATTTGTATTTGCTTCTGACCAATATTGGTGTTAATGGTCCTTCCAAGTCCAGAAGACCTTTAGCAAAAGCAGCTGCCGACATCTATAAATTTATGAAAAAAAAAAAACTGGATCAGACAAATATAAGTAAGAAATATGTGGAATTCATGATATTTCAGCCAAAATGCATCTAACCTGAACACGACCTTCATCAGAACTGTATATCTTAAGGTCATGACGATATGTACTATGAAGGCGGAGCAAGCCAGTACCTTCACCTGAGGTAAGAAGGAAGGTGATTGTAATGCTACCAAAGCGCAACTGCAATGCATGCAATCATAAAGCACAAACATGTGTTGTATGCTAAGTTGTCACACAAGCCTAGTTCACTATATGGCTAGAGCAAACAATGTGATTAACATGTAAAAGAAAGCCATCACAGCATTTAGTTTTTTCTTTCACACAATAAGATTACTACCCTGAAGAAGCATAAGTGAAATGAGGAAACTTAAGAGGATGCACAGACATAGAGAGCTGTCTACTAACCTGGATACATATTGTTACGGAAGTAGCGTCCCAGTTCTTCAGCCTGCCAATACAATAATTAGCTCAGTGTAATATTATTAATATTATGATACGAAGGACAAGTCTCTTTGGATGTTTTTGAGCTGGCAAGGTCACAAATGAAACTTAAAAAAAAAAAAGAGCATATATGAACAAAATTTCACCTGTTTCCGTCCTGCATGAGTAAGAACACCACCATATTTTAGAACCATCAGTGCTTCAATTGGTTTTTCTTCCTCACCTTCTCCATTACTTTTAGCTACTTTTACCCAGTTTAATGGCTTAAGCTGAACCTTTCGGTATATTCCAGAGAAATGCCCACCCTGTACATCGTCGCGAAGATTCGAAACAATCATTACAAAAGAACCTTTTAAGTAGAAAATATGTTAAAAAATACGGACCTCCTCAAGAACAGCTTTCACTTGACGAAGCTTTTCAGCATGCTCAATATCTTCAGTTTCACTATCACTGCCTTGATCAGGCCTGATATAAAGAGAAACCAATGTAGCCCACGTTCACAAGTTGACACAAGATTCTAGCAACTAAGTTCTTTTATGAAATTTAACCTTATACGAGGAACTAAACTTCGCGTTGCATCCAAGAGATCTTGTAATTGAATCGCACTCTTCAGCTTAGTCTGCATAAGGGAATACAAAATGGTACATAACTGACAGTAACCCAGTATTTAATGAAAAGGGATAAACACAGCAGTATGAAGCACCTCTGCTCTAGGACGGCCCCCATTATACTGTAACATCAAATTCAAAAGTTTCTCTTCTGTAACTTTCAACTTCACTTTCTGCTTGGGAGTTCTATCACCACTATCCATTTTTAGATAAAAAGTCATTTCCAAGGCGAAAATAGATAAAAGAAAAAAAGTCCCAGAAATAAAAATTATTTCTTACTGACGAACAACGGCAATCACACAACGAAGCTCTTCAGATTGGCCAAACGTCCCAATGATTCCACTTCCCTGACGGGCTAATCCTTCAGTTGGCTGAACCGACTCGCTAAGCTTCCAAGGCAAAGTTGGAGGGATCGTCGAAGAAAGATGTGGGGCTTTTGCATCAAGAAAAATTTTCCTCAAAACACAAGCAGCATCATCATAGTATCTGCATTTAATGAGTGATATAAAACACAATGCAGATGAATAGGCTAAAGAGGAATATAATAAGAATAACAGAACAAAGTTAATCAGATGGCATTAAAGGATAAAACAAGTATTCCTGGATTCTGATGCACTGGCTTGCAAACATTAAGTATCCAGAATCCATAATATGAAGGACAAGCAAATTAAAAAAAGATACATGTAATAAAAAAAGTTAAATAACGGAAAAAAAGGAATCAAATATGGTCCAACACGACTTCTTCACTGGAATACTCGTAAAAAACTGAAGAAGCAAACAGAAACAGGAAATGTTACTTGTAAGAATTCTTGACAAAGCTCCAACCATTGACATCACAAACATAAGAACGCCCATCAGAACGCAACAAGTCAAAGCCACAGACCTGGAATCATGAAAAAAGAGTAAATACAAGAAAAAAAGAGTAATTAAATTCACCATTAAAAATTCTTGATTCTCCTACTTCAGTTACTCAATGATATAACAGCATAAGGTTTTTAAAAAATGGAATAGACATTAGCAATATTTCTTCAGATATCGAGGAGTCGCATGATTACTTACACCTTGCCTAAATGCAATGCAAACGTCTCTTGCCATTTCCTTCTCGGCAGGAGTAAGTAAAACCGGATACCTCACCTGATTACATTATTAGTTCTTCAGAGTTCACACAATAGAGAGGGAGTTAATTACGTTAGATTGTTAACAAGTTCTTATTGGTATTATAGTAACCTACTTCTTTACCATCAGGATTTCTCATAACAACTCCATCAACAACAGGAGACTTCCTAGCTTCAGCATGAGCATACTCAGGGCCAACTGTATATACCTAAGAAAATTTGAAATTTCGTCTTAGTCAATTGAATAAGAAAATACCCTGATATTTCAAGGTAACAAAGGAACAGCGTGCTTTTAATGGTAGGTGGTATCAGAAAAGTTATTATAACTGGGATGCTTGAGGTAAAGTAACTGTAACACATCCTAAATTCAACCTATTATAAAGCCAAAGAAATCGCAGAACACTTTAAATTCCAGGTGGGCAATCACATGGTCAATTTGGAAATCAAGTTAAAGCTCCCTAGTAGAAGAGAAAAAGTACTGATGCTACGATTAAAGAAAAAGTGATAAAATAAAAACCTTCACATCTGTTCCTCCAGTAGGCATAAATTCCTCATATATATATGAACCTTCACGTCTCACTTTTCTAACCTCTGGATGAAACTCGCTCGAACGATTACCAACCTGAGAAAGGTTAAGAATTTAGTAAAACTAAAAGCATGAACTGAAATAGTTTTTAAAAGTTCTCACCTTCCGAAACAACTCTTTCATTCCCCCACCGGCTGAACTTGGGTAATATATCATTATACGGTGATCATCAGCTTCAATAAGCAGAAAGAAATAAGCAATAGATATTTAACAAAACACGATAGTTAAGTCCGGCAGCATGATTAGCACGATTAGATGTAAGACACATAACCTCCAACCAGGGAACAACCTTAAACGTTTACATCCATATAAGTTTGAATACCGAAACGACACTAGTAACTTTACTAAGTAGTATCATACCATGAACAGGCTTCTCCACAAAGGGCTTCCAGAATCGACTTCCACGTACTTCAACGAAATCTTCTTCCTCAATTAAATAATCAAGCTCTTGGTTAGGGAATTCCCTAGTAACAAGGGCATATTTTGGAACTGGAATTCCATAGATTTCAAGCCGCTGTAATTGCCATATTATAAGTTCATTACGTTTGTTCATAAAATAAAAATCCGCGTAGACACATGGACAACTCCTATAAGGGACCTAAGGGTAAAAAGATAGGAAGCTAGATCAGAAGAAAACATAATTATCTTTTACCTCGTATACTTCTCTTCGATCATGAAGAAGGTGTTGCGTGCCCAGTTCATTTACAAGGAATGGCCTACAAGAAATATAACGACAGGAAGCATCACAGAGGAAGTATCGTGGTAACGGCAAAAGGCCATACAATAAGATAAAACAAAAGCCTACTTTCTTAATGCTGCGTATGCTTCGGCTTTTTCCAACGGATAACCGCTAGAGTAGAAGGCTATTAAGCAATCACATATAGGCCACCTGTCACATTAGTCTCACCCCTCATCAGAGCACAGTTGGAAGACCATTGAGAAAACTAAATTAGCATGGAACTAATGAAATTGACACGTAAAAAGTTGACCTTTCAATAGGTTCTTCAAGGATCATCTTGTCACCAAAATGCACAATCTAGGCCACCTCACAGATACACATTCACGATTCATCATCAGCTAAATTCGATAGGATAGGATAAGATACAGATCTAGTAAGAAGATATAAATCACCTCAAATTCTCCAAACGCCTCAAGCCTCTCCAAAATCTTCAACATCGGCCCTGAGCAAGCCTGGAAAGTGAAAGAAAGCGCCAAGAAAGATTTGTGAGAAAAAAATTGAGCAAGAATCATCGCCATAAAAAAAAGGAGACATCCGAGCATGCATGATTGCTATAGATTCGATTTTTAGCAAAAAACCCATTGGACGGATCCGCATTTCACCTTCTTTTCTAGAACGCATACTCCAATCGTTATTTTCTTGGAACCGTCGTCCTCCATTTTTCCACGCATTATTGTGACTCTCCCTACTCAGCCGTCACCTAGACACATTTATTAGACATGCGTGATAAATTAAAATATTGCACGGAAAAAAGACAAACTATAAAAAGAAAGAAAGATAGTTCAGCAGCACGGGTTTCTTGCACGAGATGCGAAGTAATTGGGAAATAGTAAACCGATGTAAAGCAGTGGCTCTGTGCGGCTGTGCCTATTTAAGCGTAATCTTATCTTAAACTGATTTTCCCATTAATTTACAGATTCTGAAGAACCATAACAATAACATTTTTCTCCATGTTTCGCATCCTCCTAAAATGTAACGGCGAATTCAAGATTTTACTCTATTGAATCAAAAGCGACAAGCCAATCTTGAGAACACTCCAGACTCTCTATATAATAAATTCCATAACAAAACACACAGTTTAACTTCATCGGTTCAAGGTGTTCCGAACTCCAAAGTTGAAAACAGCGTACTACAAATAGCACAGTACGATACCTCTGTTTATATGGAATTGAATGATTGATGTGGAAGGACGAGAAAGACTGATGGAATATACGGAAAATGTCGAGAGATCGAGAGAGAGAGAGAGAGAAAGTGTGGGATTTAGTTTAGTAGTGAATAAAGAAGGGTTGGGTGGGGTGGGTTCGTCGTATTGCCAGTCGCTATCACATTGCCTTTGGGTTTGGGATGTATTGTAATTTTTATTGCGGAGCACATGAAATGGAAATATATTTTCTAATTAATTTGTCTGACGTATCGTTTGAAATTTGACACGTTGACGAGACCATTGGTCCAAGAAGGCTTGACTTGCTTTGTATAATGGGCCATAGGCCCATATCAATGCAACATTCCGAACAACTGGCCCATTATAAACAAATATTCCCTCGTCCCAAACCATTTATACATTTTACTATATTGGGCGTCCCGTTTCCTTTTTTACATTTAATTTTATAGCAAAAACTACCACAACAATCAATATAAAATAATATTAAATACGCTTAAAAGACGTGTCAAAATATACACTTTTTTACCTTTTAATTGTACTATATTATTAAAATATTCAGTTTCTTAAAAACCGTGTCATATCCCCAAATGTCCATAACCCTTTGGAACAGAGGGAAGAGGGAGTAATATTCTACTTCATCAAGCTCGATCAATTCAATTGAATTCAATAAATAAAGCAAGGATATATATATATATGTATATTATATATATGGTGGTGAACCTTTAGATGCCGGTGGAACCTTCTTAGGAGGAAGAGCTAGTCAGAAGCAGGCAAAGCTTTTCAGTTATCATTCACACATACCTAAGAAAGAAATAAGAAGAAGAAGAAGCAGAAGCATGCAAAGTAATGTAGTGTTGGCCATGCACATTAATTATGCATGCAAGGATATATAATCTTGATTGATTTGTAGAGATAGAGTGTGCAATGGTCAAGTCGCAGGAGTATGGCGCCATTATTTGGAGTATATATATATAAGGGTGCCATCTCTCCTGCGACTGGACCCTTTTCACCACTCTTATTATTAATTCTTGTATATGTAGTGTGATCTTCTGCTGATCCCTCTCCTCTCTCCTGCCTGCGATTCCGATGTGTGTAGTGTATATACATGCATTATGATCATTGACAGTGCAGTCAGTGACGATGAAGCTCAGTTGGTATGGTATATTTATAGTGGATGGAGGAGAGCAAATTAATTTATGGTTAAAGATTCTTGATAATAATAATTTAGTACTAGGATCACATCATGCTACGTTCCCACTCATGCTTTTTCTAATTGGGGTTTGAATGTTGTAGCTTGTAATTGGAATATATTATTATCATATTCATAACAAGATGACAAGTGGGTGGCAAATTTGCTAGCCCAGTCAATGGGACATTTGCGAACGATGACTTTTAGGCTCGAATCACGCGTTCACACAAGGTTTTTGCTATTTTGAAGGGCTTTTTTTTTCTCATATCATTCTTTTCACACGAAGATCCGTTCATTCACATTAGGCAGGGCAATTTTTGACCAAGACTTACATGATTGTGTTGTTTCTGCATATATCACTTTTAATTTTGATGTCGTTGGTTTAGCTCTGTCTGATATATTAATTACGCTGCTTTACGTACGGTTCTGATGTGAGTTGGTAACCAATTTCTCAAGTCCCAAACATGAAACGCAAAACATTCGATTGCATGCTGAAGAAAAACCAAATAAGACACCACCCATAATGAAAACCTTCCAAAGGTTACTTATTGCATCCCATTAGAACATTTATAGAATAAACAGTACATATCAATTAACATAAACGTAATTTAATACATGACTCTGCATCACGAGATTGAGCGTTGTTAAGATTTCACATTCAACAAAATTGTTAAATAAATGAACAGAAAGAGAGAGAGAGAGAGAGAGGCGATCGCAGGCAATATCATGACCAGAAAGAGTAATTCAATACATGATTCAGGCAAGTTCAATTCCTTCACTTAGAAGATGGGACACTCGAACTGCACTTACCACTTAGATAAAACTAATATGAATGACATTATTAGTTTAGGACAGCATATGAAGAGTTAGAAGAGGTTTTGAAGAATCAAAATGCACCTGTCGCAAAAAACTACGCATTACAGTTCAAAACTCACAAAACAATAATCACCCAGTGGAGTTCACTTCAATACAACAGAAAAAATAACGATGCTTTCTGAGTTTTAAACATCCCAAACACTAGAAAGAAGCAATCTTCTGCTCAGAAATAATGAATTTTTCTTCTCATTGATTTAGAAATAAATCTCTGAAGTCTGACATGTGTTTGATAATTCAGAAAATCATCCTAGCAGAAGATACAAAAAAAAATAAAAGAAAACCAAAATCAGACAACACCATACTTGGAAGATAAAAAAAAGAAGGTCCTGAGATTGTTACAGCTCTCATTGTTAAAAAAAATAGTCTATTCATGCTAAATTTCAGCATAGCGTATATTGCCCAATAGGCAGGTAATCACAGAGCCGCCGGAAAAGACACTTGCAGAGATTCAATTTTGTCGAAAACACATATTATCATTCGAGATCAGATATTGGTATGTATTATCGGTCACGGATTATTCAGAAACACGGACCAAAAGGCATTCATCATATCTCGAAACAAAGGAAACTCAGACAAGAAAAAATAAGATGAACAGAAAACCATCAGAGACTTAAATACGACGAATCATTGAACATCATATTGTTGCAGTTTTCTTCTCATCAAATGGCTTCTGTTACTACAAAAGATGAACCTATAAGAAAACGACGAAGAAATGTCTCTCAGCTCAAAAGCGCTGGCAATTGTGGTGGTGTTGTTGCCGTCCCCGCTCGAGATATTTATATATACGTAGGCGTGTAGGGTTTATCTTAAAACCCTAGCGGCATGTTTGGGCTCAGCCCAAACCGGCCCATTTATAACTCGCTTGATTTTTTAATGGGCCGAGCCTCAATTTTAGGACAAGCCCATCAAAGCTTGTCTGGACCGTAAAACTCGTTCCTACAACGAAACCGATCCAAATAGAACGCCAACATTTTATTTTATTATCGTAACTATAGAGCTCTTTATTTGTGGGATAATTTCGTTGACTTCAAATTCAAACGACAATGGTAAGTAAGCTTTTGAATCGACTTAGATCTTGATCTTCTGACATAGATCTCCATCTATCTAAATTTTAGTCCATCAGTGAGATATTATATTAGGATTTGGGTGGTAATTTGATTAGATTTTGATGATCTGTCTGCTGATTGGCTATGGATACTTAATTCTCGTAAGATCTGTTGCTTGTAGTTGATATCAATGTTTCATCCAAAATTCAAACATTTGAATCGTATCTCTATTACCCGTTTGGTGTAATTTGTAATCTAACAACATTGTATGTATCCACGTTGCTGGTAGCCAGGGTGTTTTTCACCTAATTAATCAGATATGATATCTGATAGATTCCACATTTAAATGGCCTTTCATATAACAACTAACTATTTTTCGAAAATGAAAAAAAAAAAAACTTGATCAAAGAAGAAAAATAACAATTAGTATATGATGGAAATAAAGAAAAAGTAGTATATCCTAAGCTTTGTCTGCTAGGAATAGGATAAGAAACTGGGCTTCTTCTTTTGTCTTCCCCAAGCCTGAAAATGTAATGAAACGACTCTCAATATTTTTGTCGTTATGCTGTCCCGATATCGCCGCACAAACGACAAGCGCACACAACCCATAGCGTTTTTTTCTGTGGGATTTCTCTGATCCAAAATCAGAGTCCCCCTTACAATCCAAATTCATTGGGCCTCACATCTCAAACAAAGATCCACCCAACCCATGACTGAATTTGAACACCAAGTCCTCCGCTTTGCTTGGCGCCTTCTCTCTCTCTCTCTCTCTCTCTCTCTCTCTCTCTTTGACTACCTCGACTTCTCCAAACTGCCAGAAACCCCATTTGACTCCTCTTTCTCCACACCACCATATAAATAAGAGCCCCTCTCTCCCCCTTCTCTCTCAGTCATTTCATAGT
Source organism: Craterostigma plantagineum (assembly GCA_027422505.1). Lineage (NCBI taxonomy): Eukaryota > Viridiplantae > Streptophyta > Magnoliopsida > Lamiales > Linderniaceae > Craterostigma > Craterostigma plantagineum. The sequence goes on from JAPQWV010000001.1 coordinate 33,693,489, forward strand.
TCATACAACACCTTTACATATTTTAACCTAGTGATGAGTAAACCTCAAAAGAATCATTTTTGCGACGAGCCCACTTCGGTTGAGCTCACATTTCATGAACTCAGCGTGGGTAAAAGCCCCAGTAATGATAACTGTAGCAGTACCATTACTGGGTCGAAACATGCCAGTGTAAATGGCTTCCTCGATAAGATTATTATTGGTGGGCACAATGCGGGGAATTTGAGCAACAAGAGTAGTTTAAGTTCTGTAACATGTAATAATACTTTTGTGGATGCAAATGAGGCTAGCTTTAGGAGCGTTTGTCAGTCGAAACCTCACAAGGGTAACGACAAGCTGTGCGATGTGCTCCAGCGAGTTGAGGCTAGAGATGGGGAGTTGGGCTTGGGTCATTTTAGGCTCTTAAAGAAGCTTGGGTTTGGGGATATCGGTAGTGTTTACTTAGCTGAGCTGAGGAGTAGCAGCAAAGGCTGTCTTTTTGCAATGAAAGTGATGGATAAGGGGATGTTAGTTACTAGGAAGAAAGTGGTGAGGGCACAAACAGAGAGGGATATCTTGAGTATGTTGGATCATCCATTTCTCCCCACTCTTTACACTCATTTCGAGACAGACAAGTTTTCATGCTTGTTGATGGAGTTTTGCAGCGGCGGAGACCTGCATTTTCTCAGGCAGCATCAGATTGGCAGGTGCTTCTCCGAGCAAGCAGCAAGGTGATGATTCTTTTCTTTTCTTTCCTCTGTTAATTCTTACAAAGTTGCTTCCTTTTCATTACAATCATTGCTAAAAAAACCCTCGTGGTGCCAAAATGATGTGTGATTTCTGGAATCTAACATACTTTTGTTTGTAACAGATTCTACGCTGCAGAGGTGCTACTTGCACTCGAGTACTTGCACATGATGGGGGTGATATACAGAGATCTAAAACCCGAAAACGTTCTTGTAAGAGAAGATGGCCACATAATGCTATCAGATTTCGACTTATCGCTGAAATGCTGCGTGAATCCCACTCTTGTTACATCTAGCGATGGAGCACCTCGTACTGTATCTTCTTATTGCATGGAACCTTCTTGCATAGATCCATCGTGCAAATTACCTGTTTGTTCTGCACCTTCTTGCTTCCAACCCTCTTGCTTTAAGCCCCGCCTTTTCGACTCAAAACCTGCAAAAATCGTCGCTAGCGAAAAGACGCCTTCATCCTTCTCAGATTCTCTTCCAGTGCTAATAGCAGAGCCAACTACGGCTCGCTCGATGTCCTTTGTCGGGACCCACGAGTACTTAGCCCCTGAGATCATCAGAGGAGATGGCCATGGCAGTGCAGTAGATTGGTGGACTTTCGGGATTTTCTTGTACGAAATGCTTCATGGGAAGACGCCTTTTAAGGGCAACTGTCATAGAGAGACGTTGTTCAACGTTGTTGGCAAGCCTTTGAAGTTTCCCGAGGGTTGCAACGCTAGCTTTGCTGCTAAGGATTTGATCAGAGGATTGCTTGTGAAAGATCCTCAGAAGAGATTGGGATTTAAGAGAGGTGCTGTTGAGATCAAACAGCATCCATTCTTTGCTAGTGTGAATTGGGCTCTTGTTCGAAGCACAACGCCTCCTCTGATTCCAAAACCCGCCGATCACTCGTTGGTAAATCCCATGTTGAAGACGCAAAGTCCCTCGAGTTCTGAAAGATCGTCGGGTCCTTACCTAGAATTCGAATTTTTCTGAAGCTGATTGTCATCTTATTTTTCCTGGATATTGTTGTATGTCATGCAATTAGCCTTTGGTTGGTTGTTTTTGCAGTGATATTTTGCTTATGTTTTCTGAAAAAAGCCATAAAAAAAAAGTTGTTCAAACTCATCCTTCTTTCTTTTTGACATTTCTGTGTCATGTTGTATGTACATTTAGCACAAAGTCCTTCAACTGAATGAGATCAAGAAACGTGCCAAAAGCAAGATGAAGTATTGAAATAAAGACAAGGCTCTGCTCTGCTAAATAAAGTGGTGAAAAAACAGTTCCTAGTCAAGATTCATTTATTCGCTTGTTTTCACAGCAATTCCACTGCTGTGCAGTCTCATAAAAGAGCAAAGGTTAAATTCATTAAACCTTTTACAGTGAAAGTACATTTCAGTTCAGCCGTAGGATACGAGGGCTACTCTCTCATGGAATTTCTGGTCACTCCAATGATTCCAAATATGTTTCCTTCCTTCTTTTCATAGCGACAGGCTTTTTTGTCTTCTTCTCAACACGCCCAAGTAAGTAAAAGACGTGCTTTTGCGATACTTTCTGTCCCAAAGTGGTTCATGTAGTTGATATTAGTCAATCAACCAAAGTCTAATCAAAGAAGTTACGGTTACTAATAACAGAGCCTCATCAAACAATCAGTCCTTCTGTTTCCAAATAATCATGCTATGTCCTTCTCAATACGGATTTTCCAATAATCTAGTATCTGTTATTCCTATGTTAGTTCTATTATTATTACGTGAAAAGTTTGGTGTCTTTATCAATGAAAATGAATGTCTTTTCAAGATTGATCATACCGCCTAAGACAATGAAATCAATCGACGTATTACTGTTTTAGTAAGCATCGTGGGCAAACAACAATACACAGAACAACACTGCTGTAGAATGAAACTCGAAAGCCGAATGGTAGATGATGCTTCAAAACAGTACTTTGACAACTACGTCGATCAAAAAGAGTTAAAGAACATGTCGTAAGCTTAAGCCATGATACTCGACGATGATATCAAAGAAAAGACTCGTAAATCAAAATTACACAGCATAGTAGACCCAACCGCCTGCATTGAAAGCTTAGCCAAAGATATTTGTCCCCATTGCCAAACTCCCATTTATATACAGCATCATGATCATCTCACAATACGCATGTACATATCTAAAAGCAGCAGAAGTTGAATCCAAAACGAAGAGTTCAACTTCTCGGCTAAAAGAAAACAAGATATGGCAGAGCCCACCTCAAATACTCATCGGATTGAGTTCCCATTCCCACCTGTAAACCAATGCGAATCCAACGGTCGAGAAAAGCACACGGTTGTCGCTGACATGGATGGGACGTTACTGATCGGCCGAAGCTCCTTTCCTTACTTCGCCTTAGTGGCGTTCGAAGTCGGCGGAGTGCTGAGGCTTCTGTTCTTGCTCCTTTCTTCCCCACTCGCAGGATTCTTGTACTACTTCATCTCTGAATCTGCAGGCATTCGCGTGCTCATCTTCGCGACTTTCTTCGGAATGAGAGTGTGCGATATTGAATCCGTCGCCCGCGCGGTTTTGCCCAAGTTCTATTCGAGTGATTTGCACCCAGAATCTTTCAGGGTTTTTTCGTCGTGTGGGACTAAGTGCGTATTGACGGCCAATCCAAGAATCATGGTCGAGCCGTTCTTGAAGGAGTATTTGGGTGCCGATTTGGTGATCGGAACTGAGATCGAAACGTTTAGAGGAAGAGCCACCGGGCTGGTCTCCGGCGCCGGCGTGTTGGTCGGAAATCACAAGGCTGAGGAGATCGAAAAGGCCTTTGCTGATTCAAAACCTGAGGTTGGGCTTGGCGATCGAGTCACCGACTTTCCATTCATGAAGCTTTGCAAGGTAAAAAATATTCATTTCGACTCATAAAAAAGACGAACTCTTTCATTAATATCAAGCATAAAGATTCATTTTTTACAGAAAACGAAAAAGGTCAAAAGCAAAGAATTCATTTTTTTTTAATGGAAACTAAAAGGGTCAGCTTTGATTCTTTTCCAGGAAGGTTACATCGTTCCCAAAAAGCCCGAACTAAAGCCCGTGAGCCCGGACAAGCTACTGAAACCCATAGTATTCCACGACGGTCGCCTTGTCCAAAAGCCGACGCCATTAATGTCGCTTCTGATCATACTATGGATCCCAATAGGCTTCGCCCTCGCACTGCTACGCATAGCCGCCGGCGCACTGCTCCCCATGCAGATAGTCTACCACGCCTTCTGGGCTCTAGGCGTGCGCGTCACCATCAAAGGAAACCCGCCGCCCAAGGTCGAGAAATCAATGGGCCAGTCCGGCGTACTCTTCGTCTGCTCCCACCGAACCCTACTCGACCCAATCTTCTTATCCACGGCGCTGGGCCGACCCATACCCGCCGTGACGTATTCTCTGTCGAGGCTCTCGGAGATCATCTCTCCCATCAAGACTGTGAGGCTCAACAGAGATAGGATCAAAGATGCTAACATGATCAAGAAGCTGTTGGAGAACGGCGACCTGGCGATTTGCCCTGAAGGGACCACTTGCAGGGAGCCGTTCTTGCTTAGGTTTTCTGCGCTTTTTGCAGAGCTTACGGACCATCTAGTCCCCGTGGCTATGTCGAGTAGGATGAGCATGTTTTATGGGACGACGGCGCGTGGGTGGAAGGGCTTGGATCCGTTTTACTTCTTCATGAATCCTAGCCCGGCGTACGAGGTTACGTTCTTGAATAAGCTGCCGTATGAGTTTACTTGTGGTGCTGGGAAATCGTGCCATGAGGTTGCGAATCATATACAGAGGATTATTGCTTCGACTCTGTCTTATGAGTGTACGACGTTTACGAGGAAGGATAAGTACAGGGCTTTGGCTGGTAATGATGGGAGTGTGGTGGAGAAGACGACGAAGAAGAAGACCACCAAGGTCGACGCTGCTGAGAAAGTTATGGGGTGTTGATTGAATTGAAGAAGATTTTGCGTCTCGTAGTATCATTAATCATATACATACTTCTTCACATGCAATAAAGAAGACAAAAAGTATACGTACTTGTGCCGTGTGATAAAAGGAAAGGCCTGTGTCGTCCTATACCACGCTTAGATATTATTATACTCCATCACGGCATATTTCAATTCTTACAATAATGGGATATGATGATGATATATAGAGAAGTTTTGTGCTTTTATTTCTTAGTCGTGGAAATCTAATGCTGAAAATCAATTGAGAAACGCAAAATTACTTTGTTTGCTATTTATTTTGATATTAAATTGATTAAAATTTAAAACTAAAGACTTCTTCACCTTGCTATTGTTAATTAATGATTCTTTATTGTAAAGTGAAACCAAGAAACTGAGACAGATCCCACCGATTCATTCAATTTCAATCCAGTGGACGAAACTTAATAACCCGTTTAATTCTAAGTCAGAAACAACAACACAAGACAAGAAAAACCAGTTGTTGAAACTTGAAGCCAGCCTTTAATTAATTATATGTACGTTACCTCCAATAAAACCCAGTCCGTTTTTCTTCTGCTGCCCGTAAGAACATTAAATTTCAATTTTTTTTTAAGGAGAGGAGGAAAAAAAAATATTCAAGGTTGAGCCTTTGATTTAGTTGACTCAATGGGTCTGAGGTCGTTTCTTCTGATTTCTTTCTGCTTTCTCGTACGATTCTCGTTTGGGTATGTATGGCTTTGCTGTTGTTTCTTTCGTGATTCTTATCCTGTTAGTTCTTGTAATGGTAGAATGTAGATTGTAGCTGCTGAATTTTGTCTTCTTTGGGTTATGTCAGGAAAGAATCGGTGTTGAAACTAACAACCGATGCTTCTTTGGCTTCGATTGATCCGACGCGGGTCACTCAAATCTCTTGGGCTCCCAGGTTGTTACTTTTTTTCTCTTTCTGCAATTCCTTTCTGGTTTAGAAATCATTTGCCCGTGTTTATCGGTAATTTAGATAAGAAAGTGTGCCTTCGGGTTAATGTTTTACTTATATCAACCAAGATTTGACTTTTGCTATGATTCATTTCGACAGAGCCTTTCTGTATAAAGGGTTCTTGACAGACGAGGAGTGTGATCATCTCATTACACTGGTTAGCTTTTTGTTTTGTCCCATAATCTGCATCGATTAATTTCTATTTTTTGTTCCTTGGGTCAGTAGAGCATCAGTCGTTAATCGAACTTATATGATGTGAGTTCTTTCATCCACATTTTGGGCGAGGACAAACAAAACATGAGGGCCCTTTGCTCAGGTTGGTGTGTTTTATTTCTGTAGGCTAAAGATAAGCTGGAAAAATCTATGGTGGCTGACAATGAATCTGGCAAGAGTATAGAGAGTACTGTCCGTACAAGCTCTGGCATGTTTCTTAGCAAGCGCCAGGTTAGTTAGCTAGTTAATTTTAACCTCTTGTTCTTTGAGCAATTTGATTTGATAATATTTGAGGCATGCTTAGCTGGGATCGCAGTTAGGCATCTTCTGGGAGAATTTCTGTGCTTGAACCATAACGCAATTTCCCTTTTTATTTCGGTTTGTTTTTTTAACTCAAGGATGAAATTGTTGCCCGTATCGAGGCAAGACTCGCAGCATGGACTTTTCTCCCTCCAGGTATATATAATTGTATAATCTTCTCCAAGTCTAGATTTTGTTGACTCTAAATTGATTTTTGATCTACCCATGAACGTACCATCTAGAGAACGGAGAGGCTATTCAGATTCTTCATTACGAGCATGGCCAGAAGTACGAGCCACATTTTGATTATTTTCACGACAAGGCCAATCAAGAATTGGGCGGTCATCGTGTGGCTACTGTGCTCATGTACCTATCAAACGTTGAAGATGGTGGAGAGACCATTTTCCCAGATTCCGAGGTAAAACATTCACTTCTAATGCCCTCTCTTTGAGCCCAATAAATTCATTCGTTCACCGCTCCGTCCTATACACGCAGATGAAAGATAAACAGCAGAAAGGCGATAACTGGTCCGAGTGTGCCAAAGGAGGATACGCAGGTGAGTGCCATTCTTGGACTTCTTTCCCTACTGTTAGAAGACACTAAATTGAGAAAAGGACATACCTTTACAAGCAATCTTTTTTCTTGTTTTTTCATTTTCCTTTTGACAGTAAAACCTAGGAAAGGCGATGCTTTGTTGTTCTTCAGCCTCCACCCCAATGCAACCACAGACACTTCGAGCTTACATGGAAGCTGTCCAGTCATTGAAGGGGAGAAATGGTCAGCGACTAAGTGGATTCATGTAAGATCGTTCGAGAAACCTGCGCCTCGCTCGACGAGTGATTGCGTCGATGAGAATCCAAACTGCCCGGCTTGGGCTCTCAGAGGAGAATGCGAGAAGAATCCCATTTATATGGTGGGCTCGGACGGATCTGCTGGTTATTGTAGGCTGAGCTGCAAAGTTTGTTCGTCTTAGTCACAGTGTGTCGTATATCATATAGATGGATCGATGGATGGATACATAGAGAGTTTATGGCACAAGAAAACTTATCTGTACTTTTTTGTTTAAGTGATTTTTGTCTGAGGAACAATCGTCTTAATCTACGACCATTTGCAGAATATGGGCACTGCACTCATCTAATGACAGAGAGGTCTCAGTGAATCGCATGGTGGATTAGGTGATTCGTGTGAATGGATATGATTGAAGCAAGGACTCATAAGATCCGAAAGAAAAGGGGAAAAATGGTATCTTGCTATATATAGCAAGAACGATAGTTAAGTTAGTTTATAGGAATTTGGGAACCACAATCTCAGAGAGAAACAAGACAAGAGATAGATCAAGAACATATCGAGACAGACTCGAATGAATCCAATCGCAATGCACTCGTTGCAGAGATCAGCAAACTCATTTCGGAGACAGGGATCGTCAGGGCGAATTTGGGAGCACAAAAGCCAGATTTACGAACAAAGGCCTTTGCCATCTGATACATTGGACGAATCAATTCGTCGTTCTAATTCCAATGCCAATTTGAAGTGTAGCGGTGGCGAAACTGTTAATTCATCCAAGCCTGAAGAAAAAGTGAGCCCTCCTCTTACGATTACGAAGGAGAAGAGACGCAGTTTCCGCTACATCTTCCTTGGGCGCTGCGTTAGACCATCTAAATCTTAGCAGAATGTGTATTGGAGTTTGGCAATTTCTTAGCAGATCAGAATGCCACTTATCTTTTAATCCAATTTTGTTTCCTTTTTACTGATTCTTCAGTCTCAAACTGTCAAATGTAAAGCTGTTACTGATTCTCCAGGCTGTCTGCATACTTAAGTTTCATTACAAGAATTCTCATATCAAAGACAGACATTTCAGTTCATGTTGAATTGTTTGTTCTTTTTTTCTGCCCATTTTGGTCCATATATGGCAAGATGCGTCCTACCAAATCGCCGATCAGTGATCTGCAATACAAAGGAATGATATAAACGATATTATCCATCTGATGAAACTTGCTAGGAGAAATATAAGGAAGGGTAATCACTGCTACTGTTACCTTTATCAAGGGGCCACAGGAATCAGAAAGCTCGGTTCCCAAAGGATACTCGACTATCTGGGAAGCCGCGACATAGCCAAATTCGTCAGCATGGAAGCAAAAATATATATCAAGAATAAGTACTTATAATTCATATAATACTGACCATGAAGGAATTCTCTCCGAGAAAGGGTGAATTCGAGATCTGATACATCAGTACCCCGTAGTCTACAAGCATGTAAGGAGGTGTAACACTTATGTAATCGAACACTCCGTCTTTACCTAGCATTTTATCAAATAAAAGTAACTTCACATTAGCGTAAAATAGCAGAACCACTTAACGTGCTAGCGAAACAACCATTGCACATTATTACCTAAGAAACGTTCTGCATTTTCCAAGAAGGTTTCAACGCGTACGGTGTGTATCGTTGAGACGCTGAGAAAATTGGTCGCTTCTAAATTTGGAATTAGCACACTTGAGACGACCCAAGGATCCATCTCGACGAAGTGCACCTAGAAGTTGACAAGAGTTTCAATAGAGAGAGACCTCCAAAGAAACTAACAAGAAACCTATAATCACTCATGAGAGGGCATCGCTTCTTTAGTTTTTGCCAGAAGCCCGTAAATAATACTCCCTCAATAATGTAAAATCAACTGATAAAAATTTGATCTTTCAAAGAATTTACAAATAAATTAAGCTCGTAATACCTCAGAACAACCTCTGCTGATGGCCTCAATACCGACCGATCCAGTACCACTATACAGATCTAACCATCGTCCAGGCTTCAGAGACTGAGGTGATCCACCAGCTGCCTATTTATGTTTCGTAATTCAGATGCAAATAATATCATTAGAAGTCGACTACATGTTTGGTACCCCTTATAATAGAATATTGATGGGATAGTCTAACATGAACATGCTTGGTTTCCTATTTTTCATCAATTTACAGGTCATTGCTAGTATTCTGACCTATTTTAAAACTAATTATATCAAAATGGAGTCATTCAAGGTTGGAAGCGTACAGCGCGCCTTACAGGATCATCATTTCATGTATTACGCATATATGAATAGTTCACCTGTAATATGCTGAAAGCTGCCCCTTTTACGACTTCCATCATGGGTCGAACATCCAAACCCTTTGGCGAAAGCAGCTTTTTTCTCCTAGCTGTTCCTCCAAGAACCTATATAGCTACCGATATCCAATCAGAACAGGGCGAAATCACACAGCCTTCTCGAATTATTGGCCTAATCCGCATACGTAAGAACATGGTATCTGTCATAATCTGGTCTTATGGTGATGCAGAATAGACTTTCAAATCAATTTGATGATACAAACTGTATCATTGAACTTCACCACCAAATTCGTAAATGGATAGATTATGATAGGATGATTTCATTAAGGAGCGATGCATGAATTGGTATTATAAGTTTGAGCACGTCAATCCACCGAATTGAGCGAGAAAGGTAAAGCAAGCACCTGAAGCAACTTGTGAGTCTCTCTAGCAGGTTTAGGAGGCTCTTCCTCAACAATCGCGGGTAAGCTTCCTCGCATTCTTTTATTTTTCTGCTCTCTTCTGCTCTTTTTCTGCATTAAAGTTGAAAAAGAAAGAAATTTTCAATGAAGTGATATGTCTTCATGGACAACAGCAACACAGCAGCGACACAAAGAATTTAACTTATAGCTTGAAAGAGGAACCTTCGGAGAGGATTTAGGTAAGTAGTCATCAGGATTGAGACCGTACTGTTCAAGAAACTCCCTTTTATCATCATTTGCTACTGCTCCAACACTCTTGAACTCTGAATTATTTTGCCAAAATCAGACAAAATTAACATCTATAGTTACAAAGCACTGAAATACGGCATCAAAACTAGCGAGGACTCACTGCTCGACGAAATGGTGATGAAGAATCGCCTTCCGCGGTAACTACACGTGGGTTTAGACGGAAAACCGAGGAGGTCAGAGCTCGGACCTAGCAGTTCAGTAGTGGAGATGTGAAAAGATGACGTAAGAATCGCCATTCGAGGTTGGTGAAGCTGCTATCACTCGTCTGTTCAGTTAAATCCCTATCTGCAGAATGGACAAAATTGACAATATCAATAAACGATGGGTCAATGTACAATAATTACAAACTTGGAGGACACTAATAATCAAGTTCTAAAATATCAATGGCCAGACACTGTCATTTACCACTGGGACTGGATAATGGTTTGCCAGCTGAAGACGACGGTCGCCAAATGAAAGGAGAGTAGTTAAAAAAAATGCTACTTCATCTCTGTAATCATCATCTCTGTTTCAGCTTCACATCACCCAAAACCCACCGAAACCCCTCACCCCACCGCGGCCACACGAACGTACCATTCTATCCCTGTATCCGTCGCAGCACCGCCGTCTCCGCCGCCGAAACTTCCAATTCTGCCCTACCCCAGTCCGCCATCCAACGCATCGCCGAGAAACTTCGTTCCCTCGGATACGTCGAGCAAGATTCCAGTTCCACCCGTCGCGCCCCTGAAAGCATTAACCCGCCCGGGGAAATCTTCGTTCCGCTTCCAACGCAGTTGCCCAAGTATCGGGTCGGACACACGCTCGACCCGAGTTGGAGCACCCCGGAAAACCCGGTTCCTCAGCCTGGGTCGGGCAACGTGATACAGAATTTTCACGCTTTGAGAAGTGAGCTGTTGGACGAGGAGAAGAGGGAGAAGAGTAGGAATGGGAAAAGGGAGGAGAGGTTGCCGAGTCTGGCGGAGCTTAAGTTGCCCAAGGAGGAGTTAGATCGATTACGTACTGATGGTATTGGGTTGAAGAAGAAGCTGAAGGTCGGAAAAGCTGGGATTACGGAAGGGATTGTGAATGGGATACACGAACGGTGGAGGAGGTCCGAGGTGGTGAAGATCGTGTGCGAGGATATATGTAGATTGAACATGAAGAGAACGCACGAGTTATTGGAGGTGAGAGCGTACTGATGCATGAATGCTTTGTATCATATGTTGTCTTGTTGCTTTGACATGGGTGTTATCAACTGAATCTAAAGCACTGGTTTTTTTCATCTAATCTTATTTTATGCTGAAAGGAAAAGTTCCGGGTGGTTTGACGTGTAAAAGCATCAAGAAGTTTACGACCTATGGATTTGATATTATAGAACAATACTTTTGCTTGTTACATGTATTATTAGAAGGCTTGGTTATCTTGGTTTCATCTGTTTTTTGCTCAGTCAAACTACGTTGGAATCTTTTCAGAGAAAAACTGGAGGCCTAGTTGTTTGGAGATCTGGAAGTAATATTGTACTGTACAGAGGTCCTGATTACAAGTTTCCCTACTTCTTGTCAAATGATGGCAAACAGTTAAGCGACATTTCTGAAGAATCCTGTGATTCAGACACGGACGAACAAGCGGTATACGATACAAGCACCTCCTTACCTTCTAACAACCTCAGTTCTCATCCGCCTCTGATACGAGGGGTAGGTTCACCAAATATAGTGCGTTTCCAACTTCCTGGTGAGGCACAGATGGTTTCTGAAGCTGATGCTTTGTTGGAGGGCTTGGCCCTCGTTTTAAAGATTGGTGGGGTTATGATCCTTTGCCTGTAGATGCTGATCTATTGCCAGCTGTAGTTACTGGTTACAGGAGACCATTTCGTCTACTTCCATATGGCGTTAAACCTAAGCTCACAAACGATGAGATGAATGTGATAAGGAGGCTTGCTCGCCCTTTGCCATGCCATTTTGCTTTAGGTTGGTTATATATATGTATATCTCCATCACAGAGACAACTGAATGTGTAATTGGTAATGTTAGAAAGGATATGGTCATGTCAGTTCTTACTTGATTCCGTATTTGGTCATTTCAATTCTTAAAAGTTACTGTGAAATAGGGTGCTAGGATATAATGACAACTAATTTTTCAGGCAGAAACAGGAAGCTTCAAGGATTGGCTGTTGCCATCCTCAAGCTCTGGGAGAAATGTGAAATTGCAAAGATCGCAATCAAAAGAGGTGTTCAGAACACAAACAGCGAATTGATGGCTGAAGAACTAAAGGTTCGAACTTGAAAAAGTACTAATTATGTTATCTATATCAATTGCCTATGCCTAGCATGCTATGTTTCTTTATTCTTCATCATGGATATAATGTCTAATAAAACGTTTCAGTCACTGACTGGAGGGACCTTGCTTTCAAGAGATAGAGAATATATTGTATTCTATCGTGGCAAGGACTTTTTACCAGCTACTGTTTCTTCTGCTATAGAAAGGAGGAGGAATATCGAGATGGTAATGTTCGAAAATGAAAAAAGAAACTCATCAGCTTCGGCTGCAAACGAATCAAAAGTGGATACCAGTGAACAAACATACAAAGTTGAAGATGAACAAGAAAATGGCGGAGAATCTCAACATCACTCTGAAGAAAAGAAGCTGATGCTGTCAGTTAAGGCAATTGAAAGAACTAGCTCTAGGCTCTCTGATGTAATGATTTGCTGGAATTTACTTGTCTATTTGTTCGTTTAATTCTTCTGTTCTGTCATGATGTTTGGTCACATTGTTGAAGGCATTGGCTAAAAAGTCCAAGGCGGAGAAGCTTCTAGCGGAGTTAGAGAAGAAACAGATTCCTCAGCCACTTGTAATTGATAAAGAGGGTATAACCGAAGAAGAAAGATATATGCTAAGGAAAGTAGGTTTGAGAATGAAAGCTTTCCTACTTTTGGGTAAGTTGGTTTCTGCATTTAACCCCTATTGGGAAAGTACTTTTCAGCATGTTTTGTCCATTTTAATTCAGTCTCGATGTGTAGATCCAAATGAAAATTTATATCTGGAGATACCTTTTCCATCTCAGGTCGTCGTGGCGTTTTTGATGGAACAATTGAAAACATGCATCTTCATTGGAAATACAGAGAATTGGTTAAGGTATGTATTGGCAATAGGAGCATTGACGAAGTTCATGAAGTCGCAAGGACTTTGGAGGCCGAGAGTGGTGGCATTTTAGTAGCAGTTGAAAGAGTTAGTAAAGGTTATGCAATCATTGTGTATCGTGGGAAAAACTATAAACGGCCTGCATCTTTGAGGCCTAGGACTCTTCTAAGTAAAAGGGAAGCCATGAAGCGCTCGTTAGAGGCACAACGCCATAAGGTATAATTGCACTTGTCCACATGTGGAATAATCTAGAATCCTATTCTTAGCTATTAACTAGTGATTCAGTCTCGCGTGATGTACGCACCTTTTCTGTCTCTTGCAGTCCTTGAAGCTACATGTTTTGATGCTTAACAAGAATATTGAAGATTTGAAGCTCGAACTGGTAATTTGGTCCAGACATACTCCCTTTAGCTTGATATTTTTTTTTATAAACGAGATTGATAGTAATTTGGCAGCTATGTTGAATGTCAGGCCAAAGATAAAGATACTAATTCTAGTCAGTTGACGGAGGAAGCGTTAAGTGGATTTGTAAGTTGCAACTGTTGATCTACTCATCCATGATATTTTTACTCGAACTCCCTTTTTCAATTTCTGATATACGTTTTAATCTAGGTTGCAGAGAAGAATGATAACATTCAACACGAGGATGAGAAAAGTTTGAGCAGAGTCCCTGATAATGATAGCCGGCACTACGTTCTTGATCCCGAGGCTGATAAGGTTAAACATATTCTCCCATGTTTGGTGAATTTTTCTTGTCCAGTTATCATTTGGTATACTCCCAGAAAGTCGATGGCTTATTTCAAGTAACATTGGGAGGTTAGTTTAGGTCATGCTTAGGGATTTATTGAATCCACATTCAAGAACTAGTGATATTTTTCTAAGTTCTTCGCTAGTTACTTACAGGCAACATCTTTTCTTCCCGTTTCAGCAGACTCCAGAAACACAGTTTAGTGATGAAATTGTTGAGAATCAAGAGGACATAATGAACATGAGAAAGGGTTTGGAGCCGAGGTCTCTCCAGGAGTCGGCCAAAGATGCCCCTTGTGAGGCTTCAGTTAACAGTGGTTATTTATTCAACCCACCAGTCGAATTGCTTCCTGAAGGAACTAGGCCTTTTGTAAACGGGAAAAAGAAGGCTGGGAACAATAATTCTTTGTATGCTCATAAGGTAAGTTCGAAAATTGTCAAAGATATCACTGTGAGTGAATCCTGGTGATTCTGGACATAAGTTATTGAATGTTTGAATAGTTGATTAATGGAATCTCTGCCAATTGTAGCCCTTGCGTGGACAAACCCATCCTGTCACTGATGGCATTCCTCATGGTGCTGGAAATTTAAATTCTGTTGGCCAGACAACTGTTGAGTCCAAGACTTCGGTGCAAGAAGCTACAAGCGATATGTTGTCATTGGTGCCATCGAAAGCTTTGCAGCTTTCCAACAAAGAGAGGCTTTTGCTAAGAAAGCAAGCTCTTCAGATGAAAAACAGACCTGTCCTCGCCGTAGGTAATAATAATACGTTTTCGTAGACCTTGCAGCGATTTCTATTTTGCCCCAAGTCCATTTTATCTGTGCACTGCTAAAATCTAGTTTCTTATGAAGATCGCTCAAGTATTTAAGTGTTCGAACATAAAGTGGCCTATACTTTCCTGACATAGCTTTAGCTTGTATTTTCATGTAATATCTTCTACCCTTTTGTGTAGTTTTTCACATGCGTTCAAGAATTCTTGACCAGGCTAAGCATAGTCCGCCTGGAATGGTAAATAGCACATCTGATTCACCATCTCTTTGGGCCTGTAGGAAAAAGCAATTCAGTTAGCGGAGTTGCTAAAGCCATTAAGGCGCACTTCTTAAAGCATCCTCTCGCAGTTGTGAGTATCAAAGGCCGAGCTGAAGGAACTTCGATCCGCGAAGTTATTTACAACCTGGAGGTACGTACATAACGAATATATCTCTGTGTTTGGACCAATTGAAATGCGAATTCCGAAGTTTGACAAAATATATATACAACTTCTTTTTTTTTCCTCATCCTCACAGCAAGCAACTGGCTCTGTCCTCGTGTCGCAAGAACCAAGCAAAGTCATACTCTACAGAGGATGGCAATCTGGGCCTAAACACGATCGAGACAGTAGCAGCGAAGATGGATCCATTAGCGGAAAAATAAACTCAGTTTCTCCCGCACTCATATCAGCAATAAGACTCGAGATGGGACTCGAAACCAATAACGAAGAAGAACATGTATCATCGAAAACTACATTTGATGGGAACACGGACGATTAGGTATGGAAGCCTTTCAGGCTTACATATACATGATTGTATCATCTACTGCAGCTTACTTACGTCCGTCGATTGATCAACAACTCGAGCAATAGCTCGTTCCACGTGTCGACGGGTCCCGGCAGGCACCAATGTATACAGTCGCTGTAACCCTTCATCCATCGATTCCCCCAATGCAAGCCAGGGTGTCCGTCCGGCCTCATCACCATCATCTCGGTCACGTCCATAACTTCAAAGAAATTCCCTCTTCTTACGCCCTCTCTTCTTGCAATCTCGACCTCTTCCTTCTGTATTCTGGGATATTCCCAGTCGGGCCATTCCTTATCGACCTCCTCCCTCTTTGTGGGCCACGTTCTGTTGCACCCCCCGCCGGCGTCCCACGCCCCGTTCTCAAAGTGAGAGGGCGAAAACGTCCTTACGATGACGTGCAGTTTTCGACAGCTGCTGCAGCGATTCACCTCTCTTAGGGCAGCCCTCAGCGCTCTTCTTACTGCTTTGCCTGGTTTGAGCTTTTTCGTGGAGTCGCAGTAGATGCAGCCCACGAGGGTGTCGTTTTCGTAGACGCTGTGTTGCCTGAAGAACCAGTGTGCGTCCGAGAAGATTATGTAGTCCATCAGCGGGAGCTTTGCGGACCATTTCGGGTCGATTTTGTCCAGGTGTAAGTTGAATGCGCCCGACGCCGAACCGTTGACTAGGCGTTCGGTGGCTTTGACTAGGAACTGCGACCATATTACCATGAGCGTGAAGTTGTGCGTCGGAAACTCCCATACGAGGTTAATTCCTTCGGCGTCTCTTTCAATTAATTTTGGAGTTGCTGCCTGCCATGCAATTTTTTTAAGAAGAGGATAATCTTACATAGATATGCAAATGTAGGAGGTCTAATATGGTGACACGTGTCCGTTTAATATTCGAATATACATAAAAAAAATTATAAAAGACTAATAAAATTAAACTTCCCACTAGCCACTACACGTGTCCGTTTAATATAATGTAAAACGTTTAATGGTTGTCATAATATCATATATTATATATACATTTAAATATAGTTTTGTTGTGGTGTTGACACATGTTCCACAATAATAATTACAATAAAAAAATATAATATTAAAAAAGTATCCACTATGTTAGCTTACTAATTAAAATACTCATTTATCATAGCTTAATTGTTAGTAAACAAATTACTATAAATAGTTAATATATATATATATATAATTAACTCCGTGCATTGCACGGGTAATTACTAGTACTATATAGGTAATTGTTATTTGTTGTCTTCTATACTACCTGGCCTAGCCCAACCCACGGCCACTTTTTGACAAGAAAATATGGACGACGGAGTATAATTTATTTGTCTAAAATCTCATCGGATTCGAAATCCTATTTATTTTATTACGCTAAACCAATTGGCAACCAACCAAGCGGAAAAAAGAAAGAAGGAATTACGTCTGTAACTTGTTTGGATGTGTTTTCGATGATTGCGAGAGCATCTTTCTTTTCTCAATAGTAAATAATAGAATAAGCACTGCTACGTTTTTCGAGATTATGAAACTAACCGTTGAGAGGAGACAGACGAGTGAGTCCATGTG
Organism: Craterostigma plantagineum; assembly: GCA_027422505.1. Lineage (NCBI taxonomy): Eukaryota > Viridiplantae > Streptophyta > Magnoliopsida > Lamiales > Linderniaceae > Craterostigma > Craterostigma plantagineum. The sequence continues at coordinate 33,710,400 of JAPQWV010000001.1, forward strand.
ATTTTTGGCAAGTGAATCGCCGATGAAAGCCATGGTCTTGCCCTTTACGCTGTCGAGAAACTTTTTCGGTCTGAAACGAGGCAGCAGCAGCAGCTCTTGGCATTTGTCTGGTTTCCATCTCCAATGAAGGAAATCGTTGTCTTTTCTTCCATGGAGAAAGCAGTTCTTCAGCGAAGGTATCGCAGTGCAGCTGTAGTTTGTGTACAAGGGCTCCCTCTCGTCTCTGACCCATTCACCTTTGAATAAGTTGCACCTCCTTTCACTCTCTGCGGACACACCTTGTTTCGTCTTCGTTGGTTTTTTCAAGAACAGACACAGAAACGCATTATCATTATTACTGTCTTACCATTTTTCGCTGGGAAGGCCGTGGTTCTGTTATTGGGGATGAACGTATCGTCCTCGTTCTTGGGACTGTGCATGAGATAGAGACTCAAAGGGGTGATGGCTACGAACGTTAGAAGAAGAATACAAAGCACAAGGGAGGAGAAGCCTTGAAAGAAAAACTTGTCTTTGTTGAGAAAATGAATCTGACTTTTCACTGATGCCCTCGTCATCATCATCATCATCATGTTAATTGGGGGTGATTAGATGAGATGGAGGAGGCACTAATGAACTAAGCATCTAGATTAATATATAGGAAGAAGGATAGCTTAGCTTGCTAATAGTATCAAGGAAATTAAAAGAAGAATAGTAAATTTGTGGTCTTTTTCCGAATTATTCGTAATTGATGACGATACGGTTGTCTTTCCTCCTTTACTACGTATCATCAACAAACGAAGATTAGATCAGATATCATCTAATACAAACTAGTATTTAAGCACGTTCTATGCATGTGCCATATATAAACATAGTATATTATTTTATATTTCAAGTTTAAATTATAAATTTTGTTATATATAAGAAAATTCATTTGAGGACATAATTGTAATATATTTACGTCATGGTCATCTAATTGTAATATATTCACCCTTAACATAATACAATAGATAATTTCGTTCTCGCTGTTTTTTAAATCATCCCGGCACGTTACGTTCGTGATGGCCACTGCATTATTACTTTATTTACAGTAGTACGGTAGTAGTGTGTTAATATAATACTAAATTTTAATTAATTACACAGCGCCAGCTAACGATGTAGGAGATTTAGTTGGGCCTTTATATCTTAATCTTTATTGGGCCTTTTTGGGCCCACCACAGCAATAACGGTGGGCAACGCAGATCTTTATTCATCGTTCCTTTTTTTTAAAATTCAAAAATAATAATAATTAATTGTTCAAGGGTTTGCTAGTGTTTTTGTTTGGAATACTATGACATAACATGACATGCCTGTCTTTAACCATTTATGTCTGATAATAATTCGCTAAATAAATGTAAGACAAAAAAGGCCCATATGCTGCCGGATTTCTCTATAAGTTGTCTAATAATACATTACATTATCAATTTTTTTAGTATAAAAACGAAAATCATCTAGTCTTGTGGGCCATATAGACAC